>JBAJHX010000040.1:15736505-15748555 GCA_037176925.1 Amniataba percoides
TGTGTGTGTGTGTGTGTGTGTGTGTGTGTGTGTGTGTGTGTGTGTGTGTGTGTGTGTGTGTGTGTGTGTGTCCTCGGTTTGTTTTTCTGGCACCGGCTTGCAGAAAACAACATTGTTTGACAGCCAAACGTCACCGTTCTGGCTCTGATTCTGTGACTCCCCGCGAACGTGTGAACGATATTCAAACGTCACATTTCGGTAAGCACCATTCAAACTATCAAGCGAAGAATCAGGAAACTGCACAATTCTTCAAACAGAGGAACTCTTTCACTTCCGAAAACCGACAGCCTCGGCCTCTGACTTCCTGCGCCCTGCGTGCTGTCGACCTGTTAGGAAGAGGATATGACAAATCTCATTGAAAACCACCTGCCAGCTGAGCCCCTATGCTATAATAAGTAACTTATTTTGTGCAGTTGCTATGGACACAGATGGCACGGACCTCGACCGGGGCAGCGGTAATAGACAGAGGAGGTTGGAGGGAATGTGAATCTAGATGTGAGGCTAAAGGGCAGTTAGTGTGACACGGCTGTCACTGCTCTGATAATAGGCAGGCTAGCTGGCAGGTAACAAACGGCAAACACACAGCGCACACGCAGTCGCAGGGAAGGTGCATTGAAAATATTTTCCCCCCATGCCATCGTCCGAATGTATATAAAAGTTTATTCAACGAGAACAAAAAATGTACAGGAATGTGACATAAAACACATTAAATCAGTTTAACAGGAGGAGAAGGGGCAAAGTGCAGGAAGCAGCTAAAACACTACAAAAAATTAAAATTAAAGTTGCATGTAATCTGGTTCTAGCTGTCATACTTAGTGGTTACAAGTTATTTGAACAAAGCTAAGGTCTTAGCTGGAAGAGATAATGAAGGGAAAAGATTATTACTCAAATTATCCATTGTAAGCTATGATGCATAGAAACACCCCACATATGGCCTCCACATAATAGTAATGATAATGCTAATGATGCCATATAATGCTCCATCTATTTTGGTCCCTGCCACCTAAAATATATATTTTCTTTAATTTCCACAAGCTTATGTAACATCACCTGAGAAATAATCCGTTCAGTATCTTTGTTTTGTACTTAATATTAGCAGTTACCACTAAATGTCCCCATGTCTGGAGATTTCATCATGATGCATCAGCAGTTAGATGTATACAGATGTGTTGCAGAAGTTTATATGTTTATTGTGTTATTGTGTCATGTTTCTACTCTGCTTATTGTCTTCGGGACAATAGAAATCTGTGCTATTCTATTCGAAGCTTTGCATTGATCCACTTTGCACAGGATACAGTGTGGTTAGAGCTGCAGAGGAACTACAGTACTACGAGCACCCTGCTTACTGTACCGTGCAAATGAAAAACTAAAATATTGCAAAATGTCGTTCTGTAGGGATGATGGTGCTGCTCCTCTGCATTACACATAGGAAGAGCTGCTGAAGGGATTAAAGGAAATGATCGGGCCTAATGGCATAACATAAAACAGCTTGATCAGAAATATAGATATATAAAACATTGGAAAGATTGCAAAGATTTAGTTTTCTTATTATAATATGTACATATACCAGCATACAGTCTGTCCATGCTTTCTTGGTGTATACATGTATAGTGTCCACATGTGCAGGGTCACATGTACACACATAAGTGACTGTACATATGTGTTCTGTGTATGTGGAGCATGAAGAGGCTACAACTTCCATTTCATTGTGCAATCCTCTCACGATAAGTGAACCTTCATACCTTGATATCAAGGCTTCAGTTTTCAGTGGTGCACAAAGTGAGACCAACTGCTCAACAAGACAATTTGCTCCCTTGTGCTGAAAATGGAGCCATTGTTCCGCAACTATCCACTGTGATTTAAATGCAAACCAGGAAGCGCCAGTGTTTCCTTGGTCTTAGCCTGTCACATGGTGGGCACAGTTGTTCCGTTTACACGCTGTGGCCTCCGCAGAGGATTAGCTGTACAATAGCAGACCCTGTGTTGTGCACACACACACACACACACACACACACACACACACACACACACACACAGGAATACACATGACATACATGTAACAGGCATATCCTCTAATGAGAAAAAGAAGTGTTGCCACCTGTTAGAGATCATTTCCAGCCACAGCCTCGCTCTCCCATCGGCCACCCTTCCTTCTCCCTCTTCATGTGGAGAAAAACAACTATTACCCAGTCACCTTGAGCTCTGATGCTCTCCTAGATTGCCTCCACTTCTCCGGCGGTGTCAACACTGACCTCCTGACAGCGTGGCTACTGTTGAACTAACTGCACAAGAAGTGCGCACGCGGTGACATACAGGACATGTGCTGACAATTGGATAACACCCCCAGCTGTCCTGTCGCTTTCACCTTCACAGCTGCAAAGCCTCGGCATGCACATTACATTAGGCTAAGCCATGTGAGGCACTGCGTATACGTTGTGTGTGTGTGTGTGCGTGCACGCGTGAAACATATAGACGCGACCACGTGTGTGTATTTTGCCAGCGGCACATGTTTTGCCTTGTTGCCACAGCTATCCAAAGCACATTTAGCAGTTGCCTTTGACTCCTGCGGTTGGGAGACGAGGAGGGAGGGGGGCATGTGGGAGATGATGATTCGCAACACACACACAGACACACAGGCCGCACACACCAGCAGTGGAAAAGAGAAGAAATAGAGGAAGATATGGAACAAAGGAGAGGAGAGGAGCAGATTGGGAGAGGAACTGGGCTCGCTAAGCCACGGCGCTCGGCTCTTTAAGGGATGTGGAAATGAATATGAGTCTGCCACGTAATCAGCTTATCCCGGGACCTTGCTCGGTGCCTCGCTTACGCAACGCTCACA
Organism: Amniataba percoides; assembly: GCA_037176925.1. NCBI lineage: Eukaryota > Metazoa > Chordata > Actinopteri > Centrarchiformes > Terapontidae > Amniataba > Amniataba percoides. The sequence continues at coordinate 15,739,345 of JBAJHX010000040.1, forward strand.
CCATCTGAGAGCCTTTCATTTAGTTTTCATTTAGCGGGCTGAGAGACTGATATACCACATCCACTGGCTGGCTCCCCACAGCTGGGCTCAGCCACATGCATCCTGCTCTAATCACGCCCGCTGCTGAATAACTGCGTGTGTGGGTGGAACCGAGCTAGGCGAAGGGGTTATGAGAGGTTGTGTGCATGTGTGTGAATTTTTTTTTTTTTATTTGCTCGAGTATTTTCATTTTTCTTTTTTTTATATCGTGTGTGCGCTTGCTGCATTTGTGCTACATCAGCTACATCCTGCTGATTTTTCCATCTTCCTGTTTGGACTGCAATGCTTAGTGTTCCTTCAGTGCATCACTTGAGATCAGGTTGTTAACGGCCTTCAAATAAACAGAAAATGAATTACCAGCATGTGAAGAAGCTGAAATGGATGTTATGTCTACGCAGCAGCAGTCGGATTTCCCCACATGTTTTATGATGTATAACTGGATGGCACAAGATATTATAATTGTGGATTTAGTGTCTTTTTACACCGTAATTAGAACCGTTTGGTGCACAATTCACAATTGTCCACGTCTATTTGGTAGCAGCATGAGTGAAAGCTTCCTTCTCCGGGACAGGATTTATTTTTGGATCCGGCTGCCTCCGTCACTTTATTTTTTAATGAATTTAACATCGCAGATACATGGTTTGCTCCTTAACCCACTGAGCGACCATGATGCTTTGCGTTTAGGGAACTGCTTAAAAGCCAGCTTTTCGAGAGGTTCACGTGCACTTTTTTTTTTTTCAGCTCTCGATCCTTTGCAATAGTTGTTTTGCAAAGAGCTGTCACAGCTGTTATTCCTATGGCAAACAGCAGAAGTAAATCAGCAGGGTTGCAGCAGAGCAAAGTCTGTATGTCAGAGTAACCTTCTTTACAAAAGTGGTTTGTTTTCTTTTCTTTTTTTTTTTGTTTGGACTGGAAGAGGCCAAAATTTTACTTTAGAGGAAATGCATGACATGTAATGGGTTTTTAATTACGGTATGATGTGCAGAAATATTTTAAAGTGCTCTCAAGTCGCCCAAAAAAAAGCAGGAGAAACGAAAAGACGTCCTGCGAAGCACAGGACTTAAAACAAGTCTCGAATGAGAGAGAGACGCTTTTGTGGTAAGCTGGTGGACTGGGGAGGCAGCATGCTGACGGAGGGGGAGAAAAAAGTACCTCGAACCTGCATTTATCCAGTTAAAATGTCTGAGTACACATGCTCCTTCTCTGTTATGCCCAGCCTCTTCATTTAAAAGTTAGCCACCTCATACAAGCGCCGTGTTCTCGACCGGAGCGAGCCGAGGTCTGTGATTTAGCATTAGAACGTGCCTATGTATCTTTTGAAAGAAGTAATAACACAGCACTCAAATTAAACGTTGGACCGAGGAGCGATAAAACACACGTTTGCTTGTGGAGGTACACTCAGAGGTTTTGCTGTCTTGGTCCGGTATGACCAGTAGCTTATAATGGCTCATCAAGTGCAACTAACCCTCTCAGTTTGCTGACTTCAGGACTCTTTGCTGTTTGTGCAACACACTACATGCAGTATTTAACTTTTAATTGGCACTGGTAGCTTTAAATATTGGGGGCTAAGATGACTGCATGCAACCTTGTCTGGTTCATCTGTGTGTGCAGATTGGAGGGTGCAGGGGGGTCGATGAGACACATAAAAAAGTACATTACCACAGTGGGAGGCATTTTCCATAGTTTGCTAATGGTGCTTAGATAATGACACATCTGTGGCTTCACTCCTCCAGACAGACAACACAAGCGGAAATTAATATTCTCACTTCAATCATGCGTAAAATCCCGTTCATATAAGGGCCTTTGTTAGTTTCACTGCCATTAAAGATCATTTAAAACAACGTAAAATGCTCCCCCACCCAACACAGGCTATATACATATTATATATTTATATATATATAGCCACTACGGAAGCAGTTGAGCAAAAAATAAGGTGTTTTTATGTTTTTATTCTGCACTTTTCTTGGCTCTGAGCAAGAACTTTCCACCAGACAGTGAGAACATTCAAAACGGCATCTTTTTTTTTTTAAAGCTGCGCTTTTATAGCTGTGTTGAACCAAAAGGAAAACTGTACTCTCAGGTACACCTACATGTGAGATGTAATGCGAGATGTTTAGTTATTTTGGGGCGTGTGTGATGAAGTTAATGTTTCATGTAGCCACTTTCCCCTCAACCCACCTCATCAACTTCTACTTAAACTTATATTAAGTCACATTTCCTCGAATGACTTGTGAGGGTCCCTGAGGTGTGAACTCATTGCATTCAACCAAATGAGGACATAAGTATACCCAGCTTGCCGTGCTCTTTCCTCACAGCACATATGTTGTATAGGTTATATCGCTGTATTATGGTCTGTTCCAGCTGCTGTCAGCAGAGATCTTGGTCTCTGTTGCTTTTACAGTATGATGTACACACTTTCAGGTAATTGTTACAAATGAGTGCAAAACTGTCAAGCCCTTACTCTTTGACTCTAGAGGACAGAAACTGAAACTTGACATTTAACACTCCTACAGTATTTTAGATAGTTATACTGTGTAGGTCAATGTTTTCCAATCAAGATTTGTCACTCTGTCAGCCAGAAAGTACACCGAAAACACTCAAATGGAACCGTAAATGTACTGGATATTTCGCTAAAAGGATTCAGAGTGCCTTTTTCCCCTTCGCAAGGGAAGACTGAGACGTCAACAGCAGTTTTTACAGTGTTCAAAAGATGGTAGACAAATATTGTGGAGCAACACTGGACAGAGAAGAAAGGAACGTTTAAGGACGTCCTGCACTGTTTTCTGTAAAGTACAAAAATAACCACACGGATTTGATTTTCCTGATGTCGGCCCTCATTAGTCGCATCCGTCCTCATTAGGAAGCGTCTCCGCGTGACGTAACACATGTCACAAATCTGCTGCCCCAGCTCAGCCTGTCGCACAGCGGTGATTAAAAGATGCTGAGCGTCCGCAGAGACCGGCGCCTGTATTTATCAGCCGCCACGTGTGTGCGCACTGTATGTTTATCTTGATTAATGCGTGTCCCATCCTTGCGTGCAGTCATGAATACCAGCGACTCTCAATTACACACTTGAAAGTCTTCCCTATTACCAAATGTGAAAGCACAGTCGTACTTTATACGAAAGTACGTAGATGGATCACGTCAACCGGCGTTCAGCACGACACCTTCCCCACCGCAAACTACTGTATCATCACACTCCTCTTCCAGTAAACGCAGCTGTATTTACCGTGTAGGTGTACGTAGCTTGTGGCATTTTCCCAAAGACGTGAAGACGCCAATGCAACAACACAGATGAAAGGGGATTCATTTGAGGGGAATCTCCCTTTTTCTTTTCTTTTCTTTTTTTTTTTTAAACTAGAAACAGAAACCCAGACTCATCCTTCGTCCTCTGCTCCACAAGTGTGTCTGAAGCACGCCCTCGTGGTATGTTGATTGGGCGTAATACAAAACCTGAGAGCTTTATTAGGGTCTGTTGGGTGCTCAGCCCAGACAAGGAGTGTTTCAAGTGATGGCGCACCCACGTCTCTTGTCTAGAGGAGAAACAAAGGAGCCTTTCTGCTTCTCCCCGGGCAGTTTACTCGGTAACGGTAACAATAGAACCGCGCTGCTCCTCTGTGCGCGTACGTACGAGGCCGAGACTCTCAGCAGCGAGCCTCAGACGCTGCTTTGTAATACATAAGGTAGTCTGGATGGGAGACAAAGTAGCAACAAGATGACAAAGCGGCTGAAGTTAAATTATACTGGCTGATAAATATGCAGCTCCATTTTTTTTTTTTTTAGGGTTTGTTATAAAAACCAACATGTAGCAAGCACTTTGATCCCGCTGGTTTGTTTGTGCATTAATACCAGAATGAAGGTTGAAGTGCATTAGTTTTAGTGTTCGAACAGCGGGGGTCTCTTCTGAAAGTAAACAGGTCCGAGGTGGTGTTTGTTTGAGAGATCAAAGTACCTGTGACAGATTTTTCTAATACGAGGAGGAGTCGGGTTGGGAAATATGAGTTACTCACCCCTAAAAACTGCCCTGCAGAGAGTATCATCTTGTCTAATAATGTTTATTTGTTGTTGCTATTGAGCCATTATAGTTAGGATCTGTAAATCCTTTAATCCAGTTGTCATGATGTGGTTGCAGCAATGGCGATCCAGTGAGTTTACTTTCAACCTGTGTGGTAGTTTGGATTGTCAGTGATGGAGTCAACCATAGGAGGAATTTAAACTTCCTTCAGCATGTAAGCCAGCATTAATGTTCATAATTTTGTGTTGCTTATAAATGTGCCATGAGAGATCTGGCTGATGAGTTCATATTTACTGACGGGTGTTTCCAAATCAGCCACAACTAAAGTCCAAACGTCTGGCATTTTATGTTTGTTGTTTTTTTTCCATAGACAGTGCACAAGCTGACTTTCGTACCTTTGACTAATCCTTCATTACCTTTATCATCTGCATGATTACAGGCGCACAAAAATCACTTTTTGCAGCAGCCATAGCTCGGGAGGTAGACACGGTCATCCACTGATCACAGGGGTGGAGGTTCGATTTGATCCCCACCTCTTCTTGTCAAAGTGTCCTTGGGCAAGACGGTGAAACCTCAAATTCCTCCCGAAGGTTGGCCAGCATGAAAGTAGCAGGTCACCATTTACTTTACTTACTGTATAAAAGTGAATTACTGCACTATAGTCAAAGAAAATGTACCTGGCTTGAGGACATTTTTTAAACAAGCTGGCTTCCCTTCAAACAGGTTACAAGCACCCCATCACATACAGATGTTTCATAGATGTGTAGTATCAAAATAATACTGAAATTAGAAAAAAAAAAAAACTACAGCAACATGTTACTTGACAATGCTTGCTTTTGACAATCTGAGGTCACTGTGACAAGGTCGTCCCCATAAGTTGGACCAGTCGAGGGCGGGCATCGAGAGCAAGAGCGAGGCTGGAAATGGAGATGAGTATCAGTTTATCAAAAAAAAAAAAAAAAAAACACTGTGACAGAGAGGGGAGGGATGAAGGTGAAGAGGGCTGAAAATAAAAAAAGAAACAACTTTCACTACAAACACCACTCTGACCACCATTTAAACTAAATAAATATATATCGTCCCCTCCGCTTCATGACACCGTGTAAAAGCCTAATTTGGTGCTAATAGGCCACTGTCTGTTTTTATAAGTAGTTGCATGCAACCACTAGAACTTTACAAGGGAGTGGTTTTCCCTAAGTGCTTTTGCAAGAAATGCAATTTTCTCTAAGAAGGGTATAGTTAGATGGGTGTGAGGGCGGTGTGGGGTGAGAAGGGGTGGGGGGGTGATTTGGTGTTATTCAACTGGGGCTCAGGGTGGAGTCAAGGTCCAAGCATAACCGCTTTAGCAATTCATGACTAAAAACAAACTGTAATCTGTGACTAGGCTCAAACATAACATTTGGGAGCGTAAACAGAAAGGTGGAGCTCAGAAATAGTCAGTGACTTCAGCGCCGCAGCACCGTGAAATCCTTCATTTTCAGATACGACGCCGGAGAACATTGAGGGGCGATTTAGATCAAATCAGGAGCACATTGAGGCTGACAGAGCAAACGGTGGCACAGAAACTATAAAATAAGCCACCAGGTAACATAAGCATTCATTCAGAGTTGTGTTTGTGTACTTGAGCAAAAAAAAAGTCCAATATCACTTTAGATATTCTGGTATATTCACCAGCTAGTTGCAAACTGTCATATATAGTCATATAATCCTCTGTCAGGATAAAAAAAACAATTGATTTGAGCAGCTTTAAGCCAAAAAAATGAGGTTTGCGTGCTCGCTGCCTACATTTTTCAGTGAGATCTCATATTGTCGGGAACGTTGCTGCGCCGAGGAAACAGCTGTTGTTTAATCACCAAATTATTAATGCTGCGAAATCATACCGGTCGCTCCTGTTACCCTGACAGCTCGGCCTGCCGCTGCAGAAGATTATGCTAAACCAGTCAGTCACCGTTCTGTATTTATAGAGACCACATATACCGAAGCCTGCCGACAGACGTCTCCAGTGCAAGGGCACGAATAGATATTACTTTCCTTACCCGTCTACGGCGACATCCTCAAACATGATGAGCTGATAAAGAATACAATTCATGACTAATGCTGAGATTTAACTGCTTGGAAAAGAAGTGCAGGAAACAAAGATTTATTTGTCTTTTATATTTTGAGCTACGCCTCACAGTCTGCTGCCAATGAGAGGCTAACATGACAATCGAGAGGTCTCCATAACTGTGATCTGTTCTCTGAACGACTTGGTTAGACTCAATTAGTCTGACTTGGTTTTACTAAGAGAGGGAAGGAGAATGGAGGGGAGGCAGGGGAAGAGACAAAGAGGGAGGCCGAGCATGAATGAGAAGATTATCTGATGTTCCTGTGAAATGAGAGCAAAAATATATCCCTTTTTTTTTCTCAACGGAAATAGAGGAATAAAAGATTATTCACATTCTTACACCCACCCTTCACCACACTACAAATGTGATTTACAGTCAGTCGTTACCGGCGGCTGCGGGTAATAAGAGAACCGGGGAGCTCAGAAATGCATTATCATAAATAGAGGAGCGCTCGGTACCTGAAAACACAGAAAAGTGCCATTAAAGAGCGTGCGAACTCTGCGACGCATCTGAATAACTAGCAATTGAGAAGCCAGGAGCACATTCAACTCTCGTTCCTCTTCTTTATGAAATGTGTCACTGCGTACAACAACTGCTGCTCGTCAAATTGTCAATCGTTGCGAGAAATGAGTAATAGACTCCGAGGAGAGGAGGAGCGTGCAGGGCCCATCTTCAGCTCTTTGGATTATCAGCAGTCTCGGGTCTTGCGCAATAGGTGGACGTATTTATTTTTCATGATGTTTTGGAGGTGAAAAGTGCATCCAAAGCAATAAGTCAAAACAGGAAAGCAGCAGTGGCTCTGAGTGTGCAGATGTGTGTGTAACGGCGTGTGTGTGTGTGTGGCTTCTCAGACGACACTGCTCGGATCCTTCTTTCGCTTTAATCTGTCATTTTTTTCCTTTCTTCTTCTCTCTCGTCAATCTCTGGGATGAGTCTTTGTATCAATAAAAACATCTTGAGTCTAAGATGATTCCATCTTACAAGTCATTTTAAGCTTTTAGGTGTTTCCCAAAACAACACAATTTAAGAGTCAAGGAATTAATGATGAAATGATAATAAGTACCTCTTATGCACGCGTAGGATGCTAGCTACATTTAAAGGCACTCAGGAACCAGCAGGCAGTGGTGAGACCCCTAAATTGCTTAAAGGAAATAAGTAAACTTTGAAATGAATAAAGAAAAACTTTACGGATGAATTTGACTACACCTCCCATGATGCATTTTTCATCAAGAAGAAGTCAATAATTTTGTCACAGTAGCTAAAGACTACCTTGCTGAGAAAACACGAACAGCATAAATCAATTTGCTTTGAAACTGGGTCAATTTTGAATCAATTCAGCAACAAAACATGCAATTTGGGTGTTTCTTTCTTCTCCATAGCACTGATGGCTCGTGGATGTTGTAGTGTTTGGACAAATCCTCGGTGCCAGACTGAAGGATGAAACACGATTTCTCAGAGTTGAAAAGGTCGTAACATAAACCTATAAGATTGTTATATTATTCAGGAGAGGCCCGTGCTTCTCTGTTAAATAAAAGAAGAGATGTCATTAAAAGAACATTTTGAAATGGGAAAATGCAACGTAGGAAAACCACTCGTGTGAATCTGAGGTTTAGAAAATGCGCTAAAACCTCTAAAATCAATCTATATCAGGGAAAACTAACAGGCAAGGCCCCTGTTTGGACAAGCGAGGTTCACTGGCCTCCCCTCTGATGCTAATCATCAATCTCTCATTGCAACATACAGCCTTTGACGTGCAAACTCTCTTTAAAAGACACACAAAAAAAACATGTATATGTCATGAATCCTTTTTTGTTTTTCTCACCAAGACATCCACTTCGATGTAAAACGTAACTGGCTTCACTTTGTCTTACAGGTCCACACATGTCAGGAGTGTGTGTGTCTATGTGTGTGTGTGCGAGGCAGGTAATAGCGTTGTTTGTGCTGGAGGTCCTCTGTTTGACGTGTGACTTCAGTGTGGTCCATAGTTCTGGTGACAGGTACATTAGCACCCACATACTGGCCCCGGGGTGGGAAACCAAACAAGGAACAGTTCAATCATTCGCTCCTTTGTGCAGAGCTTTGCCGTCTTTACCTTTGTAGATTTCTCACCTTAATCGTCCATCGCTCTGATGTTTTCCCAAGAAAAACTTCCTGGCAGAATCCAGTGAGGTCAAAGCCATCGTTGTTACGAATAAATAGAAAACAGCGAGTTTTGCTGCAACTCTTGTGACGCTCCACTGACTCTGACTTTGACTATATCCTACTGTAACAGCCATCTAATGTTGACAGGAGGCATTTTCCAACCTTTTCAACAAGGCCAAAGTGATGTTATGAACCAACCAACCAGTAACACTCAGCATTAAGGAGGACTTATTGTTCTGTTCAGCTTGCATTTAGAAAATAAACTTTGACTAGGAACAATAATTCAAACGAACTGGATGCTGCATTCAGAAAAAGAGAGAAGTAACTGTGAGTTCAAACCACAACACAAAATAACAGTGTGGATTAATGCAGTTGCAGACACCAGTTTTTAAGATTTACGTCAGTAAATCCAGGCTGAGATCAATCAATAGACAAAATTATCATTCAAATCCCTTATTTTAAACCACCTGCCTTCTGGAGGATTAGAAATTAAAAAAACAAGGCAGTAAACTAAATATTTGAAAGCACCCCGAGTTAAAATCTCATCGGCACACATATTCACGCCGACTCGAACGCGGACACGTACCGAACAGCTCGCTTGACAAATACATCATTCAAAATGGCTACGGCCTAAAAATATGACTCGGTGAATCATTTATGGGTTAACAATCAAAGTTGTTCTCCAGGCATGAGGCGGCACGGCGGGACCCAAAAACCTCAGACAGCTGCCTCTGTGAGCGGCTGATAGAGAAGAGAGGGAACATGAAGAGAAAAGCATCACAGAAGAAATTTAGACGTTTTTTTTTTTTTTTTTTTTTTTTTTTTTTCCTCCCTTTTTTTTTTCCCTTTTTTTTCTTCAGACCAGAAAAACAAACACCTGAACCCCCACCCCTCCTTCTCATGTGGGGGG
>JBAJHX010000040.1:15748655-15772822 GCA_037176925.1 Amniataba percoides
GGCGGGACCCAAAAACCTCAGACAGCTTCCCTTGTGAGCGGTTGGGAGAAAAGAGAGGGAAAAGGAAGAGAAAAAAACCAAAGAAGAAAGTGGGGCGTTTTTTTTTTTTTTTTTTTTTTTTTTTTTTTTACTCCCTGTGCTTTTGCAATTTCGGTTCTTACTGACCTGCTGTCTCGCGATCTGAGGCTTTTAAGACATTGGTTAGAAAATCATAGCACCTCAAATTGGTGTGTATTTTATATATAACAGATGATCAAGTAAAAGAAGTTTAATACTTGAGCATTCGTTGCAAAAGGTTGACTGTGTATGTACAATCCCATGTCCAATAGCAGGATTAACCTAAGGTTAAGCAGAGAGACCCAAAGCGATTAAAAAGTCCTTGAGAGATCCTCTTCTTCCTCGCTGACATGCAAGGGTCTCTGAACTCGATGTGAAGGGGAGACGGAGCAAGAGAGGGGAGAACGAGGCGAAGGGCGGCGCGCTCAAACAGGCGGAGGCCGAGAGGTGAGCGCGAAACATAGCGCTGCGCCGATTGTTTTCTTTCAACCCATTAATCTCTCGCTGGCCACGCCGCAAAAACAGGGCCTGGACGAGAAGGCGGCTGTAATCACACAGACTAAGCTCAGCGGCGGTTCGACTGACCGTCCCTGACCTCCTCTCCGCTCCATGAAATCCAGTGTTAAATTCACGCATGCCAGCCCCGGCCCCAACAAACACAGCGGCGCATGAGTCAAACTCTGCCGTAATATAATTAAAGTCGCATTCACTTGGTTGGTAATGCAAAATAAAAAGGTTTTCGCTGTATTACCATTCAGTGATAATGAAACTGACAAATAGACTTGACTTTTAATGTGATAGATTACACGACACGAGCAAGCCTCGCCGTGGTACTAATAGATTTTTATATCACACAGAGACGAATGGAAACTAATAACTGTGTAAACCTCCGCTGTTCTGGCTTTCCCACTGTTTCCATTTTGGGAACTGGCTGCGGGGATTTTCTCCAGTTCAGCCTCAAGAGCATTACCGAGGTCGGGCATTGATGTTGGGCCAATATCAGGCCAACACTCTCTACTAAAATAAAAAAAAAAAAATTACTGTACTCACTTTGCATACAGGCATGTTGTCTTCTTGAAAAAGGAAATACTTCCCCAAATTTGTATGTAAATATGAAATCTAATTGTATGCTGTGGCATTAAGGTTTCCATTAATGGAGCTAACAGGCCAATCAAAAGCCAGGAAAAACTCCATGTAGCGTACATCGCACTCGGAAAGTATTGCAAGTTCAGGTCGCCTCGGTTCAAACGCGAACCATGTGAAGCACAGTATATCTCCCTTTTGATAACACATGGCCTTAACAGATTGCTTCAGGCAGGAGTCATAGACTGTATATGACAGGCGCCCACCACTGTGGAGTATAGATCTATTAGCTGGGGGGGAGGGGTAAATGGAGAGGCGCTGCGAAAAAAAAAAAAAGAACGCAAGAGAGGAAGATGACCTGCAGGAAGATGATGAGGAGGAGGAGGAAGAGGAAGAGCGTGGGAGGGTTTGGATTGATGGGTGGACAGCGGCAAAATCGCCCACGGAGCCACTTTGTTGAGATAACAAGAGTAGTATCTGTGCCGGGGGATGGTGGTGGGGGGGGCGTCACTATCTCTTCTCGAGTGCCGAAGGCATGATGCGTGTTTCTGAATGTGTGTCTTTGATAATACATGCATGCACCTCGAAAAAAAAAAAAAAAACAGTGAAACACACATGCAAGCACCACTGATGCCACACACACACAGAGTCATTTCTTCTCTCCATACTCCTCTAACTCAACCATCCTGCAGTCATGAGCTTCAAAGTCCTGGAGCTGACGGGATGGGACCACCACGGTTAGTTAAGTAGAGACACGATCCATGTCCTGATCACAGAGGACAGGAGGTGAGGGGGGCCACTGAAAAAGGGGGTAGGCGGTAAAAGGAGCCAGTTCTAGGAAAGAGAGGAGAGAGAGAGAGAGAGAGAGAGAGAGAGAGAGAGGAGGTGAAGATCTCGACAAAAAGAAGGAAATCAAGAGGGAGAGATCGAGAAGGGAGAGGAGACGACGGCGCGTCTTAGGAGAGGTGCTGGTCCCTTTTGAAGAGGACACGGGTGCTGCTCAATCACAGTAAACTTCAAAGGCTCTTCATTAAAGCCTTGCCTGGAGACGGGAGCCCTCCCCTCCCCCTCCCCTCTCTCCCCCCTCAATCCTCAGCCTCCCCATCCCTCTTTTCTCCACCGTCTGTCTCACTCACTCACCCTCGCTCCCTTTCTCTGTCTCTCTTTCTTCCCTGCCTCCACTCAGCCATTAAAAACAGCAGGTAGAGATGCAAGTGAAAGAGAAGAAGTGCGGGGGGGCACAAAAGGGAGGAAGATCAGCCATGCAGGAGGCAGAAAGCCACGTCTGTTGAGTCGGACGGGCAATGTCTTTTCTTAGAATCTTCTTTTGTTGTTGCTCAGACTCAATCAGCGATGTTGTCTTGCTCCCCTCCTTTACGGCTTGAATGGTTGAGTCAGAGACGGATGAAAAGGTGTGCACAGGCTTGAGTGAAGAATCAGAATAGAAACAGAGGCGAATGCTTCTCGGCGTTTGAAGCCCGCCGTGGCGGGGTGATGTGTCACATAACTTATCAGCTGTCACATGAAAACGCAGTGTTCCCAAAAAGTCAATCTCAGGACTTCAGAATTGTGAAAAATTCAACAATGCGTTTGATGTAAAACTTGCATTTCATATTAACTCCCATTATAAAAACTTTGGCTGATTAGATTTTTGCATAAATGACCAGTTTGAAATCTTACCACCATATGTGTTTTGGTGCTGCCGATACTTTTGATCGCTGCTTTCGCACATTTATTCAACACATCAGGTCCAATCAATGTCCTGATGAAAAATACATCGCGGCGAGGAAAGATTCAGGGAGCAGCACAGCCGATCATTAGCAGGATGAAGAACACACATATAGCGCGACCGCCCCCCTGAGAAAACACACTTCAGTCTACAGATAGAGGAATCAAAGAAAAAAGAAAGTGTCATTTTGCTCTGATTGGGTGTGGAGGCGCGGACATCTGTCAGGTGGAATAACAACGAAAAAAACACGTTTTTTTCCGAGCAGACAGAAACAACCCCCCCCGCCCGTCTGTCACAAATGATAAAAATGCATCAGTAGCCGTGATGGAAGCAATGACAGAGAGATGTAGAAGCGCAGTCAAAATCTAATGAGAGAATGATATAGCTGAATTGCTAGGAGCCAGTTTTTGCATCACTACTTCGGCGTTTGCTCAGGCTCTCCTGTCACATCTGTAGCAGTTTGGGTATATGATTCAAGCGCTCTTTGTCAGCTCCACTAATCAGAGGTAAAGTTACGCTGGCATCAAAGCTGCTGTCAACATATATTATTGATGTAATGCACTACTGTGGCTTCAGGTAAGAATTTTGATTAAAAGATATTATCAGCTCCGGTCTACAAACAGAGCTTTTCAGCAGGGAAAGGAGTCGTTTTATAGTCACGTTTTTGTTTACATATCTAATCAAATGTGACTTTAACCTATGTCTCTGACTATTCAGATGTTTCTGAACTTTAAATGTTTCTTTCAATATGTCATTGTTTTCATCAGATGTCGCATATCTCAGGCTTCACGGAGGACTTTGTGAGCGCAGGGCCGGTCTGTGTCAAGCTTGTCCAGATGTGACCCAATAAAGCATCTGGGACAAACCGAGAGCGTGTGCAAACTCTTTGATGCTGCACCTCGGTACCGCGCTGCTTTAAACTAAATGTCAGAGCCCACTGTTGGCACATATAATGTTAATCATGTTCACTGTCTTAGTATGACACACAAGCTTGCTAATATTTGCAAAATTACATTAAGTAGGTTGACGAGAACAGGACACGGATGTGCGTTTCATGGAAGTACAAACATAAAGCTTATGGTGGTGCTAAAAGAAAAGTTAAGAGAAAGTCAGTAGAATTTTCATCTTGCCAAAAGCTACGTTTCATGACAGCAGTATAAAGTGATGGACCAGTGGCGGATGGATGGATTGTGATATCTAGACCTGTGTTATGGTGACAGATAAAAGTGACAGTTTGCAAAAAGACACTTTTTGGGCCGTGACTCAGTCCTCTACCAAGAAAAGAGTTCCTGTGCTGTCTGATGGACAACCGGAGGGTCTAATGATGTTCTGGCGCGAAGCAAATGGCTCCAAATCTGGTCGATGACGCCAGCACGCAGCCGCCGTTCACCAGGTGGTAGTCCGTACCTGAACGTGACGCCTCACGTCGTGATTCGAATGCCTGAGACATGGAAGACGTTTAGAGAGGCCCCGGCAGCTTCGTGGGTTCTCTGCAGCTTTTTAACCACAGGGAGGACCGGACAGATCATTAACGGTCGTCAGCCCTGCTGGCTGCTAACGATCTATCCGGCCTGTCCTCCCCAAAAACATCCTTGCCTCACAGAAGTGGCTTGCAGTGTCGGTCGTGCATGGCTGCATCCATCACCCGCAGATTAATATGACAGGACTTCTCCGGGGCCCAGCTGCCACCGACTGCTGTCGTCGGGGCGGCTCGTCCACATCTCTACAAACAAGTGATTTAGTCATTTAAGCATTAACAAATATTTCATCTGGCTGATACACTAGCGTACATCATCCCCCCCAACCACCCTCGACGCTCGTCTCCATCCAGATTCGACTTCAAAGACACATCCCCTTCCTTGCCCCCTGGTTTTTAACATCCTGGAAAGATGATTTATTTGGAGATATGAGGCTTTCATCATACAGTGCTGCCAATGATTAGGAGAACAAAGGCAGCAGTGCAAAGACAGGTCTTCGAAAAGGTCCGCCGGAGTTCAGCGGCAGAAAAGTATCCTCTTTCTGTGATGAATATAAAATCAAACAGTAAAAAAAAAAAGATGGGATCAGCATGTTGTGGCTTTACTGAACCGTCTCATTGAAACGTATCCGTGTTTGATTCAAAGTTAATCTGCATCTTTTCAACTTCAGAACTCAGCTCTTCCCTCCTCGGCCTTGATCTTTTACAGGAACGGTATGGATGTTTCCGCCGTTCACTGTGCTGCGTGTATTTTACAACGCAAAACACTCGGAGCGGAGTGAAAAGCGAACAAGCGCATATGCAGTCTATTTTACAGGGCCTTAACACTTCTAATTCAAACCATCACCAAACTAAGCGTTCCAGTCCCAGAAAATGGAGCGTTCCCATGAGCTCTGAGCACAAATCCATATGACTTTTTCCTCCCCGTAGCTTCAGATCTAATTAGTTTATAATGGCTATAAACGTTCCCATCACAGGCACTCTAATCAAAAACAAAACTTCCATTTTCCCTCAATGGACCTCCAATGAGCAGGCTGCATTTAAATGAAATGATGGTAATATCATGTTGCAGGCTATAGCAGGGGAAGATGAGAAGCCTAGCAATGGGATATGTGTGCCTCTGTGTGTGTGTGTGTGTGTGTGTGTGTGTGTGTGTGTGTGTGTGTGTGTGAGAGAGTTGGTGTGTGTTCATATGAGGGTGCTAGGGGAATGAAATGATTTCCAAATCCTATCAAGAGGAAAGCGAGGTGGCACATTGGCATTCATTATCAGGCAGCGTTTAATCAAGAAACTCGGTGATTAAGTGGCAAAGTGAGCAGCTTGTCGTTTCTCTAAATTGAGTTTGTCGTGTGTGTGGAAGGTTATATTAGCCGTTTCCAAATTGTGCCAGTCGCAGTTTTGTAACGGGCACCAGCATCCCACCAGCAGTTCAGAGAGTGTAACAGCGAGCGCCTTTTGGTTTCTGAGAACACGAGTTTTTAGTGGTTCCAATAAAGACGGTGCTGTCAGCGTGTCGGTCGGTCCGGCGCTGTTGTTCTGAGTCAAATATCTCGACAACTGTTAAAATGATTGTCATGTCATTTGATGCTCAACATTCGTGGTCTCGAGAGAATGACCCTGGTGATCCCTGAGCTTTTTATCTGGCACTTCCAGCATGTCAGACTTTGAACTTGTTCAGTGACCTAAATATTTAGCAGGACAAAATGTGCACAGATGTAGAACCTGTATCTCAATGACTTGGTGTTGACCTGTTCTTCTCCTCTTGCACCACCACCACCATGAACACTGAGATTCATGGTTTGGAGTGAAATGGCTCAACAACACTTAAATGAATGGCCCAAAAAAGATGGGCACCAACATTTGGGATGAGTTGTAATAATTTTGCATTATCTCAACTTTTGATTTAGTGCTTTGGTTTATGAACAGATTTCTGCAAAACATCCCCATTCCCATCAGCCTCAGCTGAACTTTGCGTTCAGTTCTAATGAACACAATAAACATTACACCTGTTAACATCAGCATGTTAGCTTCGTCATTGACATCAGCATTTAGGTCAAAGCGACAGCAACAACTGGTCTTGATCCTTTCAGATGATTAGTGATTTAATGTGTCGTAAATCGTTTGTTCTGCTCGTTTGTGACAAATGGTACAAGAGCTGAGAGAGTGTCTGCTGGGCGCTTTCCCATGCTCGGCCACGTAGCCAGTATAGTGTCACCTCTGACTAATGCCAGTAACTCTAAATCACGTCAGAAAATCTGGGACAGCTGGAGGTTTTGGAGCAGAGTGTTCGGAGTTTATTGGCTCACAGTGATTAGGGAGATTATTAAAAATGATACTTCTGCTTTGTTTGAACAACCAAAAAGAGCATGTTTTGTCAGAGATGAGGGTGGGGGGGGGCATCCTTTGGGGTGAAAAATACTATTATCCTCACAATACGCTCTGTGCGCTCACCTTGATAAATCAATAAATCTCATTACTTCTTGTAAAAAGGCTGATGCGCTATTTGGGGTCAACAAAATATGATGGTATTAAAATAAGTACAATCATGAAATCGGCTGAAATTTTACTTAAGAAGCACAAAAAATGTAAATCCTACATAGAAAGCGAGCATTAGGCCAATTGTGTCCCTTCAGTCTCTTAAAGGATCGAAGGGAAGGCAATCCATCCCTTCCATCTAGCCTTTAAATTAAAATGACCAACATGGAAGTGCACCCAAAATTGGATGAAACCGAATAAAGATGTGATTCTGCTCTTTGGAAAGTGTGCTTATGAAACAAGATTAAGTTGTCTGTGTTCTCTCACAGACGAGATAAAAATCTATTATTAGTTGTTTGTCTTGTGTAACTACCCGTGTACCGGGAAACCTCTACTGTTGCCGAAGTCATCGCCAGAGATATACAGTATGTTTTTGTGAGCAAAAGTCGTGTTTCAGAGTCACGAGGGAGCCTCAACCACTGATTTTTGTCATTGCTTTTGATAAATTGACCCTCTTTGCTCATTATCAGTGTTAGTAGTAGTCATTACACATTTCTTTCATCCCAAATGTGCCTTTTCTAAATGCAGCAGTCACAGCTTAATTGCCCAATGTTTGAAACAAACTCAACGACCGACTTACAATAGCAGCCGGGCGTTGCACTCCTAACCTGGACCGGCTCTGTTTATACATTCTAGCAAGGAATTAAAATAGTCGAAATTCCCCAGTGGATCATCCCGACGAAGCAAAATTGTTGCATAATTAGTTTATGCCTCTCTGCCTAATGTAAAAAGCATCATTAAGCTTTAAAACCTCAAGACCCAAATTGCCTTTTTTTATGCATTACTCAGAGCTTTTAAAAAAGGGAATGATAATAAAGTAGATGGAGATTAAGCCCACATGAAATTTGTACGAATTCAACACATTGTAGCCGTTTCTTCACAACATTTAGACACGAATTACCTCCTAAGCATCTTTGAGCATTAAAAACCTTTTGATCCTAAGAAGCACTCAGCCGAGCTCACCTCCCACCCAGGGGTGAATTACATGAGCTCTGAGACTGCTTTGCGTTCAGGAAAGCTGTGGAAATACAGCTCATCCTGTTATCTCCTCTGTCCTCTTTGACCAGTCTAACCTTAAGGCAAGCGGGTCATTCACCAAAAGGACAGGTAGATTAACTCACGAAGGACAGAGAGACAGACGCTGCAAGTGCTGAGAGACAGAGACAGCCAAAATATTAATTAAATGAATAGTGTTGTTTTGTCCCATCTTGCTAATTTCGTGCCATCCCATGTGGATTCTCCCTCTTACTTTTGATCCCATCTGTTACAAGTAATCATCTTCCATGCTAAAATAGGCCATGCAGACTTTCCATCCAAACAGTCTGTTTTACCTTCATTCACCAGTTTTGTAATGATAACATGATCATTTGAATTCCCTAACCAATACCAATCTAATTAAATATGTGGAAACAGACATATTTACTTACAGTAAGTGATAGGTTTGGTTTCCTCCTCTGATTCTGTTTCTAGTGATACAATATAATGGCATTACTTTTGTCTGAAATGTCTCAATAATGGCTGAATGCATTAGCAAGAAATTCGGATTCGGATTCATCCTTTAGGATGAAGTGTAATAACTTCAGGGATCCCTTCCCTCTCATGATAGTGCCACCTTCAGGTCAGAAATGTAATTTGTCCTTTTCTTAATGGCCAAATACCTGCAAAACTAATGACATCCCCGCCAGTTTAAGCTGTACTTTGTGTTTCGTGTTCTTGTGTTGGTGTGCCGTGACTCACAGAGCTGCACAGGGTGTACTGATGATGTGTTTCTGTTTGTTTCAGTGTTTCTTTCTCAACCTCCGAACAGAAATATTGCTTCCTTATTAAGTAGATGAAAATGTGTTCTTCATGTCATGTATTGAAATTGACATTGGTTTGCTTACTTTCTCAACATATCCCGTCTGCTGGACTAGAACTTGGTGCAATAGAAATAAAATGGGCCTGATGTCAAAAAGCTTTTGTGAAGTTTAAGCATCCTTCTGTGTTGTGTTGAGTGTTTCTTCTCCACCACGAGATGTAGATAATTACAGCTCACAGCCGTCATACAGAAAGTTAATTGATTGTTTTGGTGCCTGATGTCTGTTTTAACCCTTGCTTCACTTCTAGTTAAATGCCTTTCACTTATACCGCAGTAATAGTCAGAGCTCTGTTTGAAGCCGTAAAGCAAAAGTGGCTGCAGCTGGCGGACACGAGGCGCTGAGGCTTGCGGCGACACCAGCTCTGACCAACGGCAGGCAAGAATAGAGACTGAAGGCAAGAGCTCGGACCAGACCTGAGCTCCATGGCACTGTAATTTTCGCGGTTGTATACACCGGGCTTGTGCACGCCGGCCCGACGCGGCCCAGTGTTGTGTCTGCTCGCTGCAGCCTGCGTTTGGGTCAGCGAGGTGCTACGTGTCCGCCCCAGCCAGGCCCGGGCTCAGTCTCCAGCCATGAACTCTTATGAGGGCTGACAGCCTGTTTACCTTGGACGCCATTTCCTTGACGTTTCTGCATGGTTTGGCGCTGCCTACCAGTTGATGGCCGGCAGCTTTATTGAATTAGCTGTGCCGCTACAAAGGCAGAGAAAGGGTGGGAGGGGAGAAAGAGAGAAAGATAGATCGAAAATGTGCAGAAGGAAAGG
This sequence comes from Amniataba percoides, assembly GCA_037176925.1. NCBI lineage: Eukaryota > Metazoa > Chordata > Actinopteri > Centrarchiformes > Terapontidae > Amniataba > Amniataba percoides. The sequence continues at coordinate 15,758,159 of JBAJHX010000040.1, forward strand.
TTATAAAGCAGCGCCCCGTAAGTGTGGTTTACATATATGTACTCTCTCCTGACATAAACACACACTGACCCCTCACATTAACCTAAACAAAACACAAACTGCATATAAATCCCGGCTGCACTTTGACACGATCTAAAAGACTAAAAGAGCAAACACATGCAACATGGCTGCACAGGCTGGAGCAGACAGATTGGGAAATGTTGGTTACTGCATCAGCTTCAATATAAATGGCCTCTCCTATTGGCTCCCCCGCTGCACCACCCCTCCTGACCGGGTCCTATCCTGGTGGGATGTCTTGTACAAACTGCAACTGGGCAAATATCACATACCATATTAGAACATACTGACCCGGTTCCTTAGAAAAAGGGTATAAAGAGGAGTATTCACTTAAAACAACATATCGGGGAGCAGAGGTAGCTTTATCCTGTCCCCGACGATACGACCCCCCCCTCAGGTTAGATGCAAGACGAGACAAAATGCACGCACACGGATACAGCCAGTTTGACACACTGGTGCACACACACGTACACACACACACACACTTTTTGAATATGCACTGATGCATGCATGTTCGGTTCCTCTTCTCCTTTCTCATCTTCAAAGAGAAAATCACAAGGTGTTTTTTTCTTCTTTTTGCACACATGAAGGTCTTTCAGAGCAGTTTTTTTTCCAATTTATTATGAATAAACCCCATTGTGATAAAGCAGGCTGTGAAATCACGAGTCAGTATGGATCAAATGTCAAAAAAGAGAAGATACTGCAGGCGCGTTACCTTTGCAGCTCTTGAGGTGGGGGGAAAACACTTCGTAAGTGCATTAGAGCAGAAAACCCCCGACGTGTTTTATGTGATTACACTGAATAAATAAAACAGTTACTGAGAATAAACTTGCCCCCCCTTCGAGAGTTTCTCCACAGCTTCACGTCGCTGGTTTCTCTTTCCTCTCATGGCACCACTCAAGATGTGCAATCCTGCGCGAGATTAATCCCCCACCGTTCCTCTAATCTCCCTCTGTAACAGGGTGAGATTAGGGCACTAAAATGATACGGCAGAGCACATTAGCACATAAAGATTACTCATCTGCACATTGATAATCCCCCCCGTTAGAATTTAAGTAATGTTAAGAGAGCGAATGTGTCACGTGGGTATTAAAGGCAGGCCTATATTTTAAAATGCTCTGTGGCCTTATTTATAGATGATCCACAGATACCCCTCCGTTCGGGGCAGTTTTCGCCGTGGGCTGTTTTTTAGGGTAACCATAGTAAGAAAGGCTTACCTTTTGAATAATTAGCACTTTGCGAGGAGACATTTTTCAGAGCGGTTAATGAGCCGTAAAGCTCGGCGCCTGCTCTCAACTTTTTTTTTTTTCTTTTTTAAGACAAAAACACTTGGTAATAGATCCCAGGAGAAATCTCCGCTCAAACGCATGTACAGTAAAGAAGAAAAGCCACAAACTCTCTGTAACTGTAACAAAGCAGCACGACTGACGCGTTAATTGATAGTAGTATTAATGGGTGGCCGTGCCTACAGGTATTTTAAAAGGGGTCAACGTCTTACTTTGCTTTTTAATTCACTTTCTCGTCGAGGTTTACGTGCAAAGATTGATTGATTAATCTTGATTAGCTCAGTTTTAGCGTGCAGGCTGGAGGCGGGGGAAACAGCCAGCTGTGCAAAGTTTAAAAAGTCTGCCCACCATAATCTCTAAAGCCTAATTAACATGATGTATATTGTTTGTCTAATCTGTACATAAACAACCAAAAAAAGTTAAAAAAAAAAAAAAATGAAGTTGTTAATGAACCATGGAGCAAAGCATCTGCTCTCAGCTCTTTACAAGAAACACTCGCTAACACGTCCAGGGAAACCTTATTTGAATGTATTTATTTTTAAAAAAGCATAGAAGCAGCATAAAGCATAAAAAACTCTTAATTATACCAAAACAGTAAAATTTTTTGCAACAGTAATTTACATCTATTTGTATTTTTCCTGCAAGTTAGCATGGATTTGGAGATTGATACAAACTCTTAGTTTATATATTGTAGCAAGGCCTTGATTTATTTAGCTTAGCCACTGCGTAGCCTAGCATGAAGACTAGCTTGCCTCGCTCTTTCAAAAATAAAATTAAAGATGCAAACTGGCACCTCTAAATCTCACAAATAAACATGTTGAGTCCAATTTATTTATTTATTTAGCCTTTTACATTTGGACAAAGATAACCATTTCCCCCGTTTCCAGTCTTTATGCTAAGCTAAGCTAATCCTGGCTTTATCTATGCATATACAAGAGTAATATCGCTCTTCTTATCTCTCACCAAGTAAGCATATTTCCCAAAAATGTCTAACTGTTTTAGGATTTACCGGATTTAAAAAAAATGTAGCACAGAAATGTACTCTACAAAGTAATTTACATTAAGATTAATGTCATGATCTTATCATCACATCTTTGTGATCAGCTTTATTTTTAAAAGAACGACAATTTCCAAGAGACCGCGGTGACAAAAACTGAAAAATCTCACATCTTAGAAGCTGAAATGAATAAATGTTCTGCATTTTAGCTTAAGAAATTACTTAAACCATTGTACAGACTCAAAGGCGATAAGTGTGATTTAAAAAAAAAAAAAAAAAAAAAGATGGCAGAAGCGGTTGGATATTAGGCCACAATGTTTATTCAGTAGTGTTGTTTCAACTTATAGGTACAATACTGTCAGCTTTTGTAAGACTAAAAAAAAGTTACCATTACAGTCATCCATGCTCACAGAATGCCAGTCAAGTCGTTTACACCCCTCCTTTGTGTACACACCTGCCACGTGCTCACCTTGAGCAAGTACATTTCCAAATGGTAGGCACTTTGAAGGTTTAAAACATTTGTGAATATACATTTATATATATTTATATATCTTTTCATATACTAATAAGCAATTGGACTCAAAGGTCAGGTCTCTAATAGAGAGAGAGAGAAAAGAAAAAAACCCTAGAAGAAAAAGAGAATGAGGAAACAACATGATGTGGCCATGGTGGAGGGGTGGGGATAAGAAGATGGTGGGAGTAGAAATACTGTGAGTCTTTGGGTTTTTCAGTATAGTTCAGTACCTTAAGTCCTATGATGAGAACGGACGACAGAGATAGGGGGAAGAAAGAGGATGGATGTGAACGAACAAAGGGTCACAGAAAAAACAGAGGAGGAACGGGAGGGATGGCAGAGGTGGAGGGATGAACAGCTTCATGGGGGGGTGTTAGGAGTTTAGACGATGTGACAGCATCTACTGTGTCTACTTCACATTACTGTACAGTTGAAAAAGGCAACTTCACAAAACCCGCCAGACAAAACACGCGTCTCTTCAGAGCAAGTTAACGTCGACGTGATGTTTTGGAAAAAAAAAAAAAAAAAAAAAAGGGACAGTAACTTGTTGTCATGTGACTGTAACATGTGTCATCTGATGTAGCTATGTGGCTTTTTTTTGCAACAGCCATTTCTGGCCTTTTTTTTTTCCTTTTCTTTTTTTAAATCGGTTCAACTCATTTTGGGGATGCAAAATGGCATCAAACCAAACACCCTGTGTAGGTTTTAAACCTGGTAAACAACCTCATCTCTCAACTGAAGCTCTTTTTTTGAAATGCCTGCGCTGACCACTAAAAAAAACATGAATAGCCCTCAACGTGAGTGTCTTGTCAAAGACTATTCAGGAACGTAACACTGGAGCCTTACTTTTGCTGTGCAGCCTTATTTATCGATCCCTCTGAGAGAAACTGGGTTTTCAGAGGGAGGTGGGGGTGGTGCTGTTTGCTGCAGAGGTATGTGCTCTGCATGTGGGGATTTTGGCCCCGGCCTGGTTTGTTTGCGTTCCAAGCAGTAGCAGGCCTTCAGTGGGCAGATCTTTGGGCCTAAAGCATCAACACTGGGACATGGACAAAAACACCGGGCTACCCGGGTGGCTCCACACAGCTGAGAAAGAGAGTGAGTGGGACGAGGGAGGGGGGGTTTGACAACTCAACTGGCCGTGCTCCAATCTGATTAAAAAGAAGGTGGGAGTGAGGGAGGTTAGGGTAAACAGAGAGAGGGGGGAGGAGATGTAAGGGTGAAAGGGTGCTAGCAGAGTTTGGGTGCGGTCGAGGGACACATCGAGGGGGGAGGGTGAGGCGGCTGTGGGCCACAAGCACCGCGAGCCACGGAGAAGAAACGTCACCCCGAAACACTCCACGAACACGCAAAGCTGCACGAACAGCAGTGGGAAGCAAAAGCAGTGATTGTGCAATGTGAACGAGAACACGTTTAAATAGAAAAGAAGTTGAGCGAGACAAAAAACAAAAGCGAGATTTGTGATTTTTCTCGAGCCCTGACACACTTATTTTTATCTTTTCAAAGACCTGAAAATAAAAAACGCTGCCAAAAAGAGAGAGAGAAAAAAAGGCTACACTGAGAAGAGAACAAACAAATAAACAAGACAAAATGAAAACGCTCACGTTTGACTAAAAAAACGGATGTGAGAGCAAATAATAAACATTGTAACCTGAAGGGAGAACATTTACATTGACCATTAACAGCGTTAATATGAAGACCAAAGAGCTTCATCAAAACTACAAAGGCAATTTTTTTTTAACATCAGAGAAAAGATAAATTAATGTAATACACCTTTAGAGATCAACATCAGACATGCTAGGACAAAATAAAAAGAAAAAAATGAAAGTAGGATTGATACAGAATAATTATTCAATTATTTCCACTTTAAATTGTTTTTTTCTTTACAAATAACAGACTGCTACAGTTAGAAGTAGTCAGCGACTAAAAACAGCTCCTTTTGACAGAAGACAGATGCGATTAGTTTCCTCGCCTTTACAGATCCTGTTTTTCTTTTTTCAGCCTTTTCAAATAATACACAAAATGTTTAAATACACTGAGATTTGCCATAAAATGAGAAATGCTTGTTTCATTTAAAACAAAAAAAAAGAAGAAAGAAAAGGTCTTAATTACAATACTCTATGCAAAAGCTTTCCTTTATGCTATTTTTCCTTAATCAACTTGTTTCTTGTTGTGTTTGAACAGGTGTGCTGTTGTCACGGACTGCGTCTCTGACAGTCACTCGCGATTTTGTCGTTCTCATGACGGGAGGGGCCTTCTTTTATGCATAAAACTCCTTGGTCGGGGCCTTCTGATAGGCCGCGCCGGAGGGTTTCCTCTCTCCGAGGTCGTAGCTGCCCTCGTCCTTCTTCCTCATGCGGTACACCAGGAGGAGGATGAGGAAGATGGCGAACAGGAAGCCGATCACGCCGCCTGCAATAACAGCTGGGAGAAACAGAGAAAGGAGGTAACCGTCAGTGAGTCCGATCAATGCCTTTCTGAGTGTCCTCTTGGGGAATGGTGTCTAAGACGAGCTGTATCTTGCGCAATCAATTACAACACAGTTAATTTTAGCAACTGTATCTGCGATTGGTGCAACATATTTCAATACTAATGCAACTCTTCAGAAAATGATCAAAATTAAGGGGCTTAAATGTGGAGAAACCAAAGCCGCAGCCATCAGATGTTGAAACCTGCGTAGTTGCTTCATGTCAATGTGAAAACCCTCAATTTGCCTCAAGAGATACAAAGTCAATCATTTTCTGCGGCTCGTTCGACCTCTCCTGACATGTGAAAGTTGGTTAGTGTTTAGGGGATATTAAGTCTCCGATCCTCGATTGGTGCAAAGAGCCGCGTTGTCCCAAGCGTGGTTGATTCGACCATGATCTGTATTCCAATCAGCGACTGCCGACCGGGGGCTTAGGAGGAAGAGGCTGACGGTATTGCTTCTATTGCTTAATAGTCGGGCAAATAAATCCAAACAAACAGCAAGCAGTCCAGCAGGGCTCGGACTAAATCCTATTTCTGTTCCTGAACTGGCCGATAAATCGCATCGTGAGAATTAAATATCGACAGCGACACAGACACCCAAACACCCAGTCGAAAGGTCCGTCGTTCAGAGGATTATGAAAAAACTTGAGTTTTAAGGAACGGAGTTTGTTTTGTAGCAAATTTATTTGTAGAGTTTGTGTGAAAAGATAAAGTTAGCATTGCTACGTTACCATTGTCTGACAAAATGTTTTACAGTATTTTTGGTGTGATGTAACTAAAACAATTCTTTATTCTTTACACATGTAAAAATTAAGATACAAAATAAGAATAAGTGCCAAATATATTATTACATAATTACTGACACTATGTGTGTGCTCCAGCTCTTTAAGACTCACAAGAGACACAAAAAATGAATGTCAAACTCGTGTAAGACTTTTGGTCTCGACTACAGCTCAAGTCACAAGGCACTGGATCCTACGCTTCCCACAATGCAACACAATAGCATCTTTCACTGGAACCCTCCTTATCCGCTTAACATTCAAGTTGAGATGGTAAGATCAAGTTAAGATGTTATATTCTTGGCAAAGAGGCGCACTGCAGAAGACAATAGGCGATTTGTTTTTAATCTAAATGTCCGGGAGGTGCCTGATATTTGATGTACGATGACGAATGAGAGCATGACAGACCTCGATGAGGCAAAGGCATAAATTTGATGGTTTAAATTTTCTGTAAAGGACATAATGTGAACCAGCAGGCCAACAGTGGTGCAGCATCAAGGGAAATCCACCCAGGCTGCATTAAGAAATGCCCTCCCTCCTGCTTTGACCCTGACTCTCCCCACTAATGCCCCTAACTTACCACATGGGTTCATTTCACTCTCTCTTCCAATTACGCCTGTATGAGGTTCTTTATAGCTTCCTAATCTGTTTAAGGTCTCTCTTGGTGGTACAATCTGCCCTCTGCTCCACTTCAGGTTTCAACATGTTGACTGGTCCCACAGCCCCATGGGTAAGGATCCTGGATCACACCCAGCCGCCGAGCTCCAAGAAGCAACGCAGAGCGAATGAATGAAAATTAGATTATGGGCAATTATTTTTATAGGAGTCATACGGGAGATGAAGAGTAATGGTTATAATCTACTGGAAGGGTGAAGAGGACAAGTTGGCGAAGGCGAGAAGGGAGAGGTGGCTGAACATGAACCAGGTTTGGTATATATTCTATTTACATTTATCCAATTTACTTAGTAAAGAGCAGCAATACTTTTTTTCCCTGATCACAATCCAAGAACAATATGCAAAAGATGAAATGAAATGATCAATATGGAGAGAGATGTGAGCCGAGCTCTCGTTTCACTGAGGCTGTCCTGATTCGTCCTTGTTGATGTTGTTCCTGCTCGTTGCCAACACCAGATGGATATCACAAAAAAAGTAAAAGTGAGGTGCCAGTCAATATTCGCCTTAGACACGCCAGGAGAGAGAGAGAGAGACGGTATCGGAGAGCACTGTGATTTCGAGTCAGATAATTTCCTTTCTGCCCTCTTTCATCTATTCAAAGCGAGCAACGCGCACTTGAAACACCCACAATGCTCTGAACACCACAAGGTCCCACAGAAGGACGCAGATGGAGTTTATTAAAAGTAATTATTTTGAGAGGCGGATCAGGTGGAAGACACGAGGGAAAATATTTCAGGGATTTTCAAGACAACGCTGTACCAGAAATATGCCAATGTGTTGTCAGGTGCAAGAATTTGAGAAACATTAGAGAGCAAATTAAATAAACTTTCCCAAAATGACAAAAGGTAGCCAACTTTGAGTAATTCACGTTACGTTGATACCATCCAACCAATGTCTAACATATACAAAATCTGCTGATTTATAACACAAACTGGAAACAAGTGAATAGTACATATGTTTCTCTGACTATTTAAATAAGAAGAGCTGATTTTACATGTTTTTATGACACTTACCTGCCAACACCTCTGTCCTCTGGAAGAGGTTTTCGGTGCGGACGACGGGCTCCTCGGGGGGCGAGCCGGGGGCACTAGTCGTACTAGTCATGGGGTTCTTCTGAATGTCCTTTGTAAGTGTCTCTGGTGCCTGGATGAGGAGAAGAAAGGCACGAGGGGGGGAGATTAAGGTTGCTTTATTGACAGATGACATTCACATTTTGTCCTCTAATATTCCTCGTCAGGTTAATTCGGGTGTTCCGGCATAATCCTAAAAATCCTCCCTGGTACAATCACGACTGTCAAATATTCAGTAAATAATTTCATTTCAGGAGTTTTGCTTTCTTGCCGAGAGTAAGATGAGAAGATTGATACTGCTCTCATATCTGTCCAATTAATAGCTGATTGCCGCCAGCAGCTGGTTAACTTAGTTTACCTTAAAGACTGGGAACAGGGCAAAAGCTCTTCTGGCTCTTTCCAAAAGGTGCAAAATAAATCTACCAGCACCTCTAAAGCTAATTCACTAACACTTAATGCCTTGTACAAAAACTCATTCCTTTTTATAGGGGCAGGGTTATTGTGCGGGACTATTTCTCAGCCAGGTGCATTGAAATTCTGGAGTCTTGTTGTCACTGTGAGGTAGAAGCAACAAGCTGAGCCTCGATGAAGTCACTGCTCCCGGCCAAAAAACAGTCCCATAACAGATAGCACATAAATAAACAAGACATAATGTATTGTTTAGTAAAATTTAAAGGTGCTGGTTGATGGGTTTTGTTCCATTTTCACCAGAGCAAGGCTTGATCTAATCCTACTCAGTATACAGAGATGTGATGGTTATCAAACTTTAATTAATCTAATTCTTAGCAAAAAGTGTATTTAATTTAATTTAATTTCATATTTAAAGTACTCCCTTAATGAAAAATGAGGGCTTCATGGACCCACTTAATAAGCATGTCTGATCAAAAGAGGCAAACAGGGCCACTAAAACATACAGAGGCAGGCCAGAGAATAAAATGGAATAAATCCAGATTGCCCAAAAAGATTAGTGCGAGGCTCAAGAAAAGTATGTAATGAAAACAGAGCCAGTGACCCAGAGGTTTTTCTGAGAGTCGAGGAAAAGACGCAAAGTATGTGTAGTGGATGCGGGCCCATGTATCCCATGTTTTTTCCAGAGAAGGGTGCGAGGGATCAAAATGGAACCGCGCCACTGCATTTGGCTAAGGGAGTAGCGACGGAGGCGAGAGGGAAAAATAAATGTAACGGGGCCAGGTAGGCTTGGCTTAGGGGGGTTGAGACCTTGACAACTAATCCCAAACAGATGTAGTATCCAGTACAGTACAGTAAGAGTGCAACACACAAGTGAGATCTAGGATGGTTCCAGAATATGTGATTATGTTCGAGAGAGATGTAATCCTCCCATAATTTGCAATGGAGCAAAAACACTGAGAATTGATGTGAGCACTTGATCTTTATCCTGAAAGCAACCTCACGGTTCCTGGTATTACAGGGGATTTGATGACATACTGGGTCAGCTAAAGACATACCGAGGCCCTGCGTCCCTCCCTGTCGAGTCACGATAGTCACAAATGAGCCGCCATGATTATTAATGACTTTAAGTTGCGTAACGCCAAATTATAATGAATCTGGTGACGCTAAAGCATGTGGCAGGAGAGGAAGAAATGGAGGAAATGTGGATGATGTGATATCCTAATAGATTCACATCATTTTAGTAGTCAAATAGACTTTAAAAATTGTGACTGTCAAGTTTTAAAATGCTCAGAGCACCATGTGTTCTCAACTTTGTAAAGGCACACCATCAGTATCTAACATTTTATAAAATATGCTCATTAGCTTTCTTGTCGTGAAAGCCTGATACAGCTCTCTCCTTATCTCTCAGTAAGAAAGTGAATTAGTGTATTGACATATTGCTTCAATTTCAGTCACATTATTCTTCCATTTTTATCCTCCTCACTTTTGTCTGACTCCACTACTATCTCATAAGGGGTAAAACATAAAAAAAAACTTCATCTGTATCATCGTCTTTTTTTTTTTTTCTTTTTAAGTAGTGTGTCTTTCTGATGAATCACCCGATATTACCCGATTGCAGATCTACTGTATATATGTCAGAAATATTTGGAAGATAGTTTTAAAGCATCACCATTGTGTTTGTCAACCAGCGAGTTCTGACAAATTCATACATATAAAATGTGTCTTGACCACAATTATTTAAAATTTAAGGGAACTTAGTCAAAAAAGTTTATAGTATGTGTTCTGTGAGAGAAAACTAGCTGACATGCCATTATCAGATTTTTTTTTGCTCTGAAAAATCCTGCGTCTTACCTCTGTTCTGAGTGGCTTTCTGGGTGTGTTGTTCCTTTCTCTGACCGTGGCTGTCTCCACCCTGGGGGTGAAATCTTTGGTGGAGTCCTGGGTGGGTTCTGCTGCATTGGGCTGAATATAAACCGTGCTGACAGTCGCTGCTTCCTCCGTCACTTCCTCACCTCCACCTGGGAGAAAGAGCGACGGGTACATGTTGTTTCCATTTAAAAGGGCAGAGTGTGAAATGTCTGAGATGTTTGCTCTGTAAATCTACAGCACATGTGTGGAGATTTCACTGAATGTAAAATGCAATAAAACATGTAAAGATTATGTTGTGTGCAACTCTGTAAAAATATGTGCATGCATGTTATCAATATTTCATGCTCACACTTATACAGTTTGTCTTACTTAACTTCACACTCTGCAGTTTTAATTGTAATGTATTATTTACAGGTGACTCTCCTGTAGAATACGAAGTGGCAGAGCAGAGTATTAGGACATATATACAGTATTGAAAGGGCTATTGATCACTTTCCTCTCTCCTTTTCACCTGGCATGACCTTCCTCTCACTGCAGTTATACGTCTCTCTCACAAAGAAGACTTACTTTTGACAAAGGACTGAGCATTGTAAAGGTGCTTAAAGCAAGTAGAGCAGAGGAGCTAATAAAAAGAAAAAAGGGAAAGAAAAAAAAAAGACATTTCAAATTTGCACGCTTGCCCACGGCAGTCTGGGTGACAAGGCAATCTCAATTGAAATCGAGTGAGAGAAATAAAGAAGCGGTGAGAGACAGAATAGACTAAGAGAGGAGGAGAAAAGAGAGAGAGGGGAAGGGGAACTTCATCTGCCGGTAAAAGACGGGAAAAAAAACTCTGCGTTCATAAAACTTACCTACAGCAGACTTGAAAATTAATGTCATCACGCCTCTGGGTAATTGCCTGCTGAGCTTGCAAATGTGTGTGTGTGAAAGCAAGAGAATCTTTACCCAAGTCTCTATGTGTGTTTAAATGTTTCTCACCTGAGCCAGACCCTGAGTTAAAGTCATCATCATCTTCAGGGTAGTAGCCTCCCGAGCCTGCGTCGTCCAGGTACAGGTCATCAGCCTGAGAGGAGGTCTTGGCCCCTTGTGCTATCTGCAAAACAACAAGATAACAAGGTGTTGAGGATTTGCTTCGGCTTTTATGACGCGTCGCTATTTATAGAAATCCATGTGAAAGTTTCATTCTGCACTGCACACGTTCTCAGTTTCGGTATCCGACCGCAGACAGCTCAATACGAATCAGAAAGTCTAGCGGTTTTATTCTGGTCTTTAAATCATTAATCGCAACCTCTTTGCTTTGAGACCAGCACTTCAGTCTGTGATTATCTCTTTAATTGGCAAACATGAAATCCTCTTGGGTTGCAATTCAAAGCTCACATCATTAGTGCATTTTAAGTGGCAAAATCTTTGCAACATTCTGAAACCTCGGAGGCAGCTACGTGCAGGCCAAATAACAATCAGTCTCTTGTACCTGCTGCAAAAGTAAGAATTAGTGCTCGGCGCAGACACACATTGTAGGCTAAGCGGAGATGGCTCGACATATCACACTGCATTTTGCATCTGACCTGTAACGGCCTTCTTTCAAAACAAAACTGTTTGATGATGAAACTAGCATTTACCACATTAGTTTAGCCTGTTAGCGTGTTAATGACACATAAGACTCCACAGGACAGGAGATGATGGGGGGCGTGTTTGTCTGTGCAAAATGTAATCCCAATCTGTTAGATGTTGAGATTCATTTAAAATAAAAAAAAAACTGTCGAGAAAGAGAAAGAGTGAGAAACACCTGCACAATACTGAGTAGATGTTGAGATATTTCATGGGATGCACATAAACTTTGACTTCATGCTGGCACTAGATAAAAAGTCAGGGTGATTCACCCTCTGGGGGCCATGAATTTCATGGCAATGCTTGTCATCATTAGTCTGAGACAGACCGACAGATCAACATTTCCATCCCTCGAGCTGACAACAAGTGAAGATTTCATGATGCACATGAAGCCACACAGGTGACTGTCCAATCCGAACGAGTAGCTCCTCCCACAGCATCGTCGTCGCGACTACAAGCCCGAGCAGTGGGAATGTTTGTGCTCCGGCTTAATGAAGCGATTGGCTGAAAAGACTGCAGCACAACAGGGCCTGTTTGTTTAGAAAGCGCCTCCTCGCATGGTGTGTAAGTTGAGATTTTTTAGGAGAAATAAGACAGGAAAACAGGGTCTGCGCTCTGATTGGCTTGCCGAGTCAGATGCATGTCGTACGTTTAACTATGACAGTCTGTTTATACAAGTGTGTGTATGGTGCACGATAGTATTTACGTGGTGTGTTGCGTGTGTGTGACTGGAATAGCTATAAACGCGTCCATGGCAACATCTATTCAAGTCCTTTTCAGCAATCTGTGGTCAGCTGTACTGCCCCCTCTACACTGATAGTCCCGCTTTAGAAAAAAGAGCACAAAAGAGAAACCCCGCAATATATCATCCCTGTGTGTGTGAGTGTGTGTGTGTGTGTGTGTTGTTGCTACAGTCCCAGGTCTGCTCTGTGGATATTGTACTGATAAACCAAGGCCTGAATGAAGTCAGATTGGAAAAAAATAATCTATCAGCTTGACAAGGAATATGTGGGGGTTTTTTTGTTGACGCCAAAGAATAGGAATGCTGTGAGAGCATTAACAAAAAAGGGAAAAGAAGAGATATGGTCTCTCATTAACGCCTGTTTTAAACATTCCTTGTTTTGGACAGGCTACAACTTAATGTCTTCTTTTCATCATTTCTGATTTATCTTTTTCAAATTAAAAGCCAAGCCTTTCATTACATATTTTATGTATTTCATTGTGTTTTATGTATCTTGAGTTCAAGTGTGTTCCTTCTGTGCTCATCCAGGCAACAGCTTCCCAATGTGCCCTGCAAAATTAAAAGTTGAAGATAAAAAAAAAAAGTGAGAAAACCTAATAAAAATTCCCACCACACTTTCCCAGATACCAAAACAGTATCTTCAGGTTGCTTCTTTTGTCACAGTAGCAGCCCAAACCCCAAATTTATTCAATCTATGGTGATATGAAATGAATAAAAGCAGCAAATCTTCACAATTGAGAAGTTTTGGGGGGGAAATTTTCTGTGATGGATGACTTCATTGATATCATGATAATCCAAGTTGCTGCACATTAGTTTTCCCTTCAATCAATTGATAAACCAACAAAATAATTTCAGCATTAAAAAGGAAAAATCCAGAGAAAATCTCTCTCCTTTCAGCTCCATCCCTGCCACATTTGAGCATTTCCGATCATACTGACATGAGCATATTAGGCAGCCCTTTATAAACTCATTGTACATGCATGCGTGTGTTTGCATGGAGTCACGAAAGAGGGGCTGGCCGCTCTCCATAACAAAAGACCCAGGGAGTACACACAGCTTACAACAGTGTGAAAGAAAAAGAAAGACAGAGGCGAGATGAAACAGAACAATACGCGTCTCCATCTCTCCTCTCTCAACTGGCTCTGACTTTTGGAAGAAAGGCCTTTCGCCGCTGAGCCGCCTGATCAAAGAGGGAATTTGTTCAAAGCAACTTTATCTTAACCTTTCTTGGCTTCTTCTCCCTCCTCCTCCTCCTCCTCCACCTCCTCCAGCCTGGCAAACCAATTCACTCACCCAAACGCTCTTTATGCATTGGCGATATGAGCACAATGAACCAAAAAGGAGGCAGGCCACAGATCAAATGGCGACAAAAGGGCACTAATGAGATAGAGGCCACACACACACGCACGCATGAGCGGACGTGCTTTAACGAATGTTTGCGAGCATTCATCGATTATACATACGCGCGCATTAAAGTGAGCAATTGAGCATTTAACGTGACACCACACAGACATGCATGGAGACACGTGAAGAAATGCATAAAAAGCCAAAGTGTTAACAATGACGCTTTTACTCCCCCAAGACCTATAAAAGATTTCAAAGATGTTGTAATTATAATGCTAACACTTTCACCTGACTTGTTAGATCATTAATGGATGAATAATATGCATAACAATTCAAAAGTAGGTGGCTAATTATAGGTTTTTTTTCCCTCTTTCTTTAAACAGGAAGCTGTAAAGATACAATTTAAAGACCGTAACTAACAATTAAATCATAATAGATTCATCTACTGCTTATTAAGTTGATTAATTAACCATTTGTTGTATACAATCTGAGCAAATTGTGAAAAAAAGCCCATCACAAGCTCATTCCAGTCCACAGTAATCTCTGGAAACATCTCACATTGCGCTAAACTAAGCAAACCAACTCTTCCTATGTACCACAAAAACATGAGAGCAGTCTTCTCATCTAACTCTGTGCAACAAAGCAAAAAAAGGTTATTTCCCCAAATGTCAAATCTTTCCTTTAACTATGGCAGCCAGGATTAATCCAGTAGAGTTATGCTTCCTTCCAGACAGGTATACAGAGGTCCTGTTCATTTCAGACTTCCTGACTGCCTCCTCTGTAATCTTCATGTTTCAACAGTTTCAACAAAGTGTTTATGGATTAGAAAGAATGAACTGCACGAGC
>JBAJHX010000040.1:15775014-15802778 GCA_037176925.1 Amniataba percoides
TATTGGCATCTCTGCCCGATAATGAACTAATAAGCCAGAGGGAGGCCAGCCTCCGATCTGTCTGTCTGTCTGTCTGTCTGTCTGTGTGACCTGTAGCCTCCCAGGAGGACGTGGAGGAGCTGCAGACCAAGACTGGACAACACGTGAATGACACAAGAGGCAAGAGGAAGGAGGGATTGAAGAGAGGAGAGATAAAAGAGAGCGTGGGGGTGGATAAATAAGGGGCGGATGAGAAAAGAGGGAGGGGAGGGGGGAGGAGGGAGGAAATGACCCATCGCTGCAGACAATCCTGTAGCCTGGAGGTTGCTCTGCTAAAAGCCTGTCAAAATCACCATGTCCTTGCCCGGTGGGGACCGAGAAGGCACTGCTTTACAGTACGTGTGTGTCAGAGCGATATTTGCGTGTCTCCCTCCTTTCAATAAGAGATGGATGGAGTTGGAGACGTGGGGGGGGGGGGGGGGGGATACATCCAGGAAGAAAATGGAGTCCTCTGGACTAACCCTGGGCTCCTGACTTCCCACTGTTGACACGGCGCTCTCACTTCTAACACAACAAATATTAGCTCAACTCCGAGGCAGGCCTGGGGAAATAGTGTTTCTCTAAAGGAACGCACACACACACACACACACTGGAGCATCTGCGTGTCCACGAAAGCACCCATGGGAAACACATATGTGCCAACGCAGACGCGCGCAAACCCTTATCCAGCTCTCACATCTCGGGAGGCGTGAGACGAATACACAGGCGCACATCACAGCGCCGACTTCAGAGCGCACGGGGCTGGCAGACAGACGGCGTCTACAGATCCTCCTTCGCTCGTCTGCTGCCGTCTCTGGTTCTTAACCGTTTCCTTGCGTCTGCCTCAGGACCCGCGGCGAGCTTAGAAAGGAAGCGCAGCGGAGAAATAAAAAACAACGTCCCTCGCTGCTTTCCAAGCGTAGCTGCTCTCCGTGTAAAGCAACAACTCCTCCTGCCCCTCCTTTATATTTAATGGGAATATCTACAGGAAATGCTCCTCTTTTTGAATATTTCATTAAAACACGCTTCCACTGCTTTGTTACGCGGCGTTTTAGCTTGTACATTTTCACGGCTGAGGTGAGGTGGTGGCAGTACTGAATTAACTTTGAGATTAATTGATAAAACAGTGATTCACCATGAACACTGGAGGCAATGGAAGAAAGTTAGCCGGGTTTGATCCAAGGTTTAAAAAAAGTTCACTCACACCTGGTCAGCTTTAATAAACTGTCTATAAACATATAATAACACACTCTGATGTCAACACAAAAGCCTAGTTTCACACACTTTATGGTGGCTAAAGGTTCTCTTTGCCGCTCCGTTTGATCAGGTGTATTAACTATCATGATATCAAGGCTCTTCATTATGCACACTGTGATACCTGCACTCTACGGAGTGTGATTTATTCTGTCCAGTTAGAGAAACCAGCTCTCATTATCACAACCAGGCAAACAAATATCTGCATCTATGAGAAAACTCAATAATATGTGAAGGGGAGGGTGTGTGTGTGTGAGAGAGAGAGAGACAGAGAAAGAGCCTGTTAATCCCTAATTAACAAAGTAAAAAGGTGGCAGATTGGCCTGCTGGCTTTCACTTTATCTGTTCTACTTGGCTTGCTGCAGATCCATACACAAGGTCAATACAGTAACACAGTGTGGCAGACGGCCCCGTTTCACTCTGCTGTCGACAAAACCAAACTCCCTCCACGAGCCCGCGCCCTCCGTCCTCCCTCCGCCTCATCGTGACCTGAACTTTGTCACTGCACAACAGACAGGATACAGGCTGAGAGAGCGGGCCGTTAAGGGCGTCTCCCTGAGGAACATGAAGAAGAAAGTGGAGATGTGGAGGGCTGAGAGCTGCTGGTTTGGAACAGATTTGTCCCTCGACATAGAAACTTGTCAGTCTCTGCACAGATTTGTATTATGACCATCAGTTTTAAGTCTTTCAACTGAGATGTCTTGTTTTTGTTACAGTGGAAGAACTACAATACCCATCAGCCTCTGGCACCAATTCTATGGAGAAGAGGCCAAAGTTACTGATCACTGGAATCAGATAGTTAATTCATTTCCTTTCTTGACAACATAATTTAAAGCTCTGAGACTACATTGTTATTGAAATGCATAACGGGAGTTGTAGTTAACTTCTCAATGTCTGTTTCAAGGTACAAAGAAGAGCTCTAACTGCGGGTCACATAACACTGCCTATGGGACATGGCTATGAAGAAAACATCCAGCCCTTTGACAAAACTGATTAAAGCCTGTGTGCATAAAAATGTAAAGTGAAGAGTCAACCACAGTATAGTTACTATTTAGACATGTTGTGCAGTTTCAGTGGAATATCTTGTTGCTAATAGCAACCAGTACTGACAGAGGTCCACAACACTTAAATTAAACACTTACATATAAATACCCCCATATTTATGCCCTTGTTTATCTGCAGGTTTCCTTTTTATAATACTTGTCTATTCATACACGTTTGCATAGCTAGCACCGGCTGTCATAATGAAGGCAGACAAAGAAACATTCAATTCACAAGGTAAAAATTCAACACAAATGGGGGTTTGAAATTAAAGCTTAAACTCTGCAGACACCTGATAACATGCTCAACACCTTAAATCCATTACATTTTGGATTATCAGTGAATATGCACTATGGTGCCGCATTTTCTTCCCAGCTGCATTGACATCGTTCTGGTTTCGTTCTGATTTTTCACCCCTGGCTGGCTTCCTCACCATCGGCATCATTAGTCTGACATTTAGAGCGATCTGACAGGGTATGTCAAACCAATCACATTTTCTCAGAAATAAAGTCGAAATAGTTAAAACTGATGGACATAATGCAAACATACAGTGTAATTACATGAAGTCGAAGACCTCTGTCTTATTATGTTGAGGAGATCATTGGAGAAACCCTTCAAATGAGCTCCTCAAACAGTTAAAAATAGTGCCTCTTCTCTTCGCAACTCTTTTGTAACTGGGAGGAGGAGAGGAAGGTAACAAGAGAGGTTTTGGAGAAGCGGACAGTAGGAGAAGAGTGACGGAGGAAGACGGTCGGGGAGAGTTTGATGGCTATATAGGGCAGCAAATTGGCTCCCCTGAATTCAAGCAGCGTTGGCCGTCAACAGGGCAGACAGCTGCTGCCTTCGCAGAAGAAGTATGAATAACAGCTGGATCCAGGATGCCGTTGTTATTAGAGACAGAAAAAAAAAATAAATAAAAATAGGACAGGAGGAGACGACAAACCCAAACGGTCAATTTGTCACGATAACTGAGACAAACACGGAGACAAAGATGGACAGAAAAAAAGGTCTGTGTGTATGATGTGTGTGAGTGGTGAGCACTGTTTGGAAAATCTAAATAGGAAGAAGAGGAAGGAACAGCCAACCTACAGGGCTGCAGAGGAGGATGCCCCAACTGTAACTCTACAAGGTTGTGTGTATGTGTGTGTGTGTGTGTGTTTATGTGTGTGTGTGTGTGTGTGTGTGTGTGTGTTTGTGTGTGTCTGCCTTTGTGCTCTTTGAACCCACTCTAACTTTTATTGCCCTCCCAGGGATCATAATAAGGAACTAATTGATAGTCTTTGAGCCGCAGGCTGAGGAGAGGGGGAGTTCCTGCAGGAAGTCAACACAAATCAAACTCTCCCTGAGCCCTTAAGGTCTGGAGCTGCTCCAGCTGAGTGGTGGTGTCTAACAGTCGCCGTGTGCATGTGTGTGTGTGTGTGTGGGTGGGAGAGAGACACAGACAGAAAGCAGAGAGAGGAAATGCGGAAGAGAGCGCCAATGAGATAAAGAGAGAAAGAAGCTGAAATTTACTGTCTCTTACTCGTCCTCCTCGCTTTATCACACGAGCTCCGGCTTTTGACCTAATAAGTGAAGAAAGTTCAAACAACGCACTTGAGCTTTACTGAGATAACGGACGCGTCAATATCCCACCTGTCTGCCTGCTGTCCGTTATTCCTCTCTGGTGTGTGTGTGAGATGTTTATTTACAAAAACAAAACACAAATAACATTTATAAAGTCAACACAACTTTCACATAAATTTGTGACAAGTTTTTTTTTTTTCTCTTTTTATTTCACAGGCTCAACACTGTACGAGATCCTGTGGAAATGTGACCCCACTACCCCCGACCATTTCCATCCCCCCACCCCCCTCTGCTCCTAAAGGATTATATCATGTTGCCTCGGTGGGTGAAAGGCCCCCCGGTCGACATGCGGGTACGCCGGGCTCAGATTCGTATCGTCTCCTGTTCCAAAACAAACGGGCGTCTGACAGAGAAAGGCATACGCCGCATTCCTCAGGGCTCAAGCCCCTCCATAAGGGGGTCGGCAAGAGCAGGAGGGGTTTCCAGCTCGGACTTCCAGGGGTGTCTGCACCACACTTAAGCTCCATGAAGCTTCCTGAAACTGAAAGTGGAGCGCTACCGAAGACAAGTCAGGCGCTATTCTATATTTACCTTATTGTCAGCGTACGAAGCCAACGGTGGATTGATTTGAACGAGAAGCGTCACTGTGGCCAAAGCTTGTTATAGCTTATTCCTCTGTGGCACCGAGCTCCATTGTTAAGCAAATTACAAACACACCAACAAACCACACGGTTGGGTTACATGTTCCTGCAGAACAATGAATATGGGCTCTGTAGTTTGTTTACAGTCAAGACCGTCCTGTACCAAATGTATTCATCTGCAGCTCAAAACAGCCCTCAATAAAAATAAAAAAACCTCTTGACTTGACTCTCAGAAAGTATCATGAGAAAGAAATAAGTCACAAAGTCCCCTCTTAAGCTCTTTTGGCTAAAAATGTTCCCAGACACTTAGCTCAGCGTCACCCAGACATCCATCAGAAACAGAGCTTCCTGAAAGAATCCTTAAATCCAAGTCCAGTAATAACGTGTCCTTTAGCACTAGTTTGTTCTGCCAACTCTTGAGGAAAAACACCTGGGTCTCTTGACCTACTAGATGTTTGGATGCCTTCGCAGGCTACCAAGTTACTTGGGCTCCCTACTGTTTTGCAATCAGCAGGCGGCGTACACTCAGCTTGATGCTGGAAGCCGTGGTTTCATATCAAAGGGTTGGCTGTAAATGCAGATGAACTTAATTAATTAATGTTTCTGTCTTATGTCTTAATGTCTTATAATCAGTTGGATTAACTATATAAAATGGCAATTCTCAGCCACAAGTCATTTTATTGTTATAATTATCAAGCTAACTCCTCAAGATAAAAGGCCGATGAGACTTTCACATGAGAGTGAGAATGCAGGGAAAAAGAGGAGGCTCCCTTTTTCCTTCCGCTGACACTGGTCTTCACGCGGTTATTAAAAGGATGACTCCAGCCTTTTACAGGTGCATTAAGGCAACTTTATGTCCCTGTAAAGATGTAAGTAAACCATCTCAGCCTGCAGGACACACCTTTCTGCTTTCTACTCTTCCTGCTGAGCGGACGCGTCGGCCGCCCGGCTCAGGCCCGTCGCCGCTGAGCGAATGCGTCGACTTTCTGAAATGTATGACACATCAGCTGCCTCCACTCTGCGCAACTAGAACATTTTCCGCCCACAGAGAGAGCATCAATAACTTAAAGTGGTGGCTGTTGGATGGATTTCTGGTGGATGGATGAGACTAAGATGATGAACTATCCATTTTTCTTTTTTTTCTTTTTTTTTGCCACAGTAGCGCCATGGCTCCGAGCTAATAAACACAAACAGAGAGCTTGAGAAGGGGGCTCACAGAGTCGTCTCCAGTTGTATATTACTCTAACTCAGACCGTGTAAACAGTGCGTGTGGTTTGAATCGTAACCCTGCCTACCAGAACGTTGCTGCTTTTGAACCGGCACCACAAGCTCCTCTGTTTTTTTCCTCCCCGCAGACCAGTAAGACACAACACGGAGTGGCTATGATTTCCTCTCTTGCAGTATTGCTTCCCAACAGGAAGAAAGTCAATTTCATGGCTTCCAAGAAAAACAGACACATGCTGACAGACCACTGACGGGCAAAAGTGAACAATGGTGGCTGCCTCGCTCTCACCCCAACCTGTCCAGTTGTGTGTGGAGGCTGAAGCAGATAACAGTGGAATAATACACACCCAAACAACAGTGAAACATTCAGATCTCATGGCAGATGCTGTGGATTTTTCTCACGCGCTGCAACAAATTACAGCTGATTTACTTCATCTCAGACAGCTAAATATTTCGCCGCCTTAATTAAAGGCTGCCTGATTCTGTCAAGTGGCCCTCTGGAGGCCCTGATCAGATTTAATGTAAAGTTAATGTAAACCTTCTCCCTGTGAAATTTCTCCCTCAGCGCTGCCAGAGCTCATAAAGAGGGGAACAATGTGGAGCTCATGTGGCTCCAACATGGCCCTATTTAGAGAATACCTCAGCGCTGTGGTATCCAGGATCGCCGACCGTAACCGACTTTCTTTCTGCCTTCTGCACAGGAAGGAGCTCTGCGGGTTCCCAGGCCTTCGCGAGCTGTGCTGCTCCCTCCGACCGATCCCGCCCTCTCCTCCCTCCCTCCCTCCTGTGCTCGCCCGTCCACCGGTTGGGAATTGGGGAAATTCATCTGCTCCGTTAAACGGCTCCTGATAGGCACGGGAAAGCCGAGATTCTTTGTCAGCCGTGAAACTCGAGACACTGGGAAACAGGCTTCGCCTTCCAGCCATCTTTGGCGCTCAGGAGCTGGAAAACCGAAAGATTTGCAGCGGCACGGCGGCTTTCTTCCCTCCAGACAGAAGGAGAAATGTGACGCTTAAGAAAAAAGGCTGAGCAGCGTAGTGAGGAGCAAACGCAAGTAACCGAGAAAGAGAGATTTAAGTGTATTATATAAAACAGGTTTCTTATTATGTATCTCAAAGACTCGAATAACCCGAAAGCACTAAGGCGCAGCATGGGAACAATCTAGAGTTTCTCCATTTAGCTGGAAGTGATAGTATGGCCTATATCGCGAATACTACATATCAGAGGCTCGAACCACTCGCGGGGACTCAAAATGGAGTCGAGCCATGGACTCACAAATGTTAGGCAGCTGTATGAATGAGAGAGGGCGAGTGCATAACAATGGCCGATAAATAGGAAGACGTTTGACAAAGTGTTTAACTCAGTGTGAAGAGTGTCCAACTGACCAGTCGCTGGAGGCCTCTTTAAAAAGTCCCTACCACTGTTCCACACTGGGTACAAGCTAAGTGTTTTAATATCCTGAAAATGACATAAAACAGTGGTAGAGCTTTTTCCATTGACAATAACTGCCTGCTGTGGACAAAAACCACATTACATGAGCAATGAGGGTGTATGAGTCACAGTGACTTGATGCATTGATATTATAAAAATACTGCTTTGCAGCCCAAAACCAAATCTGAAACTTGACGGATTAAAAAATGGCAATTTTGTTTCTAGTCAGTTATTTGACAAACTGTACATTACTTATATCTTAGAAAAAAATACATTTATGGCCATCCATTTGAGCTTACAAGGACACTGAGTGCCCATGGGACTGTGTGTTTGAATGACCATCATTCACCGGAGCAGCTCACAGACTGTGGGATAAAGAACAGCACGCGAACAACAAAAAGATTTTTGCGTTTGAACGACCCTCAGGTAAAGGCAATTACAGCTGACACAAACAGAAACGCTCAGAGATGGGATTTTTCATAGACATCATCACTTCCCTCCATCACCTCCAATTAATAGCCACCTCTGGCTCTCATGGCAACCTTTAACTAGACTAAAGAGGCCCTCTGTCTCCTCCTTTCTCGTATCCCACCAGATAGTGGCTGAAAATGACTGAGCCTGCCATTTCACCTGGGGAGAAAATTAGCATTGTGACAAAAGCTTATTCTCTCCAACAGGTCTCTGTGGCCTCCTTCGCTCCCCCTTCTCTCCTCCATCGGTGCACAATTCTCAATTTTCCGTCTGAGCCCCAAAGCAGCAGATTTTCAGCCCTTCACCTGCGTCACATTAATACTCACTTAGCTTCGCTTTTAGCCCACAGGCGCACGAGACCCCAGCCTTTCGTCTGTGCGAGACCAGGAAATTAATATTTATGCTGCTAACTTAGCAGGTATTCTCCAAGGAGCTGCAGCGTACATTAGAAAAAGGAGAATACAGAGCCTGTGCGACATCCCCTCCACCCCCTCTACTCTCCCCATCACTGCCTGTACAAGAGTTCTCGTCTTTCAGTCCTGCTATGTAATACTCGGCTCAGTGGGCAGGAATGCATGCTCTACGTCCACCTCTATTTAAATGCATGTGCGACTGTTATCTACCTCTCCGCGCCGACGGGCTTCTCGCTCCCCTCGGCGCAGGGGTTTGGGGGCTTGGTTGAGCAGCATGTGGCCCAGAACTGAAGCTCGGCTGTGTTCAGCTGCTGTCAGCAGCCGGCAGACAGAGGGACAGGCTCTCCGGGTGGAAAAGCCGGGGGAAGGAGGAATACTTACAGAGGGTGCCAAGACCATCTGTAAGGGAGCGCAGGAGAGAAAACAGGTCTCTCTTTATCTCATGTCCTTGGACTGGCCTGCTAAGAGGACACGGGGCTGGAAAATCTTTCTATACTTAGTTGTGATGCTAAAAATCCACCTTATGGTATAGTATATCGTATGGTCTGCCAAAATAATGAGACGCGTTACATTTTCTTCATTTTTGGATTATTGTAGATGGAATATCTTTCAGTTTTGGACAATTTAAAAACATCACACTTTGCTCTGTGAAGCTGTGATGGAAATTTGCTATAATTATCTGACATTTTATTCACAAAGCAATTAGTCAGTTAATGAAATAAAGACTGACTCATTCATTGATAATGAAAATAATTTTTTGTTCATATTAGTTAATGATGTTAGTTGAGAGGAGTATTTTTTAAAACCATGCTTATTTTTTGCTTTGGTTTTGGTAACCATTTGAGGGCAACACCCTACAGTAAATGTTTGCCTGCAGTAAAATCTATTTCTCCTGCAAATATTCAGCTGAATTTAAACAAAGTCAACAAGTAAGTGTGCACTACAGTAAAGTTGGCCTGTGTATACAAACACGTCCAACATGACAGGAGTACTCTAAATATAGAAAGACATATGCTAAATGTTCTCTGACAAATTTCAGCCTGTATCAAATTTCACGGCGTTCAGAACAGTGATTTGGTTTGTCTGACACGCTGCATGAAAATGATAAAAAGCCTCGGAAATGTGAAGGAAACAAAGAAACAAACTTTGGCCACAGCAGATGTGTGTCTCTCGCCGACGAGGAAGTCTCCAATTATAGAAGCTAGACGCTCGTGTCCTCTGACCCCCAGCGGTGCCGCCAACGCTTCGCCGGTGCACATATCTGCACACAGCATTTGACTTTGATATCCGACCACTTCCTTCTCCTTTCTGGAAACAGTGGACGCATGAACCACTGATGCTGTGACGCGCTGACAGAATGATCCTTCATGGTCACACCAGAACCATGAGAAACAAATATAATGCGTCAAAGAACTAAATGATCTATATACATATAAATATTCAAAATATGTTTCATTAACTACAAACATTAACTATTCAACTGTGGGTATGTGAAACATTTCAAGTTCAGTATCATGAACAATGTCATTTACTTGCATTATACAACACATTCCTAAATAGATATAACCACCGATACTCGACTGTAAAAGGACTTCAAAAGCTTCACGGGGCGCCCAGCTGAGATCTATCACACCATTTGTTATATAAACCTCTGCTATGCATACATACACCTGTGCCACAGGCAAACACGCTTTCAGCGCAGTGCCTTGGGTACATAAACACACACACACACACCTCAGATATAGATATATATCTGTATACATACATTAACACATGAGTTGCCACGTGTTCATGAACTCACATAATATAGACTGCGATGCTTTGACCTGCGCATTGACTCGTCCTCAGATTATGTTGCGCACACACGTCCCTCTCCCTTTCTCACACCATCACACACATCGGGTTGTCGGTGTGTCAGTCAGTGCTCTGGAAAGGGATCAATGCAGTCTTTCAAGCTACAGCAGCAGGCGCGCAATATCAACCATTCCTGCACCAACACAGGTGCTGCCGCTGCTGCTGGACGAGCCGGTTGAAATTAATATTTGTACCCACATGCAAATATAGTACATGCACGAGTGTGTGTGGGTGTGTGTGTTTGTGTGCGTGTATCTCTGTGCTACACACATTGTAAACACACAGCTTACAAGTATTACAGTCACCTGAGGGGCACATGGGGTCAACCAGACCCGTCTTCTGCACCGCTGACTGCACTTTGTCAACAAAGCACGCACTCTCTCTCTCTCTCTCTCTCTCTCACACAGACACACACAAAAAGTTGGAATGTGTTTTGTTTGAACCCCATCACTATAATTAGGCTTCGCGTATGTGTGTGCATTTGTTCCATGATGCCTGCGCATGCTTTGTTCTTGCACTCTTTGTTCTTGAACTCAACAGTTGTTCAAGTATTGCCAAACGTCGGTCATGTAAATTACACATCGAGGATCACGCACTGAGCGTCCTTTTTGAACGCAGTCTGATTGAAACAACTACACGGTGGCTGCTTCAGGCGTTCTGTGCTCAGCTTCCCATTAGCTGTTCCACCTCTGGCATGCGCTTAACGTCTAACATGAAGGGGGACTGTTAAGTGTTTTAAACCAAGTGCCCTTAATCTTTGAAACAATGGCATGCACATACTTTCAGGCTCAAGAGAGGCAGTGGGGGGTGAGGGTGGGGTGGGGGGTGGTGTCGTTAATCACTGATCATGTGCTCCAGACTAAGAGCTAAGCTAATCAACTTGTCTTAGAACAATCAAGGTGCTGGATCAATTCACTTTCAGCTCAGTCAAATGAAAGTGTAAATGAAACAGCTCGCTCCATACAAAAGAAGCCAGTTAATCAGTCAGTCAGTTGTTGCCTGTGGAGGATCTTTTTTTGTTGTGAAATAACAAAGATAATAGAAACTATATTGTTTTGTTTTTCCGGAGTAGACAGATTGTTAGTGGCCACTGCCAGCGACACAATCCTCTAATGTTCGGTGTCACAAACCACGTCTCTCACACCTCTCGCGGTCTGGTTTTCTCTGTCACTTTGTCAACGGAGAGGCATGTTTTCCATCAACTCAGCCTTTTAAAAGCTTGTGAGTTTCTTGCCGGTGTTATAAAAATCCCTGAGGCAAGGTGCGTGTGATCGCGTGTTCAGCATCTGCATCACGCACGGTGTCTGCGCTCATATACCGCCCATAAGCGTTCCTGCGTTTGCTTGATGGACGAGCCGTGCAACCGCTGTATTGTGGCCCGGCTTTTTAATATTCTCTTTGTGTACGTATGTGTGTCTCAAACCAATCTGCTGCCAACAAAAGCAAAGAGAAACCCCTGAGCTCTTCATCGCCAGATCATTAACACCGCGACATGAAAGCTCTCTGGAGGACTGCAGGGGTCAACGTTTTGCCCCGTGTCTTCCTCACCACATAAAATACAACAGACACAGAGGACGTAGGGGAAGAGGAGGCGGAGGCGGAGGTATGGTGGCCCTGAAAACTCAAAGCACTGCCACTTAGTAAAACACATGCAAACAGATGAAGCACAAGCAAATGAGGGAAGCAAGCAAGTTGACAGCACACCCGCAGCATTTAGAATATGAATACAGAGAGAAAACACATATAAATATAAAACTTCTGCCAGTTACACCGAAAATAACAAGAGGAACAAGGGGCCACTACAAAGTGATGAACACACCCGCCACACGCTATTTGTTGCCGTGGCATGTGCCTCATGAAGTTACTTAAGTTGGATAAAAGAGCAAAATGTCAAATTGTTCTTTTTTTAGATTCTGGTTTGCCAAAGCTAGTTGCTGTTTATTGGCCAACAAGTTGAAAAAAAAATGGTGGGTATCATTTTGTTTGTTTAGTTTTAACATTTTGGTTGTGTCATTCATTTTATTTTAGATACTGTGACCACATTTCCATGAAGCGAATCGGATTGTTTTGTAACTTCCTACTGCACGACTTGCCGCCAGCAGTTCTGCATTTGGATGGATTTTTTTTGTGTGTGTTACACAGATGTGTTACAGCGTGCTGAGCTCTCCTCGTCACCGTGAGCCGAGAGTCTGAGGTTGAATTTGTTTAAATTTGTTTTAGTGGTCTTGTCTGTTTACCTGACGCATTTTGGATGACATGAATAGACGGTTGGATTGGAAACGTGCAACTGTTGGAAAAGTGGGAATCCAGACCGAAGGGAATGACCGAAGTTTATAAATGAAATACAGCATGTTTTCGTGCCTCCTAATACACATAGCTTTTTATGCACTTATCAGCGTGCAGAAAATAAAAAATGATGATGTGCCACATTCCTCCATCCAGGACGCCAATCTCTCCCTGCTGCCAGCACTGACAAATAGGCCTTTATCACCTGAGATGAAAGCCAGAGGGGGAGAGAGAGAGAGGCAGATGGGACAGAGGCATGCGAGGAGGAGGAGGAGGAGGAGGATAGGGACGTGGGGAGGGAGGAGAGTGATTTTGCCGCTTTGTTGGCTGATCTGGTTCAATCCTTGTGCGGTGCAGCGATTGAATTCCCATCCAAGCCTTTTCCTTAAGAGGATTTGGACTCAAGGGAGCCGGCAGGCGGCAGGACTGCGGGGTGAGGGGAGGAACCCAGGACAATGGGAGAGATGGAGGAGGAAGGCATGGGAGCAGGACGGGGGGAAAAAAGAGGAGGAAGACTGGGAAATCGCAGCAAAATAAATAAACAATGTATATAAATAAGGATGAAAAAAACAAAACGTAAAAAAAAGTCAGTTCTGTTCCCAGTCGATGCAAACCCGTCATCTCTTCTAAGAAGCTATTTAACAACAGGAAGGTGGCAAAAGGTGGCGAGAGAGGTTAATGAGAGAAGTCGCACACACTGTAGCTGTCAGAGAGAGACAGAGAGAGAGAGAGGGAGAGGGGACGTGGACGAGAGAGGACGGCAACACTTTAAGGAACGGACAAACAGAAGGCAGAAAGACTGGTAGGGAGGATGAGAAGCTGGGAGAGGAGCGGCAGGTGGTGATCTCTGATCCCATTATCCCGGGATAATCCCGACCAGCAGTGAGTGTGTTTGGATGCGCAGCGGTGGTGTGTATGTGTTTGCTGGCGTGGCACTTGGTGACGCATCACGGTCGTAAATCAACCTGTGGCCAGATTTGAAGGGGAAAATGTGAAGAGTACAGGGTTAATTAACTAAATGTGTTAAATAGCTAACCAAGAACTAAAAGAGTAGATCTCAACTGAGTAAAATAAAAAAGTATGAAAACTGAGCAAGATAATCAACAGTTCTATTTAATTATACAGTTTTCGTTGATTGTATAATTTAATGGCGATTCAGTCAGTAATCAATCTTGACAAAAGTTTGCCGATCGTCTTTTTATTTCTTTTCTTTTTTTGTTCAGTGTACATTTCTCTTATGTTTTAACAAGCTATTTCCTTGTCGTTTCTTGCTACTTTTGTCTCTTGTGCCTGTCTGCTCTCCATCTCACCCTCACTCACAAAGCAACAGACTTCTGACAGCTCGTGGCTTGTCAGATGAAACAGTCCGTGTCTCAGCTTGAGCTTGTGAAAATAATAAAACTCCGGCAGAAAACTTTGTTTTTTCTTGTTTTTTTTCCCGGAGAGTTGGGAAAACAGCAGGTGCCGCGTGATTGGGTGATACTGGTTTGGTTGCATGGGAGATAGCAGCCCCCCCGCTGCGAGCCCAAAGCGCGGTCACCTACAGTACAGTATGCACCGGGTGTATTAATAGTCAACAGGCCGGTCTGTCTGGGGCACAATGACTGACTCATAAAAACACTGTTGAAATTGTTGTTAAAGTTGTGTTTATATGAATAATAATCAGAAGAACTGTAGTCTGAATTATTTAATTCTACATTCAATTACATCTCTACTACAAAAGTAAAAGCACCACATTCAAAATCACATAGATATTTGTGATCATGAAACTCCAGCTAAACTGTTGGAAAATGCCATGAAAAGAGCATGTCGGTGGATTTTATTCATATCGATAAGCAACAACAGAGTTAAAGGCAGTGTGTGTGTTATTTCCTTAATGATCCAGTAAGAGGTCCTGCCATCAGTGTGCCATTGTTGTTTGAAGAGGATTTTATCTCCTGGCTTTAATCCAGTCTGGGCCACCGTGTCACATGATAATGTCAGATGACTGCAGATGTCAGGTCATTACTAGTGTCATGTTAAGATGTTAAGCCTTAGACAGAGATAGAAAAGAAAAAAACAAGTCCCAAAGACAAAATGTGATATCAACCACTTGACAACTAAATTAGTGACTCTTTCATTCCTTTCACAATGCCATTACTAAAAGTCAGGGGCTAACTTGTGTTTTATTTCTAACTTTACATGAAAGACATCAGGTTATGTATAAACTCCTCATTCTTTTCTCTGTTGAAAGTTCGAGTGCAGAGGTGGCTTCGAGTCGCCTCTGATAGGAGTTTTAAAGTCGTGTAATTGCGCGTCTCCACGGCAGGTCTCTCTCTCTCTCTCTCGCCAGTTGAAAAATCACGACAGATAAAAGGGCAGCTCTCGACGGGCTCCAGTGCGAACGGTGACTAGATCCAACGTGGGCTAAGCGTGACTCATGTAATTGCACATTAATGACACTGTCTAATTATGGGTGCGTGAGCCGAGCTGCACACCCGACGTGGCGCAGGGTCCGCAGCCACAAAGGTTTTTTAAACCTCTCATCTCCTTCGGTATGAAAAACTCCGACCTAAAAACGTCTTGAAATGCGCACAAAGGAATTCCTTTGTTTCTTGGTAATGTACCAGAGTAACAGCCCTCATTCCTGTAGTCAGTTGTAAGCACTGTGAGGCCCACCAGCACAGAAGCTATGAGCCAAATACTGAAGTTGAATTGTGTGCACCCACACCTGTAATGAACCTTGTAAACCCAGGATTAGCCTCAACAATATAGTCATTGACACTAAAGCTCCGCCTATATGTGTATCCCTACATGCGGCTTCAGATTTCAGCCACAGTGGAGTGAAGAGCGTGGACCACTTTTCCACTGCAGCACGGCCACCTGTGCAGATTAACAGTGTGGGAGAGTCACCTGAGGTTCAGGTGGCAGATGCTGAAGATTAACCTGCTGTGGCTGGAGAGCGCCTCAGAGCTATTAGCGTTTTAGCAGCGCAGCCCAAACCCGGTTTAAACTTGGCGTGCGAATGGCAGAGCGCTCACCACGACACGGGATCTGCTCGCTCACGGTGTCAGCGGCAGTTTAACTCCTACGGCGGGAGCAGACGTGACTTTCAAGTAGAGCTCAAACAATTAGTTGATTAACTGATGAGTCATCCTACGAGGGAAAAAAAATCATTTGAAGCTATTTTGATCATTAATTCATCATTTGAGTCAGTCGGGCAAATCTGCAAAACAGCTGTTTTTCTCAGCTTCTCAGACGTGATGATTTCTTGATTTTCTTTGCTGTGTATCTCTGTAATGTGCTGCACTTCCTCTGTAATGTAATTGTTGCACTTCCTTTAGTCCAGAAACCTGCCACTTCACCAGAGTCAAATAACACGTGTGATTTTGTTTGGAGAAAACAGCCCGCCTCAGTGGTCCAACACACAAAGAAAAAAAACATTGTAATGCGCATCTGTGTGCGTATGAGTGATGTTTGACAGAAACGCCGCGGCTCCATCCGCTCTCTTCCTGTAGATGTTGAAACGAAATGCTCCACAACAAAGAAGAAAAAAAAAAAGTTTCCATGTTTTACATATGCAGGCCAGCTGCTTGCTGAATTCTTCTCTTATCAACCAAACAACAGAGAGCCCACAAGTAAGCTGAGAAATATGAGTAAACAGCTCACATCAGCCTGGACGTTTTCCCCCCCGGGGCGGATTACATGTTGCAGCTCGGCTTTGATTAGCCGCTAACTGCAGTGACTCTTCTGAGAATTGTCTGCTTTTTATTTTCTCATAAATTCAAATAAGATCACACTCTCCCACGTTTAAGGATGAAGTGTCCATATCATCATGGTTTCTAAGGGAGGTTTTGTATGGCGTTTAAAAAAAAACAAAAAGGTGTTTTAGCCTCTGGCTCATATCTGGAAACGATGGGGCGAAAGTCTTATTCATATTCCATCACATGTAAATAATTGAATTCTGGCAACCAAAATAGGCCCAGTAGTCGAACCACAGCAAAGCTGCATTTTCAATCTTTAATGACTCTGTGGAAGAATAAGCTGAGACTTTGAAAGAGTGCCAATTTATCAAGACAGAAAACACACTTTCAGCTGAGAGGACACACAATTAGCAAGAGCCCAATCTCTCACATCATTTGGATGCAGGACAAAGATCAGTAACAAAACCTCCTGCAGCTAAAAATGGCTTTTAATGTGTCTGCCAAGCCTCTTCTCTCTTCCTCACTACATAGCCGTTCCCAATTCTTCCCTCGTGCTGTAATTCTGCAAGAATGTGCGGTTTCTGGAGACTGCAGTCCAGCTTTCCTGAAAGGTCCAGAAACAACACAAGACGCTGGCTGACTGGGGCTCCGCCCTGGTTTTACTGCTGCACCCTGGGTTTTACTGCACCACCTCCTTACTGTTGGGCTGGGGTCTCCAGAGATGCATCATGACTATTTGTAAGAAACTCAAAAGACAAGTTAAGAGGCAGCGTTTGCACAGCTCTGGTGGGAATCTTTGGAAACAATAAGTGATAAAACAGTGAGCACTAATTGTCATTATGCGCAAAAGTATAAAACACACAAAGACGTGCTGTGAAAGCTGGAGGACAGAGGTTGTGGTGGTACATCCCACACAAAAGAGGAGCCACTATCAAAAACCCATCAGGCAAAACAGATGTTTTCAGCTGCTTTTGCACTGCAGGACTAAGAAAACTTGTCATCAAGTCTCTTGCGGTCACCAAGTCACACGTAGTGAAGATCAACCACACTAAACAAAAGCAGAGGCTGCAGCAGTGAGCAATCATCTTCAAAAAGGCATCTTCAATGGACTCCTCAGAGCTGTGTGTTGACGCAGTAAATGTGTAGGCAGCTCTGTCTGCCACACACAGATGTGGAGAGGTCAGTGGAGTTCATTAGATGCACCCTGGAAACGCCACGATGCCAATCACACTGACAAAAAAAAAAAAAAAAAAAAAAAAAACACTCTTAAAAGCAAGAGAGTTGAAAATTCAGCAAACTGTGCATTTCTCTCATCATATGATAAAAGCAGTTATTATGGCTTATCGAGCTTTGATCATGGTCTGTGAGATGTTTGACTCAAGACAAAGATTTAAAAGAGACTGGTCAAAAGTTGAAGCTACTCTGTTCTTTCTGCAGCTCAATAACATTGTTTTGCCTGAGTTTCCCTGCCTACAAACACCCATTTATCTTTCTCCATGCCCTTATATTGTGATGCAGGCAGGCAAAGATCCTTTCTCAGACTCGACAAAGCTCCTTCAGAGCGAGAACAGACAGTCTACCACTATTTTTACAGTACTTCTTAACTGATTTTGATGTGAAATATCAGTGGGATTCCCCTGTAAGTTTGTTTAGATTCAACACTTTGAAAAAGTTCACTGCACTTGATACAACCACAAAAAGCTACCTGACAATTGATTCATTGTTTGAGTAATTTTTCAACCAAAAATGCCAAATATTCCCTAGTTTCAATCATGCCTGTTGACATGTTTACTAGCAGCTTCCTTCATTAACACCACTGACAGTGGAACAGCATAAAACTGGCAGCACACCTGACTATTGCAGATGTGTGTGTTTGTGTGTCATAGTGTGAGTTCATGACAGACTCAAAAGACCCCCACATATAAACCATAATGCCACTAGTGGTAAAAAAAATAAAAAATAAATAAAAACTGCACTGCTGGATTTGGGGGGGGGGGGGCAATGCTATAAGGCTTATAGCAATGCTATAAGGCTTAAAGCTTCTTAAGGCTTCTGAGGAGCCTTCATTCTCTTTACATCCGCCATTTAATTATTTAATTCTTTGGGAAGAACCTGAGCAGCCCTACAGAGGCCCGTGCTGGAAAGCGAGGAGGCTCCAGAGTGAGCCGGATGCCCCGGACAGAGACGACATCCTGCTGAGTCCAGAGGGCAGCAGTCATGCAGCCACCCCATCACTTGATTAAACAAACTATCATCATCAAAGTAATCAAGCTTTGCACCCTGCCGGCTCGCTTCCATTACACCATGAAAACCGGTTTAAGCATAGCATGGAAACCATACAGATTATAAGTGAAGCTATGACCTTGGCTGATGTCACTGTCAGACGGGGCTTAATTTTTGGGAAGGGGGAGGGGCTGGTGGAAGTAAGATGGAAAGACTGAAAGAGAGAAAAAGTGGAAGCAAGAGAGAGAAGACGGAGAAATCCATAAAGAGAGAGACAGAGAGTCGGCGTAAAAGCTGGTTTAGCCCTCGAATTTCCGTAAGGCTTTTTATTTGACACTAATAATGTGTTTAAAACTTTTGGTAATATTCGGTTTCACATTTCCAAACCCCCAGCGCAGTAAAGCCTGCAAACCTAAACACAGTCACCCATGCAAAAATAGGCTTCCAGTAAAGGGGTCAAAGGGTCGGCCGTGTACCTGGCTGCGGACATGACACATCCCGGCCGGCAGCCTCTGTTTGTTTAGCGAGCTCTGCCTGAAATTTTCCACCCGTCAAAGAGGGCTGTGCGGTCGCGCCCGAAAGGAGAGCGCTGCCAACGAGCGTGTCAGAGATATTTGCATTTAAAATCAAAATGGATTCCATCTGACACGGTTTCTCTGGTCTAAAGCCTCTCCGGGCTGAATAATAAACCCAATCCCTCCGCGTAATGGAGGAGTGACTGCGGCGCGGCGCTCTCTCCCCTGAAAGGATTTACAGTCGGCATCGCAAAAAAACACAGATGGCTGTTAACAGAGTGCATTAGTAAAGATTAACTCGCCTGGTAGAGCCGCCACATTAGTGCCTCTGATCATGTCAGCCACCATGACAGAGGGGGTGTGCACTGTGATGAGGCTTGCAACTTGACCCGGGGCTGCACGTTTAACTGTGTGAGCGTTAAATTTACTTTCAGAAATTATTTTTTGAGAATACTGACAGAGTCAAAATGTCACAGTCCACAAACAGCAGTCAAGATGTTGACAAGATGCCAACTGTGCAGGAAAGTTATGTTGATTTAAGGGGGTTTAACAAAGTTTTTACATGTTTTAACCAATGAAGTCATGCATGTTAGAAATGACTCTTTTTCCATTGTAGGATAACTAGAGTTGGAACTATTTATTCATTAAACAATTATTTTGACTACTGATTCAGTGGTTTGAACCTCTGCAATATGAAGACTTGATGCTTCTTTAATCTTAAGAAATAACTCAATAATGATAATAATCGTTGGTCGCAGTCCTGAAGACAATGTGAGGTTTTAACCCCTTAGCTCCAGATTTTGTACCTGAAGCAGGAAATTACTGTTTACAACTCTCCCGTCTTTAGACAGAGACAGAGGTTAAAGGTTTATTTAAAAACTTAACAATATCCATATATGGAGGGAAAAAAGAACAGTAACTTAGTCTGAGGCTTGTGAAAAGGCCCTCAGTGGCAAATGAAATTCCACTCAAGTGCCCAGCGGTGCCCCTGTTCTCACCACGATTAGCTCCCTCAGTCTCACATTGTGAGTCACCGTCTGGACTGGTTTGACGGTCTGGTCACAGTTTAGACTTTTAAACATCAGATGGCGCGCGGGAACATCTGGACGCAGATCTAGGGTCTTGACATCGCGGCTCCACCGAATCAAAACGGGGAAACGAAGCAGACCTCAGCAGGGTCGGCACCCGCCGCTGCCTTTGAAATGAAACCAGGATTAAAAATGAGGATATGAAAATACTGCTGAAGACTGAAATGTTTGCCTTTTGCCGGGAAATGTGGAGTGTTTGGAGACGGACATGCATTTTTCTTGCAAAAAAACTGGCTTATTATTAAATTATAGGTTATGCGCTCATGAGGAAATTATTAAAAGCTGGAGGCATTTGGGAGTCTGCTGAGGCTACCCACGAGGAGACGGGCTGGAAGCACGTCTACATCCTGTTTTTTTGGGGGGGGGTTTTTGCAGCCATCACAATGACAAATTTCCACTAATGCATATTCATGAGCGTTTAATCGAAGCCTATAAAGTCACTGTTTTTCACTAAAAAAGGAACTAAGCTTACACACCAGCATGCATTTAAAGAAAGAAGCACTATGAGAGGAGTTCACTAATGAATTTCCTTCTCCAGCTCATCAGCTTCCCCAAATATCCTCTGGAGTCTCAAAGGTTTCTCATGGAAACGGCTCCAAATTAAGTGACTGCGTAGAGTATAATTTGCGGTCGGCGATACACCCTGCATAGAAAGCATGATTTACACGCTTTAGCTCGCCCTGTGCTGTTTTGACTCCGAGACGTGGGAGGGTGGGTGGGGGCAAATAATGCAAACACCAGACATTAGGAGTACATTTTTTCTGCTTGGAGGAACACCAGTGCAGATATCAATTTGGCGCCTTTTAGAGACGATAAAGTGCGCTCGTAAATATGAGTGAGCACAGATGTGTTAAATGTGCCGTGCCGTTTTTTTCCACAGTAATCTCGGGGAGCTGGATGGAAAAAACTTAGCTGACGTCATGGCTCCGCATATCTGCCATTTGTTTTTGGGATAGTATACAGATGGAAAGCATTTGGCCCAGAGATCGCAAGCCTTATCCAGCAGAACAAAGTTGAACCCAGAAAGTTTCACAAGCAGCGTTTGATTTCATTTCATCCCCCTTAACAAGCTGACCGACAAAACCTGAACTGGCCACAATCTGCGGAGATGATATTTAATACAGCTTTAAAAAAAAGGAAAGAAAAACTGTAGCAGGGCAAGCTGTCTAATGTCAGATGTCTCAAGTCTCATGATGATTTTGATGTTCTTTGGCATCTCCAGACAGTATAAACTGCACAGAATGGCAATGCAATAAGGCATGATATTCATCAAAACAGAGCAGAGAAATTTGAAAACCCCAACTCAGATTCTTGGACATTGTGTGCATTTTTCACTATTTTGTGACCACTTACAGACCACACAATTGGTCGACACCGGTTGCAACTTTGCTTGACATAACATGACTGACAAAGAAAAGAACACTTACACCAGATTACCAACCACCACTGGCCTTTTTACTGTTAAAAGTAACTTTTATAAATCATGAATGTAGACTTGTTAGTTGGTTTGTTTTATTGTAAAAAGTCCATATGATATTCATCATCAGCTCTATCAACACACTAATTTAGCCATTAGTATATTGTCACAATTGCCAAAGAGCAAAAGTGATGAGGGTTTGATTAATGCTATATAAATTAAGTGAAAGCACAAAGGATCTTTCACAGTAATGATTAAACACGGGCAAATTCCTAACTCTTACAACCTGTTGCCAAAGCAGAGCAGTCCAGTAGTCACATACCACGCACCATTAGTAGCAGTCCGTTTACCACACGGGCTTGTCTCTGTCATTTCACCCCCTGCCAAGTTAGACATTTTTCACACCTCATGCTGCAAAGCTCCAGACAGGTCCTGTCTGGCTTGGGAAAACCTGAACACCAAAAGGGAGGCAGGGTTCACACTCCACCCCCGCTTCTTTTCCTTCATCCCACCCACCCACCCTCCTTTTCTTTCTTTCTTTCTTTCTTTCTTTCTTTTCCTCCTACCGACTGAAACTGGAAGGCAGCAGGCAAAAAAAAAAGAAAAAAGTGAGAGAGAGAGGAGAAAGAAAGGAAGAAAACAGACATCCTGACACAGGGTTTTCCCCATTTCTCTTTGTCACAACCACAATCCCCTCCACAGCATTCCTGCCAAGGAAGTTTCCATTTGCTAAGCTAATTAAATAGAAGAAAATGAGGAAGAAAGAGGGTGGGAAAAGGAGGAAGAAAGAAAAAAAAGACTAATGTCCCAGGTTTACTATGTCTAAATATTTTCATCCAGATGGCCACAAGCACACCCTGCTTTTTGCTGTCCACTGTTGCAGCCTCTGATAGCCTGCGAGCTGAGGGTGGCTGCGGCCTGACATAAACCAGCGCCGCCGTCGCTGCTTACGCTGCAGCCACATCTCCCTAATGTGTTTTCCCCATGCCGCCGCGGCTGGGATGACAGTGTATTTTAAAAGTGCGGGGCCCCGTAAACTCGTGCACACACATGCCCCAGAGGGGAGGGTTAAAATAAATAAATAAATAAAAAAGGCAGCGGATGCACAAACCGAACGCATGCACAGTCGACACGATAGTTTGACTATTTGTGAGTCTTTACTAGTATGCACAAGTCCCCCGCCAAAGTAAGAGCCTCTTCCAAGTCCTCAACAAAAGTGAAGGAGGAGGAGGAGGAGGAAGAGGAGAGCAGGCCCTTTTCAAACACACATACGTCCTGCAGATGTTCACAAATTCAACAAAAGCAGTCAAGAGAAGGGTAAGAAAAAAAATCTCCTTTTATATTTCTTCCAGCTGCCTGGGAGGGAAATACTGAAATACTGTATAATGCCACTGTTCCTAATCCCAGACGCTGTGGTAGTGATGGCGGGCGGCATCTCCACCACGCTAGCCAGGAGACGTGGTAAGAGGGGAGAAACGTAGAGGGAGACGGAGAAAAACAATGCGGGGGAGGGCGGGAGACCATGTGTGCGAATGTGTGTTTATCTACGTGTGTGTGTGCTTGCGTGGTGACAAAAACAGGAGTTCATGCGTGGACACAGATGGATTCAGGGGAAGGAAAAAAAATAATAAAGAGAGGGATGCGGGTGGGAGGTGGGGGGAGGTTGGTGTTGTGCTTTCACTGGTCTGACTGCCCCTGCCTCCTGCCTTCTGCAGAGTCCATTAGCGATTGCATAATGCTTGGCAGACAGGGGCCCGAGTGAATGCACCCCCTGAAGGGTCGCACACCAGCGAGGAGGTAAGAAACGCCGAGTTCCCATGTGTGTCAGCGGTGGATTTATTTGAAAACCAAAAAAAAAGGAATAAAATAATTATTTTTTTAAAAAAGGAGGCAATGGCTTTTTTTCAGAGTCAGACAAAACACAAACGGTTGCACGCTGCTGGGAGCCGCTCGTGTTTTCAGTTTGAGCGATTCTAGGTTAATGCAAAATAAAAGAGCATCATTAAATATACAGCAGGAGAATCTGCAGTCACAGCGCAGCATCTGGTCTCTGCTTCTGTTTTGGCTCCACATCCTTTCATATCTCTGCTCCGTCATTACCCTCTTACACCAAAACTTTGGTCTTTTTGTTTCATCTTTTTATCCTTACATATTATTCCCTGCCGTCCCGCTCCCTTTACATTCCCTCCTCTTGCGTACAGAGAGATGAGAGCGAGGGTAATATTTTGTCCACAGACAGGCATTTTACTTATTCATCATGAGGTACATTGGATGTGAAGTGCTTAGGATGAAGCATATTGCTTCTTATCACTGGAGAATAAAGAGAAAATTTCCAATGTACACACCTCATTCAGGCTTCGAAATCCTTGTGCTGTGCAACAAAACAACTGAAGCGTCGCATTCACTCCAGCAACCTTGGATACGGTGTCAGGAGGATTAAAAAAAAAAACAGCCATTGAAAATAAAACATCCTTAGGATTCATATAGCCTTCATATCAATCTACGCAAAAGGAAATAGTGGTGGTGTTGGTGCACAGAGGAGTGAGCAGTGTGAGTGGATCTCTCTGCATCCTTTCTTGTGAATTTGATGGGAAAAATGCCTCAAGTTGAGAGGAAGGTCACCTGTGCATGCGCTGTTCATTTCATTACCACCACATCGGCAGATACCCAAAAAAAAAACCTGCATTCAAGCCAGAAAATGAAACTCGAACACCGCTGAGGGACCCACATAATGCATCCATCACAATACACCGCCTGCACCTTTTCCCTTCCCTCAAGAAGCCATCAAAAGGCTTCAAGTTGAAGCCTTGTATTTGGTGCCTTGGCCTTTTCACCCTTGAAATAACATGAGGGATTTTCTCAGGCTTAACGCGTCTTTTCTTTTTGACTATTTGAGGGTAGTTTATCATAGCGATCCGACCTCACTTGCCCTTTTGAGAAAAGAGTACGATAGCTTTCACCCCACATCATCTTCACGAATACCCCAGGAAGGAGAAAAAAAATAAAATAAAATAAACTCATATGTGAAATCTTCCTTTTGTTGCCTCCTAAATCCCTTGAACTTGAACGGAGACATCCCATGTAATTTTGAGACTCTTTCTCCTCCATTCCTCCCCATTTCCCTTCTCTCATCCGCCACACACTCTGGCTTCCCTCTGAAGTGATTCTTTTGAGTCCAGCAGGAGAGTGCGAGACAGCACTCAGATCCCCCCACCCTCCCCTGTAAATCACAGATGTAAAGGGAGGTGAAACAGCACCCACGCTTCCCACCAAAACATGACACAAATTACAGACCACAACATCTGGTGAGTGGCGTGCACCGAAACACGGCGGGCGGGGCGTACGTGGCACAACTCTTCCTCCTCGTTCACAAAGCCGAGGAAGGGAAAAAAAAAAAATGTGACAGGGACGGTCCGGGAAGACAAGCCTGCAGCGTTCCCTCACGGATCCACGCTCCCTATGTTGAGACACGATGACAGCACGGCTGCATTTTCCTCCAACATGCGCAGAGACCTCACACGATGCGCCGCTGTCAAAGCATTACTCTGCAGCAAGCAGGCAGACGAGCCGACTAAGAGCACGGTTTGTAGACAAAAGAGCAACCATTTCACAAAAAAAAGTGACGAAAGCCAAGAGCGGGGAGCTTTATTTGAAAGTTTTTCAAGGGCCGCCTGCCCAAGAGTTATGCCAGAGCCCCCTCCCTGTGTTGTGATGGAGTAATTAAAAAGACAGACAGCTGTGCCTAAAGCAGGTTATCAACCACTTGCCAACACCGGCGCCAATATTGAGAATCAATGTCACGTGTCATGTTCCAGTGAGGCCTTCAGGGGGCTACAGATACAGATATTGATCGGGGTAAAGGGTGCATGTCTGCATGTTTGCGTATGACTTTCCTTACATAAAAGCATCACAAGTGAAGGCAGCCGTGCACGTCATATTCTTACAATGGATTATCTCACAAGTACGGTGGATAAACATGATGGGATGTCATACTCGAAGTAAACCAGCACATGCTACTGAAATCCAGTGTATTAGTGGGATGAATGCTTGTGTTTATTGTACTCTCTTTAGTATCTGCTCTTATATTTCCACTTTTATGGTCACTCAGCGCATACTGGGCCTTTGTATATACAATAACTTGCTGGTGTAAGACCAAAAAAAAAAAAAAAAAAGATATTACGACATGTAAAAAAACAAAAACATTGCACTCTGGGGGTGACCTCATGCAAAACAATGAGTCATTAAAACAACAGTGTCTGAATCAGCTAATTGGACAAGCAGCTCCAACAGAGGAGGAGGCAACGTGCCAAGCGACAAGTCACAACCCACAGAGGAACAACGGGAGGGGACAATAATGACAGGGGCTGCACATGAAAGTGCCAAAATCTGTCAGTCCAACAAACCGGGGCCAATTTGCAGGTCCGTGCACAGTCAGCCAGAGGGAGTGGGAGGGGGGGGGGGGTCAAGACATGGACTTGAACCTGGAACTGGATGGAGGATGTAGCCTGCAAAAAGTGATGATGCAAAATGACGTTGGTGACGTTGAGACCACTTCAGTGCAATGCCACAATGCGATCACCACCAGCATGGAAGGAAGAAGCACCGAAACAAAGATTTATCTGTCTGGCGAGCTGCACCAGTGACATTTACTCAATAACACGTCCATTTCGTCGAGAGTGGAGATTGCACAGCAACATCAGAGCACAACAAATCACTGCAACGTGCCTGAAAACACTATAAAAGTCAGCGTGGCCGTCAGATCCTTCATTGTGGATGTCAAACAGCCTCTCATTTAATGTGACCAAGAGGTGACTTCACTGGAGATTCAGCAACCATACAGGCATTTAAACAGCAGATAAAAGCAAAGTGAACTTTATCCACAGGGATCCCTTTAAAATGTGGATGTATGCTGCAGAAATAGAAAAAAAAAACTTATAGAAGAAGCATGTGACAGAGGCTCACTGACCTCTCAGTGAAAGAAAGAAAACTGCTGCAAGTCTTTGCAGGAAAAAAAGAATAAGTGGCAAAGCTGTCAGACACCAGAGACTCAATGAAATAATAAATCATAAAAAGAAATACAGAGTCAAGATTTTTTTCTCCAGGTTTGATCCATCAAATCAAATCACAGCTGCGCAAAATGAAGGAAGGGAAGAAAGAAAGGAGCAAATGTTCTCAGAGAAAATAGAAACGAAGCGAGAGGTTGGACACAAGTTGCCTCAAACACACACACACACACACACACACACACACATCACCCCTTTAAGTTTGCTCTCCAACAACATACATAAAGAAAGAAATAAAGAAAGAAAGGATAAACTCACCGTTTCCCCGGAGAGGAAGACAGCCAGCCCGAGGGTCATAATTATCCAAACGTTCCTCATTATTCCTCTTTAATAATTAGAAACGCCTTTTCTTTTTGTTGTTGTTTTAACGAGCGAAATGTCAAATCTTTCCCCCTCTTCTCCTTCTTTCTCCTTCTCGCTTTCCGAGCACCGTCCGCTCCAAACTCCTGCAGCTTCTCTCTCTCAGCGGGATCTCACCGGATACGTGTTGCGTTTTGGCTTATTCCTCCCCCACTTCTTCTTCTTCTTCTCCTCCTTCTCCAGGCACTTCTTTCTCTCTTTTATTCTTTAAATTGTTTTTATTCTCTCTTTTCCCCCCTTCTTTCGCCCTCCGCGTTACTGTGTCAGAAGCAGAGAGACGCACGCGGGCACGGCTTTAATTGCGAAGTCCTCCGCGCGCCTTGTGTCAGTGAAATACGCACGAGACGCCTGCCTCGCTAGCGCTCTCTCTCTCTCTCTCTCTCTCTCTCTCTTTCGCTCACTTGAGAGAGAACGAGGACAAAAGTGCGAGGCGCGCGCACGGCTCTCGCGCTCCCTCCCTGCGGCCGTGTCACCGCGAGAACTTGCGACAAAGTACCCCCCCCCAAAAAAAAAAAATTAAAAAAGCCGAGGAAAAAATTAAATAAACAAAAACAAAAAAGAAAAGAAAAGAAATATGGAAGCTGATAAATAAATAAACGCAGCCTGCAAAAAAAAAAAAACAGTCCTTATTGGCATTATTATTGATTATTGATTTTTTTTTCTGTTTTTCTGCCGGGGAGGTCGGATAACGAGCCGCACGGGGAGCAAAAAGCCTGGCAGCTAATTGAGCCATTTATCTCCACGTCCGGATAATGATCGCTAATTGCGCCCTAATGAGGATT
Organism: Amniataba percoides; assembly: GCA_037176925.1. NCBI lineage: Eukaryota > Metazoa > Chordata > Actinopteri > Centrarchiformes > Terapontidae > Amniataba > Amniataba percoides. The sequence continues at coordinate 15,802,342 of JBAJHX010000040.1, forward strand.
CCGCACTTTCGCCGAATCACAATCGCGTTTGTTATGATATCGCGAGCGCATCTGATTAGTCCGCGTTTCAGCTGGCGGGGGGGGGGGGGTCAATGCAGGAGTCTGTCTGTGTGAACAAAGCAGTTATTAGTCTCGTTGGCATGAAAATAAAACACAATAGAGGTGGAATGAAACGGTACATGGAGTTAGTTGCATCACTTTTATGAGAAGGTCCCACTGAGTTATGAGCACATTTATGGGCAAAGTCTCCCCCTGCTGGTGTAAATAAATAATCCCCTCCCCTCCTCAAAAGGCGTGTGTTCATTTCTGCAAACTATCTCTAGTTTCTCTTCTAGGGTCATAGATGTGATGTTTAAACGTTTTAAGTGGATCATCTTAACTGGACCTGTAAAACCAGGTTGTAGCATTGATAAGTCAGATGTTTACACAATCTGCCA
>JBAJHX010000040.1:15802878-15817878 GCA_037176925.1 Amniataba percoides
TATATATATATGGCCTATACATATAGGCCTATATATATATATATATATGTATATTTCTAAAGTTATGTCCAAAAAAACTTTTCAAAGTACATAAGCACACACATTTCCTTTTATGATTCAATTTGTAAAATGAAGCCTGCTTGCACTACTTGAACATAAAAAAATGTTTATAGTTGTAAATGTAATGAATATTACAAGCACAAAGCACCATTTTCAAGCACATTACATATTTCATAATGACCACTTCACCCAACAAGGCCCATTAGAGAGAAATTATTTAGCTTTAAAGCATGTACAACTAATGTACATCTTGAGAGGAAATTTTACAATGATTCACTCAGTCTTAAAAAGGTGTGATTTTTCCACGTGGCGGCCTACGAAATGACGACAAAGTTCGCCAGCGCAGTCTTCCACCTTTCCAAATCGCTGGAAACTGTGGAAAACAGCACTTTCCCAGAAGCTTTTGAAAACCACTAATCCCACCCGATAACAGTCTGGTCTTTATGCACACACGGTAAACCCTGCAAGCCTCATGATCGAGCACTGCCAAACTAGATTCCTCAGGCACCATCTTAGCCACACACAGTATACTGTGTTGTATATAAATGTTTAAAACTGATGCATTATCATCTGCAAATATTGCTTATATCATACATATATTGTATATTTATTATTCACTGCCATTTTTTGCACACCTGTTCTTACATAGTTACTTTGATTTTGTTTTATTATCATTATATTCAGAGATTTGTTCTGCATACCTGTTGTTATCCTTATTTTCTTGTGACTGTGCTGCTGTAACAAAACTATATCCTTCATGGGTTCATCCATCCATCCATCTTTTCTTTGCAAGTGATCTCCACAGGTAAAAGGTGACTTCCTTCAAATACAGAAGCCAAACACAGACGGATGTGAGCCACACAGACTGTAGTATAGAGGTATCATGTATCCACAGTAATTGGGACAAAAATGCTCCTCTTACTTTGGTGCCAGACGTAAGTGCACGCTGTAATATCCGCAAACGCCAACTGCTGAGTCCGACCACATAATATCACAACCTTGACGTGGTTTAACCAATTAACCTTTAACACTCAGACGGGAGGAGATGTGATTCACAGCCAAAACGATAAACCTTCACTAATTAGCGGCAAAGCTGGATCTCTAACTTTGAAAAGGAGAAAACTTTCAGGAATTTTGAAAGGCAACTGATGAACAAGAATATTTCTGTGCACCACGAGTCATCACTGTGCAGCTTTTACGTGGAGATGCGGCATTGAATGGCGGGGGAACTTTAATTGACCAGCGAAATAATTCCAGCTTTTTTTTTTTTTTTTTTTTTAAAGGCACTTAAAATAATTTCTGTTTGACTCATGCTTTGGTGAATTGTGATTTTCTTCAAAGAGAAAGTGCAATCAGCAGATAAGAACGCTCACTGATTTCCTTCCAGCTCACTTTGTAATGTTTTGAAAGCCGACAGTTTCAAGGACAAAATCAGATGTTAATATCAAGTTTTTTTTTTTTGTTTTTTTTTAGACTTTACTGGAATTAGTGTTGTATTTTCTCATGAATTTTCTCATCTTTTCAGTAGGTAAGTCTCCACACCAGTGAAGGTTGGAGACAATCCATGAAGAAGTCACATCCTTTTTAACACACAAAGAAACTTATATAATTAAAGGAAGAGTTTAACATTCTGGGAAATACTATTATTCGCTTTCTTGAGAGGATAGATATCACTCTAACATTTGTTCATTAGATATATAACTGTTAGCCTATATATTGGTTATCTTAGCTTAGCATAAAGAGTGAAAACGGGGGAAACTGTTAGCCTGGCTCAGTCCAGAGGTAACAAAGTCCTCTAAAAAGCATGTCATATGTCTTATTTGATAAGTTGTACAAAAAAACAAAGAGTTTTACGTGGGATTACGTGGAGAACTTTTTTCTTAGCTCTGACGAGTTATTTAGTGGAGTCTGTGCTGGTTGCCTGGCAACTGCTTCCAACTAAGAAATCATCTGGCACAAAAACCACATAAAATAGTGATGTTTAAATTTCCATCTAAACACTTTGTTTATAGTTATAATCTCAGTTATAATAACTGAGATTTAGTGGTGCAGATAGTGGGATTTTCTTCCCAGTCTTTCATTCTGGGAACTAACTGCCTGTTGGCTCCAGCTACATATTTACCATACAGCTTGAGACTCTCACCTCATGCTCTGCAAGAAAGCATCTCAACATATTACACACAATGCTGAAGTGTTTCTTTAGGGCGGTATTTAAGGTTACAGTCAGACTTTTTCCCTTGTAATTTCTATTGATTACAGATGTGGTCCCTGCTCCACAGCCGCTGTAGCACCTCTTGAGTATTCAACCGGGCTGGCGAAAAGGACGTGTTAACTGATAAGGCAGGTTTCACACTGTCAAGTATCTGACTGCTTGCCTGGTATTAGTCACACTGCACTGGAGGAGGAAGACAAGGAGAACAAGGGAGGAGACAAAGAGGCAAAGTGAAAGCAGCCATCAGGGGGATGAAGACAAGACAGCAGAAGATGGGGGGAGAAAGTAACAGGTCCCAAATGATCGGAACAATTCTCCTCGTCCTCATCAAAGTGTTCATCTTCTGCGACCTCAGCGGAAACAACCTTCAGCGGAAAAACTAAGCGACACGAGCAAGACTTGGACAAAACAGTGGAGCGCTTGACTTAATTGTTTTTGGGTGTGGAACAGTGTGCATTTAAACAGAGAGCTCTTCAAAATTTTTAAACCAATTTGAAATATATCTTGTGCCATCCCATCCCCCAACCTAATGCAGAGGCTTCCCAGGCCTCCTCCATCTCCTCCTCCTCCTCAGAGGGCTTAACTCTACTTCTAGTGTCCCAGATTACACAGCCAATTAGGGCGAAGGCAAAGCCCCTTCTGCTACCAATCCTGGCTAGAGAGAAGTGTGGTGTGTGAGAATGTGGTCTGTATGTGTGTGTGAATGTGGCACCTCTCCAGCCTGTTGTGGGGAGGCACAGGGACACAGAATGACTCAGTGTCTAAAGCAAAGCCTTCAATGTGCAAAACTGAACCGTATAATTCTTTTTTTTTTTTTTAAATACATATCATCCAGCGTGTATTATGCATGCAATGTGCTGGACTTCCTTCATTTCAATATGTCAACTGAATATATTTCAGATGCTATAGAAAGTGCAGACCTTCAAAGTTGTTATGAATTTCATTATATTTTATTCAACAGCACCACCAGCTGGCAAATAAGGAACTGATTTAAATTCAGAAGCAAATCCCAACAAATATGATGTGCGTGATGACAGTCCAGGGAGGTGCTTTTTAAATGAGCCACACACGAGCGAGGCAGAATGCAAACTCAGCTGCTACTTGAGTCTTTCTCTCTGCCATTTTTTTTTTTTTTTTTGACCCTCTGGGTTGTTGTGGAATGCATTTACACACGCAATGTCTGTGTTATGTCAAGGAAAGTGCACACTCACACTCCAAAAATTTCTGCCACTTTTACACATGCACATACGAGTCATTCAGCGTCCGAGGTCACCGCCTCAACGGTGGCTGCTGACTTTCTAGCATTTATGTGGGTGGTGTTGCCGTATCTGGAGAGGTCTGTCGACTTGTGTTGCATGAAGGTCGACCTGCTACCTCCGCCGCGGGCAGCGGGACGATCCTTGCTGTTGTTATTAACGTCACTGCCTGGTTCGTGGTGGTCGTGTTCCTGTTCTCCACAGGGCATCAGGGTACTGCGGCTGAACAGACTCAGTGGCTTGCCAAGAATCCCAAAGCTGATTCATAATAAATAAATGTAGAGAGGGAGAAATAAACATGGGGTAAAATGGATTCATTTTTGTTTGTTTTCCACAAGCACATTTGGGAAGTATTAGCCTCTTAGTCAGTCTGCTCTTTCAGTTGATTAAATATCTGGTTAGAAGATGATAAAGACTCCTGTTACATATAATATTTAGTTAAAAACCAGACAGAGCATTCTTTCATACGATATGACCATTGTAGAGTGGGCATTACTGCACATCATCATAATAGCGCTCAGTTTTTCTTACTACTTACCCAGTTCTCAGTTGAAAAGGAACAGGCAAGAGAAACTGAGATGTCCTTTAAACTAATTATTAGCAACACTCAAATATATCTTAAAAGCCTCACCATATTTCTACATTAGCATAGAAACAAACGACTCCCTGTAATGCAACAAGGGTCGCTGTATAACCTGACCCACTGAAAATAACCACCTCACCCACACATAGATGGTAAATGGTATTAATGGCAAATTCTTGCGGAGCTCATCAACCCCGCACATATATAATAAACCAGCAATGACGCATCTCATAAGAAAGCTCATGTGTCTGCTGGATGACTAAGTGAACATCTGCTTGCTAATAAGTAAGTACGAGGTACAGAAACTTGTAAGCTAATAAGTGTCGTGTGTGATATACTCTGATATGTTACACCACCTGACGTCAGCCAGCTGCTGGTTGAGCTCCTCGGTCAGGGCCTCGGTGTCGCGGCGCTCGGGCTGCGGCGGGCTCTTTCTCCTGGCCCGGCTGCAGAGGAACAGATGGGGTGACCGCTCTTTGGGCGAGGGCAGCAGACACACCATCAGTGGGGATCGCTGATTAACTATGCTGCTGAGGGACGGGCGCTTCTGAGATGTTCTGGAAAAAAGTCAGATCAAGGGGAAGGGACAAAATAAAAATCTAAACAAGGAAATGTAAACAGGATATATTTAAGGGATTACAGAGGGCAATAAGTGTATACAAATTAGACAGTAGTAGAAAAAAGAAACCTTTAACATTTATAACATTAATTAAACCAAACAGTATGTAACTAAAAGTCCATTCATGCAGAAAGCAGCTATATAAGTATTATAAAAAGGAGACATTCCTAATATATTCCATTTTGTCATATATATCTATAGTACTAATGGTGGAAACTTAAATAAATATCCAGAACTAATTCATCAGGAAAGTTTTTATGGTAGCCAAATTCTCAAGATCCAGGTGTATTACCAGAACAAATTCAAACAATACATAGTCTGATGGATTTTTTTCCCCCCATCACAGTCCTTTCGATGTCTGTGAGACAGCTGGAAGTGGTGCTGAAGCTAGTCCAAATCATGTCTTGTACATCCACCCTCAGGAGGAGAGCGAGCTTCAAACACGGCTTTTCATTGTTTGGTCTCAACCTGACAGCGGGAAAGAGCACCGGGCCTCTGACAGCTTACACAACTGCCAATCTTGTGTCAGACAGAGCAACGCAACATAAAACAGGCTGTCAGATGGTCCCTCCTATCGGACAGAGCCATGAATCTGTCTACATCAATCATTTTCCAGTTAGAGCTCTGACATGACATCCATCAAACACAGACAACTTCACTGCCAGAGATGTTCAGTTATTTTTCTTACTTTAATACATCCAAAGAGACCAGTTTAACATATTAATGTTAAGACAACAGACGATATTAGCTGCTATAATCAATCCTTTTTTATTAATAATGGATTGTGTGCATATATGTATGTGAACATGTAAGTCACTGCTTGTAGTGATGAATCCACAGATAATTATTACCTGACTGCAGTTAATCTCAGCTCTACAGAGCTTTATAGCTATGGTTAACTTATTGTTTTGGCTTTAGGGTGCAACTTTGCTGTTTTGGTTCAGTCTCATCAGCAGGTATCAGCCATTTTCATAAGAAAAAAGCTCCAAAAAGCAATCGTTTGCTTTTTGTTCAACACTAAACATCAAAGTTGGCAACTAGCTGACATAGGCACCTAAATAGTTGTGAAATAAGTAATAATTGAAGACTTTTGCTCAACTCTTAAAAAATACATGACAGTGACATATCATATGCAACCTCAACCCAACTTTTACTTCACTTTAATGCACCTGCGCTTCAATGTGCCACTGCATCCTGTCTCCTTGGGGTCAGCCTCTCCCGTCTCCACTGAACCATTAACAGTAGCAAAGGTCATTCCCGAGTTCCCATCGGTCCTGTTCCTCACTGCATCGTTGAAGGTGTCTGAGTACAAAAGACGGCCCACCTCCTCCTGGATGTCCCTGAGGTCCTTCCTGCCAAACGTGACCCAGGCTGCAAAGCAGAAGAAACTGTAAAGGCACTAGAAGCAGAGAGTGAGGGGAAAAAAGAGGAGAAGAGAGTGAGGATCCTCATATGGGTTCTTTATATCACAAACAAGTTCTTTCCTTAATTCATTTGTTAGTTAAACATTCATCCAGTTTGTTCATGAATTCACTGGATGGGCCAGCACCCTGCCTTTCTTACTGAAAAAGAAAAACAGGCCACTTATTGGTCTGTGTTTTTAAAAGGTCACAACAGCTATTCCTGTCCAAAAAGGTCACATATAGAGCAGGCAATAAGCTGCTGCTGTTAGCGTGATATTTCTCTCCCTGTCCACCCACCTGGCTAAATACTGGAGGAAGCCTGTCAAAGCAAAGCACCTGTGTTGAGTCAACATCTCCCACCACTAACTAATTCATTAAGGCCACCAGGCATAACCAGCACTCAATGTCGTTCTGTTCTGCCCACTGCCGTCTGTATTCACAGATGGTGAACCGGCCTTCACTCTGACAGCTGGAGGCTCAACTTTTTCTGTGTAGATGAGGCAATACAGTTTCAAATGTTTCAGCATGCTGATTTTGCAAGGAAAGACATTACAGGTCAGTTACAAGTCAAATTTATCAAGTTTTTTTAAAATGGGGGAATGGTGAGGTGACAAATGAGCATAAATATTTGTAGTAATATTAAAAACATTTTCTTTGGTTTGGTGGACTATTTGCAATTAAGGTGATTAGTGGATGAACTTACTGCATGTAGGAGCCACTCTGTGCTGTTTGGCGACATCTGGCCCCTGGAAAAACACAAGAGCTTGGCAGGTTGTGGCAAACTGTGTTTGGTTAACTTCTATTATATTCTGATGTAATCATTTCAGCATTTTAGGTCAAATTTTTTGGTTCAGAATCTGCAAGTGGCTTGACTTTATTTCTTTATTTCAACAGTTCACAACTTCGCTGCCAAGATACAAATGCAATGCTAGTGTCTAGACACCATGTTTACAGCTGACCAATGCACCTAAAAAAGTTCTCACTATTGAAAGTAAGAACTTAACATGGGACCATTAAATAATAATTAGGATTGTATGTACATTGTTTTTTTTACATAAGTTTTGGTCACTGTAGTTCTTCCTGTCCGTACTGGCTCTAAAGAAATCCCCTCTAAAAGCAATTCAAGTGCAATTGATGGGGAATGAAATCCACACTCCCCATCAAGAATAGAAATACACTTGGAAGATTTCTTTCAGTTGGTGAAAACGTATTTTATTAGTAGGTAAAATGAGTTCAATAGTTCCTAGTCTTACTTTGTGATAAAATGACAGGTGAGTATCTTTACACCACTCAGATGAACATGATACTTTGAGATTTCCCTGAAACCCCAGATGAACCTTATCCTATTAATCTAAATCTTGCAATCATTTCAGACACACAATTTTCCCACAAAAATATAATGTAAACTTTTTTCAGACTGCCAGACTGTATGACAAGTGATGCCTGTTCACAACTGGACAGCTGAGTAAAAATACTGCAGTAGGGAATCATTCCTCCACTGTCTACCACCTGCTCTGAATCTCACTTGTGATATGATGCACGCTGATGCCGTTCTATCTCCAGGTCCATGATTAGGCTGAAGTAGCAGACAGCCAGCTTCTTTTGAGCAATCTCCTTTTTGGCCAAAGCCTTTGCCATCATCTGCTGCTCGGTGGTGTCTACACTGGCAGGTTGGTTTGAAAGGGAGGGAGAGCCCAGAAAAACAGGACAAAGAGAGACAGGGGGTTTGGAAGAAGGAAAGATACAAGGAAAGAAGTCATTGAATTGGATAAAGAAAGGGGAAGAAATACTAAAACACACCACAACATCACAATAAACTTTAGAATAACATTTCTGTTCTTAGCATACTTACGCCACTAATTGCTTAGGTTTATTCTCCACATACTTGTGCTCAAAGAAACAAGACAAGTAAAGGAGAAGAGCAGTCAGGACTTCATCGAGTTCTTTACTCCTGGATACAGACAAGCAATTAGTATCAGTATACAGTATAACTTATCTTTTCATACTATATATAACAATGGGAGTTGTATGCGTGTTTGTATGAATAAAGTATTTGTACTGCTTACTTCAATACAGCCAAGAAACAGAATGGAATGGGAAGTGAATAATTTTCCTGCAGCAAACCAACAGCCACCTCTGCAAATCAAAGAGCTTTATCAGAAGAGGGTCAAAGGTCATCCAGCACTCGTGATGTACAGAAACTTGTTAGTCTTTACATAACACTATCAGCACTGTTGAAGAACAAAGTTTAGCTTTATTTGACACGTTCTGATATAGAGCTTTGATGACTGAGTTGATTCATCAATTAGTCAATTGACAGAAAACAACTATTTTGACAATCAACAAATTGTTGATTTTTTTTCAGCAAAAGCAAAAAAGAATGTGATTGTTCCAGCTTCTTTAATGAGAATAAATTTAATATTTTCAAGATTTGTGTATTGGTCGCATACACCAAGACATTTGATAAGGTCATCATACACTGTGATAGGCATTTTTCACTGTTTTGTGATGCTTCATAGACCAAACCATACACTGATTAATCAAGAATATAGTCTGCAGATTAATCAATGACAAAAACAATCCTTACATGCTTCTGTAATTTGATCTTAACTTAAGAAAAGCAACCATCAGGAAATGTCTGCACATTATACAGTGGGGAAAGCTGAGGAAAAATCTAAAATATATATATTAATTTTGTTGCAAAAAGAATCTATCTATAACCTATTTTGGGGTAACTATACAGATAAATGTGCAAGCGCTTAAGTAATTCCTGTACATTTACCCATAACTATTCATTCTCTTACAGTACAGAGAGGATCAGCTCACTTAAGTGCTGCAATATTCTTGTCATGAGCTCCATAACATATCGACACTTGCGTTTGACATCCTCGGTGGTGATGCGGTCCCCTGACCTCCTCATCACTGAGGACCTGTAGGCGCTCAGGTGAGCCGGGCTCAGCCTCTTCCTGATGCTTTGGCGCCCTCTGCGGTTCACAGTGCACATCTCAGCCAACCTTAAGGAAACAAAGCAGAGGTGATGAGCATGTGCAGGTCTAATGTGCAACAATTCATCATGTGTGAACCAAAAAAAATGGTTCCATTGAAAGCCACATGTCTTCAACCTTTTGAACACACACTTTGTTGAATAACCTGAGGATATTTATGCTATAAGGCCAAACTTACCACTCTGAACGCTGCTGGAGTTCGTTGAAATTGACATTAGTTTGCTTCCTTTGGCTCAAATCACCTTCATCTGCTGCTCTAGAACTACAAAAGGGGAGGGAGATTTTGGATTCTGTATTATAGTTAACAACTTCTTGGTATGCTAGCAGGTGCTAACGCTAGTAGCAATTAGCCTTCACCTGACAAACTCCATGGTGGCTGCCTCATCACTCCACACCCAGTGGCCTGGAGGAAGTGTGCTCTCCTGAAAGAAAACCTAATCCTTCAATATCAACCAGACATTTAAAAGTGTAGCTTTATTTTCTTCAAGTGTGTTAGCTGCTTATAAGACACCTGTACGTTTTTAATAATAAAGGTAAAATTGAACCATAAATTCTGGTGGTTGTAGAAGTGGTTATTTATCGGAATAGTTGTTGCATGTTTCCCACAAAACGCCCTCGAAGCTTTCACATTTCGTGTGTTTTTATTGTTCCCACTCACGTTTTTCGGCACTTCTGGATGCTTCGGCATTTTTCCTGCGAACCCGTCGTTGTTGTGCGCCGTATCCAGGCAACGGCCAATGAGGAAGAGGCTGGGTCCGTGACGCTATTAAAGTTCCATCCGGATACGAGCGAAATTCTGTCCCTGAACGCCACATGTCCTGTTTGACCGCTCAAAACACACACTTTTGTCTGCTTTATTCTTCATGAACTTTCGTAATTGAATGCTGCTTTTATTTCCCTTCATTACTGGTATTACATTCAATGATTTGCTCTTTAGATCTGCAGTTGTGTTTTTTAATGTAATGCATTTTAATGTTTCCTTGTTGTATTTTTGATAGTGTTTCCCTCACTGGGTCAGTAAAGTACATCTATCTATCTCTCCATCATTTATCTGGCAAGCACAGACATGTTTCTTGTTTGGGTTCTTAGAAAGCACAGATGTAGAACATGGCTCAATAGAATGACTTTTAAATGTGATTTATTTATGTGACAGTAATATTTTTTTCACAGGATCACGTGCAACACCACCTCTCTCAGATCCCAAATGATTTTGACTTTCCTTATGTTCAGTAAGTTTAATCCCTATAATCAGTAATAATTATAATACTTTTTTTCCTTGTGATGTCTCAAATGTATAACTTGCATAATTATTTTCTGTGTATTTTTGTTCTAAATTCTGGTTTATCAGTTCTCAAGTTTTATTTAAAAAATATAGTTCTATTCATAATGCCCATAATTCAAAACACCCAACCTGTTTAATATAAAGCCAAAAACGTTTTGTTACAAAAAGAACATTTTATGTTGTTAAAACTTTATGGTACAGTTCTGAGAGACTTTATGAAAGTTGATGAGTTGACTCTTATTTCCCCCAAAATGGAACTCTATCAAAAAGATGTCTAAGCATAAAAAATACACCTTGGACCTGCATTTGCAATAAAATGCTCAAAATCTGCTTTTCTAAGCTTTCTTCATAGACAAGTTCATTTTTGAATGCCCTTTGGAGTGATGAGGTGTACATTTTCAGTGAGGTAGTCCAGCCCCCAGCTTCGTTGCCGTTCTGTCAGGGCATCTTCCGACTGCAGCAGCTCGATATCACAGCTGCTCCCTGAGGAAAAGAAAAGCACCATTTAAAAACCACAAACAAGTGTCAGCTGACATAGTACTTATCTATATATCCAAGTATCACTTCCTACAGAATCACAGTGCTGTTCATAGTTTGGTTGATTTGTACACACTCAGCCATGATTGTTGCACTCACCAAACAGGCTGTGCACTTGCTCATCAGGCACAAAAAAGGGAGGACCTGAAAGACAAAGATAGTCCTGAATGTCTTTCTTGTTTCATTAAATTCACTCAAAAACAAGATTGACCCCCTTTGGTAATTTTAAAAGGAAAAGTTACATGCTGAATATTTTGTTATAAGATCAGGGATGTGTATGGCTCCAATACACAATATGGACGGTTACCTTTATATAATTCAGGATTGTACAACAGAGTGTCCAAAAGGTATCTGCAGTCTTTGGCCATGAGGGACATTATGAGGGCAGCATACCTGTGGCAGAGTGAGAGACAATGTGGTAAGACGATATTAGGCATATTATTTTATTTCTTCACAAATATCCAATCTCAATGGTTTCAATCTCGACATACTTTTCTCTGTCTCCTGGGTTGATGGCAACTAGAGATCCTCTGTCCCAAATGCCCCCAAACTGACCCTCAATGGAGCTGTGAAATGGCGAAAAAAGAGATTATTACCCTGTGCAAGTACTTTAATATCTTTAAAGCGATACAAACAAATGCAGTTTACTCACCTGGAGAAGTTGTACAGGTCACTTTGATATAGGGAGATATTTCTCTCTGAGCCCTGTTGAAAAAGGCAGTGCAGATTAACTATTTTGGTGTAAATACGACATGGCATTTCCTGACTGTATGTGTATGTGTGTGTGACTGTATCTGATTGCACAATCACACACACTCATGCATTAACTGGACTCATTAGGCTAGACCAACAAAGTCTCAAAGCCGATGTGAGTAACCTGTATAAAGATAACCTTTATCATATTTACAGCATGTCCTCACAATAGTACAAGAAAAAAAATCACCATACATCATATATAGTGTGCATGGAAAGTTATGAAAAGCATGTAGAGGCCTCACTGTATTGTTTCTCTCACCTTGTAAACCTTTGCTCCAGGTATTGCAGGGACAGACTCCACACTGTAGGTCATGTTGTTCTCCTCAAAGAACTCTTTTATAGCCTTTTCAGAAATCTCCACCCCGACCACTGAATGGCCCATGTCAGCTAGCCTGAGATTCACACAGGAAGTGCAGGGAATTTAGAGGCAGTGGGGAAAAAAGTTGAAATTGTAGGCTGTCTGTGCATTTTTAGGAGGAACCAGCATTTTTAGCAAATCGATGAGTTTGAATGTAAACATCAAATGTGATTTTTCATTGTCGAACACAGTACAATTTTTCATACCATTTCATATCGACAGCTTTTCCACAGAGAGGGAAGAAGAAACGAACTCCTGTACGTCCAGTGAGCACTTTATCAATATTGGTTTCCAGCATCCTGTCGAAAAAAGAAAAACACTATTAACAACAAAACAGCAGTCATATCTCAAACAACAGTTACTGTTACATCACCTCTCACCTCAAACCATTAACTATGAAAAAATGCAATTTCAGTGCAATGGTGGTGATGTTTGGACTGAATTAGAATAAATGGCAGCCCTCATCTGCTTTGTAAACAAGTGATCTGTTTGTGCAGCTGGTCTGACATTTATATGAGCTCACTGGAGGAGTAATGTTCATTTACAGTCAGTGTAATCTTGTTAAATCACACATGCATTTGGAAGATAGATAAAAGATAAAAGCGGGGCCTTTACTTGTGTACGTGAGCCTGATGGAAGCCGATCCTGCCCTCCTGCCAGCGTTCCTCCCATTCCCCGAGCGCCATGGCCCGATCCGCCTGCGGTGCCAACATGCTGGTCATGTTTGCCTGACCCCGACTGCTGCGGGTTAACAGAGAGCAGAGAGAAATATAAGAACAGAGAGAACAGTGTTCATAGCTGTGTCTGGAGACAGAGGTGAGAGCATCTGATACACACAGTCACATAAACACATGTGAAACAGCTGCACGGTGAAAACTGTGATGGAGGAAAAAAAAACAAGGCATAACATCTTGTTAGGTTACAAAATCATGATTCTTACTGACCCAAGAGCATTTGACTCAACTGGTAGATGATTACAGAACAGTCAGCTGAAGGCAGTACAGACATAACCAAGGTCAGAGGTCATGTACATGCATACAGACTAACCTGTGCTCTTTAATATGAAGAGCAATACAACAACAAAAGCGTTGATTACGCAGCTGGTTTCGATCAATGTTACGCTGACTGATAAGAATAAGTAAGTTAAGTCCATTACTCACTGTTGCATTACAACACAAATAACTACAATTTTTACATGAGATGGAGATACTTGAATGAGATGAGGGAGCATTTGACTCAACTGGTAGATAATTACAGAAGAGTCAGCTGGAATTAGCAGAGACTGGTCAAAGGTCAAAGCTTATGCACATGCATGCAGACTAACCTGTGCCCCTTTAATGAGTAAATACACTGAAAGAGTCGGAAGTTACAGCTTGCAGCCCGCATGATTTTTATCTCAGGAGTAACTGGTCCAACTTCTTGATACATAAAGGCTTTCTCACGTGAGGACGCAAACTGTGACGTCAGGGAGAAATTACTAAACAGCTTGCATAACATGAAATGTTTTTGCTTATTCATTCATTTATCTTAATGTAAATGAATGAAATCTTATATGTGCTGTGAACTGAAATCAACCAGATTAGACAACATTGTGAGCAGATGGGATTATATCGACAACCATACATTCATATTTCTTTCTTACCCAGCAGCAGCCTGGAATAAAACCAACCATGTTATTGTGGAGAGGAAAACTGAATCTTTCATGTTTGTGAAATCTACCAAAAAGCGTACCTTGTCCTGAATGAAGATAATATTTATTCAGGAACACACCAACAGCAGCGTCTGTCAGGCAGAAGATTCAATCAATATGCGGTGATATAACTATGAATTTAATTTGTCCTGAGTTTAATCTGTTAGGCAGTAAGTGTGTGTCAATACGAGTAGCTGGTTTGTGCGGAAGAGGCAGATTTAGAGAGGAAATGTTGCCTGCCAGATTAAACTCGGGGATATAATCGTCCAAAAAACACTTCTGGTTTGGGAGGAGCCTGGTGCTGCATTCAAGTACCTGGGAAATATGAGAGACAGAACATGTTACTGAACAACTTTCACTTAACTTTAAAATATGTCCCCATGGGTGTAATTATCATTGGTTATATGAACGTATTCAACTAGTCAAAGAAAAAATGCTTCCTTTTGCTAAATAGCTTTAATATATGTGGCCTTTACATGTAGTGTTGTTCTCTAAGGGCGCTAACAATAGTACCTGAAGGCATCTTTATGGGTTTCCAAGAAAAATGATTGAACAGTGCTTTATCTTACCTCACACTGGCACTCATTAATAGTTAATTATAAATAAGTGTAAGGTAGCCTGTAGTCTTTTTGTGTTTTTGTGCTGGGTGTCTGGAAACATTACTTGCTTCATTTTGTGGGGTTTTCCTCGACAGAAAATGTTCTTATCAAAGTATACACCAACCCTGGATACTTTACAATGTGTGTGTGTTTTTGAAGGTTTCGTAAAACTTTTTCAGGCTGATAACTTTCTTTTGTTGACTTTTCGGAGAGACTGTTTGCATTACTGCAGTACCTCATACAGTATTAACCTGTTTTTGATTTTTAGAACGAACACCATATCCATACCACCATCTTCTCTAACCCAAAACAAATTCAAGTAATGTCAGTTTTACTATCTATCTTAACACCCTGAAACACAGTCAGAATTGTAGGGCCATAAAAACTGTATGAAGATATAAAAAACTGAGTTATGTCATTGAACATCATTGCATAATGTACTTTTTACTTTGTTATGATATCTAAATTTTATAGCTTTCATATGTTTTCTGTGTGTCATTTTATTTAGTCAGGCATTCAAAACGTCATATGTTGCTGGTCTTCAAGGTTTCATGAGGGTTGATGAGTTTAGAACTGTTTTTTTTTTTAATTCTTGACATTTTATTTCCATGCACCATGCATAAATGGTCTTTGGAGTAAG
>JBAJHX010000040.1:15822069-15838805 GCA_037176925.1 Amniataba percoides
TGTGTGTGTGTGGGAGAGAGAGAGACTGATCCGCCCCGTAACTTAATCACATCGCAGAGGCCGGAGAGATCGAGAAGTTGTCCGCTTTTGAGTGTCGTCGGAGGCTCCGGAGCAAAAGACGCCCGGCACAGTTTCCGTGCGTAAAGGTGGAGGAGGTGAAGGTGGAGGCGGTGGAGAGGAGGGACAGGAAGGGAAGGGCGACCGCTCAGGACCGGGTGAACCTGCCGCCACCTGCGTCAGACAGGTATGAAAAAAGTGGTGACCGAGAGACTGATGCGTTTACGGACCCAAAAATGATCGCCTATATTTCAGATCAGCTCTTTTTTATTATTATTATTCTTATTATGTATATAAATACAGGAATATTGAGATCTTTTGCACACAACTCTGCCACCATCTGAGATTTTGAAGTTCAGCCTGCTATAAAACTGTGCCCGAGTGCAAAGCAGCAGTATCACACACGAGTCTTTAAAGTGCACTGAAGGTGAGGTCTTAATGTGCTTTGTGGAAACATCTGCTGATGGAGATAATGAGCAGGGCAGTACTTACACAACATGACACGACCTCATCTTAAAGTCTTTAAACAGGAGCTGACGGAGATTTCCATCTACTTGAGAGCTATTTAAAAAAAACACAAAACAAGACTGTGTCTTGGTGATGAGGTAACTGCTTCTTTAAAGGTAACTCGGCACCTTTTGTTCACCTGATATCAATGAACTGATTCTTTTAGACATCCCAGAGCTCTCTTAGGTTCCTTTAAATAACTTTATTAAATGCTAAGGTCACATACACACAAGCAAAAGTGTCACCAAGAGCGACCACCTTTTGTGAATCTTTCAGGCCGAATCAGCTAATCGGCCTGGCTGTCACAATTTAGAAACTTAAACAACAACACATCTTCGTCTCTTTGGCTCAGTGGGTTTGCACTTGTGACGTGCACCATACAGAGGCAGGAGTCTAGATTCAGTTCTGAGTTGTGGTTGAGTTGACTCATTCGTCCTAAAGACTCATTCAAAAAGAATCATTCGTCCACGACTCTCTCAAATCACCATTGTATCTTCTTGATACAGTCTAACAACAAAAAAATCTTTATTTTGGTCTGTGTTTATTTTGGAAGTCTCTCTTGCGTTTTAGCCGTTAAAGGCTCAGGAAAGAACAGGAAATTACCTGCCTTTAACATCCCGCTCAGTGCTCCACGTATTAATGAATCCCAAGGCTGCTCGAGTTCACCACTGCAATTAATTACTACTCTGTAGTTATTTTTTTTTATGAAAAAAGATGGCGACTTCAGTGATAACATATAAAGTGCTGTCATTATCACGGACGGGCAGAAAAAAGGCTCTCTGGGGAGGGAGGATCCTGCTGGCGAGCTGTACACGGGTTTCATCTGATTTATGAAATGACTTTATTGTGATGGCGGCCAACCTCGTCTTAATGGGATTTTTTTTTTTTTTTTGCATTCACCATGCTTCTGTACTACTCCTCCCCCATGATTAAGAGAAGCACAAATCTTGTCTTTTGTGGAGGCGTTGGGCCAATACAGACAGTGTTTGTATTCCAGCGGTGGTGGGCATTTTCATTATGGAGGCATTCATTATGCGGGATTCAAATATCTGTGTGCAACCTTTCTTAAAAAGCCTACCTCATGGCTCACTGTGCAAAGTGATCATTGAATTTTTTACTGTGCTTGTGCAAAAATATGTCATAATCATCAAATTAGAGTGCGCCATGGCATTAAGAATAAAAATAATGCAGTATTAGTATATATTACAGCATTGTGCATACAGTTAGTGTTTTCCATGAGGCGCTTCAGGGGAGGAAAAGCGTTTAAAACAATTTCTTTACTTCACAAGATTCTTTATCTTTTTGAGCAGTATCCTGCCAAACCCACTGCTTTAATCTCAGATGCCAGGGACAATCTGCTAATTGAACCCCCTCCACCCCCTCCAGGTCTGGAATGTGCCCCCTTCCTTCTCATCCCAGGGTCAGATCGTATATCATCCTCGCTTCGTCAAGGTCAGATTGTTTATAGGCCGATCTGATCCGAGTTGCCTGCGATAGGCGCGCCTCCAGGCCGAAGCTGGAGGAGATAAGGCGGGTTTCGTGGGTGTAGGATGCGCTGCGAGCGGGGCCGGTTTATAAGGCGGATGGATTTCAGAGCACGCCGCCGCCGCTGTGTGTGTTGTCAGGTGCACGGCCAGGCCCCAGTGAACGCACAGCAGCGCTGCAGCAGTGTCCTCAGTAGGCTTTCCCTGCTCTGTTGTGTGATTCAGAGTGAGAGTTTCGGGGCTCTGTTTTCCTGGGAATGCATGCAGCTCTGCCAGAATCAGAGCACCGAGCTTGGACCTCCTAATAACCGCTCCTACCCATCTTGTTCATTCTGTTAATTAGCCCTTGTGGCGTTGGAGTGCAGCATATTGTTGAGACATAATTAATCAACCCCGGCTTGTAATTATGCTGCGTTTGGAAGGGGAGCGCAGTTGGGAGGCTGGCTGCGTCGCAGGGCGTTCAGCTCGAGGTAAACATCTTATTAACCGTGTCAGAGTCCCCTCGGCCCACGCGGAGCAGGCCCGCTTTTATTAAGGTGGAGAAGATCGTGATGTTATCCATTTTATGAAAATGGCCTTATAAAAGAACCCGGCGCTTGATTAAGTTTATGGCCATTACGGTTCAGAGGTGGTCGAGCTAATGGAAAAATACTCCAGTAGCTGCGTGCGTACAGACAGAGAGATTATTTTTCTGGGGTAAAAAGCCATTCGCTCGGCACAGACAAAAATGCGCGTGTGCACGTGTCTTACATATGCATATTGTGCGTGGGAGTGTAAAGAGCACCTCAATTTCAAAGGGCAACTGGTAGGTGAGGACAGAAAATAGAACATGGATCACATCCCGGTTGTAAGCTTTTAATGCGGGTCTGTCAGGGGAGACGGCTCCTAGTTTTTTCTACTGCAGCAGGCTCTCACTATCCTTATTTTTCTATGACATCACACCCCATTTTGGACTCTATTTCTACACTGCAGACTTCATTGTAAGGAGTGCAGTTGCATTGCCATTGCAATGCCGGATTCAAGTTGCCTTCACTGGCATGAGGTATTCACAGGAAGTAATGCAGCATGTAATCCGTGGTTTTATCTCACAGCTACACAATTTACTGTTCACCTTCTTTACACCGAGTCATAGCTATATTAAGTTACCTGCTAATGCAAACCCAACATTTCCCATATGCTGCTTCTGCCGTTGCCGTTGCTTCACATTAAAAGCGCTCCACTGGCGAAACATTTCAACTGACTTTTATTGAGAGGCAGCCACTGTCCTTTTCTGCATTGGCTGACTGCAGATTAGTATTCGTTTTTGCAAGGGAGAAGAATCTGAAGCAGAAGCAGGTTTTACAGGAGTTACGCTGCAGCTTCAGGCAACTCCTTGTCAAGGTTACTGTCTCCTTTTGATGTGTCCTGTACAAATCAGGCTGTGGTTGTTCATGGTATGACGCAAAAAGGAAGATCATTGTTTGACTTCTATTAAAACACTGAGTTTGTTTGGCTGCACTGTAAACTGATAAGCTAGCTATTCGTTTGTCATATTTCTACAGTCTTGGCACAGGGAGTGTTTCCTGTTTGCACAAGTCTTTGACCTGTAGTATCAAGCTGTACTTGTTGCTACCATGGTAACCGTGGGTGTCCCCAAATCAACCCTGAAGTGAAGTGTAAGGGGCAATAACTTTCTATCGTTTCTGATTAAAACAATCTGGAAAAAAATTCCAGAAGGTAAAATGACTCTTTGGTCCATTCGGTGACACGTGCAATCTGCTCCGAGGGGTCACAAGCAAAAAAGATTTGGAACCGCCACAATAGCACAAACAACGCAGTGCGGCTGTCCTCTGGTCCCCGGTCACGCTGTCACATCTCTCAGGCCCGTAATGACAGAGTTGCGGGGTTAATTTTAGCTCGGCCGAGCCTTTCACCTCACCGCAAGATTTGTGTTTTCTTCAGAACGCTTCATTTTGCTGAACTAATATGTCGCCAGCTTTAGGCCAGCAAAAACACACACGCCAGATGTGTGTTTAAGTATAGTATAGGCGCACACTCGGGCGCACACGGCCACAAAAAGGCACTAAGCACTGGCATTTGTACAGTGCAATCACCCGGGACTTGTGTCAGTTTATGGTAGGCTTCCATCATTCAGGTGGACTGCCTTTACAAACTAACCATATCATTTGAGAAGGAATGGAAATCTCATTTTACCAGGCATTTGGCTCATCCAGTGTCAATTTCCAACCTGCTCTGTGTCACTACCCAAATCATTTCAGACATAATAATGCAGCCGCTGCTGTATCTCTTACACTGGCAATGACTCTGCTACCCGGAGAACGACTGTAATGGTAGTGGATTTCATTTTGAGTGTTTACAATGTCGGTTGTGCTCAGCACTGGTGCTGTGGCTAGAAAACAGCAAATTGAACAAATAAGGGGAAAGCCAATCTGTCCCTGAAAGGCAGAAATCTCTTTATAAAAAAAAGTCCCATTTGGCAGAATAAAAACACAAATTGACAAATACTGAATTTCCTGCAAAGGGCCATCATCGGTGACATCCATTTCAGAGAATGTCAGTTTTCATTTTCTATCAAAGCCTGCATAACCACAGTTGAATAAGCTGCTGTGTAAACACAACTGAAGGGAGACAGATGGGATGACAAATTTCAATTCCATTTCGCTGAATGACTTAATAGTGTAGCCTGTGGAAAACTGCAGCAGGTAGAGGCCGTTCAGGGAAGCCGTCGGGCCCCTCAGAGAGACAGAGATTGGAGGGCATGAAGTAAAGGGATTGGGTCCAGCTGTCGTCCATGAAATATCGATCATCAAGTCCCTCTGCTTCTTGTCGTCCTCTCTTTCAGTGCCACTTTCATGTCCTTCGTCCTCACCTTTCATTCCCCTCGACTTGTTACTTTCCTGTCCTATTAAGTATTGATCTTCCCATGTCCTCCAGATTGGACTATATTCAACAGGAAGTCCTGCTGTAAATGACATGCAATAAAAAAGTTCAGCCCTTAAAAGTTTTTTTATGACTGGTTTATGGAGGCATCTGCAAGAGTGATTTAACACTTGAGCAAACAAGCCCAGCCAAACAAACTCGTGTTATTTTAATAAAGTCAGTCCATAGTAATCGTAAGTGTGATCTGAATTCATGCCGCACGCAGAGAGTCGTTTCTGGTAGCAGCAGGGGGAATCATGCTGTCACATTAAAAGCCGCCTCATGTTTCGCCAGTTGAGCACTTTTAATTTTAAGTAACAGTTGGAAATGTTCGGGTGAAATCGGCAGCAACTTTTATAATCAATACAGCTCTAATGGAGCTGTGGGAAAGTGAATGATTAACAGAAAGACTGATACCAGTGAGGTAAAAACAGTAAGTATGTGTGCATTGTTCTCTTGTGAATCCCTCCCTTGTGTCGGGGTAATTTTGATCCATCATGAGAGTGACTATAGCTTAAAAATGTGATTAAAAATGGGGTTTGAGTTTGGTACCTTTAAAACCGCAGCACATTATAGAGGTAAGTTAGGGTGAGCAAACATCTGGAGAGGTACTTTCATTGCAGTAAGGAAATGGGACAGTGTGAAGGAAAGCTGGTTTGCCCTGCTCTGACGGTACATGATCCACCTGCCACTTTGTATTAGCTGATTTTAATGCGGTGTGCATTATTACATTCTCTTCCATTTGCAGTGTTGACACAATTTCACCGCCGCTCGCTCAGTACACTCCAAATGAACCTTCCTCGAAGTTTCTTTGCACTCAAGGCGAGCGAATGATCAAAGAACTGTTGGCCTTGCAGAGTGTGTTCCTCATGTCTGTGATTAAGTGTTTTTTTTTTTGCCCCACCTCCCCCCCGGCCCCCTTTTTTTCCAAGGATGAAACAGGAATAATTGAAAAAGGACAACAGCGCAAAAAACTCGCATTGTTTCCACAAGAAACCCTTTAGTCAGCTTAGATAGGATGGCGAAAGGAAGGAGGGAGGAAGGATAAAAGACAGGATGCGTAGGAATTGAGGGAGGAAGGTGTAGCTGGGGTAAAAAATGACGAAGGGTGGAATTGTGGGGCTTTGAATCCTTGCTCTCACCTTTCCTTGAACCCCGTCCTCCCACCTTCAGGCCCCTCTATTCAATGAGCCTTGTGGCTTTTTCCAGTGCTAGTCACCCAACCATAATGATCCATCATTGATCCATGACACAGGGACGTCTCTCACCACTTAAAGCCAATTATGTGTGTGTGTGTGCAACCATACGTGTGTGTGTGTGTGTGTGTCTCCCCGCTGATTTTTGCTCTGAGGATGTTGTCAGGTGCGGTCAGGTCTGGGCATGCCCCGATGTTTCACCGCCTTACATTCGTCATTATTGTTCCTATTAAGTGGCCGTTCGCTCTCATTGTACAGCTTGTCCTCTCACACACAAGTCGGATGGTCGCGATCAACATGAAAGTCTTCAGTGGAGGTTTTCACACGCTCGGAGCAATCAGGCAGTAAGATTAAGCCATGCATTTTTGGTAGTTAGTTATCTATAAATGGCTCATTTCAATCCCTATTATCCTTTAATAATATCTTCAGTGATTATGCTCAGTCCACACATTATTCTCCCCTAAATGTGGAATAGCTCATGGCCTCAGAAATTTCTCCTCATATTGTAGTTTTAAAAATCTATTCAAACGCAAGCTTTGAGCTGCTATTATTTTATGAATGAGACTGAATAAAGGGTGTCAAGTGAAAGCTTTTTTTAGAACAAAATAATAGTCTCATTGCAACACTGCAGTTTAAGCACAGACATGGAAACTCTCACAGTTGATTACAATAACAGAGACCTCAACACATTTAAATCAATGTAAATATCAATTAAATCCAAAGTAAATATCTTTAACCTTTTTGCTTTGCAAAGCAATGGCGTCTAGTGGCATTAGATTAGATAAGGCAACGGAATAAATTCGTCATGCCCATCATCATTACCATCATCATAATGATACCCTCCATCACTTTTCTATTACACCTTCCAGCCATCACCATCAATTATCCCCCACAACCACAAATCACCAGGACAGGGCTCGTGCAGATCTCTCACCGGAGTCCTGACGAAGATTGAGGTCTAATTGTGTGCGTTGGTGGCAGGGCATATAAAGCAGGGGGAAAAAAAATAAGAAAGGAAAATCAATGCCTTAACTAAAGGAGCGAGTGAATTATTGATGAGGAGTATGTAATGGGATCCCAAGTGTCTATTTCTCCAACAACTTGGACCGCTCGCTGCTCGGCCTGCTGCAGTCGGTAGCCAGGAAAGTAGAAACAAGGAGCTCCTGCTGCAGTCGAGCCGCGCAGTCAGTTCACACTGTTTTCCATTTTTGGTGCTGAATCCAAAATGCTTCCTCACATCACTTCTTCAGATGTTCTTGTGTCACGATTATATATTAAGCGCAGCTCGCTAGTTTTCCCTGTTTCACGTTAGCAAAGAGAACAACAATAGATCACAGTGAATTTTAGGAAAGCCCCCTGTTGCAGAACAAGGCACAGCGTGTTGCACGCTGAGGATGTTGAATCTGAGCAGATCACAGCAGAATGTGTTGGAGTCGTCGGCAGCCCTGCAATAAGCGGTCTGTGTAGGGCTGCGGGCTTCTCCTTTGCAGATTGATCTGTTTGTATTGTGTTTTGATCGATCCTGACCGACCTGGATTCATCAAACATTGTGCCGCTGACGACATCAGGTGACATATTTAGATTGCTTTTTGTCCAACAAACAATCGAAAAAAACCCAAACACATTTCATTTGAAGCAATTTAAAATACAGAAAATGTTTTTCATTTTTGCTGGATTAAGGATTTCAATTTGTTTTCTGTCAGTTTACACTGTTTCAGACACATTTATGGGTACAAACCATTCACAAACACATTGAACACTTTTTGTATTTCCATAAGCATTCAGGCGCCACCATATAAATCTCTTAGTATATCTTCAGTCAAACACTTACATATATTTAACAGAGGGAGGGCACAGATTTGTTGGGTGAAAGTGTCCTATTTCTTCATTTTAACTTAAGTTTTAAATTTAATTGCAGATTTGTGGTTTGAGAAAATTAAAGGAAGTTGAAGTTTATGTGTCCTCTAAAAAACATTACAGAAAATGCTCGGTCACGCTAACAACATTGTTTCTATTCATTTCGCCTAAGCTGAGGTTTTTTTGTTCACAAATAAATCCTCATTTCCTCCGTCCTTTTGAGGCGGAGAAATCAGAGGATGCATTGTTTACCCGCATCACCTGTGTGCTGTTTGTTTTATTGCAAGGGGAGAAGGCAGGCATCACTTCTGCTTGGCTGGAGAAGAGGCAGAAATGGGGAATGTGAATGAGAGGTAGGGGTAGAGAGAGAGAGCGAGAGCGGCCAGGTGAGACCTGAAAGCTGCCTTTGTGTGGCAGCTGGCAGAGCGAACACTGCCCCTCACTGTGAGGCGTTCTCCACACACACACACATAAACACACTCGAGCGCACTGTACATGTCGGGGAGTTATGGGGGGGAATGTTTAGCCAAAAAAAAAAAAAGAGGCAGAAAAACCGTTGGAGATGTGACAAAAAAGGCCTTCAGTCCGTCTCCCCAAGGTGAACGGACGTTTCATGGCCATAAAGTGGCTCTGTTTTCCTTTCGCGTCTCCAAATCTCCATTTCAGATGCTAAACGCTCTCTTATTTTCTCCTCCGCTGCACCTCAACTGTATCTGGCTCAGTTCAACTGAAGCTTGAAGAGCATGATAATATCTAGTCCCGTCTGCTCCGGGTTTAACGCAGTATCGCAAAAGACTATTCCAGTTGTCGGCACACATCACGGCACACACGAGCCCGTAAATATCCATCGTTTTGTCAGGAATGGTTGATAGGTGAGGAGGTGGACTTTATGAAGGGATGGTTTTGATGTGTGGCTATTTCTGGGGATTTCTTTCCGAGAGCACTCAGTTTTCTCAATTTTCTCTTTTATGAGCTCGAGCTGAAGAAGGACTCTGACAGTTTGAAACCCTCCGCTGCCTGTGAAACGTTACCCGCCGCTTTATTGCCATTTGATTATACGTCTTTGTGCGTATTAAATGTGATTGGAGTTGCAGATTACTAATGTCTGTCCAAAATGAAAAGCGAATGAAAGCTCGTACCCCGCCGGACCGACTCAAGTGTTAGTTACGGCACCTCTCGAGACGGCGCTTTACGCGGCTAATCACAGAGCAGAAACTCTGTCCTTGTGCTGATCTGTGTTCTTGTTTGTTTGCTTCTCCCCAGGAAGGGCCCTGCAGACAGCCGGCGCGCCAGGCACCATGAGGCAGCGAGTTCGGCCTGAGAGAGCGGAGAAATCACCCTTCATCACCCTCAACCAGGCTGGGCAGCGGAAGAAATGCACCGAGAAGCAGCAGCATCATCAGCGCAGGCCACGGCACAGACAGGCTAACGCACACATCTGAGAGCGCGGTGGAGAGCAAATGGGGAAGGCAGAAGGAGACTCAGTAACTCAGTAACTTGCGTCATCCTAAATGGCAAAGTGGACTGGGCCACACTCAGAGGCAGTGATGTCCTTGTTAACACATTCTCCGCCGTTAGAGGCTCCTTGTTAGAAATCACAAATCGGTCCCCCCCCCTCCCGCCCCTGTGAGGCTACAGAGCTGAGGGGCAGAGGAGAGGAAAAGCAGAGGACGAGAGAGAGAGACAGAGCGGAAGAAAGAGACTGTGACAGGCCCCCATGCAGGCGCGTAAGAAGTATGTTCTGCTGGGCTTGTGTGCGTGCTGCTGGCTGGTCCTCTTTTACTGGGGCGGAGGAGTCCAGCTGCGTCTGCTCCGCCTGCTGACACGGCAGCGGGGTGAGGTGGTGCGCCCCTGGCCCAACTGGACCGACCGGGCCTTCCTGCCCCGCTATGCCCACCTGGACGAGCTCCAGACGGACCCCGGGACGGCCGAGTCGCCCCGCCAGCGCCGGCAAGCGTGGTCGGCCATTTACAAGGACAGTCGCTGCCGCATGGAGACCTGTTTCGACTTCTCACGGTGTCGCCGCAGAGGAAGGGAAGGGTTCAGGGTGTATATATATCCATCGGAGAAGAACGATCGCGTGTCAGAGAGCTACAGGAAGATCCTGACGTCGATAGGTGAGTCCCGGTACTACACGTCGGACCCTCGTGAAGCGTGCCTGTTCGTGCTCGGGATAGACACCTTAGATCGGGACCAGCTGTCAGGACAGTTTGTACCCAATGTGGACGAGCGTATCCGTGGTTACCCGCTCTGGAACGACGGGCGGAACCACCTGATCTTCAACCTGTACTCAGGCACCTGGCCTAACTACACAGAGGACCTGGGCTTCAACATCGGCCAGGCCATCTTAGCCAAAGCCAGCCTCAACACAGAGCACTTCAGGCCGGGCTTTGACGTGTCCATCCCGCTGTTCTCAAAAGATCACCCGCAGAAGGGCGGAGAGCGGGGCTGGCTGGTGAGGAACACCATCCCGCCGCGACGAAAGTACCTGCTGATGTTCAAAGGGAAGCGCTACCTGACGGGCATCGGCTCCGACACCAGGAACGCGCTCCATCACATCCACAACGGGAAGGACATCGTGTCCCTGACGACGTGCCGCCACGGGAAGGACTGGGAGAAGCACAAGGACGCCCGCTGCGACCACGACAACCTGGAGTACGAGAGGTAAGATGAGGGCGGTAAATGAGGCGGTGTTAAAATGAGAAGCGAGGTGTCAGTGCGGGCGCTGCTCAGGGATTTAGTGTCAAGTGTAATTTTTTTATTAGGTAACACACAGTGGTGTTATTCCGTTTGCCTCCTCGTTTGAACTTTACATGCTGTTTTATCGCCCTTTTAGATGTCACTGATTTTCCACAAACACTGTCAGCTCGAGCTTTCTGGTCCCGCTGGTTATTTTTGTCTCCCTTTCATGGCAGCGCACTTTTTGACTGCTTAGGTTTATGACGTTCGGCAGTTGCTTTCGAGATCAAAGATTTTAGACGCACGCTCGAGTCTCTGCAAATCTGGATTCAGGTCACTCAATCCCCTCGCTCGTGTTAGTACAGTTAAACACCGGCTGTAAAACAGACAACTCGTAACAACCGACCTTGAGCCCTCCTATTATTTAGAGCGTTAGATTGGCAAGCCAATAAGAGCAGTCAACAAAAACTAAAGTACACATGTAGTAATTTCCATGCTGTATTTGGGAGTTTACGCAAAGAAAAGAAACACCGCCACAGCTAATTAATTACAAGTGAAACTCCACAGCATAATGAGCCGAAGCAAAGGTCACCACAAAGAATGAAATCTCTGATTACCTCCGTGAGAACAATGCTGCTGGGTGTGAGGTGTAAACGATTATTTTTCTTCAAACCATCCATTTTTTTCTATAAAGGCCTCACTTGCTGCTGTTGTTGCACGGGAGATAAGCTTCCCATTTCCCCTTTCGTTCAAACGATATTGTGGAGCTCGCCGATTAGACGGTGGGCGGAGTGGATAAAAAGGCATTGCAGCGGCATCTGCAATACTTAAAGCAATGATTTCTTATTAAAACCTAATTAATTTCGGCAAGTGACGTGGGCCGGGCTTTGGAAACAATTCGCACAAAGGCTGTTATACAACATATAGTGTGTATGTGCTGTACGGGCGCTTCTCACAGAGTGGTTTTCCAAGCATGCGAGCGCCATTGTTGAGTTAATAATGAAAAGCTCAAGGAAACACACCCATCTGCCAACAATACATGTTGCAGCAGCAGATTGGTAAACAGGTCTCATCCTCTGAGTGCTTTTTCTCCGGCTGGCTTATTAGAGCTCAGACAGTGGTTTAAAAAACAGACGGAAATAAATGCATGCACTCAACAACACATAATGGGACCTTTTGGTGCAAAAAGCCCCCTGTGTGCTCCTGGAATTACTGTTAGAGGTCACAGAAAAGGCCTCTCTTGTTATCTCTATTGTACTTTTCTTTTCTTTTTCTTTTATTGTGTAAACTGTGATGACACCGCCTCAGATATGTCGGATTTAGCAGCAGAGCGTCTGCGAGCTGATGCTGCGACCCTGACTGTTGAGGGCGGAGAGAGATGAAGAGGAAGGTCTGCAGAAGTTGAGTCATTATCTCCCGTTACTCCATACGGCAGCGATCACAGAGCTGACACGTCGGAGGACTGCACGCCGGCCTGAAACACAGCCCCTCTGTCTCACTCCCACTTGCTTAACTTACACTTTGCAATAAAAGTCTCTCAAGTCGAAGTGCTGACAGAGCCGCTCATTATAAAGTCTGCGCCTGTCCATTCATACCGAGGATGGTCTGATGGTGCAGAACCTTCGCAGACAGGAAGAGAAGATGGATTTCAGTGAAAGGAAGAATAAAGAATAAGAGGAGAACGCGAGAGGTAGAGCTGCACCAAAACTATCCCGTCGGATCGGCGAAACTTTTCTGGCATGAAGGAAGCCGAACCCCAACCCGGAGGTTGTTTTCAGGTGCTCTCAAATGAACGCTCAAAGCGAGTACTTTTTAAGCTCTTCAGTGTGTCTTTTCAAATGTGGCACCCCCGGGATCAGGGGGAGTTAGGTGGCGGTTCTGGTCCAGGCGCACTCAGGAGCTGCTGTGGCCGTATAACTAGCTACCTTAGGCTTGTTTACATTGGGCCGAGCAGCAAAAGGGATGGAGACGTTCGACACTGTATGAATGAGCTCATTTATTCCACACAGCCCGCTGCTCAGACACCCGGGTGGGCAGGAGGGGAGAGGGAGGGGTGGGGGGGGGGCGGAGGAGGAGGGGTGGTCCCGTGTGGTATTTTGCGGTAGATTTGGGTAAGGCAACAGCTCCGAGGGTGTAAGGGTGTGAATGGGGGAGGCGACGTGAGAGACAGCTGCCGTTTTTGTAAAGAAAACACACAAAAAATAGCTGGATGATTTTTTTTCTCTCTCTCTCCCCTTTTGTACAAAGTCTCTTTCTCTGGAAAATGGGAGGCTTTTAGCCGCAGAGAGGGGAGAAAGGAAGGAAGGGTGAGAAGGTGAGAGATCCATCTCTCTTTTTTGCATCCTTTGAATCGCTCTTGGGAAGCAAAGAAAGGCATTTCAGCTGCACGAGGAGACTGTGAAAGAAAGAAAAAGAAAAGAGACAGACTATAATAAATAATAAACTAATAAACAGACTGCATGAACAAAAAAAAAGTCTGCCTGGAAACCAAGTTAGGGCCAGGTAGAGACACACCCTCGCCTCTTTCATCTATCTTCTCCTCGGGCACATTTCTCCCCCTCTCTCATGCTTCCCTTCAGTCTTTCCGTCCTTTCCTTTCATTCTTCTGCCTTCTAATTTTACCCCAAATCCTGCACCTGAATAAGCTCTACACGTGTCACCGAGCAAGTGTGTGACTGTCGCTGCTCTATATATGCGGGAGATTGTGTGTGTGTGTGTTTGTTGAGACTGTGTCATGGTCAATGAGGCTCTTAGAAGGTGGCACCAGGTTAATGAGCGGATGCATCTGGTACGCCAGCAGATTAGCCCGGAGGGACCTGGACAAGACATCAGCCAACCGGACAAAGGGCACAAGGAGGAGGAGGAGGAGGAGGAGGAGGAGGAGGAGGAGGAGGAGGAATTCAGAGGGTGGCAGACTCAGACGGGCAGATCAATAGATGATCATGACATCATCTGCCTGTATAAAAAACTTGAATGTCCCACCTCCCCACCCCCATCTGAGACAAGTGGACTATAAATAGTTTTTTTTCATAGTTTTTTTACAGTTACATTAAACTTTTATGTCTTCATTTTCATTTATTTATTTAAAAAACAGATAGAATGGCTGAAGTAGCATAATAATAAAAAAACAGTAATAATAAAAATGATAAAGCCTGGTTGAGTTTTAGTGTTAGAGCCTGCATTTTCTGTAAAAAAAAAAAAACACAGCTCACTCAGTCATTTTTGGCCTGCAATTAGTGATTATTTTCAATATATTTTCATTATTAATCCAGCTGCTGCTAATTTGTCCACTTAATCAATTAATCGGTAGATCTAAAAGTCAAAATGATTAAATTTACGATATTAATAATAACAGAGAAAAGCAGCTAATCCTCACGCTGGAGAAGTGATTTAACAGATGAATGACTGAAACAATTAATCCATAATCAAAATATATTCCAATTCATTTCTATGCGGGTACTTTGTGGGTGGTTTAAGGATCCCAAATCAAGAAAAATGTAAGCAAAAATCAACTTTTTGCCACAACGCAATGCACATCCAGGGAGACGCTCCTCTGGCTGATCAAATACGAGCAGCTGCACGCTCCCGGTGGATTACTTTGTGCAAAGAAAAGCTTATGTCTGCTGTTTACCTGCTGTTAATGGAGGTTAAAATGATTATTGTGCCGATATCTCACCAGAGTTGTAAAATCCTATTTACATTTATTATTATACAACTGTGTGACAACTTGTTGGAGGTCTGTTTGCAGCCTAAATAACCAGTTGGTCTACTAACCGCAAATCATGGCACATCATACGAATGAGACTGCTGTCACACTGTCATCACCGTTTCCAGCGACCTCAATCTGCCACCGTAGTTGCCGCACACATCACTGCTGAACGGCAGATGCTGAGCGACTGAAGTGCCAATTAAAATTAAAGAGCTGGTTTAACCAAATCACTGGAAAAAAAACACATTTTCTCTCTTACCTGCAGCAGCATCTGGCTACGCAGTTACAGATAGTTTTGGCTTTTTTTACTCGGATTTTGAGGCGCCTTGTACCTGAGATGTCTGCCTCTGCTCCGATACAATGGAGGGCATGTCTTTGTGCTCCCTCGCAGCGACAGCAACATCTGTTTTTTGTTTTTTGTTTCTTCCAGAAATAGCACTCTGTGATCCACAAACCAGTCTATCAACAGGCTGAATGGCGCATATTTCTTTGGTTGAAAAGAGCTCAAATGAAGAGCGCTCACAGTGGGGTCGGTGGATTATCCCGAATCATCCCCTACAAAGACGCCTATTCACCAAAACAAAGTACTCTGCCTAGTATGGTAGGAGGCATTTACCCATTTAGACTGACCGCGAGTGCAGGTTTAACCCGCTTCGCTGTGCCAGTCACTGCTAAAGACAGCAGTGTAACGCTGTCCTACTCCCCTAAAATATTCATGTTACATATGTTTTTTGCTGAACTGCCATATAGTTACATAATCCCCCCTATTTTTACCTTATGAAGTAATAATAATGCCTCCATGCTTGTTAGAGAAGTAGTTTTTAAAAACAGATTAAGTTTAAATACCTTTGTCCCGGCCGTTTCTATTAACATAATTTGATTCTTTGAAAGTACAGAATGATTGGTAAATGGTACCCAAAAAATCCCATTAAAATCTGCCATAGGGGGAAAAGAAATCTGAATGGGAACAGAAGGTGCCTGGAAATACTTTTTTTTGGGTCTGTTGAATCGGTGCGTGTAAGTTTGGGCGTGCATATATGTGTGTGTGTGTGTGTGTGTGTGTGTGTGCATGGATTATGGATGATAGGGGAGAAAACAGAACAGAAGTAGAGAAGAGACAAGTTGGAGGTAGGACACGGTGGTACCCAAGGCAATAAGAGCAGCAAGACAGAAAGGAAGAAAAGGAGAATGTCATGTGATAAAGATTACAAAAAAAAAAAAAAATGGGGGAAAAAGACCAAGGGATACCGCAGGCAACTTAAGGAAAAAGCGAGAATGAAGGAGAGGAAGGGAAGGGGGGAGGGAGGGGAGTCGGACGGGAGGGAGGTTGACAAAGTGGGAGAGAAAGACGGAGCGGAGAAAGAGGGGAATTGGAAGAGAAGGGGATACTTGAAGCGAGGGAGACGCCGCGCTGCAGCCTAATGGCCTAGTTTCCCTCACTTTAGAGAATTCTCTAAGAAAGGGAAGAGAAACGTTGCATTGTACAGTGAATGTAAATGAGCAGGGGTGTGAAAACACACACACACACACATACACACACACACACACACATATGAGAAGGGAGGAAGAAAGAGAGGGATGTTTGGGAGATACAAAAGGTACGGCGGAAAAACAGAGTTCCACGGTTCCTTTTTCGGACCGGCTGACGGGGAGGATGGAGGACGCGTGATGGCAAAACGCCGCGCCTCGCCGTTTGTCTTTCAGTGGCCTCGGTCTCAGTCCACGAGGGCTGGTGTTGGAAACCGACGGGTCATTATTCATGACCCTCCTTGTAGGAACTCAAGGTTGTTGAAAGAGAAAGAGTGAGCAATCAGACTTTAAAACTTGGGCAACAGTTCGGGATGAACGTAGCATACTAATCAGACACACACAAACACAACTGGAGGACCGCGAGAGGGAGCGGTTTTAATAGTATATCAGCCACGCTAGGAGTTGCTTTAGAAACGCTCTCATGCATATGCAATTTGAGCAGGAAACTTGCAGACTTTTATGCTGTAAAACGCTTCCCCATTAAGGATTTCAACATGATGTGTGAAAAACTGAATCTGCACCCGAGAGAAAAAACAGTGTCACTGTTATCAGAGAGACATTTAAAAAAAAAGAAAGGCCTCTCATCATTGTGTAGCTACTACAGTCGTACAGGCGCAATTTGAATTAATATGTGGGTGTGTCCGTGCGCAGTTTGGGTACGTGTGTGTCTGCATCTGTGAAGCGAGAGTGTGTGCGATTTGAGATTTTGGCAAACCAAATAAGAGACGCCGCAGCCCACTGTAATTAGGGCCTGTGAAATTGTACCTCTGAAGATGCTGTGGTCTGTGTGTGTGCGAG
>JBAJHX010000040.1:15838824-15861786 GCA_037176925.1 Amniataba percoides
GTGTGTGTGTGTGTGTGTGGTTTGCGTGGCCCGTCTCTGCTGTCTCTGTTTAGAATACTTGGAAATGAGAGGCAGCCTTGCGATTCTCTGGCGCTCGTACAGTCCATCCTCCGTTCTTTTTCCTCCTCTCTCCGGGCTCGCATCGTTCTGATCCCACACGCCGGCCTTCCTCCCTCGCCGTGCTTTTGTGTGACGTCCGGTCGAGTGTATTTATAAAGTCGCTGAACGGCGCTTGAATGCTGCAGAAAGGGTCGCTGTTTTCCGCTGTCATTTTTAATTGCAAACCTGCCGCAATCAGCATTTTTAGTACCAACGATGGATCAAACGACATCGTGTGGCGAGAAAAGGTGACGCTCACAGAGGATGAAGAACTATCACTCGAATCATTCATTTTGGCTTCACAGTGCTCAGGTTTCATGTTTTGGTTCACTCTTACTGCTCTCATTGGTGTCATTTTAAGCCGCAGCAGGACAAAAAAGCAATGCTTAGATTTGTCCATTATGCAGCATCTGCTCAGAACCAAAAGTAGACAGACAATTTTAGCAGCTGGCTGGTGAACATAGCTGGTGGAGACCAAAGCAGGGCTAACAGGGCCGCAGTCATGTGACCAGAAACACGACTCCTAATTGGTCCTAATCATTTGGCTGTGGAGGGACAAATGTTTGCATTGACTTTATGAAGTGATAATATGTAAATGTTAAAAAACAAACTCTATGTCGGTCACAGTGGGGTCAAATATGGTCACAGGAGTTGATGGACTACAGCTAAATGCATTTTATAATCTTTATCGATGCCGGCGAGGTTGACTTCAGGGTCGATTTGTATCATTTATTGCATTCAGACCACAGTTTTATGTTGCCAAGCCATTTTTATGTTTTTATTTCTGCAAAAATATCAAAACATATACTACTATCTGACTTTTATGAGCTCTTTTGGACAGATAATGTGTGGGCGAACGACTCATTTGTTAGGCTTCGCGTCTCACTCTGAAATTCCAGCTTCAGATGAGCCACAAGCATGGGAAGGGAAGCAAACAGTGGATCTCGAATCCAAAAGGCATGTTTTCAAGGTCACAAAATCAATTCGACTCCCCTTCAACTGATGGGAATGATGTCTTTGGCGGCAACATTTCTCTGGAAGAGCGCTCGGTGTTGGCGGAGGTCTGCGCTCGCTGAGAGGCTTCTGCTGCAGCTCCCCAGACCGCTCGTCTGAAAAGGCAGGGAAACCACAGCTTTCATTCCTTGCTCTTGCGCAAATAAAATGTGTTGTTTGGTCAAACCCGCTGCCGGTCGCAACCTGCATGTCATTTCTCATTAAATGCTTGTGGCAAAAACCGTCATCCTCTCATTGTTCTCCCAACCGCCGCTCGCCGTTCGGAAATCTCGAGTCATGTCGGTCGCCTCCCTCTTCCGGCGTGCTATTTCAGTGCGAGTTTCTCGTCAGTCGCACTCCAGCAATTTTTCAAAAGAGGTTATAATTTATCTGTCTGGTCTGAGGGCATTGGATGTGACAAAAGCTTGTTGTTTACAAGTAGTGCTGGAAAAACCAGTGGCGCTGGAACCGCACCAACAAGACAAGACAATTTAGGGCTCAACGGCTTTGAGCTGAACACGCTCCAGACAAGGTTTTTCATACGGGAGCACAATCAAAAAATCAACCAGGTAGATGTATCTACCACGCCCGGGCTTTACCTGCAATTTGGAAGTCTTAATTTTTATCCCGGCATTGAAAGCAACTGCAAATCTGATGGGTGTGATAGACCCAATGTGGCATGTGTGTGTGCGTACATGTACATATAAGGATTTTGCAGCTTACAGTCATCATTCCCTCCGTCTCCAGCTCACACCTTCTTAACACATATCCTCTGCATAACCCCATAACTTTTCTTCCAACATCTTGTCCTCCTCCTCCTCCTCCTCTTCTCTCACTTTTTTTTCCACACTGTAGAGACTCAGAGTCCTCCTTCAGTTGACTGCAAGCCTCCTACCATATTTCTTAGCTTCGGTATGCATAATTTATCAACAGACCCCCGCTTCTCCACGAAGAAAAAGTTTTTTTGACAGCTTTGTCCGGAGTGTTACACACAACTGTCTCGCACGCCATTGAGTTAGTCGGTTTACGCGCGCACGAATGCGCGTGTGCACGCTCGCAAACACTTACGAAACAGTCCCCCTCTTTGCTTTAACTTGCTAATCTATGCATTCCTGCTCTGACACCAGGTTTCACATCAGCCTCCCCCGCCCCCCCTCCGTCGCGCCCTGCCGCTCGCCCTTCATGCATGTTTTGATGAGCTGGACAGCATGCGGGAGGATTGGAGAGGGAAGGTCTTACTCTTATGAGAGCTTTGTGGTGTCAGGTGAGGTCTCATTTAATCCACAAATCAGGCTCAGTAAACGAGCTTATGTCTGATCACCTGCAGCGTGGTGATAGATTGATTTTTTTACCTGAGCTTTATATATATTTAAATTAAGGCACTTTTTTAAAAGATTATTAAGTTACATAAATCATTTTCTAGATCAGTTATAAGCCCTGCATAAGAACATTTAGAACAGTTTTTAAAAAGAATCTTTGACTGACCGGACGATTTGACAAACTACAGAACATATGGACAAAGATAATTATTAACAGTACATGAATTTTTAATGGATTACACTGCCAGCATTTATAACAGCAACTGGACTGATATTCAGACTGAATAAACAAGATCTAACATGCTCATTGGTGACCTTTAAAGGTGTCACTATCTGGCAACCCAACTTTCTGGTATTAATTACTTATAACTTACATACAAAGCAGCTATCTCTACAAGTATGCGCTCCAGTTGTTTAACATGATCTTTAATTTCGAGATGAAATGTTTGTCAGTGGATGTAACAGACTGCCCTTCATTTTTGAGGCCTTCTCATCATTATATTAAAAAAAAAAAAAAACTGAAAATCCAGTTGTCTTGGGCAGCTAACACGATCCAGCTGCTACAAAGGAGATCGCCTTACCTGTAATATCCCCTGTCTGTTGGTTGACCTCGCTGCGATCTCTTATTACAGACACATGTGAAAACAGTGATCATTTAAAAATCCATCTATTTCCCAACCCGCCGTCTCGGGGAACGTGGAGGCGGCGGGAGCTCGCGGGTCAAACCGTGGCAAGTGGGGAAATCTCTGTCAGTCGTAACCTCAATTTATTTCAGAGGATTTCAAGATCCATTTAAATCCAGGTGGACTATATGAGCGGCGCTGCGCGGTTACAGTAGGGGCTCCGCGTCTCACTGATAATGAGGGAGATTAGGCTCAAAGTTATGACAGTAGTTATGTGTGAGGATTACTTTTCTTTTTTCAACAGAAATAGCACGGAGTGGAAGACTAACCAAAGCCAAATGTAACAACATGCAGGACAAGCCAAAGTCTGCCTGTTTGGAAATCATATCTGCATTCTTGCACAGCTCTCGTTTTCGGTCATCAAATTAGATACAGAAACCATTTTGACGCACTTTAACGTGACTCTTTTGTTCCTAGTTTTTTTTTTTTTTTGCAGAAAAGAATAAATCCCTGCAAGCCAAGATGGTGTCGTAATTCTGGCTAATGTTGCGTTTGTTGACTCATCGAGAAGCCGCAGCGGTTCAAATCTGGGTTTTGAGGTTTTGAGGATGCAAATTCTGCAAATGACGCCTGAAACCTGACCCAGCCTGACGGGCTCGACGTATTTGGGTTGGATTTGGTGACATTATCATTCGCACACAGTGGGTTCATTGGAGAATATAAAGAAAGCAGGTACGGAAAACTTTTAATAGTTGGCAGCTTGTCAGGTTCTGGCTGTTCTGTTCTTTCTGGATTTATCTGCTACGTGAGGATTCAGAGAGCATTTTTCTTTTTGTCATTTTTTTTGTGTGTCACGGCATCTGTGCAAAGTGATGAGTCAGTTCAGATGGTTGATTATCTGATGGGTTTTGATGTAAAAAGTTTTGGCTTCAGGCTTCCCGGGCGGCTCTGGGCTCGCACAGTTTCTTATCTGTCGGGCCCCACGCAGTAATTAACAAGCACCGTTCAAAAGAATTTGCCGTATCAATAACATCTCATTCATCAATTCGCAGGCCGTTCGCTGTGTGCGATCGCTCAATCATCCTGCCTGCCTGTTTGGGTTTCTGTGGTTTGGATAAGGGAGCAGACATCCCAGAGATCTTGTGCTGATGCTGCATGAGTTTCCACTGTCATTTCGCCTCCTGATTTCTCAATAACATCCGCTCATGCTTGGTTTTACCCCCTTTTTAAACCCCAGTGTATATTGAGTGGGCGGCTCCTGCCTGTCAGATGCCTATCAGGTTTCTTCAGGAAGACCGTTTGGCCCCGGGGCTCCCTCACAAGTGTGGGTGTCCTCTTAATGTGTGCCCATTCAGCGCCCTAATGGGCCCTTTATCAACCCCGGCTAACACCACAGCGATCATAGCAGGAAAAGCCTCCGGCGACCTTGCCTGCTTTTGTCCAGGCCAACTGGAGCGTAAAAGCTTTGACAATGACAATGCAGTTGGTGGACGGGGGGGGGAGAGAAAGGCATGAAGGGAGACATTTCTCATTCCTTATTCAGTTAAGGAGCTCAACCTCCGCCGAGTGGCCCGGATTTCACTTGTTTACTGTTTTGTTTAATTGCATCTATTTGACCTCTGACCTCCCCCCCATATGTGGTGAGGGTTAGTGATTATGGAGGCGAGGAAGATGAGAGATGGGTGTTATGTTTTGCGTCTTTCTTGGTGCCCTGAAGCTTTTTAAATTCTGCGATATCAAAGTGCAAGGCACGTTTATTTGCGGCCAGTTAACTTTTTTGAATATGTTTTTTTTTTCATAAAGGCGATCTCACTCGGGGTGTAGAAGTTCAAAAACTTTAATGTGGAGAAGCCGCCAGCAGCCAAGTCATTACTTTGGAGACGTGCAGCATGCTCACCAGAATTTGCCTCAATTAGGCTGTCCCAAACACTTTCTGAAGACTTCTTTTTTTCATGTGCTTCCCCAAAATTGCCTGAGATATATGGTGTAAAATTAGGTCAGAAAATAGTGTGTAAGTTTCCAATGAGATGAAAAGGCTTTTTAATAACAGCTTCCCCCTTTTTTTTTTTGTCTCTTTGATGTCGTGAAGCACTCTGATTGGCTGGGCTCGAGATGAATGACTGATATATACTGTGCTGATAATCCCGACCACTGGAGGGTTCAAAGGACTCGCTAATGTATGCTGCGCTATCAGCGTTAAAACGATCTATGCACCCTGTTTTTTAATAACGCAGAGGGGTATTGGGGTTAAACTAGGATTTGGATGAGAGCAATCTCTAGTATTTCTAATGCAAACTATGTCACAGCCCTCCTTGTATATTGCTTAATTATTTCATTCCTACATCATCCCTTTATTGGGCCATTTGTAGGGCTGCCTGTGTAATAAATGTGTGTTTTCTCATGTGCGGGGGCAAAAGAGACGTGATCCATATTTCATTTTATTTGCGCAAGCGACGCACGCTCTCTCCGGTTCACAGTGTTCTTCCTCACAATCTATTTGGGCTGACGGCTCACGTACAGGCTGTCTTCTGCTTTCTCACTCACATTTGAGCAAACAGTTTGGTTCCACTTCATCGTCACCGGAGGTGTTTGAAATGGCATTAGCGGCGGATAACAGATTGTTCAGAGACTTTGCAAGAACCCCCGACCTGTGTTTCATGCCATTATCTGAGGAGTACTCAACGTACTTCTTCTGCGCCTATGAAAGGAGTACGCTGGGTACTTTTTGAATTAATAACTGAGCAGCTCGGAAAGGGCACCTGTGCAGAAGCGAAGCGTGCAGTTTCTCTCCACCTCTTTACTTGACAGTGACACAGAGGTCAGTGTACTCTCGCTGTTGTGCTGTTTGGCCAACACCTATTTGCCCAACAGCGATCCTCAGAGAAAGGGTGTAAACCGCTGCCTAAACTGCACAAAGTGAACATTACAACTGATAAAATCTTCATTCTATCATTCCCTGGTGGTTTTACCGAAGTGCATGACCGAAGAATAATAACTTAGCTGTTCATGATTCCCACCTTCTTTTTGCACTGTAATCCACCCATCACGAGCTGGAAAGTGCGTTCACAAGTGTGTGCGTGTTTGTATCTGCTGCTGCTGCCAAGCCAAACAGCACACAATACAGTGTGTGTGCGCCCCAGATAAGGGCTTTTATTCTGCTACCTAGCAAATGAAGAATGTGTATAAGATCATGAATTACTCATGAGTTCTGGTGTTGAACTCTTATTTAATGATAGCCGTGCTGGGACTGCTCCGTACCTCTCTCTTCTGCCCCCTCCCTTCATCACCTTTGATGAATGAGAAACAAGCAGAGAGGAGAAGAGAGAGGGAGAGCGTGCGGGAGTCAAAACTTCCCCTCAGCTGCTCTCAAAATGTCTTTTGCGCCGTAGTCTCTCGGAAAACTGCACCATAGACACAAACCCTTACAAGCCACAGTCGCACCTCAGAGCTCATGATGTATAGCCCGCTGCACTTCCTTGTCAGATGGCCTACTACGCTGAACACTCACCTACAGCACGCCAACAGCCTCCCCCCGAATGGCACGGCGTCGGATACACACACACTCTGTCAGCCCCGCGTGTTGTGTGAAAAATGGGCTTTATGTTGCCTCCGCCCGCTCAACCTAAAAGTCTCCTCTCCAGATTAAAACCTGAGCTCCTTCACACTACGGCAGGCCCTGACTCATTCCCATCCGACGCTCATTTCAGTCCTCATTTCCCTTACATTATACGCACCATTAAGCATATTAAGTCCAATTCCTGCCGTCGCGCCATCCCGTGCTCTTAATGACGTAGCCATCTGTGTGCGCCTCCGCTCCTCGGCGAGCAGGTGCGTCGGCGCAGGTAAACCGCAGAGTCGAGTGCAGGGGGGTACGTCCGCGGCATGATTGGATTTAAAACATTCGGGCAAGTGAATGAATGAGGCCAAGCAAGCGTCTCTGCTTTGAGCTAAATGCAAATGAAGGCGTGCAAACAAGCTCAGAACTTCACTGTAAGTAGAGTCAAGGATCATCAACGTTTTGACAGTTCCTCCGTGCCACATATATCTGCAGATCGAGCAATTTTTATGGAATTCCATACAATATACCCTGTCGGTGGCGCCAAAGAGAGCATCAGGGCGTCATCAAAATCATGAGCATGCATTGTCTGGGAATCATGAATTTCGGTACTTAAGGTTCTGTCGATGTTACAATACTTCACCGGCTAAGCAACCTGCTGGTGGGGCGAGCTAAAAAGTCCCTGGGGACGATAAATGTAAAATGAAATTCACGGCAATCTATATAGCTTTTGAGATATTTCAGTCTTGACCAGAGCTGTCGACCTGCCAACCGAGCGGCAGACCACAAATGCCGTTCCTGCAGCCCCGCAGCTAAAAATGAAACTGAACTGAAATAATATATTGTGTATTCCTCCGGGCTGTGCTCTTACAACCCTGGCACTTTTTCTCCCAGCCGTTCGTCTTCAGCCTGGTGTAGTTATTGCCCGCTGTGATATGTTTATACCGTCACTACTATTAGCTCTCCGTTGGCATCTACTATAACGACCTCTAGGCGTCCGGCAGCGGCGTTCAGTGTCGCTCCCAACCTTTCACCCAGTGCCAAGCAGCGGATAACACACACACACACCAATCATGTGCTCTCACACATGCTTCCTGTCTTTTCCTGTCTTTGCCGCCGCTCTTTCTTCTCACTCATGCCGTTCTCTCAACACAAGACGCATGCGGTCGCACACGCCCCTGCTCATGTTTCTCGCCGTGCGCCCGGCCGGCGGTGCTTCGGTGTCTCCAGCTGTCCTCTGGTTATCACTCTCTCTGTCTCTCCCTGCACTGGCTGCCAGTAACCAGAGGGCTCTGTCTCTCTCCTCTGACCTTCCTGTCTCACACTTCGCATGCTTTTTGTTTTTGTTTTTATATCATTTAAGTTAAAAGATTTGCTATTTCACCCTCTTTTGTTTTTTTTTTTTAATCCAGAATTTATTCTCTTGCTCCGCCGCTGTCTCTCACTCAGCTGCTCCTCCAACCCATAAAGATGTAATGTGATCAGCTGCAGTGTGTGTGAACCATCTTGGTTATATTCACTCCAAGAAGTAGATTATGTCTCTGTCCTTTGCCTTTTCTACTTTTTTTTTCCTCGTGTAATTTCCTCCCCTCTTTTCAGTCCCTCCATTGCTGGAACAATAAAATACTCTATATATACTTTTATGCATGACATAATGCATCTTGCTGTAGTATCTAGAGGAGGCGGAGCGGACAGTTGAGTTTAGTCCAGTGGTTCCTAACTTAGAGGAACGTAAGATATATCTGCAGGGTTGTGAGATGAGGAATTGGGGGAGGAAAGCAAGTTCTGCAGCACAGATTTGTATTCATCTTCTGGATTTCTCTCTAATAACTGCACCTTTTGAAATAATGAACTCTTACTTGTTTGCGCCGTGAGCTCCTCACCAAGCAGCCACACAAACGCGTCTAATTCGCAAACATGCGCTGCTGAAAAGTGAAGTATTATCCACTCCTCTCCTTCTACGATGCAGGCGTGGGGTGAATTTATATATAAAACTATATTGATTTACCAGTAAGGATGAGGAGGAAAGGAGGAAAGGAGAAAAAGTGAACAAAGCATTTTACGTACGCAAAAAGCGGTTGCAGCAAGAAGTTGTTCTGTCTAATGATATTTTGTATGTCCATTGCATTACGCTCCCTTTACCCGCACCGATCCGGCCTCTGTTCACTTACTGTGCACATGCAAGCACTTATGCGCACTCTGTCACACTCCATCATGGCCTCTAATAGGGTAGAGGCTGATGGAGCAGCCGGGCCTGCTCAGCAGACAGTGGAAGAGTGAATCTATATTCAGTCTCTGCACTTCTTCCTCCTCCTCTGGAGCCTGATGAACTCAAGGGAATCCATGGAGCCAATAAACGCGCTGTGATCTATTGAGGCACCCTCCTTTGAATGCGATCCATACTCCACGGGGCGCGGACTGTTTTCTGTGCAGCCTGAGTTTCTGTATGCAGCCATTTTTTTTATACGCGTGTCTTTGTGTGTCCGGCGGTGAACAAGGTCCAGTGGTTTTAGTGACGGTTCAGTGTGCGCACATACATTAGCAGCCCGGTGCGTAACAGAGAGCCACTAAGTGAAAGCGACAGAGTCAGAGAGACAAAAGGAGAGAATGGATTAGGTAATGAGTCTCTGTTTTCTCGGGGTTGCGGCTATTGGGTTACTGCAGGGCGACTGCTGCGGACGAGCGGGAGGGAATAACGATGTTAGTTACCCATAAAATGCAACTTCCCACGAGGGCGCCTCCCCCTCCCAAAGCTGCCACATCGCCTCCTAAGTTAATGCAATGATGATTAAACATGCGGGGCTTTATTGATCCCTGTAGAAAAATTCACTTCGCTCAGAGGTCAGGAGAAACCGCGGGACAGGTGTCGTAGCTGGTTGGATCCAGTGTGACACTCCAACACGGTGACAGCAGCGGTCAGTACGCCACCCTGGACTTTCACACTCAGTTGATGAATAATTTTTTACTAATAATTTTTAACTATTAATGTTCATGATGGTATTTTTGCTATTTCTAAGTATAGAAGGGTGTAAGCAAAGCACATTATCTGAACAGGACAGCTCGGGGGTGTAGATGTGTTTTGCAGCAGAAATGAGGAACGATGCAATATTTTGCTTTTTAACTTCCTGTCTGTACCATTACTGGGGATGTATTATGTTGTGTAGTTGGCATCTGGTGCTCGTGCTAGCATTTACCACATATTTGGCCGGTTTTACAACGCAACATATAATGTCGAGGACTGGAATAGCTGGAGGCTTTTATTTCACAGCACAGATGTTTCTGTTTTCTGTGCAAATGTCACGGAATGATAAAATAACATAAGTTATCGCAGCGTGCGCATAATCCAGTACAAACCCTCTCCACACCCTGCTCTCTGTGGCCCACTACAGACACTTTTTTTTTACAGGCTCTTCCCAATTATATTATGAATAAAACACCTTATATAGTGAGATAAGAGTAGACCAAACCATCTTAAATCTCTCATTTGTATCATTTACTACAACCGTTTGGAGGCACCTGCCTTCTTTTTGTCCCATTTTTTAATGAATTTGTCACCTATTGAAACAATGTGAGACCGAACAATAGGTGAGGTATTAAGTCCCCTTTTTGTGGAGTTGCATTTTGCCCCTGTGGCTGTGAGGTGTGAGTAGTGGGTGTAATGTCATTTGCACATCGACATGAATACTTTCAATGCACGTGCTGTGGAATAACTTTGCACCTGGGTTTCTAGAATTTGAAAAGAGACTATAACAAGGCTAAAAAGTGGAATATCTCGCCCGGGCAATTAAAATGTCAGTGGAATGGCGTTTTTAAGACAAGCTGGAAATATAAAGGGGATGAGCCTGCTTGGCACAGACAGAAAAATGACTTGTCTCTGGTAATGTCCAAACCATTGTGGACGCACTGATGTTCATACGAGCACTTCATTAAACTGCAGGCCAGTAAACGGGTGTGCCAGCA
The DNA here is from genome assembly GCA_037176925.1 of Amniataba percoides. Classification (NCBI taxonomy): domain Eukaryota; kingdom Metazoa; phylum Chordata; class Actinopteri; order Centrarchiformes; family Terapontidae; genus Amniataba; species Amniataba percoides. Next base: position 15,849,375 of record JBAJHX010000040.1, read on the forward strand.
GCTCATCCAAGAAACAGTTATGTCACCCTGCAAGGCTTTTAGTCACAGTTATGACACAAAATGTCCAGATTTCATTGGAAATTAGGCCTCTATTGTCGAAAATCATTGATTTTCATCGTGTGTGTGGGCTACATGGCCGTGGGTGTACAATAGCGCTATTAGCCACTGGTAGGCTCTTAATTCATTAAGCCCTATAATCAGGCCTTCATTCGTATTGAAATGGTTTTGCTCCGTGATTATCGGCTGGAAACCTGCCACCCTGGTTCTGTGATCACCCCGTTTGATTGCCGATACCACTGGTGGGATGTGAGAGTGAAAGAGAACCACAGAGAGAGAAAGAGAGAGAGAGTACGCTCGAGGCAGAGACAAAGTATTCGTTTGTTACTGTCTCTTTCTCCCTGTCTTTTCCCTCCCTCCGTTCCACGATCCCTCCCTCTTTCCATCTCTTCCCCGTTCTTACGGTAATGCTCCATTGATCTATGCTGGGAAAATATATTGCTAATTCACTGAACCCTGCAGAGCCCTTGCTCTGCCTTGGGCTGATTGCACTAGTTCATCCCTAATGTTCCCTTTTCTCTCTGAGCCTTCCCTCTGCCTCCCTCGGCTTTAACCAGCGTCCCGACCGGACACGTTTAACCCTTCAGCCTTACAGTGCTGCGGGGTGGCTGCCGGCTAATGGCGAGCCAGATTTGTCTCTGTGGCGAGTGGTGCTAATGATGACAGCGCCAGAATACAAATGCCGAGTGAACCGAGCTGGCAAAAGTGATGATTTGATGAGCAGCACTTGAAGCAGCGTGAAAGTTGCAGAGGAAAGTTCTGCGGCAGCGTAACTTTCGGAAATGATAAACTACAGACAAATTAAATTTAACAATGACTCCGAACTTCTGCTTTTTTTTCCATTCCTTTCTTTTTTACTCTTTGCTGCTTTCATCCAGGGAATCATATAAGTGTATAAATATCAAATGAGGTTCGGGTTCAATCATGAAGCTGCTCATTAAGTCACAGGTAGCTCTTGATTAGAATCCTTCAGCTGCAACAAAGCCGCGACTGATGCAGCAAATCATAAAAATGCACAGAAATAGAGAGTGGAGGTTATTATTGGCAAGTTAATTTGATGCCAGCAGCTCACAGACAAGTGGAAACAGAGAACAGACAACAACGGGAGGCTAGAAGAACAGTAACAACAAAAAGTAATATACTGCACGGATAAAAGAAAGGATATAATGAACGTCCAAGTGGGGAGGGGGTACTTAATTTTAAAGACAAATATTAGTTTCTGGTGTGTATGTGTTGCTATTTTTCTGCAATGAGTTCTGTTTTATCTCTGTCTGTCACAAACACACACATACAGAAGCCTTAGGCCACGATGAATCCTGCTGCCTACCATCCCTTGCTCCCTCACTGCAGCATAAGGAAGCTCAGTTCTACCCTCATTCATCATCTGAATACCAGGTGGGGCAACCTCTGAAGCACAGTGGCTACAATTAAGCTAAGCCCATTAGAGTTGTGCCTGTGCCCTCAAGTCTTTGCCAAGGGCAGAGACCTAAAAAAGGAAGCTTACATCTGAATGCTGGTTTTCAGCCATTTCAGGGAAACACGTTTTTTTTTTTTCCTCTGAAAAATCCCAAAAATAAAGGGAGCAATTCTTTCGACCTTAAAGCCTCAGGTACCATCTGTTTGGTTTGTACTGATATTTCCTTTCAAGAAAAATTAAACTGTGCACACAAAGCACTCGGGGTACAAATAAACCAAAACTAAGGAAATCTTCTGCCAGAATTATTCATTACAAGATGCAAGGTCTGTATTGAGTGCATCAACATAGCAAATCGACGCCTGAAAAATGCATAATGTTTTCTGAAGCTGCCTTCGTGCTCCATAAAACATCATATTTCATAAAGTCGAAAGAAGAAACAAAAACTACTTTGGCAGTTTAACTGTTTTTAATGGAAGATGTTTAAGATAGAAAACATCCCGGGAAATGAGCTCATTCGGTTTCTTGCCAAGAGTGAGATGAGAAGATTGATACCGCTCTTATGTCTCAGTATGAGGCGACAGCCTGGAGACAGCTAGTTCAAGCTTAGCATGAATACAGTAAACACCACCTACCAACACCTCAAAAGCTCATTAATTAACAATTTACTGGATGTTTTATTTAATTCACACGTAAACTGAAGCACACGTTTTCGGCAAAGCCGTGCTGATTGGTTGCTGGATGCGTCTCCTGCCGCCTGGCTCTCGGCAACAAAATAACCCCAAAATGAAACCTTTGGCTGAACGTCAAATGTCAGAATATTTCATTATACTCATCGGGCCCGTCGTGAGTAGAACAAACGGGGCGTTTGGAAAACACTTTCGTCGTCGCTCTGACTCAGCCTTAAACTCGCTTGTGCTTTTGATGCGATTTCCGTGACCTGTTTGATGTTACTCGAGGGCCATTTACATGTCTTTGAAAGGCAGAAAGTTCTCTTTGATGAAGCTATCAAAGGGAAAAGCTGTAGTGTTTTTATGAAGTGGCCCTGCGTGCGGTTTGAACCCCGTCCTTCTCCGTCCCCCTCTGGAGAAAATAGCGAGGTGTGTGTGTGTGCGGCCGGGCGGCGAGGTCGGAGAATGCTGTTTACGGTCCTGCTGAGGCGTGACATTTTCAAAACGCTCCATGCAAATCTCCTCCTCCCCCGTCTGTCTTGCCTCCTCCCTTTCATTCGGTGCTCTCCAGTGTCACATACTGTATCCATACTGTATCCCCCTCTCCTCTACCTCCCCTCTTTGCATCCTCCCGCACCTGAAAATTTACGCGGCTTTAAATATGTGCACGGCGAGCGAGGTGTCAATCACCATTTTTGTTTTCATTACATGTTCCTTATCTGGCCTCTCCAGATGTGCGAGAGGGATGAGAGGCTGGGGAGCCAGGAAGTATTCGTGCTGCTTTTGGCTACGGTCTCGTGTCTTCCAGTGAGCTCTCTCCCCACGGGCCGCGGGTAGCTCTGCTCTTGTTTTCCGCCCAAGCCGAAACTCTGATTGGCTCCAGGGCTGTTCCCCACATGCCAGTCAACTCGCCCGACTTAATTAACCACTAATCTCTCAGCTGTCAGCTTCTGAGGCGGGAGCTGGAGCGACTTCAATCTCCCGCTCCTCTCTGTACTTTTTCCCAAGAGCTTTAGGGTCCCTGCAGAGAGCAACCCAAACCACCCCCACCTCCTCCCCTTCCCCTTCCCCTCCCCCGAACCCAACCAAGCCCGCTCCGCTCAAACCAGACTACGCCGACTTGACAGCCAGCAGACGTCAGCCACCCACAGGAAATTGAAAATTGGGTTGGAGAGACTGAAAAGGCACTGTAATTTTTTTTTCGCTAACATGTAAAAAAAAAGAAGAAGAAGAAAAAAAAAAGGATGCAAGACAAGTCACCCCTGCCAGGAGGGAGTGGTTGACGGACAGCTGGAGAGGAATGTAATGAATTTCTCCCCCGATGGAATGACGAAGGGGGGAGGAAGAATATTGATGTCAGCGTTTGTTACAGAGGCTGGATAGTTAGTCTACACGTCACACGAAATCTGAATCCTCGACTTTCCCTGCTTCATGTAGCTTTCAGCAAATTTCGCACAAAATAAGCGTAATTGATATATTTTGGTTTTTTTTCCTTAAAGGGTTCGGTCTTTTCAGATTTCCCTCAGTTTTTTCTAGCTAAATGGAAGAGCAGCACTTTGTACGTACAAGCCGGAGATTCTGCTCAATTGTTCTCGCGTGTTCGCACCTTTAAGGTGACAGCACAATGGATGTGCTCACATTCTTTGGACTCCGCGTCAACTTTCAGATTCCACTTTGTTTTCCCCTGAGGTGAAATTCATCATGTAACCAGGCTGAACGCAGAACAATAACACAGATCTAAACATAAGATACTGTACATAAACCATGCTAAACATGTTGAGTATACACTATGATAGAAATACTTAAAAACAAACAAACCCACTCCTCGAGATGACCAAGATGTACGTCAATTCAATCAATGGTTAAAATGACTTTGTCATCACTGCCTTCTGATTTTCTATGAAGGACAAATAATGAGCATTGAACAGGCTGATGTGTGAGAGAAAAAAAACTTTCTCACAGCGACAGACCTCAAAATGTCCATACAGGCGATGGAAAAGACAAACTGCTGTTTGTCTTCTGTCTGCTGGGGAGTTTAAAAGAATCAGTCAGACTTGGTTCGAACTGGGTGCCACCAAATCCTCACCTGTCGTCCTGTTCGTTTACAAAAGCTAAAGAATAATTCCACATTACATCACTGATATTTGTCATGATTGTCATAGGAATAATTTATTAACTGTATTAAACAGAGTTATGCTTCAAATAATGGTTGAGTTTATTGTAGACTTTCATAAAGTTAAGAGCACATTAAAGTTGCGTCCTCTTACACACTGTAGATCCTGAAGGAAACTGCAGATTTCTACGATAAGTGACTCTTTTCACATTACACAGCTATTTAATCTATTGTTAATAAAAAAAAAAATTGAATTAGTGATGGCTTAATGTCTTTTTCAATCTTCCTCATTCCAACTTCTCCACTTCTAAATGTCAAGTTTCAGCCACGGTCACAATCCACAACAAAACAGGAAGACGGTAAACAAATGATTCGCTCACATGGCCTGCGTCAAAGTGTCACCGGGACAGGAGGACGGCGCCCTGTGTCACGCAGCAGACTGATGGTCACGAGCGCTCGCGCCGATCCGAAGAGGTCACGCAGAGGGCAAAACATTCCTGCAACTTCTTACTGAGTGTACACAGCGACGAGCGCCGGCCCGCTTTGTTTCCAGTGCAAACTTTAACTCATCTCAAGCGATCGCTCTTGTTTTGAATTCCCTTGCTTGACTCTTTTTGTCCGTTTCGTCACCAACTTTGATCTCGGCCTCCGTACCAGTCCTCTAGCTCCGGGCTAGAAATTTGCTCGCAATGCACCAAAACGTATTTGCATATTTCTTGGATATGCCCTTTTATGTATGCTTGTGTTTTACTTCTGCACCTCCATGAGCCCACCAGGCAAGTTCAGGGAGGATGTTAGCTCCAATATGTTGCTCTAATTAGATCCAATGTGTAGTTTTGAATGTGCTCAGCGGGGAGCACTAGAAGGACTTTTGTAGTGAGGCCACACACACCGAACAAGTCTTGTTGTTTAATTACTGGGAAGCCCCCCCCCCTCCAGGTCCCACTGCCGCTCCTTTAAATCCCCACCCTGCATCTTTCATCCCCTCTTCCTCAGCTCTGTCCTTGATATTCTCTCCTCACGGCCTCACTCGCCTCCTCACTTCCTCTTTCTATTCTCCTTTCCCTACCTCCTTCCCTTCCTCAGCGCTCGCCTCCTCCTTCCTCCTGGATAGACTGTTATCTGAGATGGCCGCTGGCTCATCTGTGGCCCAATTAGGCATAAACAAACATTTGGACATCTCCCTCCTGAGCTCCTCCCCTGTTGCACTATTCTTTTTTTTTCCGTTTCCATTTTCCTCCCCACGCAAGGACAGCGCAGCTCTCCATTGTAATCTCTCTTCTCCGTGACCCCGCCTGCCTGAAAGTGAGACGAAAAGAGCGGTAAAGAAATTAAATTAGACAGTTGAAAGAGATGAAAACGAAGAGGTGGAAGCAGGGAAAACATTCAGTTTTACATAGGAGGAGCGTTTCGCCAGGGAGGGAATATAGAAGGAGACAGAGGGATTAAAAGGGAGAGAGATTTATCAGTGGAAACAGTGTCTCAGGAGCAGATGGCAACTGATACCTTTCTTGATTTTATTTGTCTGGGGTGTTCATATACTGTAATCACATAAAGCTTCTCCTTTTTTTTCATCGAGACAGCTCTGTGTGCTTACCTGTGCGAGATGTGTGCACCACTAAAATTTTCCTTTAATACTTTCATTGTAGATTTGTCAAATTACCTGTGCTATTTAAATGTCACCAAATCCCACGAAAAGACCAAAACAAATAGGCGTTAGTCCATCTCTTGATACTTTCCAGCTTTCCCAGAGTGTCTGTGGCACTCAGACCAAATCTATTCGGTCCCACAAAAGCAAAGATTTGAAAAAAACTGCAAAAATGTAAACGTATTTGTCTCAAAAATGTCTTTAAAAAATAAGAAAAACCCAAACAACCTGCAGCAAAGGAAGTTTATGGCACAAAGGAATAAGACATTCATTGGTTATTGCCAATAGGCAATTATGTATATTGTTATTATCACTATTTTCTCTATGTAATGTCAAATTATAAAACGTTTTTCGTATACGATGCATTACATCACACTGAGAAATCCAATTAAAAATTCAACAGCATCTCTTTGCGGAAACATTTTCCTCGCTCTGCAAAAAGTATTTCCTCTGAAACTGTGGACTAACCTCGCATTAGCCATCACATTGTTCCTTTAAAGATGTGCAACAGTTCAAAGTTTTAACCGCAACTTTCCAAAGCCAGTGTGAAAGCCAGTCATAAATGTCTGACTTCAAGCCACCTTTTTCTGCAGAAAGACACACACACACACACACACACACACACAAACACACATATACAAATGGGTCGTGTGGACAAACAAGAAGCTGCTCTGAATTCAAAGCATGGCCGAGCTCAGGCTGCACCCAGCTGGAGGAGAGCTGGGTAAACAGAAGAAAATCACTAGATAACACTTCTGACGAACGGCGTGCACGCGTGTTCGCGCTGCGGCGTAACCAGGAAGTTGTCGGACAAACCCGCTGTGGACTCTTCACCTTCATCCAAAGAAAGACCGAGAGAAAAGGTTGGAGAGGAAGAGGCGGAGAGAAAGTAGTCGGTGGAGAAATCTTCCCCGCGGTGCTGACGTATCATTTCAGAGCATTTTATGAAGTCTGATTATGATTCGACTGTGTGTGTTGTTGCAATTTAGGTAGTCTCACAGCAGCGAACGGAGCCTGAGACACTGAATCACTGTGTTTTTTGTGTGTGTGTGTGTTTGTTTACCAGTCTGTGCGCATATTGATTGATACTGGCTGCCCCTGCATGCATTTATATGTGAGTTTAGATGTATGTACGCCTGTGTGTGTGTGTGTGTGCGGGGGTGTATTTGTGTGTATATTAAGGCGAAAACACACGCATGCTCACAGCCCCTCTCTCCCCTTGAGGTGCAGTGTAGATGATTGTGTCACAGCAGGAAGAGGCTCTCTCTCAGCTCCATGTCTAATTAACTTTACGCCTCATTTTGTGTGTGTTTGTGTAGCGCGCGTGTGTGGGCTCGGCTGCGCATTGTGGCTTTTGCCAGTGCTAAAAATGAGAGCGAATTATTCAGAAATGAATGTGAAATATTTAAAGGGAGACCGAAATATTGGCCGGGTATTGCCGCAGAAGGTGGGAGGCGGAGGATTCAGCAGAACAGGAGCTGTGACGAGTGTGTGATCGTCTGGGTTCAGAGAGAGAGAGAGAGAGAGAGAGAGAGGGAGGGAGAGAGAATTGGGGTGGGGGTTGTTTTTTTGTGGGATGTTGATGTGGATCTCAAAGTGGAGTTGGCAGAGAATCACCGATGAAAGCTGTTGTCACTGTGTGTGTGCGCTGCCTTTTCTTGGGTGTGCCAGATGTGTGTGCCCGGCTTTTTATGGATAATTCAGCCCTAACCCTTTGCTTTAGTAGTGCTGGCCATCATTCCTGTTGGTAATAGTAACAATGCATTAAGAAAAAAAAAAAAGAACACAAGCTTCACGTGAAGGCCAAAATGTCGTCCACAGTCGATTCATGTGTGTTTGTCAGTCCAGTTTATGTTTCCTGTATGTGCTGCAACGTCATTTTGTCCCATTATATCTGTAGGTACGTGAATGACCGTGCGGACACATCTGTCCACGCAGTGCAGTATAAATCGTGCTGTTATCGGAGCCTCGAAGGGAAATTTCTAAGGTGTTGCCCCAAAGTGTTATGATCTGCTGTCACGCTAGCAACATCCTTTGTTTGGCTGATTATGAGGCAAGTACAAGATTGCACAGGAAGTCCTCTAGATATAGTCAAAAGGTCAGGAAACAGCTATTGTATGTAAATTTGCAATCTCGCATTCACATTACCATATTGGTGGGATATCGGAACATTGCTGGAAGGTCAGATGGGGAGACAAAAGTAAGGCAACTGGACAGACAAAAAAACTGCTGAATTCTCCAAAGTTTTAAAATATTTTTTTCGATAGAACCAAAAAAGTGAGCTCTCAAATGCCACCAGCAACACCTCATTACAAGTTCAAGAGCAAGCGTGGTGGGTCAAAGCTGAACTGGAGAGTCAGAAAAAACAGAACTTTGGTTTGCAAACCATGATGGATGTCTACATCAGTTTTGAGTTATTCCTCCTCTAAATAAGCTTCACTCACTTTTTTTACTGCATCAGTCCTTTTTTTTTGGCGATGGTGCCGCATTTCCAGATCTCAGCAATTTACCCGGGCAAGTACAACGTTTCCCTACAAGCAACAGAGCCGACAGCCAGACCTGCAAAATTTAGATCCAAGTGTGTTAAAGAGGAATTTCCCTGACTGGGTGTGTACGTTAAGACGGCAGTTAATATAATCTCACAGCTGAACTGTCAGACGGGACCCGACGTTTGAGCGCCGATAACCAGGAGGGAGCGTTAATGTGTTAATTGCGGCGGGCGTGTGTCTGTAAGTACGTTTGTGGGAGGTCTGTCGATGGAGGGATCACAATGCGAGTGGGATTACATCTTGAGTATTACTTACTGACACGCACGCACGTACGTACACGCGCGAGCAGGCTTTATATTAACAACAGCAAACTCAGCGGGGTTCAGTCATTCTGGAGGGGCCTCCTGTTGTCGCTGCTGTATTTACTCATTAATCACATGTCCATTTTGAATTCACAGAGCACCTCAAACCCTGCGTCTGCAACACAACACAGTGTTGGGGAAGACACACGCAGCTTGCCCGTCCCGATAAGACGCGTGCACACACGCACAAAGAGATTCGCATTAGAATACAAATACATATCCTCACATCTACATTCACTGTGGAAAAACAAAGAAATTAAGATAGACACAGTCGCTTGCATGCAACCGTCAGACACACACATAAAAAGGCAGAGAAATCCACACACGCTTTGAAATACAAAAAAACAAACATCTGAAGACATGCATATCTAAAAACTGACAGATGTAAATGCACGCTGACTAAACTTTATTTTAACGTGTGTGTGCATATATATATATATATATATATATATATATATACACACACACACACACACACACACACAAGGTGCCTGCACATGCACTCAGCTGCTCTTGCTCAGGAGCTGCTGAATCAATAAAAGTAAGATTCAATTGTTTCTAACTTTCAGTCGATGTTTATTGTTTCCGTGTTTTCTGCGGCAGGCGTCTTGTCGGTACGGCAGCTGTGCGGTGGCGTTCCAGCTCGACGTGCCGGCTGCACGCTGCCATCATTTAGCCCCGTCTCAGGAAAATAACACATTAAGACACAGTCAGTCGACGCTGCATGAGTTGTCGCTCTCTGTTTATTGCTGTTGTTAATACTCTTTTAATTGCATCTGTTTCTAGAAGTGAGAAAAATGCGTCAGAAACACAAGTGGATGACACACACACACACACACACACACACACACACACACATTTCAACTATAGGTTGTCCTCCAAAGTAACCCCATGTGGTCCCAGTACATGTACAGTTAATCTAAAATAGATGCGTCTGTCGTTGAAACCAAAGTGTTACTTCCATGCTTGTTACTAGAGCGCGCAGCCATTTAGAAACACTACTTTTGCAGAGTTGAAAGGACTGCTGGCGCTCTCCGCCTGCTCGCTGCTGTTCCAGCGCGTAATGACATGATTGATGTGCGGGGACGGGCGGCGGCCGGCGTGGGGCTCCAGTCGGTCAGGTGCTGTCAATCGCGCGGAGGTCAGCTAAATCAGAAACGAACCTTTGTCTCCCGGGGTCGCCCAGTCTGCTGATTAGTTTAATCTGTTGAGATTTTTTGAGAAAATCTGCTGACTGCGAGCGAACCAGCGGGGCCATCACTCACACAGAGAGTTATTCTTTGAAGTAAATGAATCGTTTGTGTCGCGCTCATTGTGTCTTTCCAGTGCCGCGTGAGTCTACATTTGTCACAAGTGCTGTCACCGCTGCCACTCTTACAGATTGCTGTGAACCCTGCGAAACCTGAACACCCCCCCACCAACAACCACGCTACAGATCCTCATTTAACCCCTGCTGCTGTATCATCCAAGTTATCAAACAGATTCGCAGGAATCACTCGCCTGTAAGAACTCAAATTTACTATGAAAGAAGAAGCCGACTGGAAAGGAGTCAGATGCTGTCTGGTCGACAGCTGGCGCATGTGGAAAACACTGATAATTTATTCTGTTAGTTGCTGCATTTAACAGCCTTTTCTGACAGGAATACAGCTGTACGACAAGTTCCGCATTTCCAAGTGTCGCCAAAGTGAAAATCCGGCCGAAAATAGAAAAGGAGTTTTTAACATTTAAAACAAGCATAACATCCATTACAATGCTTATGATTGGGGAGCATAAAATGAGCACTTATCCCTGTAAAAATGATCCCAAATACTGTAATAGAATCAGCAGAGCAGCTCTCTCCGCTGATAGCATAATCAAGCTCACAAATTGAGGCAGAATTTGTCAGAGATCACAGGAATAATATGACAGGGGTTAATCCCCTTTTCAGAATGGATTTTTTCTCTCTCTCTCTCTCTCTTTCTCTGTAGGAATTATGTAGAGCCGGTGTTGTTGTTTGTTGTTTGGCTTGTTTACCAGCAACCGTCCCGCCTGCCAGCCAGCGGTCTCTCAATGGAATGTTCTGGAGAGTCTCTGGAGCGAGGCCAGTCTCTCCACACTGCGCCCACTGTCTCCTCGCCGCGCTGCACCGAGAGCTGCACAGGCTGAGGATGGCACGGCCAATAAGGACCCCCCCCCACCCTTTCCCCGAGAGTGTGTGTATGTGCATGAATACTGTACGCATGTGTGTGTGTGTTGTTCAAAAGGACTCCTGAAGTGTCCGCACTTGACGAAAGCAGCGGGCATGAGATCCTGCTTGCTTTGCGTGTGCATATTGACACTGCAAAAATACTCCTGCACTGAAATTACCGCTTGAGTTAAAGTGCATATTTATTAGCAAAATGAATTTAAAGTGGCTATAATGGATCATTTTTATAATAACAATGTGTGAAATGATAATATAATTGGGGTGAACCTACAGAGTCATTTGCATTTGCAGCAGATATACCAGCTTTAAAAAGGACTAAAAAATAAAGTAAATATTAGAGTTACATTCACCAGGTGACCAGAAACACATTAATAGATGAAAGTGTTGCTTCGTCACTTCTGGTTGTGTGAATAAGCAACTGCATCGATGTAAAATATGACGTTATGCGTTATCCAATGTTTGCTTGCAACCTCTTTCTGAAGCCTCCAAGCAGCCAAAAAACTCACTTAGTGCAAGTTTAAAGTATAAAAAAAGTACTCGATATACTGAAAAAGGGGCCACTGTGAGTGTTTAAATATATATTGCAATATATTATTGTATTAGTTTAATCAGTCAGTTCTGTAGCAGGTAAACCCACAATTTATCTGATTTTTCTGAAACATCAAAAGGGGTGGAAAAGGGATGGTTTATTATCATTTCTCACTTTGTTTTTCTATTTTTGAGGCTCATATTACAGCGTTTCCAGTAGAGAGATGACAGGAAATGAAGTGAGAGAGACAGAGAAAGTTTTTTTGTGTGGGTGTGATGTAGTTAATACTTCTGCCTCCTACAAACTCTTAGTTTGAAAAAAAAAAAGACTCTTCGGTTGAACCGCTGTCAGAGGTAGCCATCGCTTTCAAAGGGTCAGTCACTAAAAATGTCAGGCGGAGCTGAAACGAAACGCTAAAACATGTTTGACTCCACAGAGGAGAAGTTTGTTTGTTACAGGTAACCAGATGAGCCGAGAGTGCTAGTTGTTTTTTTTGGCAAAATGTGAATTCCTGAATTCACAGTCACCAGCGGGGACTGGCTGAACCTGCCCGAGCCTGCGGTGGCAGAGTGCTGGTGTTTTATGTGAAGAGAGGCTTTGAGTGCAGGTGAAAACGATGGCCTGCAATTTGGGAGCACAAATTGTTACCCCGCAATATCAGAGAATACTTTTTTTTTTTTCGCTTCCCCCCAAAACCGGCACTTATGTTTGACCGCCAGTGAAAAGTACCGTTTATCTTACAGCTACACGGCTATTCTGCAGCTCGTGCGTGTCAGGGCTGAGCTTCATAAGCCTTCAGTGAGATGATATGGAAATATAGGCAAACCTAAAAGGCGGAAGAGGGTTAATTTCCAAAATTCATTTCAATAAAACAAAAAAAAAACCTTCCTCATATATCAGTATCTCTAAAGTACAGTGAATACAGGCTTTAAATGTCTCCCTCA
>JBAJHX010000040.1:15868907-15883436 GCA_037176925.1 Amniataba percoides
TGTGTGTGTGTGTGTGTGTGTGTGTGTGTGTGTGTGTGTGTGTGTGTGTGTGTGTGTGTGTGTGTGTGTGTGCTTGTTCTGTTGTTAATAGACTACCCGGTGAGCTGCCAGTTGGCTTCATCTCATCACAAGAACCAAAATTTGGCAATTCTTACTCAGGCAGGAAATAAACAAAACATTTGTTGGCACTTTCCTGTGGTTAAACAATTAAAGGCACACAATGACAATATGAACACACTTCCTTTCTCTCTTTCTCTCTCATACATACACATGTGCAGACTCACGAACGCAGCACCCTCCCAGCACATTTCATTTTCAGCGTGGAGCCGAGAAATCATAAGGGGGAGGAAACTGTCATTGATGTGTAAATTCACTATAAATAATTCCTATCTCGTCTCACCCAAAAGACCGTCTTGACGCGTGTTCACTTCTCCTGCTTTTCAGCTTTACGCCCATCTCTCTTTCCCTCCCCCCTGTATCCATCCCTCCCAGCATCATTACTTATGAAGCGCGGTAATGAAAGACTCATTTTCAGTGTTTTCCAAGACCCTCCGTCATCCATCCATCCGTCCTCCCTCCCTCGCCCTGCGACGGGGCGCGTTGGATAAAGTATCCAGCCGTAATGGAAAATGAAAGCGGGGTTGTGGCCTACGCACTCGCGCAGTGTGAAAAACAGGAGAAGTGGAAGAGTCCTCGCCTTGCTCGGCTCTATATTTATAGGCAGAAAACCTGATTTCAGATCAGTCACGCTAGACTTGCGGCAGACACCTACTGCACGCCGGGGGAGGCAGGCAGACAGACAGTGAGCTTTTTTCGAATTCTTTCTTTCTATCCGCTCCTGCAAAGAGCGCATGCTGCGTTTTATTTTCTTTCTCCTTGTACCCTTGCCTTCTCTCTGTTTCTGTGTCCTTATTTACCTCTTCTTCGATTGATGTTCCCCCAGTCAAACACACAAAGGGAGTGCACTTTCTTCACACTGTAAAAGTCTTATGAAGTCATTTTGTCGTCTGTGTAATAGTCTTACCCCCCCCCCCAAAAGAAATTGCGGGGAAAAAAAAGCTCAGCGATTTATGATGTTGGCGCTCACATCTGTGGAATAAAATTGCTATGTGCACAGCATTCACCAAGGTGCTTTCTTGGGTGAGCCGCAACAAAGCAAAAATTTTATTTTTGTTTACCGGTCTTATATGCACCCATTTAATAAGAAGCTACAGCAGCAGCCTGTTAGCTTAGCTCAGAATAAAACTAGAAACACCAAAATCCACCTCTGGAGTTTAGCAATTAACACTAACAGTGTTGTTTGATTAATCCATTAAAAAAAGGTAAAATAACTGCCTGGTGGTATCACATTTCTCACCAAACTCTCAGCGAGAAAGCAAATGAGTTCACAAACAAACAAAAAACAAAATGTCAAAATATTCCTTTAAAACAATGTTTTTACACAGGATCCCTCTTAAACACAAGGATTTTATGGAGTAATACCACAGGACCTCATATAGTTAACGGTGCAATTAGTCAAATGACCAAAAATCTGTTGACATGCAGGGACTTTGTTTTTTTTTGGCGGGGCCTGAGGACCTGGGCCTCGAGGTGCATCACGTTGAGTCAGTTAAGGCCTCCGTCTTACAATATATCAAAAGATCATTTACAGACTCTCCGAGACACAAGTCGTATTTCCCTCTTCTGCTCTCCCTTCCCTCTCATCCTTCACAGTCAGTCTAATCATTACACGTTACGCTCATCCTTCAGATCAAACCCAGCTCTGCGTGCTGTCCTTAGCTCCCTTTTCTAAGTCCTCGCTTCTCTCAGCAGCAGAGTGGAGAGGTTTTTTTTTTTTTTGCAGTCTTTCGCCTCCTTGTCATATGGAGGCGAGAGGGCGTCTGACTTCATGGTCGTGTTCCTGCGCCGCTGTGCTTTTAGCCTAATGGACAGACAGCTGTGCTCCCATTTCTATATATAACTAACGACCCCACATGATGAATTCTGTCACACCCTCTCTCCGGCTACTACTGACCACTGTGTGAATGTCCAAGGACTACAGTGACTAAGTGTGCTTGTGTGTGGGTTTGCACAGCGAAAGCCCCAAAACGCAAATTTAATCTGCAGTCTTTTTGTACTTTTTTTTTTTTGCTTTTTGCTTTTATTTAATCATTCTGAGCCAAACATGGAAAGTGTGGTCTTATGTACAAATAAAGCTACATTAAACAGATTTAGCGGAAAGCACTTTGATAAGCCTAGCTGGAACTACTTAAAAAACGGTATTTAATGTAGCTTTAATCTGCATAAAACCACAATTTGTTATTAAATGGAGGCAGGATACAAAAAAAAATAAATAAATAAAAGCCTCTTCAGTCCTTTTCAGTTTCAGTCAGATTCTCCAGTTTATTCCAAATAAAAATAGCAGAAAATGGTGATATAGTTCATTTTATTGTAGTATCCTTGGACCTGTTTAGAGGGGTCTTGAAAGTGAGAAACAAATTGAATCTAATTAAGGCATCTTCATTCTTTCTGGCCTTTAGTGTAATGAAAAGAACATGATTAAGGCTGCAAAACCACCTTTTATTTATTTCTCTATGTTTACATTACGTCTGTGTATTTGTCTGTGTGTGTGCACGAGGGCCGGATTGAGGTATAAGTAACAGTGTTAAGGGATCAGCTGGAAGTGGGTTCGTATCCGTTCAGATTAGAGAGCTTAGTCCTCCCGTCTCTGTGTAATTAACGGGAGACGGAGGGGAAGAAACAGATAAAGACAAAGAGGCAGAGAGGGGAGTAAGTACGCATGGAGAGCGGTATTAAGAGAAAGCAACGCACACACGCACACACACACACACACAGGAACGCACTCAGCAGAGGACGGATTGTGTGTAATGACAGGGTGCCTGGTGGGCAGTGTATTTGTGTACATGATGAGCGTGTGCGCAACGGAGCAGCGAGTCCAGAACCAACAGCAGATAGGATATAAAAGGGTCTGACTGGATGTGCGGTCTGTCTAGCAGAGTTCAGGACCTCTATAAAGTCAACAGGGATAATAACTGAGGGACGGCGGGAATGCAGCCGCGCGAGGCCGCAAAAATCTGCATGTACGCAAACGCACACGTCTGTGATATCTGTGGTAACAGAGCATCGTCAGTGGTTTTGAGATAACCGGCCTGATAGGTGTTCTTCAAGATGAGTGGTTTGCAATCTTTTTGGCTTTTGACCACTTAAATAAGTCAGTGTTTTAAACCTCGGGTTGTTTGTTGTTTTGCAAAGTTAAATTACCTGAATTTCAGACATCAAAACTATACTTCAGATATCTAATATTTAGAAATACTTTATTTTCTCAAATAAAACCATAAATTATTCAGCAAACTGGAGACAGATTTTTGGGTGATAACAAGATGTGATGTGATGTAACAAAATCCAAGTACAACAAGAAAAGTTTTGATCTGTCTGAGATTTTTTTAATAGTTTTATCACAGTCTTTTAAATGACTGAATAAGCGGTGGGAAAAAAAAACTCACCCCATGGGGTCGAGTGTGTTACATGGATACACAGCATATTGACTCCGTTGGTGAATTGTGCAAAGAAAACGTGTTGTGACAGTAGCAGGTGCATCTGGTGATTCCGGTGCTGTTTATGCCGTGAGAGGTGTTAATTAGTCTTAATATAAAAAGGTGAAAATGTGAGTTGTTGCCAGCATTACCAGCACTGTTAATGGACTGATATGATACCACACAGGGAGAGGTGGCTGAATTAACAAATCCCTGTCTGCTTGATTATTTTTCAATATATTATACAATGTTTTTCACATGTCTTTTAGGCACATGGGTCAGAAAATGTGTAAAACCGGCTGTCACAGTTTAAAGCAGCTTAAAAAGAGGACTATATAGACGAATTCATTATGACGAGAGAAGAATTTAATTGTCACTCAGCGAGTCGCTCGGTGTGCTGTCACATTGGGAGAGCAATCGCATCCAAATGCAAAGGGAGGAAAAAAAAAAAATCACTCCTTTTTAGCCCAGCACTCGAGCCCTCAACAGTAATGACTCTTGGTAACTGAGGAAGACAAAGCTGCGTGGCAGAAAATCCATTAGTGAGTCTGCTGCGAGATAGCAAAGAGACACAGAGGAATGGTGGCTTTTGATACTGTGCGGCCGACTGCACCGGAGGCATCAGAAATAACTGCCTCGTCTTCTTCTATGTTTTTTTTTTCCACGAGAGTCTGAGAAGGCTGGCAGCCGTTATCCCCCATGTCTGAACCCCAGTGGATGACTAATATCTCAAACACTCCTGTGTGAGCCAAGGCGTGTGTGTGTGTGTGTGTGTGTTTAGGTCAGGGTGTGAGTCTAAATGAGAGAGAAGGTGTGGGTTGTGTTTGGGGATTGGACCAGTGACACCTGTCACGATACCGCAGTGTTGACAGGAATACCGGTAACATTTCCGTCCCTGTTGTTGCACTGCTCCCGCTAATCCGACTTTCAAAGCTTCCTTTTAGCTTTAAATATAAAAGCTTTATCCTTCATTTTTCAAGGTGTTTAAAAAATAAGGGAGGATTTTTAACGTGAACAGCTGTCAATTTTTTTTAACTACTTTCGGGGGTTATTTTATGCTTTTTATGAGAGTACACAGTAGAGCGCTGAAAGTAAATTAAGTGAGAGTCAGACTTGGGACTCACATGCAACAAAGGTCCCCAGCCAGTAAAAACTAATTTAAAGTATTTAATTCATGACAAAAACAAGCAATAATAAAAGTTAGGAAAACACATTTTAAAACACAGGTTGCTAAAACAAACTACACCAACTTTGCCGCAAACCAGTTAGACGAGCAGCGAGGAGAAAATCTGGGAGGTCTGTGGTGTGACTGACAGCCAGCCCGTAGGCTCACAACAGCATCATTACCCATTTAAAAAAAAAGAGAGAAAAAACAAGGTGCAAGATTATGTGCAACTCTCAAAGATGCTTTTCATTTGCTTTTACTCCAGTCAAACGTAATAACCTTTCACACTGTGGCTTTCAAGGATAATTACCTCGAATGTCTTGAATTATTTGCAGCAGAATCGTAGCCAGCAATTAACCCAGGCAGCGCATTTTAACACCAACACAAGATTATTTATAACTTCCAGAAGAATGAGACACAACCAAACTACACGGCAAGGCAATAACCTTCTCATGAGGAAAAGGACACTGACGGTGAGATTCGCATATAAACTGTAGTTTAGTTGCATTTCTTCTTCTGACTTCTCTCGAGTCTTTGCTGGATCTGTGAGCAGAACAGCTCCTCGTTGCTGTCTATATATAAAACCATTCACCAGTTTTGCTGCACTGGGATCCCATTCGAGATGTGTGCAACTGTTCAATATTTCAGATTTTCATGTCGCCCGCCACCAATACACACACTGCCGCAGTTTACTTTCTGTTTTATTTTTCTTCTTTGCATGTGCTGTCTCTACTTATATTATTCTACCCATTCTTCAGATGTAATTTCAAGCTTCAGCGTCTAGTTCGGAGGTAGGCGCTTTAGATCGCCATCAAGGTGCTGAAAGATGAGGAAACAAAACAGAGAGGGCGAGAGCGAGGGAACAGGAGATGAATAAGGAGGGGTGACTGAAGGAGAGGGCTGATCTGTCCATCTGCCGTTAAGACGGTCGTTGACAGCAGCCGATAACAGCTGCAGGAGAAAGGATTTAACATCTGGATGCACCTTCTTTTTCTCTTGTTGACTTGCGCCTCTCTCGCACACATGCACACGCCAATCCATCTTTTTTTTTTTCATGTGTCTTAACGCGGAGATTACTGAAATGAAAGGAAAAGATGAAGACAGAAGGAGAAAGAGGAGAATACGGCGAAGATTAAGGGCCCTGTTGCTTCCGCGAGACAGTGCCGACACGTCCTCCGCACAAAGACGAGCGCGAACAATCGTGCCTCCCTCCCTCGTTCGGTTTCTCTCTCTGTTTTAATGTAAGGGGATACTAGCCGAGCTCATTCCTCTGCACACTGAAACCTGAACTGTCTATTTAGCCTCCTCCTGCCTGCCTTTTTTTATTTCTCTGCATCTTCTTCCCCCTCCCTTTCCATACCATCTAATCTTTACATCCCTCTCTTGTCTCGTTCTTTAAATTTGACATTATAATGTCCCAAATAATGTCTTTTTTCCAATAAAAATATTTCTTTTCGACCTCCCCCTGCTTCTGCCTCTGTCTGAAGTCATGTTTAGTGTGGGTTGCAGCCCAGCGCCTGACCCACTGCCTGCAGACAGAGCTGTAGTTTTATGACTCTCTCTCTCTCTCCTCCACCCTTCCCTCCTTCCCCCTCCACCCCCTGAATCCCAGAGGCTGCAGCAGCTGGCCACGTACGTATCTCTCTACCTCTGCGTCTTTCCCTTATCCTCTCTCGTTCCCTTTCCCCCTCCGCACCCCATCTTTCACGCTCATCGTCTCATTCCCTCAAATTAGTCCTCCGTCCGTCTCGCTCAGCGCTACGCGTCCCGACACCCTCCCGCTGTTTGTCCGCTGAGATGTTGTGCTGGAAGCTGCACATACATATTACATATTCGCTTCACACACAGTGCAGTATGTGTCTTTTATTTTGTAGCTTCTATAAAAGTGAGTTTAAAGGTGAGTTGACGCAGCTGATCCAGGCCATAGAAAATGCATTTACATAAAATATAATGTATAAGCTATTGCAGTGAGCTGGCAGCAGAGAAATTGGCAGAGAGGGAAGTTTTTGTAATTTGCATAGTGTTCGAATCACGTGGCGAGCCTCCCACCTGATTTGTTTCTGACAGTTGGCAAAGAACCAGCATCAAGTATTAATGCTGCCATAGTTTCAGCCTAAGTATATGGGATATATTAAAAGGTAAAATAAGATTCCCCCCTCAAAAAAAAAAAAAAAAACACCCTCTTGAAGTGTGTGGCGGTGTCTGTTTCTGCAGACAAGCTGCCCTCTGCTTGGATTTTCTCATTTTCTTGCTGTGCTCAGGATGTTTCTGGGCATCAACCTTTGGGCAGTGGTGTGAGGCCCCCAGCCAACAACTACTGAGGTGCAGGACTCTATAAAAATACAGCAAACCGCTGAAAGATCGTAAGCACAGGGGACCACCAGAAGTGAGACGGGAAGGAGGGCCCGACTTTGAATATTGTGTTTGCAAACGCTAACCAATGAATCCTACTTGCTACACTTTTAAGTGTTTTTACGAAGCATTTATTGGGAACATTGTGATCGTAGTGTACAATAAGCGTCTTTCATCTTTCATCTTCCATCTTTAAATCTCCATACTAACTCTCACTCTTAATATGTGCATTTTTCCTTGTGGCAGCAATGTTTGAATGTCATTTTGTTGTTGTTGTTGAAGCGTTACTGCTTTGATCGGCAGTGTGCGGATGTATGTGCGCTGACATTACCGAGACAGTCACTTCTTTCAGTCAGATCTCGTTGAGCGCGATGAGGTGAGACGCGAGAATGAAAAGTATTGACAGTGGCCCGTTAACGCTGTGGCGGCTAATCCATAACCTCAGTCGACCACACCCCCGTGCTCTCGGAGAGGGACAAACACACACGTACACACACGCACACACATACCGGAGCACACGCGCTCCGCTGACATCTGACCTTTTACAGGAAGCAGAGCGGAGACCGACTGACCAGAAGCCGCTGTCAGTCAAGGAGCATCCACCCTCCCTCCTCCCTCCATCCCTCATCTCTCCGCTTTCGCCCAGTCGATACTCATTAAATAGTCAGTGTTTAGTGGCCACGGTGAACGAGGGGATGAGGCGGAGAGGAAAGGAGTGAGGAGCAGCTTTGTTTATTGCTGAAATAAATAAAAATCACACGCCGACAAAACACAGGGTGAGAAGAAGTGTAGAATAGAGAATCGAGTCGGGGAGGATGAAGCTGATGTGTGTATAAGTTGGAGAAAAGGGGCCAGGAGATGATAGGGTAGAGGAAAAGCAGATTTGCTTATCAGACGACACAAAACCTACACACACACACACACACACACACACACACACAAACACACATCTGCAGTCTGCAACTCAGAATGGTGCCATCTTAGTAAACACAGCTTTGATGATAGTGGTATCACACTGAGCCCAATGCCTTGACATGAAGAGAGAGAGCTTGCTGTGTTTGTGTGTGTGTGTGTGTGGGGGTGTGAGAGAGAGAGAGAGAGAGAAAGACACTGGGTGGGTGTGAGAAACTGCGTGCCCTGTGTTTCCATTTATGTCACTCTATGAGACCGTGGCTATCTGAGACAAAAATACAAAAAGAGGATAGCAGTATGAAGACGTCAGGTCTAAATCTGTGTGTGTTTGTGTCCTGACAACACAATCAACTCTTATCCTTCAATATGGATTGGCTCCATATTGGATGTTTAATATTTAACTATATCTGTCATCCCAGGAGGCCAGGGGGAGGAAAAAGGTGGGAGGAAGCCGTGTGTGCATCAACATGCAAACACACACACGCACAGAGCAGTGCTGACTTACTACAGATATATGTGTACACACAATCATAATCTTTCATCGGAAAAAAACACACCCGATGTGCAATCAAGAGCATACAAATGAGATGAAAATATATTCAGACAACACTAGTGTCAGAGCTCTAAGCACACTGTGTTTCTGCAGACTGTACACATATTTGAAAGGGTGAACTTGTTTGCAAATGGTCGCTTGTTTATGCACCCAGCGGACACAGAGCAACTCTATCATTCATTCGGAGCCGTGTTTGTGACCGCAACTAACGAACTGTAAGTCCAAACACTGACTCTGCTTTTGGCTCGGTTTTGGGCTCTACCAATTCCTGAGGGACCTGCAAGTTGCCAACTCTGTCTGCCTGTTGCGTGGTGCTAATCACTTGTGTCTCTCAGATTTACATGCACATCTAAAAGTCTGTGTGCATGTGTGTATATTCCATATACACACGTATATTCCAGACCTGCCCATTCACACGCCTATTTCATCCATTATTATTATAATATTGATTAAAGGAGCTTTAAATGTTAGGCTTTGCTGCTTTTTATATAATTGCAGGATGAATGTCATTGGGTTGAGCAAAAACACAGATTTAGAGATGTTTCTTTGGTCTTTCGGAAATTGTGATGTGCATATTCACTTATTTCTATCACTTTATACACTTTAAAGAATTACTGAAAAAGGAATTAGAGATTGAACATAATAAACATAATTGAAATTCCACTGTGCAGCACACAATATTTCACTCTTAGTTGAGTGCTTACACCGTATCTACTGTTTTCATTTAAACGTGCACTTTGACAGAACAGTAAACTACCCGTACATTTGGTTTGTAATGTAATCTAATGTAATCCACATTCACACACAACAGATCCATGCACATTTACAATAAGGGCCCCCAGATAGCAATCATGCAAACTGTCATCCAGTGCACGGCCTCTCTTTGTTGTACTGTCAGTGCAGGTCCATGCATGCACACCACAGCGCTGAACCTAGACTGTATGCATGCTTTCCCAACATTAACATGCAGAGAGGACATTCCTCGCCACCACGCACAATATGAAACGACACCCGCGCAATCACACACACATGAATACACAGTGAGTCATTGTTATTTATCTGGGTTTACCTACCAGCCAACCCCCAATTACAAACACACTGAACCAGTTACTCACTCACACACATGGTAATGCTCCTTTTTTTCCACGTCTGTACTGCAAACCGGAGACGTATTTAAAGGGCCGGCACACCAAAAATCTTGTAGGTATGGGGGATGTGACAACATACACTGTGAAATTGTTAAATGTGTTATCAGAGAATTTGCAGGTTATCCAGAAGAAGCTACAGTTTTTCCAAGAACAGCCAGTGTGCTTATGGTGCTCCATATGATCCATGATTGATTTTCCACGGGCTGCAACAAACAATTATTTGCCTGAAAAATTATACTGCCAATTGCTTGATTTATTGTTAATTGTCTAGAAAAAAATCACTTCAAACCTTGCAGCTGTTTAGTTTGCAATCACTACAATAGGAAAAAAAAAATATATATATATATATTATTTGAAAGACTGGAACATGCAAATTCTGGCGCTTTTCACAAAAAAACAAAGGTTGCTAATGACTTTCCTCCTGACTGGCCAATCGATCAAGAGCCTAAGTGTTTCATCTCTGATGCGGGCGAACCAGGCCTTTAGACCCATATAAACACAGATACACATACACGCATATAAGTGCTCATTTGGCACAGAGTGCACCCATATGTAGGCACAAACCTGCACTTTCCTCATGTTTTCCAGTACATTTTATACGACAGTGAGGACAGCAACAAACACATGCCTACTCAAAGGAAAGATGCTGAGACAAAGGGCAGACAAGTAGAGAAGAAAGAAAGAGAGAGAGAGAGAGAGAGAGGGGGCGAGTGAAAGAGACACACAGCAGGCCCGGTCGTTTGTTGTTGGAAACAAAGTGCTGTTAAATGATTTACTTGTTCCCTGCATTTAAGTACAGTCCCTCATTAAGGAACAGCAGCCAGCAGACTGGCTGGCTAGACTGCTGGGTTTGCAGACAAACTAGCTTGTGCGCCGGCGTACACGTTATGCTGCTTCGTGCATGCATAAGCGGACTCCCGGTTATGGATTGTCGAAAAAATGCACACATGCACAAACACACACACACTCCAAGCAGCAGGGATGGAGAGAGAAGTGGGTCAGACTAACCAGATCAGTCTCACTACACTGGCAACGTTCAAGGTCTCCCACTGTCTCACATCAGATACTATACATGCAAACGCACTCAGCGCTTGCAAACACGCAAACATAGCCAGGAAAAATATTAATGTATTCTCGCACCAACATGCCCAAACGCAATATTTTACCCTCGGAGGAGTAAATATGTTGACTTTTGAATGCAACACAAGACTCACTGTTACACATTCGTTTACCCCCTTTAGCTCAAACACAGAAATACACAGAGGGGTTTGTGCGTTTTTTACAGATGCAATCTACAAATTCATTTACTCCATGCATAACTGAATGAACGTGTTTACCTAAATCCCCAGCTCAGAACAAGATTTGGACACAAAATCCCTCAGAGACACATTGTGCAAAGCTCTTTAACCGTCGTGACGGATATTTTTGCTTGGGAGACTCATTTCAAATGTATATCGACGCACCACGCTGGAGATTCACACTGCGGCGGATGCAACGTAGATCCATCACACACCCATGCACACATGCATGCATACATACAGCAGCAGTGATGGCAAAGCTCTATCAACAGGTGGAGGAATATCAGAGCAGAGGCATTGCCAAACAAGGCTGCCTTTCAGTAAACTGACGCTGCTGTTTGTGTATGCATGCGCGAGTGTGTGTGTGTGTCTGTTTGGCATGTTATGACACATTCATATTGAATATACGCTCACACAGTGACATCCATTCAGATCTTGATGTCCAGGGCTGAGTGTGGCGGTGTTAAATGATGCCAACATCAGCAATAAAATCCCAATTTTCTCATCCAGGGAGCAAAAGAGGCCTGCGTCTCGTCACTCGCGGAGGGTTAAATAAATGACTAAGCGGGCGAGAAGATTAATGGCAGGCATATTTTACACTGACTGTTCCTTCTGCAAATAAACAAGCAGAGAGCTGGATGCAGGAAGGAAGGGAGGGAGGAAGAAGATGAAGAAGAGGGGAGAGAGAGCGGGCAGGATAGGAGAAAGGAGGAGGGCGCGGTGGGGTGATGAGATGAGGAGAGCGAGGGGAAAGTCTCCCATAAGGGGCCTGTTTGTTTCCCCATCTGTTTACTCCACAGTCCTTCACCGCGAGACCGTTACACCGCTCGCTCGCTGCCGTTCCACTTAGCGGATGAAGGCGAGCATTGATGCAGGGGTTTCCATGTGGCTTCTTTTTCATAGTGCGAGCATGAAATATGAGCATAAAGTGGTGGAGCTCGCCCGGGTGACGTACGGCAGCAGCCAGCGGGAGTAGCACACTCAAAATTTCTTACTTTGGCACGGGTTCAGGCCCTCTTGTCTACAACACAAATCAATAGAGAACAGAGATTAAGGCGTATTTACTCATGAGCTCAGTGATGGATATATTTTCCGACATACAGTAGCTATCTGTAGTGGTGCCAACATTTCCGGTGGGGGGGAATCTAGGAAGATTTATTGCTGCACATAATCTGTGCCATTATGATTAAACATCAGAAATGAAAAGCCACAAAAATCTTGGTTTATTTTATGTATGACAGATGTTAAATATCATATATCAAGAGAGGCGCGCATCGTCACACTGGCAGGCCATTTACTGGCTCTGTTTGTGATCATTTAGTGATTTCAGATGGGCTTTTCTGTCGCCATCTTTCACAGATCAATGTATTTATTGTTGCCATATCAGTAGACTGGTTTATTCTGACTGCAAGTTTGGCAATTTCTTCACTTTTATTTTATATTACCACTAAACTTTCCTCTGACTTAGTTTCAGGCCAATCAGTTGCCCATAAATCTTTGAAAAGAAAAGAAATGTATGGCTATACTTCCATTCTCGCAGAAAAATTTTGTCTTCACTCGTAGTTTTGGCCAACCAGGGGCTCTGTGTCGTTAAGAATTTCAATCGTCTTGGCATCTGTCTTAACACATATTCAAGCAGCAGACGGCAGAGATGTGGGAAAGAGCTGAATAGAACATTTTATCTTTGCAGCCAGATCAGGTCATATATTACATTCTGTTTCTGCATTTATTTATTATCTCCATGCATTTATACTGTCACACTGCCAGACTGTCCTCTTTTCGCGCCATCTAATTCACCTTTAAAAATGCATTTGTCGTTTTGTCTCACACAGTATACACTCTGGTGTTTGTCCTGCTGAAATGTGAATTTAAAATAACACGGAACATATAACTTAATGTATTATTCTTCTCTTCTTTGTTAGGTTCGATTACCAGGAGCTCCTCCACAACTCCACCTTCTGTTTGGTGCCTCGAGGTCGACGCCTGGGCTCCTTTCGCTTCCTAGAGTCGCTACAGGTAAATACATACATTATTCAGTGCAATGCACGGCATTGACAGTATTCATTATTCAAGTCTTGTTAGCCACATGATCATGCTGTGGTGGGAGCAGTTTTTTTCTTCTTCCTCGAGAGATAGCTGTATTAGTGCTCATGTGCATGCTCTCTGGAAAAATGTGATGTCATGGGATTTAGTAGCAGTTTAATCAGAAGTGTGATAACAGTTGTGAAGCTGTTTGCTCACGTTGCCAGCTCTGTCAGTCAAATCTGCTCCAACCACACCCACACAGTCTTGATCAAACTATGATCTCAACTAAGTTAAGTAAATAACTAATAATACTGATTGGTACTTCATTTTTAACTGCCTGCACTAACTAAAAAGGACAGCTATACAGAGAAGCACTAATTTAATGTTATTTTTTTGCCGAAGCCTGTGTCAATCAACACATTTCAAACCACAGTACTTCTGAAGGGATGAGTGCCGACTGCGATCGGCGCCAACAACTCTGCTTCCAGTGTAAATGTGTTCAATTCAGCCACCGCAGTAATGGCAGTAGTGCTTGAGAGTTTAACACACCAATCATCTGCAGGATGTGTCTATACTTAATGTTATTGAGCAAAACTCAATATTTTTAGTGGTTTTTAAGCTGCATAACCCCAACTAGGCCATCATATAAGTTACTGAATGTTGACAGTCATTCATGTTATATAATACTGTATGTTTTGAGTACAAATCACTCAGCTGTAGTAGTAACGTAACACTAAAAGGTGTTGTTTATATTCTGTGTGTCTGTGCGTTCATGCTGCTCAAGTGTTTTAGGGCTCTCCGGTTTCCCTGAGGCCCACATAAACAAACGACGTGCCGCGCGCCAACTCTGCGACAATCTAAACACTTAGCCACAGAGTTTCCCTCCGTGCGACTGACCAGATTACGCTTTCACAGGAAACGGCTCCGATTCAATGAGATCCAGCTCATATACAGTCAGTCAACGAGGAAGTGCACAGGATGCAGAATGTTTATGTTCCCGAGCCGTGGTTTATGTAGTCTTTTTGGTTATTGACACCTTAATGGTCACATCTGCAAGTGTTTTCCCCAGACCATTGTGTTGTGTCGAGTGCAGATCGAGCTATAAAGGCTTTATTTGCTATTTGCTGGGCCCTTTTAAACTAAAATGGGTCCATTAACACACACGGGCGCACACACACACACTTATACAAACACTGGTATCGTTCATTTAAGTCCATCAGTGAAATGTGCGAGTACACAAACAATGAAGAAAACCGCAAGTGAATGGAGTGAGAGAATGGTTTAAAGCGCTCTGGTCTGCTCCCACTCTTCCTCTCTTGCTCTCTCTCTCTCTCTCTCTCTCTCTCTTTGCCACCCAAGTCGACGGTCTCACACCAGTGCAGGAAGCTGTAGTGGCTGTTTTTAGATTTGCCAAACGCTGAACTCTCTGGCTGCTACAATGTTCCCTGGCTGCACTGCTCTCTGGGGCTACGTGTGTGTGTGTGTGTGTGTGTGTGTGTGTGTGTGTGTGTGTGTGTGTGTGTGTGTGTGTGTGTGTGTGTGT
>JBAJHX010000040.1:15883536-15912709 GCA_037176925.1 Amniataba percoides
TGTGTGTGTGTGTGTGTGTGTGTGTGTGTGTGTGTGTGTGTGTGTGTGTGTGTGTGTGTGTGTGTGTGTGTGAATAGTCCGGAAGCATCCATAGGAGTGGCAGACTGCCCCACCGCTGATGTCTGCTGAATGGACAAATCCACACACAGCCCACTTGGCTTGGCAGCAGTCTTCTTCTTCTTCTTCTGCTTCTTCTTCTTTTGTCCTCTCTCTCTCTCTCTCTTAGTCGTACCCTCCTTGCCCTTCTCTCTGTTCTCCTTTCGAGGCACTTTTTAAGAATTTTGGGTTGTGTATTTTCTTTTTTTCTTTTTTTTTTCATTTTGCTGCCAGCCAAGCCCACAAAAGAACTGGCAATTACCAGTGTGGTGGGAAACGCACTGCCAGCTTTCCAGTATACACACATTTGCACACTTCCTCACACACACATTTACCCAAAGCCTCCCCTCGTCTTCGTCTTCTTCTTCTTCTTCTTCTCCCAATGCAAACAAACCAAAAAAAAAAAAAACAACTACACAGCACAGGGGCTTTCATACTACCCCACCTCCAGGCAGGGAGGGCTTGAAGTGTTTGAAACTCGCCCTCGGAGTGCCTCGTCTCTCGGGGTGAACTCCCAG
The DNA here is from genome assembly GCA_037176925.1 of Amniataba percoides. Lineage (NCBI taxonomy): Eukaryota > Metazoa > Chordata > Actinopteri > Centrarchiformes > Terapontidae > Amniataba > Amniataba percoides. Next base: position 15,884,151 of record JBAJHX010000040.1, read on the forward strand.
GCGAGCCTCGGGCTGCATTTCAAATTTAGAGGCCTTGGATTAACACTCCGGGTGTCTTCGTGTGACCTCGCTGTAACCCGTGGTCGAGTCTGATGCACACATACACAAACATACACACACACACACAAACACCAGTCGTCCTATTTGCTCGAGTGTCCTTCAGCAGGTCTATTCTCAGATGAAATGTGTGAGCGTGGAAGCCCCGGTGGGCCCCGGAGAGAGCGTTTGATCTTCACCATTTCGGCTGCTGCTGTTCTCTAGTGGTTTAATTAGAAAAAAAAGAAAAAGTGGGGGAAAAAAATAAATAACGCTCAGACCTATCAACACTCCGGACTCCACTGCGAGTGGAGTGGAGGGAGAGAGAGCTGGATGGGGCGAGAGCGCAGCAGTAAGAGAGAGATGGAAAAAGGAGTACAGAGGGAGAAACCGATAGACACACGGAGACGGGGGAGACCAAAGGAGGGCTCGGAAAGCAAAAAAAAACAGAACAACATCAAAAACCTGTCAGCGAACGAGGCGATAAAGCAACATCAAAAATCAACTTCAATAAAGCGTGATGCCTCCACATATCAACCGGTGCCTTCTTAATCTCCTCCCATCCCCTCATCCCTCTCTCTCTTTTCCCTTCAGTTCACCTCCCTCCCTGCGTGGGTCCCCTCTGCGGTTGTACCTAATTAGTACACAAAGAGTCCGCCCTTGTCAGCCACATCTGTGTTTGCATCTGTATGAGTGACAGCCATTAACGAACCTCCAGGGCTTCATGGGAACGGAGAGAATTACGAGTTGCCACTCATTCTGGCCGCCTTATAGGCATCTTACGCACTCACTCAGCTGCACATACATTTGCACACAAGGGCACTGATCACATTATCTGCGCGTATCACAGTGCCAGGCAGCTGGGACTGAACACATACAGACTGTATTATATTCATGCAGCTGTAGCATGTCATGTCGTTAACTGGCAAAGAGAAGCTGGTCACAGTTTCAAACTTACATATGTGCGATTTTTTTTTCTTTACATGATACCAGCTGGTTTATCGGTCTCTCTCTCTGAAATGTTATATGTGTGTGTGTGTGTGTCCTCCAGGCGGCGTGCATCCCAGTGCTGCTGAGTAACGGTTGGGAGCTGCCCTTCTCTGATGTCATACAGTGGAACCAGGCGGTCATTGAGGGAGATGAGAGATTACTACTACAGGTAACACAAACAAAGACACACAGCTAGGACATCCTGATGGTGGGGGTTACCCCACTGTGCCATTATTGTGTGGCGGTCTCATCACCAGCAGGTGGTATGAACAGCAATCCAATAATGAAACACATTTTTATATAAAACATAATTGGTGAATTGATTGTTTTGGTTTACGAGAACAGCGGGTTTCTATGGGTACGCTCTGCATTTCTGTATTTACTTTTTTTCTCTGTAATAACCTATTATAGATTTATTAAAGGGGGGATGAGCAATTTTCAGTCAGGTTTTATGCTGGCATGAACCCAAAACGTTGTCGTATTTCAGTCATGCTGCAATGATTGAGGTCATCTTGTGGTGAAAAAACATCAGAAGATGCTTCCAGTAATAGACAGAAGTGGACAAAAAATGCAAATGAGTTGCTGACCGTGCACCAGAGTGATTAGAGTTAAGTCAAAGGATCAATAAATAAAGAAACTACCAGAGATGGGATGAGGGTGAGTCAGTTTATCGAGTCGCACATTAAGGCTTTTTCAGTTCTCTCCAGTCGTCGGTCTCACGCACATCTGACAGAACAGGTTCCATTTTCAACCAATGCTGGCTCCATAACGCCTCGCATTTCATTCGACCTACATGCACTTAGCTTTGACCTGAGGCATATTTTTACGCTTCAAGACTAGTTTCCATTTTACGCATGTAACTACCATAATTACAGTGAAACTGCTCTGGGCGCTGTCAAAATACAGACAGTCAATATGTTGCCTGAACGCATCCTGAGGAGACACTGACCGAAGACTGAAGGTGCTGCCGCTTCTCTGATAGATTACTATGTCTTTGTACATCTCAAATACTGACTCAAATCCTTATTCAAGTTCCAAGTAATGACAAACAAATCCAAAGTTTTGCATTTCAGCTCTTACACGTGCTGCTGGTCTATATCGTCAAACTCACTGTCCAATCATCTTCACGCTACATGAAGTATATTTGTCAGTAAAATTGGACACTCATTTGTTGTGATCATTCCAAGTTAAGGCCAAGAGAAGTCACACGTTATTGCTATTAAAGTCAACACAGAGTTACAAAGTGTTTTTTTTATTGATAGATATAGATAAATATATGGATTTTTTAAAAGGAATACCAAAGAGCACAATAACTATACCTACTAATGGGGTTATTTTACACAGAATAAAGGTCAATATTTTCCTCTTTACTGTAGATCAATGCTAAATGAATAGAGGCTTTATCTTGGGTTAAATGTAGGCATTGTCACAGGGAAACATCCATCACAAAGCAGGTATATTGAGACGAAGTAGAACCAGTAGAAGTAGTTCAACGTCTCACTGACAATCACAGTAATAACTTGAAATGCAGCCTTGAGACATAAGTTCGCTCTACAGTATGTAAATGGTGGAAAAGGTGCATTTATATAAAGCTTTTCTAAGTTAACGGACAAAGTGCTTTGCAATTCTGCCTCTCGATCACCAAACCAGTCGCTATATATTACCTGCATTGAATTGGTGTGGTCACAGGTTGGTGCCTTTTGAGATTAAACACCCCACAGAGGCTTTAATCCAGCTTCAGTTCAAAAGCACTTACTCACTCATCCTCTGTCTCTCTTGTCACAAACACACAGACAGACACACACACAAATAAGCACAATGAGGAAGCAAAGCCGGCTCGCTCGGCTACAACCTTTTTTCTGGACCCCCCCCCCCACCCTCCCCGACACAAATTACATCATGTCTCCCCCGCATTGATCCGCTTCGATCTCGGACGCGAATTGGCATTCAGCTAATGAACAGGAACAAGCCCCTGAGAGCTCAGAGCGGAGACGTTTTCATATTATGGCAGAACTGGGTTGAATGAGCTGACCTCATTAGTGGTTATTTCTACACACCTGCAAAACCAGCGTGCAAAACACACGTATAACACACACACATACACACAGATATTCACGCTGTCTAAGACCTGAGGTTAAGGAGTGTGAGGATTCTGCAGAAAAGCCTGAGTGAGGACAGACACTTGAGAAAATCCGAGGACGGCGCTGCGGTGAAGCCGTCCTTCAAGAGGAACTCAGGGAAAAAAAGGGAGAAAGCAGGAAGGACGAGGAGAAAGAGACAGGCGAGCAAGGTGAAGTGGTGAAACGCAGGGGAGGGGAGGCACGCGAACGGAAACCGAGAGGTTGATAGATCAAGGATAAGAATAGAAACTAAAGGGGAGAAAGAGATTTAGCGGCCTCCCGCCTTCCTTAACTGGTGCTCATTAGAAAATGCGTTGGCTGTGTAAAGACAAAGGGGTTTAAAGGAGTCGACCGCTCACGCTTTTCTCAATACAACATGGCTTTCTTCCACTTTGATTGAGCTGCTGAGCTTAACTCTCTAAGTGATTGAATCAATTTTGGTGATTCACTCGAAAACCCAATGTAGTTCTTACTAATTAAGGTCTAAGTGTTTGAACAACACACCCCAAATCAGTCCTGTGTCAAATGTTGTTTTGGGGGGGGGTAAATTAAGCCACCACTTGAGCCTCTTATGTAGTTTTGATCACTTAAATGCCATTTCCTTCTTTTTCTCTTTTCCAGTCTATTATAAGAGGCACTTGCTTTTAAGTAAATCTCTCTGCGACTTTTTTTTCTTCGCTCTTCTTAAATTTCAATGTCGGGATCTTTTATTTTACTTTTCTCATCTTTTGTCCTCAGGTGCCATCCACAGTGAGAGCAGTGGGAAACGAAAGAGTCCTGGCCCTCAGACAGAGGACCCAGATGTTGTGGGAAGCCTACTTTTCCTCGGTGGACAAGATAGTCCTCACCACACTGGAGGTCAGCCTCAGTCATGACTCACTCAGCATAAAGGCTCAGTCACAGGAAGTGGCAATCCGTGTTGTCTTTGTGAAATATATAAGCTTGGTCACACACACTCTGTTTACACTTTTTTTTTGTCTTAAAATGGGCTATCACAAGAGTACAGTGATCGAATGCGTCTCCAACAAGAGTGTAACAGGAAAATTACATAATCAATGCATCTCGACTAAAAAAAATCTGTCACCAAAAAGCAGGGAAAAACCTTTTGTGACAAACAAACAAAAACCAGCACACTCATCCTGCAGCTTACAGGACAACAAGTTCACATGTTATTTTCACAAGACATAAAAACAACCACGTTGAAACAAATGTTCATGTCAGTGTCTGACTTGTAATTCTGGGAGCCACAGTATCTCCGCTAACAAAACATCCAAACACATAACCATGCAAAAGTTGCTACGTTAAGCTATTTTAATGGTGTAAGATTCAAGGCCAGTGGTCAGGGGGAAAAACAGACCAAATATAAATCGATACAGAGCCCAAACTGTCCCAGCTCGAACCGAAAAATACTATTTCCTTGACCTGCGCTGAAAACCGTGTCTGCATCAGTGTTGTATTTTATAGGGTGGAAAGAGAGGACAGCAGAGGCAACAGCATCAGTCATTAATAGTTGGTGCTTGTTTTGGAGAATAAAAATAAACATCTGTAGTAAAAGAACAAAAGCTTGCGGGTGATGATGATAAGTTGATCCACCATCTCACTATACCTGTTTGCCTCTGTTGTGCATCGTGCAGCGCCCTCCGCTGATGATGGACCCTTAATGGTTCGGCTCAAAACTGGTGCTAACGCGGGCCGTTACACTATAGTAATGAGGTTCAAAGAATCTTGAAAGGAACCAGTTAAAGAACACGAGCTAATTTGGTGTAAAACGGGTAATGGTTTATACAGAAGACTTTTACCATTGGATCCTATGTAATAAAAACCATTACTCATCTGTGGAGCGGATTTTACGACAGAAGAGGGATAAATAGAGGGTTCAATTAAAGCGCTGAGATAGAAGAAGTAAATCTCAGTTTTGACCCTCATGATCTACCACTAGAGACTTCCGTATGACTCCCACAGAAATGTTGTAGCTTTTGGCTTTTCAGCACTGGCGAGAAACCTGATTGAAACGTTTCAAACACTCCTACCACACAATGCAGTGCAGGAATGTGCAGCAGCATCCAGTGAAAACATCTACCAAAAAGAATCAGCCGCTGTAAACACAGGCTTTCTGTTCAACACACTGCCGTAGTTGCTACCTCGCTGCGGTTTACTGCCTGCGTGCTATCATCAGTCCTCTTTCAGAGAGGCTTTCCAGCAGAGTTTTCACATTTGAATCCAACCCCCCTTCTATCATTATGATTATGGGGTTGGATCTTGGCCCATGCTCTACATTTCAACTCTGTCTCAGCTCTGTGTTGTACTAATAGGTCTAGGGAGCATTTCAAAGCAGTCCACATCCGCTCTGCCTGCAGTCTGGGAGAAATCCCCTAATGTATAGAAATGATATATCATTACGTTGCAGATATCAGTCTCAACCTGCTAGTTTCTGCCTTGCTGCTCGCTATTATCAGCCCGTGAGAAATGTTTCTTTTTTTTTTTTTTTGCTATGGGTCAGGGTCAGAAAAAGTTTAATCTTTGAAAGAGTCTATGCAATATACAAAAGGAATAGAGCTGCCCAGAATATTTCCCCTGATTTCTAGCATGGTCTTAGGCTTATATATACTTTTCTCTGTCCATCTTTTGTTTTACCCTCGTGTCTGTGAGCAGGCTGAGAAGAAATGTACTTCAAAGGTAGTTGCTCCACCTAAGAGAATGTCATTTGAAGGTTAGCCCAAGGGTTAACATGAAAAGAAACGAGAAACTCCTTGTATTAGAAGTTTTTGCACACGCTGCCAGTGTCGATTTTAGCACACACAAAACCCCCCCCCCAAAAAACAATAGATTTAACCCCGTTGAAATCAGAAGAAATCACAGTGAGTGGTGAGTTTTGCACTCGGATGTTTATAAAGGCGAGTCTGGCAACCCCTAGTGTATTTGCTGCTGGGGACTTACGCTAGAGATAATAAAGGAGAGGTTCTGGAGGTTGGTGATAAGCTGCTTATATACATACAGCATGCAGAGGGGAACTTCTCCCCATGGGAGACAGCTGTGCAGTCAGCCCGAGGTCAGTGAGGCAGAGGGCTTCAGAGTGGATACCACCACCGCCACTGCTGCTGCTGCTGCGTGGACACCTCCTGTTGGTGTGAAATAGGAAGTACACACAGCATATCATTAGGGATTGCTGTAATATGCAAACACAAGTGTGTCAGGTCTCCAATTTCAGTGGAGTTTGCATGAAGCTCCAAGACTCTCATCCACCGGCTTAGAGGGAAAAAAATAAATGTGGTGCAGGCTTATACGAGATGAGCACAACAGCCACTTCACAGCACAAGCGAACATGTTCTCTCTGCTTCTGACACTGCAACCCTCATCCTCTTTTTTTTTCTCTCACTTCCCAGATCATTAAGGACCGCGTGTTCTCTCACATATCGAGGAACAAGTACATGTGGAACTCCCTGCCGGGAGGTCTGCTGGTCCTGCCCGAGTACTCCACTCACCTCGCACATTTCCCTTTCTACTACCTGGGACTGGGTAAACGCACACACTTCATTTAAATGAGCTTGCACAACATGCAAATCAGGACTCAGGATGGTGATGAGACTATTGTATCAGAGATATGGGGGTAGAGATGAGTAATCAGCGCTCAACAGGAAAATTATATTCAAAAATTTACTTAAGTCTTTGTCGGTGTTAGTTTTAATTTTGCAATTGCGCTGAAATATATGTTGCAAATCTGGCTCCTTATAATTTCTGTGTGTAGATTTTTGTGATTATGCAGTTTCTTCATGTGAGTTTTTGTTTGTACAATAGTTGAACAGTCTCTGCGAAATTCTGTATGTCTGTATGTATTTTTTATGTCATTTTTTCTGACAGTAGAGGGCACTAAAAATGAAAATTTCTGGCATCAAATTGTTCTGTTGATCCTTGACGGACTAATGCAGCTGTACTTGTCAATGTTTCCTGTACAGAGGAGCAGCTAATAAATATACCAGCAGGTCATATATTCTCTTTTGCCTCATTTCTTTTGCCTGTTTCTCTGTGACCTTGTTCAGGTGTCGGTCCAGGTCAAGAGTTCACTGCTGTCATCCATGCTGTCTCCCCATTGGTGTCCCAGTCTCAGCCAATCATGAAGCTACTTCAAGTGGTCTCCAAGTCAAAATACTGCTCGCAGGTAAGAAAAAAAACTAACTATGATCAAATTAAATATGATGTAGCCACAAATGGTTCCACAAACAAACACTCTGCTTGATTGATGTCAGTGGCTATTTCTGATCAGTCCGAACGTGTTATGTAAAAATCCTCCTTCCCCTGCTGTCACAGATCATCATTCTCTGGAACAGCGAGAAGCCGCCACCCAGTCGGAGCAAATGGCCTCCAATGCCCGTCCCCCTCACTGTGACAGACGGCAGGAGGAAGGTGAGGACCGGTGCCACTCACAGCTCAGGCTGAGACCCGCTCTGACGTCTGAGTGGCAGCACGACAAACAGTTGCTCAGTCTGTTTATGCATCTCTCTCTCTTTCTTTCACTGCGCAGTCCTTCTCCTCGATGCGGTTGTTTCTCAGTCTTCCCTCCTATCCGTGTACATCTGACATGTCCACTGATCCGTGTGGCGTTCGCTTTCATAAATGTCAGTCACTCTGAACATTTCTTCTCTGTCTCCCTTTCACTGTCTGTCTTTTTTTTTATAAGCTCCCATGGAAAAATCTATAGTGATTCACTCATCTCAGTCACTCTGCTTGATTTACTGTAATATGATCATCTCTCTCTCTCTAATTCTCCGAATATCTCTGAGCACGGGGCAAGACAACGTATATCCCACAGTAAGATTTACTACTGTATTTCTTTCTCAGACCACCAGTCGGTTCCTTCCTCATGTTGCCATAGAGACAGAAGCAGTGCTGAGTCTGGACGAGGATACAGTCCTGCTGACCAGTGAGGTGTGTGCGTACACTTGTTAGTAATAAATGCACAGCAGAACTGCACAAAAAACAAACAAAAAAAAATCAATATTCCTGAGAAAAGTTGCGACAGTGTGTAAGTGTTCCACCTCTGTACTGTGCAGGTGAACTTTGCCTTCTTGGTGTGGCGGAGCTTCCCTGAGCGGATCGTGGGCTACCCTCCCCGGAGCCACTTCTGGGATCCCCTGAAGCGTGCCTGGGGCTACACCTCTAAATGGACCAACGACTACTCCATCGTCCTGACTGGAGCTGCCTTCTACCACAGGTACACCGGCAGACTGGCAAAACTGAGCAGAAAATGCTATATAGGGTCACATTATCATCCTGTGGGGTAGCATGAGTGTCTCTAACGAATTTACCTGCGATCTGTCAAGTAGTTGTTGAGATTTTTGAGTCTGAACTGAGTAACTGGCTGCCATCAGTACAGCCACAACACAGGCTAAAAGAAAAAAAGAAAATGCCATTTAGACCTACATGATTTGATCAGATATGTTTTCATTATGGACTTAAAACAACATACATAATGTGAACACACACCTACATCTAGATATATGCATGCATACTCGACATTCATTATGCAACTGAGATCAAACCAGACTGCCTATTTGGAGATCAACAGTGGAAAAACAACTGCAGCAGCAGCGGCGGCAGCAGCAGCAGCGGCGGCAGCAGCAGCAAACACGACATGAATCTCAACATGAAACACAAAACGGGACAATCTGACAGAAGACATATTATGGAGGATAAGTGTATGTGTGTGTGAGCGAGAGGGAAAGAATAAGCAGAGTGTGAATTACTCAGGGATTACTTGAAGCGGTTTGATTAATTCGAAAAAGCCTGAGGTCGATATGTGCAATGGCAGCAAGATGTGAGCTCTTATACAGAATGAATGTAATTACTCCACAGGCAGAGTACTTTGGATATCTGTAGAAATATTGCGACAGTTTGAGACTAAGCGTTTATTTTGTCAGCAGCTTCTGTGAAAACACTTTTTTTGTCGCACTATCAATCTTAGTGGCGCCGTAGGTTAGGCCCACTGATATCTGCACGGCCCGCCTGCGTTACCTCAAATGAACGTTTCACCACTTAATCAGAGAAAATGACGAGTAGTCGGCTGAAACTTGCCGTTCTCATTGTGCTAACACTCAATTTAGTCTTTTAAACGCAAATGATCTAATTACTTGCTCTATATTGTATTAAAAAAAAGAGATGTGGCAGCAAACCAAATAGCTTTTTGGGCAAATGGGCTCCTTTGCAAATAAATCCAGAAAACACAAGCAGCAACAACTCGTATTTAGTTAATTGCGGTTAATTTGAGTTCCTTGCCTCAATTAAACCATATTTAAAACAAGACAGTGACAGGTGTTAAGTCTTACAAATGCGATGCAGAAACTACCAGCTGAACAGACAAACGCTGCTTGAAAATCTCCAGTCCTGAAAACCGGAGGAGTGGAGAACATATGTGTCGTACCACAGGGGTCGAGTCTGGCGTGCACTATTAATATCAAATCCCACCGGCAGTCAAATGGTAAAAGTGTCCCAGATACATATCATCAACATACATCACGCCATCTCGCCTTCTTTCCCATAGACGCTATGATGTCTGCCATACAGGTGCTGGCTGTCTGGCCCTCCTCCGCCCTGATATGCCGTGCAGAGATCTCTTTATGCGATGCAGTTTAACCTTTTTTATTCTCGGTGTTGAGCCGACGTCTAGAGAGAATTTACTGTGCGCTGTGTGAGTGCAAATACAAGAGGCTAAGATTGTGATTAACATCAGGTTGTGCACGCCGGTGACAGATGTGATAAATTATTCTTACGAGAGAAATAATAGCTTAATGTGTAATAGAGGTGCGAGGTGAAAAATAACAGCTTTTTTTTTAACCATTCTTTTTCCACATCTATAATGGAGCCTTATAATATAACAGTTTCAATTTTTTTTTTCTATTGTGACTTCATGTGTGTTGTGTTTTCCTGCTGTAGACTAACAAAGCAGCTGTGGGAATTGAACCTGTGATCTTCGTGCTGATTATTTGAAGTGATTAATAAGGCAGATCCAGTGTCCTCTTTATCAACCCGTTTGATCTCATTAAGAATATTCTGAATGCAAATGTCCTGTTTTTTTTCCAACTTTAATTACACAAACACACTTTCATGTTTTCCACAGGTACTACCACTACCTGTTCTCCCACTACCTGCCCCAATCTCTAAGGACTCTGGTGGATCGCACCTCCAACTGTGAGGACATCCTGATGAACTTTCTGGTCTCCGCTGTCACCCACCTGCCGCCGATCAAAGTGGCTCAAAGGAAGCAGTACAAAGAGTTGCCAGGTCCACAGGTAAGGCGGCCGTTTCGTCTCCCCCGCTCATGTTTTGACGCCGTCGGCTTTGTTCTGGGTGGTAAACGAGTCTCGTTCTACCCCGCAGGGCACAAAGAGCGTCCCCTGGGCCAACCCCGAGCACTTCAACCAGCGGCAGGAGTGCGTCAACACTTTCGCCAGCTGGTTTGGCTACATGCCTCTGGTCCACTCTCAGTTTCGCCTGGACCCCGTGCTCTTCAAAGATCAAGTGTCCGTCCTCCGCAAGAAATACAAAGACCTGGAGAGAGCGTGAAAACAGGACGGGCAAGATGCTCGTGAAGCATGGAGGTCTGGTCGAGTGGCCTTTTGGACTGACAGATGGACCAATGTGAGGACTGTCAAGATGGGACGCTCGAGACTGTGTGGTCCGTTGTTACATGGACAATCAGCAGACAGACCCTGGTGGACTGATCTGGACTATATACACATAAACAAGAAGAGAAAAGGGGCTTATAAAGGTTCGAAAGCAGCTTTCTCCTTTCTCCACGAGTCTAGTGAGACGCAGAGGAGGAAATTCAGGGGGCCTTGAGTGAGTCCCTGTGATTGGGCCTCACGCTGAGAAAGGACAAACTCTATTGGGTGGCAAAAAAAAAGAAAAAAAAAAAAAGAAAAGGGAACGCGTGTGAACACTTCGGCTGTCAGTGCTATTGCTGTGACAATGAGAAAGGAATGGCTGTCTCACGCCAGAAGCACCCGAGGGACTGGTATTGGTGCCATGTCAATGTGTGTCTCAGCATTACTGTGCAGGGACTGTTGCCATGGAAACAGATAATTTCACATCAAGATGCTAACTGTAAAACCAATAAAGTGATTTATAAATGCAAACTCAAGCTGCTGCACAGTTTTTTTTTCTTTTTTTTAAACCTAGTAAATTATTTTCTCAGTTATTCAGTTAACAGCTTGGTCTGTAAAATGTCACAAAACAGTGTTAAGTGTCTGTTCAGATTGATTTTCTTCAACTAACACTCCAATTAAAAGTCAGAAATCCGTCACAGATCACTGAGAACAACAAACTGGCTGGAACAGGTCAATTTTCAGCATGTTGCTAAAAGAAAATGACTACAACAACAATTTTGCTATCAGTTATAAAATTGTTTGTAAATTTAATTTTCTGTCTGCTGACCAATCATTTCAATTTCACTCTTAACGAAATCTTCTCCTATTTTCCATTTCCACAATCACCAGGAGTCCATTTCATATTATGTAAACATATCACACAAACTGAGACCAGCACTTTTTCCCATCCAATGGGTACACTGATAATTTGTGCCATGTAGCGTGCCCTTGCTTACACAGCTGAAATCCTAGGATTTTATTTTTCTAGCAATCAATTTAATGTCGAAACCTCTTTAAGAGAATACTGAATTAGCGGTGAAATTATTTTAAATACAATTACAGCAGTGAAAAGCGCTGCCCAATCAGGGACTCTCATTCTTTGATAACATGCAACATGGAAGTGCTACACTTCGAGTCCCTGGTGTGTAAAAGAAGATGAATACAAAGAGTCGGGGGCAGGATTTGCATCGTGTGTCGGTGGATGTGCCTTGATGTACTTACATATCGTCTCAATTGTGAAGGATCGCAGCCCTCAGGGTTGGAACTGGCACAGCCGAGCACACGCTGCACAGACTGAGCCGGCCAGTCTCGTAATTTAGACGCAGGATTTGAAAGTATATGTTCAGAAATTTTGTTTTTTAAAAAAAAATTTATTCCATACAAAACAGAAACAACCCAGTAAGCCTACCTTTTGTCCCACGGTTTACAAAAATAAATTCACAGGCAAGCGAGTCTCAACGCCCTCAGGGTAAACAGGTGTGTTGTCTAGCACTCAGGAAGCTAATCTCATTAAAGTCATGCACACACACACATACACTCACGCACATACTTATGTACAAAGCACCTGAGATACATAGCTGCCAAGGGGCTGATTTGAATTCTGAACCCACTGTGTTTTTACAACTGACAGAGCATAATAAGGGCAATTGTTCCCATTGTAAACACAGTCGTGAGATAAGCTTCTGCACTTTCTGGAAGAATTACTCGCGATGGATTCAAGTCTGTCTGGTGTCGAGTCGGCACCCGGGGGCAAAACACCATGAATACGGTGTTATAAAAAAAATCTTTTTTTGTTTTTACCTGAGGCATTACAGGTTTCGACTCATTATTTAAACAGCGCGGAAACAGGGATCCATAAGTTATATGAATAAACAATATGACAAACTAACAGAGTACTTGGCGAAGAAAGGAGTTGTCAGCTGCCTTGGACAAAAAAACCCAAAATGATTCTTGGAGCTGGGGGGTATTAGGTTGACACAAGCTTTTTTTAACTTTCATCCTATCTCATTAATAGTTTTGTTCCCCCAAACAACTTTAGTATGATATAGAATAAACAGAAGTTCTTAGGCGAACTGTGAGCTTCAGTGGTGAAGTGCCAACGCAAAGAAGGTGTACCAAAGTGGAAGGTCCCATATTCAGAATCCAAACATAAATTCCCTCATTTCATCTGGTGTTTATGCCGTTATTCAGTCCTTGCGTCTGTGTTGGAATGCACTTCTTACGAAAAGGGAGCCGATCCTGTGGAACCGTCACTTCCTGAGCGTCAGCATGGCATTGACGTCCCACAGCAGGTTCCTCATCTGATCCATCAGAACCTTCATCTCCTGGTTCTTCTGGCGGACTTTCTGCAGGGGAACCACGAGACACGTAGCATCCATCAGTAAAACTAAACTCTGCATGAGCCAAAGCTTTCCAATCCTTCAAATCTTAAGCAGCCAGGACAGAAGCTAGTTTACTCTCTTTTACGCTTGGGTGGTATCAAGGTATTTTTGTAAGTATTTTGAATTCCCGCAGGTATGATTTTCAACACCATCAGAAATACAGACACTCCACGTTCTATTAAACTGATGCAGAGAAACTGTGTTGATGTGATGCATTGTAGAGCACAGCAGACAACAGTGGTCTGCCACCACCCTTGCATCGTTTCCGCTCAGCCTGCTGATGTGTTGTTATAGAAGAAAGGCTCTCACAGTCTGAAATTAAGTTTTTGACTCACCCACCAAGGGAATTGGTAGATGAAAAGAAAAAAAATCCACCATCCAAGTCTCTTTTGTTACTGTCCAAAATAATAAAGTGACTGGATTTAGTAGAGTAGCTGATGATGTCCTGGACGGTAAACATGTTTATACAGCAAGCATTGTGAGCAAGTGTGAAACCTTGACACAGACAGCAAAGATTTTTTTTATTACAGGACTGTTTTGGTGCAAACATTTACCTGGCAGTGTGACCTGACAGCCTTCAGAGATTTATTTGCCAAATGGAAAATCTACCCACATTTGGTACTTGGTGGGTGTTAATTTCAGAGTCTGACGGCATTTATTCACTATCTGTTCATTATTTTAGAGGTCATGAGAATTTGAACCAGTATGACTCCTCTAAGTGGGCTGTTGCATATTAGACACATCTTAGAATGATTTTATGCTTTCGCTTTTATGGGTTTTTTGTTTGTTTTTTACACCAATATTGTCATATTCCCACATATGTAAGGTATGAAAACGCAGCTCCCATCCTAGCCTAATCCCAATCAACATTAATCAATAGTTGAGACTTATGTACAAATATACCTGCTGGAGGGTTTTGAGAGAGAAAAGACACTTTTCACTGGTTTACTACTAGTGTTGTTGATAAAAACAAACAGACTCACCAGCCTCAGGCAAACTTTACAGCTACTGTGCCATTGGCTGCCTGGTGGCAATTTCCAAACCTGCCTGAAATCTTTGTCCTTCAGGAATATCTAATGTTTACACAAACACTTTTTGTAACATTTACTTAAGCTGCACATGATCCATGGTTTCAGCATGACACCCATACCACCCAGGAGCACCTGTGGTCTGTGTCTGCACTGCCACCTAGAGGTACTTGCAGGGGAATTTCTTATTTATCACTTACATATCTGGCAATATGAAGCATATTCCAACAATTTGTGTCATTTACAGCATGCATTTTATCAATCATCACTAATAAATAAAATACATGCAGTAAAGTTTAAGGTTTACTGCAGAATAACAGCTGACTTTATTCCAATCTAACACCAGCACATGGGAGATGTAACAGTCAGTACCTCACTTCCTCCCATCCAGATAATAGGTGTGAATTAATGGCTAATTATTACTTGCGACAAAAGGAAAACAGTAACACACCTCTAGAACCTCTTTCCTCTCCTGGATGACAGCAGAACTGCAGGGCTCCACTTTGACGGAAACTAGCTCCTCCCCAACATATGGCACAAGCTGAGGACACAAAATACATACAAAATAGTTTTTTTCCTTCACTCCTGCTGAAAGAAGACAGAAGGCAAAAGATACACCGACAAATCCATTAATCAAGACCAAAGGACCCAAAGGGTAATGTCCTTTTCAGTGTTTTCAAGTCATAGTTATATCTTTTTTTTCTTTCAAAGAGCTAACTATTTGAAAAAAGCAGACTTTCAGACCTCCGGCGGCCCCTCCTGCAGGTCAGAGGTCATTTCCACACAGCGTTCATACAGGAGCCGGAGCTTTCTGAACAGGAGGGCGAGCTGCCGTAGGTGCTCCTGGAGCTTCCCGAAGCGGTCCTGGTACATCGCCTGGCTCTGCGTCACACCATTAGGTAGCTACAACAAAAACATGCAGCGTCGCTCATCAGTTTAAGGGTCCTCATTTTGGTTGAGATGGTGATGTAATAACAAGACAAGCAGAAAAATAGGCAGCAATATATACTTTTCTTTTTGTATTTATGCTCAGTTTCCTGATAGGTAAACAGTTGATGCTTTGAGACACTGTCCAGACTTTACCGTTCACCTTGGTTTTTATACTGTATTAAATATAAGCGCATGAGGATGGTAAAATGCATGACAAGACAGTTTTTGAGTCCGTAGTCCTGATGCTGCTGTTTTGCACTGACAGTTTTCAGCGCAGGAAAAAAGAAAGGGGGGAAAAAAAGCATCGCTCAGTGTAATGGACAAGGACAAGCTGGAAGAGCTGAGCTACACACTGAGAAACACAGAGAGAGACAATTAGAGACACAGATCAGGTGGAGATGGAGCGATGAGTAAGACAGATACTGACAAGCATGCCAAGCAGATACGCCAGAAAGGAGGACGGGACAAATGCGGACTGACAGACAACAGAGGAACCCTGTAAGCTGGAAAAACAGAAGCCATTCGGATAACATCCACATACACCTCACTGGAGACACCAAAGGCCAGATCGCAGTAGACTTGGTGAAGTTTTCCTACAGTAGCTGTTGTAAGACCTCACAAAAAATAAGTTATAGCATTTTGTTAAGCTAAATTAAAACTGTGAATATGAGCAGGAAAGTACTGATGCTTAATTTTCTGTCCTGCTCTTCTATGTAGGCAGAGATGAACTAAACTGGTGCTGAGGTCAGTAAATTACTTCAATGACAGATAACAATTTCTTTTAAATGCAAAATTTTGTAGTTTCCACTTTATCAAATATATGCATTTCTCACTATTAATACATGTTTAACATGATTCTTGTTTTTCAGATGAAATAACCAACTGTAAAATGACAGGTTGAATTCAGGTTCATCTGAATTTGAAATTTGATGATGACTTTCTTTCAGAAACTTTCTAGTATACATAACTCATCAATTATTCAAAAGAGTAATGTTTAACATTAAGTCCCAGAGGTGCTCCAAATCAGAGGGTGGACTGCAAAATCTGCAGAAGGGGACTGTGTGATATGATCGAAACTCAAGGACAAGCCAATAAGTTGACCTCCAGTAGAGACTGTTTTGCCAAACTATCCACATAAATAAACAGATGATAAAAATACTGTCTGCTTAGAAAAAAACATTACTTTTCAATACTGCAGTCCAATGCAAGGCTCCCTACAGCCCGACACATACTAACTCACTCCAACGCCTCTATATTAGTTTGGATTGTATTACACTATAAAGATGTGCCTGATAATCTGGTAGATCTGTGTCCTGGACCATTGCAGGTAATGAGATTTTTCTCATAAGTAGGCAACTTGGTCAATCATTATAAACAGCGGCTCCTACATATAAGAGAAAGAGTGTACTCATGTTTTCAAACCCAGGCAGCACCTCTCACAGACATTTCAATATTCATTCAACATTACATCTTCATCTGGCCAAAAGTACCTGAGTAGCTCTGGTGATCTGGAAAATCTCCATGGTTCGAGTGACAATGTCCTGGACGGTCTCCTGTCCGATCCGGCAGAGAAACACCGGGGAGATTTCTCTCAAAGCTCCCTGAGGGGGCATCTGCTGCTGCCCTGGGGCAGAGGCACCACCGGGGGGCAGGTGGGGCTGCTGCTGGGGGGGCATCCCGGCCATCCCCGGCTTCTGAGGTAACGAAGCTGCCATCACACAAATCTTTGGGAACGAAATAAACACACAAGAGCGACAGGCTGATGAAAAGAAAGCAGTCTGAACTTCACGTGTTTATGCTGGTTCATCTGATTTACTGACTTTAAAGTGTTACTGTTTTAAAGTAAGATTATGCTGCATAAAGTTAATCTTTTCTGAGTTACTTTAATATACAGAAACTCATATTCCTAAAATAAAAACACAAGGTCAAAACTATTTTTCTCCACTCTTAATTAAATGTACTTAAGAAAGCAGCGTCTTACTAACAAAAGCTAATGTTGGCTAATGCAAACTCCTTCTGAGTCAAGCTAGTTAGCTTGCTAGCTAGTTAGCTGGCGGCAAATGAAGAAAACTGCTTACCTAAACGAACTTCCGCTGGATAAATGCCGTCCAAATATTTCCCAATTTGCTCTATTAATTTAGAAAAATACAGCTTCCTTATTTATTGTTTTAAATCAGACATAATGTTGGTTTCCACCGATGTCTTTCACAGAGCTCGGCACCTTATTGTTTTCATTGCGTCACTTCCGGGCGGAGCACAATTCTCACCACTAGATGGCGACAGATGTTTTTCAAGAAATGTATAATAAACAGCAAAAATAAGTAATATTTACATCTTTTACCTGAGCAGAGGTGACACTAACACATTTTAAAAACACCCCACTGCAAGTAAATATCTTTTCTTAGTAAAAGTATTATCAGTGGTACTATCTGCAGCCTCCTCATGCATAATACAGATGGTATCATATGATCAATATTATTGATGCATTAATGTGTAAGCAGCATTTTAGTACTGTAGTTAGTCAATGTGCAGCTACTTTTAACGCGATTATAAAGAGCAGTTTGGGGCAGTTTAATTGTTTTAAAAGTTTTAGTAATCTTGTTTGTAAAAAAAAAAGAAGTATAAAGTAACACAATTAGAAATACACACAACAAATGCAAAGAACAGCTACAGTAAAAAGTACAGTAAATATGTAAATGTACTTTCATCTCTGCTCATAACATCATTTTGAATCATTTTGAAAAGAGAAGGAATCATTTCTAATAATGTAAGTGAATAAATGTCAGTAATTAGTAAAGTTATATTTTAGATTAAATGGAAAATGCTGTCAAAGAGTGATAAAAAATGAAAAGAATTGAAGAAACTGAACATCTTCTCATTCCCAAATCACATCCCTGTCCTAAACACACCTTTTCATGGAATAATGTGTAGAAATGATACAAACCCAGCCTGCACTTATAGACTTAGGCGAAGGCTGAGTGAAGGTCATACGAGGGAGATTTGTTTTCCCTGATGCCTGGCCGGCCCAGTGAGATTCACAGTTCGCAAATCATTCACCCCTCGTGCATTCACCTGATTTGTTAACTCTCTGTGGCTTGAGCCTTTACATAAGATCAAAGGTGGAGCTCCTTGTGACGCAGCAGAACGTTTTTAAGGAAGTACAGTTTGTTTTTTTATGTGGTGTGGGTTGTTGTTTAAGAGAGACTTTGATTACCTTACCGAACGTGATTAAATGACACGCTGGTATCAGTATTTGATAAAAGGCAGGAAAGTTTCGATTGCATTATTCCTATACGTGCAGGAAAAAAAGCTTTATACTTCCTCTAAAGCCAGAATAGATTAGATTAAGTGTGCCAAGAAACAGAGCAGAAGTTAAAAAAAAGAAGGAAACATTTCGCAAAACTGATTGTCAAGCTGAAAACACAGCTGTTTGATGTTTTTTTTTCCTGCTTGTCACTGCAGTAAACCGCCTGTATCGAGGTTTCCGTCCTGCTCCCTGGATTTGTGTTTGTTCTTTGGTATTTTCATAATAGTTTTTTTGTACTTGCTGTAGAACCTCAGCTTGAACTTTATTAGCACTGCAAGGGAGATTTGGTTTGCAGACAGGCAGCATTGAAAAAGGTCACATGAACGTACTGATGACGCGTGATGTCGTGAAAAGACTGCAGCGTGTTTGATATGTTTGAAAATATTTTCAACTGACATATTCATTATAATTATGTTCACAGCAAAGCTTGCCAATAAATATAGTGTCCAGAAAGATGGACTTTGGTTAACGTTTATATTTAGTTAGTGACTAACTGTGTTCAAGATATTGATCTACATAACATTTGATTAATACCAAGTGAAAGTTAAAGTTATGCTAATGCTGTCCAGATGGCTTATTTTGCCTTCATCACTTGTCTAAAAGAAACACCACGGAAACAGCTTTTATTGTGCAGAGTGAAGAAAAGTGTCCAGAAAAACATCCAACCACATGTGAAATTTTGACCTTTGCCAATGATTGATATCAGTTCATAGAGAGCCACCTGTGTGTGCTCTGTGAGGCTGATGTTTGTGGCAGTGAGTAAAATGTCAACAATTATTGGATGAGCTGCCATGAAATCTGGTAGACATTCATGGTCCCCACAGAATAAAAGTTAATTATAATAAGTCACCCCCTGACTTTTCATCTAGCATCTAGCAATTTTGTAGACATATGACTAAGATGTATAAGAACATATAATAACGTTTGACCTCACGTGAATGAGATTGTCTTTCTGAGGAGAGAATGAGACATTTGCAGGGCTCATCCTCCATCCAGTGTCACCTTATCTTTATGGGTGATTTACATGAACTTCTGAGGCAATAAAACTTCACTTGATGCAATCTCTACCCTTCATCAGATAATACCCATTGCACAGAAGGGAACAGTTAGACGTCTGATATTAAAAATCAGATCGAAACAAGGAAGACTGCGCTGTAACGTTTAACTCGTGTAGCTCCGGGCGTTCTGAGCTGATCCCACAGAACAACAGAAAAGAGGGCCTATAAATGAAACGAGCAGTAGTTGCTTTTGTGTTCGGTAGCACTGATGAAACCTGAGATGAAATAGGGCACTGGGCTATCTGAGAGACACGTCACGGTGCCAGAAACGGGCGACTCCAGGAAACACGCGGCGCGCCAATCAAGCTGTCGATAAAGCGCCACAAGGGCCTGGCTGTGCGAGACAAGTTCATTTCCCCTCTCGTTCCTTCAAGTCATGTGGCGCTGATCAGAGAAAAGTGCTTTAAAGTTCATACTTCAATTGGTTTAAACTGCCAAACTGGTTCCAGTATATGTTCATATATATATATATATATATGTATATATATATAGCATTTGTGGAATACAGCTTCTGCCTTTACCTTGAAATAACTTCACTCGGCAGCCTTTCTGCCAAAGCCTTCGCGCTGTCATGAGCAGGGCTGTCTGCTGAAGTCTTACAAGAAAGATACAAGCTGTTATATGTGACTTCAAAAATTAAACACTCTCGTATCCAATGCTGTTCCAAAACTATTCGAATTTTTTTTTGCAACGCTGTTGTTGAGTGGCATTTTTAACAAAGCACCATAACAAAATGTCACTGTTATTTCAAGTGGATGGAAACAATCATTGGATTGTTGGGTTTTTTTTTAGGAAGTGATAGGGTGCCACTTTTACCTCGAGTATTTGTACAAACCCAGTATAAAAAAATAAATGTCATGTGGGGCACATTCCTTTCTGCTTACTTCAGATCCTTCGGCTGCTAGTCAACAGGCAGGACGAAATCCAACGTGACTTATTGCTCAAATTTTCAAAGCGATAAGGGTTGAAAAATGTCAAAATAAGCACAAAAAAAACCTTTCTTTGGAAGTCTTTGCTGATGGGTTTCGGTGGGTGTATTCCATTTTTGGGTGAATTACTTCATTGTATCGCACCAGTTTTCCTCAGTTGACTTTTGTTTATCTCGGTTGAAAGTGAGAAGTTAAATACGAAGAGCAAACATTACTTTCAGTTTCCGTCTAAATGCACTGTGCAAATGCCATCAAATGCAAATTCCATCCTGTTCTTGGCAACAAAAAAAAAAGGATTACAAGCTATCTCAACACAGTTATGCATGTTTGAGGAAAACTAACCGAGTCTTGATAAATTATATTCTTTAAACTATGAATCATTACAAAGTGAGAGTTCTGTGAATTTGTGCTCTTTAGTTCAGACATGCAGGAAAAACAACTGTGATAATTCACTTAGAATTGCTCATAGATTCCTTTGCACTGTAAAATCTCATAATCACTTATATTAATATTCTTATATCACAAACTGAGTGCTAATAGACACATTTTTTAGTGTCAGGTTAGTTTCACTTGTTGAGTTTTTCAACTTTTTCATTTTCATCTTGTGGTGCAGAGGACGTATTGAGAGTTGCAGAAAAAATAGAGCCCTGATAACATTAATTAGAGTCACACTGGGATCAAATATGGAAACATATATCTTGGCACCACTGGATGATGTGGAACAATTCCAGGTGCACAAATCTCTGCAGCATTATTTCACCAAAGTGCTTTAATCTCCAGGGCGGAGGAAGCACTTGGCCCGAGGCAAAAACAAAGTCAAACCTTAGCTTTAGAAAAGGCGCCCAGAACAATCTTTTCACAAAATATTCTGCAAGCATTTCCATAATGCTGCAATTCTGATTTTCATATCAGATACATATCACTTGTCTGTTCTCTCACAGCGCTGATTGTGCGGGTCAGTGTTGCGGAGGGCTGGCGGGTATAAAATGACACACGGAAGGGTGGGGACGGCCATAAAGAACGAGGGAAACAGCTGGAGACCAAGATGGAGAAAAGAGGGATGCTGTTCCTCTGTGTCTGTTTGACCATCGTATTGCTGCAGACCATCCAGGTAAGGAAATTTTGGGATTCCCTGGAGCAAAAACACCCCTGATGGCCAAACAGTTTGGCCTCTCAGATTAGTGGACACTGGTTAGTCAGCTGATTTGTCTGCACTTTGAACAAAAAGCGTGGCAGCGATTTGTGCCTACGACTTAAGTATGTTTGCAGTCAAATTAGTAAGGGATGAATGACGCATTTGTCTAGTCAAATGGAGGAGAACATGAAAACTTGTTGTTGTTTTGGCCATCCAGAACAGTAGATTCTTTCTGTTCAGATTGAATTTTTTTGGGGGGATGGGGTATCTCTTTTTACCCCTTTAGTATTTATTCATTTAGTGAAATACTACTAGTTAACCCTAATCCTAATCTCTGACCTTAAAGAACAGTAGTCACCAGTAAAGCCATTAAACGGCTGCCATGGGACTTTTATGACTTCGCATCAATGTTACTTGAAAAGTGGAAATTGGAAGTTCTTGAACTTGGAAACAGTGGGGTTTGTTTTTTGTGGTTAATATAACCTTAATCATTGGAAAAAGACATTGGTTGCTTTTACAAATAAGCTTTGACAAAGAAGTTAACTTTTACAGCGATGGCCAGGAAGGTCAGGCTGAAGATTCAACTAAGTGTTTGTACAGTTTCTTTGAAATCTGCTATGAAACCTGCAGTTTCAGCTGTAACACATCTGGATTATTATGACCAGAACATTTATCTATAGCTCCTCTGCTGCTATAATTCTGTGAAAAGAAATAAATTAGACCTACTTAGCGCTCACTAATCTCGCTAATCCTTTCTTTGGCTAGAGGGAGCCACTCCTATTGCCAGATAAACAAGATATGACCTATCAGGAAAAATAAAGCGAAAGTGTGGACTGGAGTTCAGATACAACAAAGAGAAGGATGCAGATACACCGTGTGCAGTCATGGGGGACAATTTGTGGAGGGCAGATACTGTATGGACTACTGATGTCGGCAATATGCAAAGCACGGTCAGTGTCCTCACGCCTCCTGTGTTCAGCTGGAGCAGCAGGTGCTTGACCTTTGCATTGTGCAGCTGCAAAATGTTCGTCACTGTCACACTGAGCGACACTGTGCTGCAGCTTTATCTGTGCCATCGACTGATAACTCAGGCAGGAAATAAAACCACTGTAAAATGGTGTCAGGTGAAGGAAAGAGCAGCAGGTGGATGGAGCAAGAAGTGCTACAGAGAACAATATATATATACAGTTAATATAATATTATATAATATTATAGTTTATATATTAAACAGTTGGTTCACCCAGGTTACATGTTTTTCTTGCTTACTTCTATAAGTATATAGCCATTTACATTGTTTTTTCTTCTTTTTTGAAGGCTAAAAAGCATTTTAGAAAATTATAATATATAAATAACGTAATAAAAATGCAGTCCTTATAACAACTGGTTTGCAAAGTATTCAGAATAATTGCCGCCATTTTATTGCATAAAAAATGGTATCTCCAATGCTTTCAGAACCACCCAAACCACTAGTGTAAAACATGTTTTTATGTTGTTCTATGAGTGAAGTGAACTCTTATTATATGTATTTTGTACTGTATACATTCTGCTGAGGTCTGTAATTCCCTTAAATGTAACTCACATCCGTTGTTCTCTTTTACACAAGGGTACATCTGCATCAAATAACTCCAGCGTCTCTGAAATGACCACACTGCTTCCCCACAACGCCATGTTCAACGGAACCACCAGCAACACGACTCTGAACGGAACAACACCTCACGAACCCACCAACTTAACTTCCTCCACGCAATCCACTCAGTCCACGCAATCCACTCTATCCAGCCAATTCGCTCTATCCAGCCAATTCGCTCTATCCAGCCAATCCGCTCTATCCAGCCAATCCGCTCAGTCCACTCAGTCCAGCCAATCCAGCCAGTCCACACAATCCGAGCAGTCCACGCAATCCGCCATCACGTCAACGCAGCGGCCGACGATGTCCTCCGGAGCAACTGTGCTTTGGAGCTCTGGAGCCACGCCGCCGACCTCTGAGCCGCCTCATCACGGGACTAATACACCAACGACGGCAAAAGGAGGGTCGGCCTCTTTGTTGGGGTCCTGCGGTCAACTCCTGGTGCCCGTGATCTCTGTTCTGATCTACGGGCTATAGGCTGAAAATGTAAAGGCAAACAAAAGATTAGAAATTCTTCAGTAGAAACATTTGATTTTCAACAGAGCAGAACGTGTTTAATTACTTTACTGTGACTGTCACACATTTCTTATCTCAGTGCTTTGAAGGGCTTTGTTTGCTCTGAGCTTTCTTTTCCACTTTTGACCTTAATAAATGATGTATAAATCCACGCTTCACATGTCGAAAGTACATTTTTAACCACAGAGCGCAAACACTGTATGATGTTTCAATGGATGTTTTATCCAATTCATCTGTAGGTGAACTAGTTTTTAAAAATGTGTTTTAAGGTTTGATAAAACTAGCTACTGGGAGGGAAACAGTGGGAACTGTAATGTACTTTTAGATTATATGTAAAAAGAGCTGGATTAATCCTACATGAGCTTTAGTTATCCTGAACCTGACAGAAACGGTAGAGCCGCAGCTGATGCCCCATTCGCATTTTGATGTCGATATTAAAAAGATGAACAATGCTGCATTCAAATTGAGGCTATCTTGAGCCACCTTGCCTAAGTTGTTCTCCTTTAGTAAAATCAGGGAATTCTGAAGGGAAATATTATCAGGATGTAGGGCTGCTTTATATGGGCCTTAAAACTGGACAAAAAATAGAGAAAAACTAGACTTTGATGGAATTACATAGGAATATAACATGAGTGAATCGATCCAAAATCACCATGCTCTGATATCAGCTGCTTGCTTGTTACGTTAACTCTACTTTCATTGTTAAAATAGTTTATCTTAATCCTCAGAGTAACAACTATTTTAACTCTTTCAGCAAGGTGAAGCTGTTACAATGTTGCTTATCTGTGATTAATCAGTGAGTTCGACAGACAATCACAGTCACGAAAGTATAAAAATAGCTGCGGCCAAGTGGTCAGAGGCACAACAAAGACAGCAGAGACAAGCTATCTCTTCCCTCCATATTGGGACTGATTTCACAAGGCCCAGCATGAGGTTTTGCATTTGTGGTCCACGGCTGGGGTGGAGATGGAGGCAAAGTACTTCCTGAATGGAAATGGGTGTCAGGTGAAAAATCTGAATATCTTATAAAAGGCCGGTCTCCAGAAAAACACGTTTCACACAACTAAGACGCTCTGCGAGAACAAACAAGGCCAGACCTCAAAAAGGGAAAAGAAACCCGTCAAAACGACCAAAAAGCGGCAAGGCTTCAACAAGATTTATCTCCAGCTGTTTGTCCTCAAGAGGAGGTCGGCGCTCATCCAGCATGAAGTACCTTGTCCTGGGGCTGTTTTCGCTGGCTCTGCTAGGATTTATCCATGCACAGGTAAACATTTTCATTGGCTTTAAATTAGACAGTGAGACCTACAGTAAAGGTTAAAAAAATCTTAATGTAATTGGAATTTCTTGATTTTATTTGTTAAACAATAAAAATGACCTAATTTCTTCAACATCTCTAATGAATAAATATCTAAATTCACACAAGACTCATTTGCTACATTTGATCATACCCTGTCCTCGCATCTTTCATTTTTTCTCATATAAATCAGTGAAAGAATATCGATATTTTTCACAATAAAGTGAATGATACTTGGTAACACCAAATTACAGCCAGCTGTGTCATCCCTCTCCGGTTCTGTCTCCTCTCACATCCTGCAGAAGCCGGAGCTCAATAACACCTCCAACACAACCATGTCATCCAATACCACTTACAACAACCCCACAGGAACCAACACCATCAGTACCTCCACAGGCGGAGGGAGTCTCATGACCACCACGACTACAAAGAACGGACAGAGCCACGTCCTCACCTCCGTGGGCCTGCTGTGCGGATCGTTTGCTCTTCAGGCACTTTGGCACTGAGCACCCTCTGGAGTGAGTCCTGAGCCACCACCACCACCACCGTGTCCCAACACGCTGCAAATCTGAGCTTATTCATAGTATCTGCCGTAGTGGAAATACATAGTCTGTTTCAGCCTGTATTTATGAGATGAAAAGAGTCACGGTGACGGAGCCAGCTTGTTAATTAACCACCAGATAAATAATGACACGTGAGCCAGATTCTGCATTGATTTATAAAGGAAAAAGCAGATACCTGTGAATCATAGCTTTTCTTTGCTTTTAAAGAGATTACTGCTGCCTGATGTGTATTTGAGGCTGGCTGTCCTCAGCAATATTTACACTCTGTACATACTATGAGCTTATTTATTGTCCTGCGTGAGGATATTGCATATGATTGCTTTTAATAGATGATTATGTGATTTAAGAAATTAAAAATTGAAAAAAAAAATTAAATTGTTGCTTTTCGTAACATATTTTTCAAACCAAAATGATTAAAAAACAAAGCTTCAAAATGTGTGATTTGTGTCCAAGGCCTTCTCTTCGGCATAAAACAGATAGATGTCAGTCAAAGTGTTGTGTGATTAAATCTGAGATGAATTTACTCAAGGAGGCTCCATGCATGCCTCTGTTGTCTGTCATGAGGAAGACATACTGAGAAGACACCCAAATGTTGGACTACACATTTCATCTTCATCTCTACTACATCTTCAACAAGTAAAAAAGCAAGTAAGTATTAAGAGTAGTGAAATAATAACAAAAAACTCTTTTAAATCTGTTATTTTTGGACACTGTTTCCTTGAGGGTCTGCAGCAAATGTGCAGTTACTGGTACGAGGAAGCAAAACCCACAAAGTGAAGTTATTGTTGATTTGACTGTGTCAAAACTCAGTCAATATGTAGTGTTATGCTGGTACTATCTACCGTATTAGGGCAGGTGCAAAGCAAACAGCCACATACTGCAGATGAGGGTCTCTCAGTGGAAGAGTTTAGGGACTGACTATGGCCAAACAACAACACACTCAGGGTCGAAATCTTGACAGTGACTTTTACCCTGCAGCACACAAGGAAGTAATATTCCAACCTCTTTGCATAATTGCTCTCACCAAGTACTTTACATGAAGCTACGTCAGGCGGGGAAGTTTGTTTAGCAGCCTGTGATATACATTTCTTTAGCTCAAAAGTTAAACCATGTGTCGAGGAAGTGAAATGTTCATCGCTGTTATGATAAAAAAACGAAAAAGCCCGGCTTAAAAAAGTAAACCACACCAGATATCTTGTGTTTCCTAAAGTTGTAAAATTAATTCATAATGTATATATCTAAACTGTCATCAAATCTGTGAAGAAGCTTGAGTCCTGAATTGTTTTTTTTATTTTTATTTCTCAAATGGTGAACACTAGCAGATCTGATGTACTCTTGAGGTGAAAACCTTGATAATGACTTTTATCCTGCAGCTCATGATGTCACACATGCACAGAAATAATATTGCAACTATTTTGCATAATTGCCCTCACCAAATACTTTGCAGGAAGCTATGTTAGGACAGGGATGTTTGTTTAGCAGCCTGTCATATAAATTCATTTGAGTCAAAAATTAAACAGTGTGTCAACAGCAGGAGGTGCCCTTATTTTTTTTAGGCCCTTGCAATGAATGTCTAATGTTTGTTAGAATTGGCAGGTGTAAAATGAATTTATGCCGACTTAAACTTGTGCCAAAGCTTTAGTGTGTGATTGCTTTAACTCAATAAGGTTGTTTTTTTTTTTTACTCAGATATAGTCAGAAACAGTTCAAAGTACACACATTTACGGGTCACGCAGCTCTCTCCGACTAACTTCCGTGATCCAGAACCAGGTTAGACAGTACGTCATAAATGCAACACCTCTCCCTGCCCCCCGCCCCCCTGGAAACATGATATTTTTGTATAAAAGCAAGAACAAAACGAAAGAAAGTTGAAATAGACCAGGTCACAGTGGGGGAACACATCAGCTCTGTGCAACGGGACGACTTCAGTAACATTTCTGGTGCATCTCTGCGTCCTCTTACTTCTCCACCATGAAGATACTGGATCTGAGTTTTTGCCTGTTGGCTCTGGTGGTATTAGGAAAGGTAAATCCTAACGATAACTATTTTTTTAACACTTGTTCTTTCAGACATATGTGCCAAAATATCTTTTTTATGTAATACTACAGTTGTCTTATGCCATATTTTCTTTGCAACACTGTGAAGGGTTTTCCTTTTTTGTACATAATCAGATTTAACCAACAAATAATCCATAACAAACACGGCACACAAAAAGTGCCCTAAAAAGTCAATGTGGTTGAGTCTGCTTGCTGACTTGTCCCATTATTCTGAAAAGGTCAGTTTCAAGTGATCAAATAGGTCTTATTACAGGTTTTGTACTGCTGTGGCTTATTGTAAAAGTTTTGTTACAATAACCCGTTTTTTTTTTTTTTTTTATGAAGGTACACAGATTATCGTGAAGTCTCATTTTTTTAACTGTGCTTTTTTGTGGAACAAAATTTTTATGCTACGGATTATCGTAAAGCAGAAATGACCGTCTTGTCCATTTCCTGATAAGCAAGCAATTGGTTGACTGAAATTACAGAGAAGTCAACTCTACAGCTAAAAGGAGATTAAGTCACTTCTGCTTTGGAAACAGAAGTATTGATGCTATGACCTTTGTTTCTATCGCTGATTTAACTGATGACTGACTCTGTTCAATTCCTTCACCTGCTTCCACCACCAAGACGACTGCCGCTGAAAGCACAACTCCACGCACCTCTACGACTACTGCCACCACTTCAACTGCTGCCCCAACGAGCAATACAACCACCGAGGTGACTAATGCAACTACCACCTCTGCAACCACTGCCACGACCACCACTACAACCACCTCGACATCTAGACCTACCACCACTACAACCACCTCAACATCTAGACCTACCACCACTACAACCACCTCAACATCTAGACCTACCACCACTACAACCACCTCGACTCCTAACCCTGCTACCACCACTACAACCACCTCGACTCCTAACCCTGCTACCACCACTACAACCACCTCGACTCCTAACCCTGCTACC
>JBAJHX010000040.1:15912809-15924287 GCA_037176925.1 Amniataba percoides
ACCACTACAACCACCTCGACATCTAACCCTGCTACCACCACTACAACCACCTCGACATCTAACCCTACTACCACTTCTACAACTGTTTCCTCGACCACCGATACGACCACCTCCCCGACCAAAACTGCGACCGTGTCGACCACCTCTCCGGCAACCGCCACAGCGACGCTGACTCCACACACCACTCATAACGTGGGCTCAAACGTCAAAGCATCTCTGCTGCTTTCTGCCGCGCCGCTGCTGCTCCTCGCGCTCCGATGCTGAGCTGAGGCCTGCAGCTCTCCCCCGAAGGACTCGCAGACTCTCGTTTTCTCTCTCGCACAGTATAAATGAAGGTTGAGATAAACCGGATGCAGACACGCTACAGAGAAGGTCCCGACAAAATGTAATGCTTTTTTACACGCAGTATGTGAAACGTTTGTTCTTGAATTACTTATGTATGTCAGTCTTGGTTGAATCTGCAGTTTAGTAATGTAATGGTGAACTCTATGTGGCATCAGGACTAAGTCATTATTGAAAAGAAAAATGATATAATGACTGAAGTGAATGTACTGCATTTGATTCAGTAACCTAATAACTGAGACTGTTGTTCAGTTGAACTGTTAATGCTATGCTGTATAGACACCCACTGTTTATCGACATATTAATATTTGACCTTGATTTTTAAGCAAAAAAGACAAAGAATATTGCTAAATATACTATTAAACTATTAAAAGAAAGGTTGAAAGTGTTCTCTGCTTATGAGCACAGTTAAGGAAAAATAAAGTATGTAAATCAGGATGACGTGGACATATTGTGGCAGATGTTTAAAGTAATGAAAACAAATATCCGAAATGAACTCATGAAATATCCCACAGAACGTATTTCATCAGATTAATTGCACAAGCAAATGAGCACAAGCAGATCATGTAAATGAAATTCAATAAAATATGAACAGCAGCAATAAAACACAGTTTATTGAAGTTTATTTTATGCACAACCATATTCTGTTTCAGTGGAAAAGAAAACTGTATAAATGATGGAAAACTGTAGCTACTCAATTCTGCAGCCTTTGTTTAATCTTCAGACCGACAGATGGCCAGCAGAGCCTGAAGATGTTCTCCTTTGAACCGTTTCTGTTGGACAAAGATGAAGTTCAAATGTAAAAAAATGACTATATATATCCTCTTCAAAGAACAAAAAAATAACATAGATTTTAAGAAGAACTCTTCTGATTGAAATGTTTTATCTGGGAAACCCCCACATTATCATATCAGTATATATCCACTCATGCAAGCGTGTTGAGGTGATATATTTATCTTGGTATAACTGTATTTGCGTGACTCACCTGTAGATCGGTATAGAGAGAAGTGCCTGTTAATTTCAGGTAGGCAGCCCGGATGCACAGCAGATCTTCCTCACAGTGAGACACCATAGTCCCCTGAACTATAGGTGTCTGAAACAGGGAAATGTTTTGTTTGCAAACTGTACTTTACAACCACAAGTAGTAGTAGTCCTACATGTGCAACATGTCTATTGCATTTGATACAGATTTACTATTGGTTTATCTTTATGGATCTGTAAAGTACAAATGTATTTCTCCAGGGTCTAGGCAGAAGCAAAAGGCAGATCCAGATTTTTTTTTTATATGGCACAGTTAATACACAAAGCAGTTTCAAGGGGCTTTTTTGGACATTTAAACCTTAAACAATTTGAAAATAACTTTAGAGTAACTATTTTATGACAAACAACGAAGCACCCTTCTTCTAAATTACAGGTTAAGGAGAGTATTAGATATTTTCAAAAAGTCAAATTTGTGTTCTGCAGTAACAAAAATTGATAAAGAGTGATTAATTGATTTTTTATTCATTTTTCAAGTCTTCATTTTGATAAATGTGTTGATCAGTCACTTCATCCATCTGTCAGTATTATCATAAATGGCCACAAGTCATTGGAGTAAAAGACAGTTGATGATCAGCAGCATCATACCTTTGTGGAAGTTAGTCTTTTGGCGAGGTAGGCGTCAGGGCTTTCAATGCACTGTACTGTTATGGCAAAGATATGAGGAAACATTAGTGGCTAATCTACATGAAGAATGCATCACGTGGAATCACTCGAATCACTCACATCCGATTTAAAACGACAACAATTACCTAAAACTTTCAGACCCAGCTGGATGTCTCCGCTAAAGCGCTTCTCCACAATCTGAGCCACCATCTGTCCGCTCTCCATCTCCAGCCCCATCAGCACTGTCGGTAATACACACGGTCAGGGGAGTGTATTCATATTCAATATTCATATTCAAAGAATTTCGATTTTGAAACACAGAGAAACATTGATGTAAGAACTATGGTAGAAAATATATAGCCTCACCTTTGTTGAGATGGTCTGCGTCTCTAGAAGTCAGTATGTCAATCCACGGTCCTGCATCAGCTTTTTTCCCTTTTAGTGATGCAGACAGAGCCTAGAAGAATAAAAACAATAAAAAAAAAACAGTCAAAGAGGGATGACCTCTTATGCCTGTCTTGCTTAAAACCACTAACTACTCCATGCAAAGGTGTTCTGAAACTTAAAGAACTGCAAATTGTGCAAGAAGCAAAGTGTAAAAGCTGCTCCTCAAACCCACCTAGACTACAGTACTCAGTATAAAAGTGTCATGGAAAATAATACCTCAACATCTCTTTGAACCACACCAGAAACATTTTCTTTCTGTTGGGAGAGCGGAGAGAGGAAACACTTAAAAATGCAATTTCAAGGCATAAAAATATTTCATATCCAAGATAAATTTAACTTTTATGAAAGGTAACGGCCACCGCAGGGGCTTTAGTGACGATCCACAGTGGTATTAAGA
Source organism: Amniataba percoides (assembly GCA_037176925.1). NCBI lineage: Eukaryota > Metazoa > Chordata > Actinopteri > Centrarchiformes > Terapontidae > Amniataba > Amniataba percoides. Next base: position 15,915,640 of record JBAJHX010000040.1, read on the forward strand.
CGAATTGCTTTAATTATGAGGTCGAAGGTGATGGTAAAGGACAGAAATACTATTTTTACATGTAGCAAAGCCACAACAAGCTTGGCAAAGTCTCCACTGGTTTCTCCCTTCAGTTCCTTCTCCAGGCTCTTGTTATATACTGAAAAGCGAGAACAGATATCAGCACTTGGAGATATTATGAGTTTAAAAGTCCACAGCAATCAATCAGAAATGATGAAGACTGGTAATGTTCTGTGACTTACTTTGTTGGTATGCAGCACTGATTTCCTGAAGCTGCTGTCCGGATCGTGTACAAAGGATCTCCAGCAGTGTTTCCTCATCTGTGCCTAAGCCCTGCACAAACACAGACACACATGTATACATGTATATATGTGGGGATATGACAGACAGACAGACACGGTTTAATCCCTCCTCCCTGAAAAATGTGTATACAAACACAGACTCACTGCCATGGCCTGTTGCAGACGATAAGCCTCGTACTGCAGAGGAGGCATCAGCAGTTCCAGAAGAAGAGTCTCCACTTCTCCGCTCAGAGCTTTCTTCACACCAGCTGCCAGGTCCTGGTACAGAGTCGAAGCAAACGCTGATGTTTTAACAGATCGTTCATATTATCTTTACTTTTCAGACAAAAAAAAAGACCTGAAAGAAAAAAAAAAAAACCCTCTAAAAATAAAGTTAACTTGTTCTGTCTTTAATAATGGACACAGGAAATGTGAGTTTTAAAACGTGAAAGGATGAGACAAATACAGCCCCTCTACCAGAGCTAAATCATCCATAAAATATAATATAACAGTCACTTACATACTGTGCATCCCAGTTTTAATTTGCACTTGTGTCATCTGTGGGTAAACCTAGAAGTCGCTGCACTTTGCAATTTTGAACCAATTTAATTTGTCATCTATTTTTTTTTTTATTCCAATGTAGGATTCAGTGATACATAAAAATGCATACACCACCATCTGTCCCAAATACTTGATTTGAGAGAGGAACAACAAAGCTGAATAATGAATATCTAAACACAGAGGAAGTGTGGTCAGCATCGATGGACCACCCTGAGAAAAACGTGGCCTGATGACATCATCAGCTTCAGTGTCGCTGCTCTGACACAGCTGAAACTTAATTGTAGAGACTCAGTGAGCTGACACAACATAAAATGCTGTTTCTGTTCTCTGGACTTTCCTTTTTAGGTCTGATCAGAAGTACCTGAGCAAATGACTGAAACTCTGCGCTGTCCACAAGCGTGAAAGTTTGATGCAATCATCTCTTTGTGCAAAGGAGATGCTTCTTATACAAGAGCCTGACCGCCATGTTTGTTTGTTTGTTGATTTCTCAGCTTCTAAATAAACAGTTAATGCTCTCTTACGGTTTATGTAAAACACTATATCATCAGGCTAATTCTCTGGCTCACCCTGCGGTGTTATTTTAGCCCATATTGTTTTTACTACTCCCTCTCCAAACACAGGTGTGTCCAAACTCTTTCAAACCAGTTCAAATAATGTTTGGTCAGCAAACATGGAAGTTATGGCTGAGCAGGCACACGCATGCGCATACAGTATTATCAATGCAACTCTCCAGACTGTTATTTTGCATAACCAGGATTATTTCAGTGGATGTTTTTTAGATTTGGCACTTGCAGTGGATTTGATTTCCAGTTGTGTCTTTACCTTCTGAGTTATTTCCTCAAAGGTCTTGGCGATCACTTGTCTCTGGGCGTTGTTCCGATTGGTGAGGATGCTCACCAGAGTCACTGCATCTGAGCCATGAAATGATACAATACTGAGTGTTTGACAACAGGGCGTGGGATGCAAGGAGGCAAAAAGAAAAGATGGATTGTGTACAGCTTCATCTGACACTGCAGGTCGACAACAACGCTCCTGGCTTTCCTAAATCGCTTTTTTTAGTACCTTTATTTTCCAGTGACGTCTGGATCTGCATGACGTCCCGCTCAGGGTGGAAATTTGAGAAGGGTCGCACCGTGCCAAGGGTACCCCAACACATGTCCTGTGTGATAAATTGGGGAAAAAAAACACAATTAGAAAAAATGAAACAAAATGAGACTGAAGGAGGATGAGACACAAATGTGTCTCCATCAAAAACTATGATTCTTGAGTGGTGGGAAATGAGAGGAACGTGTAAAAGGCCGAGAGGCGAGATGATAATAGATTTGCAAAGACACAGAATGAAGGTGTCGCCAATAGATAAGCAAAGAAGTGCGTCAGTTCTTATCGTGTTTGAATTCAAAGAATGTCAAATATTCTACACTCCTGTCGTCACAAGTTGGGGGATAGTCGGGAAAGTAGTAGGTTTGAGAAGTAGTGTCACTGAAATATTCTTCAGCACCAATTTGTTAGATACTGCTGGACTGAGTTTAGTTAGTCAATTCCTGATTAACTTGGCCTCCTTTACATTATTAACAACTATAAGCAGAAACATGGGCTCACAATGTATCAACCTCACAGTGACTTTTGTAGATAACATTACGAGGCATGCAGATAATCAGACAGTTCCAGACAGCAGGTTAGATTATCAGCAAATGTGGCGTGTTGGCAAACAGAGTCATAGTGCAATAGCAAATGTAAGACAGAAAGACAAAGAAAAGCCTCACTTACATGAGATTTGAAGTACTCGAAGTCCATGTCTGTGTGAACTGAAAGAGAGAATGTGAATAAGAGATAGATGGTTCATACACATGCTGAAACACTAATGGCACTGAGACACACAAGCACGTGGACACACTATAAAGATGATGTGAAAAGTAGAAATAGGAAAGTTGACCTCACTCTGATCAATTCATTACTCAATAACAGTTCACTCAGGAAATTAATAGTTATCACAATAATTATGTTACTTTAGATGTTCATCTATAAGGGACAAAGACACCCAACAAACCAGAACAAACACCCTAATGAAAAAAGTAGAACCTTTTTGTTCCAAAATATTAAAAGCATGCTTGTTTTGCTCACCTGTGTCAGAGTGCTGTGGCAGCTGTAAGGAAGGCGTGGAGACAGTGAGATTTTTTTTTACAACCTCCTCTAATCAGCACTGTATCTCAGTCCCACCCTCGCTTGCACCACACCTGCCGCAGCGCACCTACCTGGCTGTCAATCAAGCGGCTGACCAATCGGAGCGCAGCGCCTCTGCAGCTCTGTCAACACCATTGGTTTGGAGAATCTCTATGACAACCCACCTGTAAAATACTGACATTCCTCACAGAGGAATCCAGACAGTCGGGTTTATTTACAGGTGACCTTTCATGCGCCGTGACCACAGGCTGTAAAGTTTGAGGCTCTTTTGGCCAAAAATGAATCATTGGTGAGAATTTTGTGTTGTAACAGGCTCTGAGGTTCATTGAAAAATGTGTAGTTTGGAGTTTTTTTGCAATTCAGCAGTTTTTTCCCCACCCAGATGGAGCAGATATGTGATAAACAAACCTACCAGCTGACATGCCAGTCATCTCTGTGAGGGAGTATTTCGAGTTTCAGAGTAAAACGCATCTTATCAATGAGGCCGGCGTGCTCATGCATAACCTGATGCTAACAAAGGGCCTTTTCAGCATGACCGCCAGTGATAGTGATCCGATACTGCAAATCCATTATCAACCCCTTTTCTTAGTCAAGAGAGAAGGAAGAGAGACAGACAGACACATCACATCCACTTTTAAACCCAGCAGGCGCAAATTACAGTAATTGATTGATTGATAGAAATGATCCAGGTCAACACTATAATTTTTTTTTATGAAGAGATTTCTGACAAAACACACAGAGCTGCCTGAGCGTGATGAAACTACCCAACAAATGTTTTCCTCTGATGTTTTTTAATCCGGTTGGCCCTCTGCGCCGCTCAACTTCCTCCTGCTATTCCCCTGCAGAGCACAATGAAATATGAGACCTGTGTGGTTATTACAAACAAAGCTGATATACAGCAAGCTCATTTGCCTTTTGGTAATATTAAGAGGAGGGTTGCTCTTATGCTATAAATCAATTTCAAAAGAAAAAGAAAGCAAAACAACAGGTTTTTGCCTTGAAAAGGTGGAATATTTGAAAGAAAATACATGAAATCTGAAACCAGTGAATGGGTTAAACTTGCAGTCAAAATGTCAAAAGTGCTGAAATGTCTGAGAAAAGGATGAAAACTGCTATCACAAAACAATATAAACTAGTGAGGGTAGGAGTGTACATGGCTGGAGAGCAGACTAATTCAAATAGACTTGGATAAGAAACCATGCTCAGACGTCCACAGAAGAAACAGGATGTATTAACACACAAAATATAAATATATCTATGATAAATCAGTAAGTCAGTTTAACTTATTTAACAATTTTATTCAATATTTTAAAACCACTCCCTCTTACACAAAATTTTACATTATATCTTTGTATCAAATATTAACATACAGCTGATGCAGATAACATTTTTATGTAACAATTTGACAAAAATACAACAAGAAACAGATCAACTAGACACACACGGCCCATTTCATTGCACTTTACAGCTGTAACATACTGAATACATAAGTGCAACACTTCCCACAAAACAAACATCGATACATACAAAATATATAAAAAACACTTTTTAAAAAAGCATACCATAAATCTCTTGCACACTACGTTCATTTGGCTTCATTTGTCCACTATCTATCTGTTTAAAGTTCCAAGAAAACAACGTCCAGAGGCAATTAAAACTTGGTTTGCTCCACTGTAAACAAAACTGATTCAACTACTGGTGCCTCTACAGTCAGGACATTTGCATGAGCCGGTAATCATAAAAAAAACAGGGAGATCCTAGTTTGAATACTCAAATTGTTGACAAATGATACCATAGGATAAAGGGTCAAAGTCACTGACATGGAATCGGTATACAGGAGTTCAGTGTGTCCTTAAAAATACATTTATTCTTGCTTTCATACTGATATGATGAACCCACTTTCGGCAGAAGGTGAAGGCACTTGCGGTTTCTGTTTTTTTATAGTCCTTGAATGCAGAAAATCGTTATCAGGCTTGGAAAAAAATGGAATAAATTCAGCAAACATCTTACAAAGCACTAAGCTGCCCGGTGCAGCTTCTCAGGGCTCGTATCGCTTCACTGCATTTTTACTGTTGCAATGATCATACTGGTTAAACGGATCACAGAGTCAGAAAAATGACAGGCACTGAAATAAATTACATCATAAGGCAGTGGTGGCATTGGATATTTCGGGCATATTCTGGTAAGGGGGGGAAGCTTAATAGAGAGAAAACATGAGGTGTTTACAGGCAGGTTACAGCAGCTCGATCTCCCACTGCTGGCTCGGCCTCTCGTCGCTCTCCGGCATGATCACCACGTGGTCCTTGTCGTACGTTTTACCACCTGAAGAAAGGGAAAATCATGACGCTGTAATTGTTTAAAAACAAAAAAGTGCATTTATCATGGCTGTGGTATTATTTAAGCTAAAATTTAAAAAGAGTATTGTTACTAAATACCATTGCAGATACATTCATCTGTTAGTATACAGGGACTGGTGAGATTATTATTCTAATTATTTTAGGAAGTTACACCTGCTTAAGTTCACAGATGATGAAAAAAACATGGTACTTTGTCAAATTGTAAGGCTTTCAAATTCTCATCTTTACTTTGAGGAGGGAACTTAAATTCTTCTTACACCTTTGCATTCATTTTCAGCATATTTGGGGAAGCACAGTCATATAACTGTTTTTTTTATTCTCGTACCTTTGACATCCAGGACTAAACCAGGGAAATTCAGGCTGCTGATGAGGCCTCTCATCTCGGCTTTCCACGTTTGGATGGGCTGCCGGTTCTCATTCCACAAAACCAACTTGGCTGCCGGCTCGATGTTTCCCATCACCTGAAGGCTCATGTTCGCTGACAGCTGCAGCACACACACACACAGTACATGATCAAACCAAACCAAACAAAAAAGATCAGGTTTTGGTTTGCAAGATGCCACCAGCACTATAAGCCTTTAAACCGTCGTCACCTTGTTCTTGATGAAGCCGTCCTGGTAGAACCAGATGTCGCTCATTGGCTCCACTTCTGGCGTCACCACCACTCGTCCTGATTTCATCTCCTCCACGCCGCCCTGGATGGACATGAAGTGACCTCTCTCTTTGTTCTTGATGCGGAAAAAGCGGCGCCTCTGCAGAAGGCAAAAATGATTATGAAGATTGGCTACATAGTCACAGATCTTTGAATTCTTGACTGATTATCTGCTGTATAATGTTTTAGGAAGATCTTACACAGCTAAATCATTTTTTTTTAAACATAAGATTGGTTGAAGTTTGCTTAACACAATTTACCCCACAGAGAGCGTTATAGTAAAACAAGATTTCTTTAGACGCCGTCTCAATTTTGCTGTCAGGGATGTTAATTATTTGCTGTAAAAATATGAAAATGATTTTCCTTCACTGTTTAACTTGCTCTTTTGGCACTGCCAACAAGCCATCCAAGGTGGCTGGTTACTTTAATGTCGCACTTTGAGCAAATCATCACCATTAGGTTGTTTTAATGCTAGATATGACCTTTGGTTGACCAGCCAAACCCCAACCATAAGGACAGGGAATAAGTGCAACCACTGGAGTTTAAGCTTTTGCACTTTATTCTTTACGCTGAAGTAGGAAAAAATCCTGCCAATGATCTGCAACTGACTGTGGCGTGTAGAGTGAGCAAATGCACCACAAAATGTTTTTAACTTTATGCCAGGTAATACGTTTCAACTTGTGATAGCTCTGGCAATTCTAATTGTAATCTACAGCTTCTAAAAACGAGGCTGTAGATGGGACTCGCTAACAAACCTGTCTGACTGGGAACATCGAGCCAATCCTCTGTATTGAGCTAAACTTCGGCCAGTTGGTGATCTCAATCGGCTCCAGTAGGAATTGGCGCCCCCTGTAGTTGCTGTATTCACATAACACCCAACTGCAAAAAGACAGAGAGAGACAAAATCATAACCCAAAACAAGCCTCCTTCTTATTTTATATTACATCATGACACTGACTATGAGGGTGTTTTAACTGATGTGTGGTTTATTTTAGCTGCTTCACTGTCACAGAAGCTCCTCAGACACACACAAACACTCACCAGCCGCTGTTGACTCGGACCGAGAGGATGTGGTCGTTGAAGCCCTCCTCGACCATGCTGATGATCTCCGTGTCCATGGTGATTTCTCTGCCCTCCAGACACTCAAGGCCGAACAGAGAGATGGAGGGAACGGAGAATGTCTGGGCGGGGAGAGACGGAGGTTGAGGACAAGGCAGAGGGCACAATACAGAGCAGGGTTTGTAGAGGATATTTTACATTTCTCACCATCGGTACGGCCTTCATGGAGCGGATGGCGAAGCCGGGCGGACAGCCCATGCTTGTTAAATTGGGGTAGTCTCCTTCAGATAGGACATACATGCTCCCAGAGTACTGTTTATTCTCGAAGAGCACCCAGCTGAAACACAGAAAAATAAATGATCTATCAGCAGCCCTTTTTTTGCGTATTATCTTTACTTTCTTTCCATTTCAAATATATTTTTCTTCGTTTTCTTCCTCCTCGGGCAATTAATGTTTAATTACTCACCTCCCTCCCGACACTCTGCAGGACTTGGCCAGAAATTTCTCTGACACTGCTTCCTGGTTGCGATCAAAGGCCAGACATTCACCCTGGAAGTCCGGCTCGGGGTAGAGTATTACCTGACAGACAAATAGAGGAAAAATAAATGGAAAGGAGAGATTAGATTAACAGCACAATAGAATTTTGATGACTTTATTTTTAGAAGTATATACAGTATATTATAGTTAATATTTAAGCAGACATGACAGGAAGAATATCAATGTGTCTCTCTCTGAGGGGATTTACAGATGGAAAAGATCCATCCAGCCCTGAGTTTTTTTTAAATTCTTTATGCAAAAAAGGGGTTTTCCCTGCAGGGAGCAAAGAGAATATTCATCAAATGGTTCAGCTTGAGCCAAAAAAAAGTTAGGTATAATGGAAAACTCATGGATGAGTTCATGGAAAAGCGATAAGCTATCATACTGTGGCTGTTTGGGCACTACAGCAGAGGTGTGTGTTTTTAACAAGCCTGCCAACAGTATTCCTCTCTCTAATTGGACAAATTTCCAAAAGTTAAATTGCATCCTCTGTGAACTGAGTCGCAAACACATCACACTAAAAAAACTCTTGCCTAAATGAGATAAAATACATAAAATAAAAATATGACTGAGGTGCATGAAACTAAGAATTGTAAGATAACATAATCACCTCATTCATGACCCTGGAGTTGTCGCTTGGGGCCTAAAAAAAGAAAACAAAGGCATGTTAAACAACAAAAACATGAACGCATTCATCAAATCTTGCTGATAATTTTGCATCCTCTTCCTCTCGCTCCTCACCCGCAGGATGGGCTGCACTGAGCAGATGCGAGTGTCCTGAGAGCCCCAATCGGCGCAGTTATTGTAGAAACCTTTCTCTAAGATGTACTGGTTCCCAGAGAAGTCGACGTGGGAGTAGGCGACCCACCTGGAAAGGGAACGAGCTGTTAAACTAAGTATTGTCTTAAAGCGACACTTCAATTAGCAACGGTGGGAAACGTCGTGGACTTACGCCCCGCTGAGCACGTGGATGGAGCGCGTGGAGGTTCTGTACTCGAACAGCTCGACGTCAGGGATGGC
>JBAJHX010000040.1:15939374-15951025 GCA_037176925.1 Amniataba percoides
CAGCTGGATTCACTCGAAACATAAACACTGTCTTACAGCGAACAATCAGTTTGAGCTGGGAGGATCATGTGTAAGCAAGCAGAGCACGGTCAGCTGACAAACCAGGGTTACTTTAAGTCAACACTTTCTGTCTTTGCCGGTTTTCTTCTCCTCTGCAGGTCTCAGTCACACCAGCATTGCCTGGCAGAGTTACATGCATTTTAAAATGGAAGCACCAACGGCAATAATAGCGTCTAAGTACAGCTGCTATACAGTCGTCCTTGAGTTTTAAAGAAGCTTGGTTAGAAAACTGATAGGCTGTGACCATCTGTGCTACAAACTCGAGTTGAGAAGAGAAAAAAAACGAAAGAACACCGCCTGTTTCTTCCTTTAGTTATTAAGGCTGTCAGATAAAAAAAAAAGAGTAAAATGAGTGAAATAACTTATGTGAGCTCATAGATTTTGATGAACTGGAGTGTAAGTCTAAATCTAATTTTCTTCTGTAGAGCAAATACTTTGATACATCATCTAAATCAAAAGGCTTGAAAAGGTGTGGTGTCCAGTGGAAAAATGTTTTTATGTCTACAAATCTTCTTGAAACTTTTTTTTTTAAATTTCATTGGTGACATGAGAGAAAAAAAAAGTAATTTATGCATATTATGTAATTTATGAAAACTGATGCTCTCATCTTTTTTTGTATAATTTGAAAATGTGTATGCTACAATCAGGATCTTGTTAACATTGGTCTGTAGTGTCTTATTAGCCCTTGCAGGCTGGGCATATTTTCACGTGTAAAACACAGCTAAAATCTGCATTATTACCAACAGTATTGTTCATAAAACAAAAAAGTACCATAATTTCATTGTCGAGAAGCTTTCGTAAGTCGAGCGGTAATTCTGAGCTGATCCTTCATTTAGTGAATCATTTGACCTTTAATAGATCATTGAAACTTTCCAGTCTGCACAGCAGGTAGAGTAAGTTTCAAGGTAAGATTACAAACTCTGTTCACTTAAATGGCAAAAGGATTTTGTGTTGTCACACACAGTGTGGGTGACTACCAGTAAAAGATGACAAGGTTGTGAAAGTACACACAAAGTACAAAGAATTCACATCCTGACTCACTGTCATGTGACCTGATATTAGACCCCAAAAGTATTTGGCACGGTCGGTGAAACCTCTCTTTACGGTTTCATACAGGTGACACACATGAAGGTAATGCCAGCGGTGGATTATAAAAAGGTCATGAATTGCTTAACAGCATTGTTGCAAATTAACAGAGAGAGAAAACTCTTAAAAAGGTCACAGCCAGACAATGGAATTTCTTTTATGTCCTGCCAGAGAATTACTTAAATATTTCAACAAGAGAAGGATGACTGAAGTCAAACTGCTGTTTTAGGGAAAAGTGTACCAAAGAAATATCTGCAGGTGTTGGGGACTTTTCCAAAATGCCTGCACATATGAAGCCAGAGCATTATTAGCTGCATGAGGACCAAAAATAAGAGTATCGTTGGCCCTGAACAGACTTGTCCCCACACTGACCACACACAATGTGCCTCTCTGGAACGGCTGGTTCTGCAACTAAAAAGTCATGAATAGAGACTGTGACTTGAATAAGATCAACACGGTGCTTAAGTTGTTCTTGTAATTCAAAGATAAGGATGAATTTACAGAACAAAGTCGAACTAACCAGAACCAGAGCAAAGTCCTCTCTAAGACTGAAAGGTAATTCAGCCAAAAGGCAGCAATTCTTTGTTTTTCATTTCTCATTTAAGATAAAAATCTAAAAGTTACACTTTTTTCCCTCCAATCACTCACAAAGCCGTAGGTTTAGTGTAGAAATAGGGAGGACACAATGAATTTACATTTATTTACATTACATCTATCAAGCAAATAAAAAAGATAAACTGGTAACTGCTTTGATCACAGTGGTCATACTGGTAGTATAACAAAAATATAAACGGTATTTCAACCTGTATTAATCCTAAATCATTAGTTTTCTTTACAGATAATATGTATTTGCATCTTTTCTATACAGAGAACTCTGCTTTACTCTCTTGTCTTTGGTCAATGTTAACTTCAAGGATACGAGCTCCTCCTGGGACGTGGTGCCTACATCGCTGCTTCAAGAAGAGCCGCGCCTCTCCCCCCCGAGGTTACCTGCACATTTTGGCAGCCATCCCAAACCACCTCCTCCTTCTCCACCTCCTCACCTTCGCAGTAACATGCAAATTATGTCACACCTGACATGACGGGACTGAAGGAGACAGGTAGACCCATGTGCACATGAATAGGAGGCACGTTAGAAGATTAAGTTGCGGGTACAGGAACATTATGTGAATCCATTATAGACGCACCTGTAACTCAAGACCCACACACACACACACACGCATGTGCTCGAACATACGCCAGCCTCAACAGGGACCCGGAATGAAAATGTACTAGAACACGGAGTCACGCTCAGATAGCTGCACGTCCCGTGTAATTGTGTCTTGCCCGGTTACACAGCTTTTAATGATCAAAGAATAATGTTTATCCAACTAAACTAACTTGGTAAATGCTTGACTCTTCTCAACAGTGAATGATCTTCCTCGTGTGCTGGTTTACTCTCTAAAAATGTTAACTGTCAATCTTCTCTTATCTGTAAAAAAAAAACAAAAAAACATTGCCCAACCTACATAACAAAAGCGAGAAGGATTCCTCTCCCCTGTACAGGCATCTAGATCTGAAAATGACAACCAGGCGCTCACAAAAGGCCCAGATGGACGCTTCGAATACTTCACTCCCTCCAAAGACAACACAAAGAGTCATGGCTGCCAACTCAAAACGCGCCTCCGTCAGCGTACGGTAAGACAAACAGCCTGGAAGCATCTGGGGTGGAGCCTTTATCAATATTGATTGCGAGTGATGATCATCAGCAGTTCTGCTCCGGTAGGTGAACCAAAGCAGAAAACCACGCAGGCTGCAGCGAACTCACTGGAAGCTACCAGACAAAATGGGATCCCTTCCATAATTACAGGATTTACAAAAAGCCTTTTCAGATGAGCCTCTCTAAAAATACATGACTTTTCTGAAACTCCTGAGTGGGAAAAGGGTTCACGTGAACTGTATCACACTGGCACGTTTTTCTGGTTTAGCCTCGCGTCTCTCTTCATGTCTATAGGGGATTAACCAGAAGTTAATCTGTCTGTACCATCTGTCTGGCAGTGAAACAGCAGCGAGCCCTCCAGCTTCACTGTTTTCCAGAGGGAAGGTTCAAATGAAGTTTAGACGTGCTGAAGATCAGTGCAAGCAAAATACTCATGAGCATCAATACTTGTCATCATTATCTATTAATGATGAACCATTTGCATACTATATATTGTACAGGTTTAACATTTAAGTGGTCACTCAACCAATTTGTGTTCGCAGGTTTTGAGGGAATGCTGCTGCTTTTTGTGGCTCTAGGGGACCAAAGTAAAATCTGATAAGTTAACTTAAGTGCTTTCACTTGACACACAGTCGGTAGGGGCTAAAGGCTACAACCTACAACAGCTCTGCATAGTGGTGTGACACATCTTAATCTGTTGGCAAGTGGCACTGTCGGTAATGCAAGTGCCAAGTACTGTGAAGGAAGAGGAACGCTTGGAATGAAAAAAAAAAACTAAAGAAATGAGGAGTACCCTTTAAGAGATATAGTCCACTACTTATTCCACAAACTTCACGTATGTTTATGATTGATATAAAAACATAAAACCCTGATATTTTGTAAAAATTACACTCTTAGTATGGTCATTTAGATTGACCACTTGAAATAAGTGTCACTTGTACTATTTCTTTTTTGTTTTTGGATGAAGTATGTTTTTTTTTCTTTTCTTTTTTTTAGCAATTTTCTTTATGTTAGAGAATCTAAAACAAAAGATTGGAGCATTTCTGTCAGTCTGGAAAAAGTGTTAAATGATGTAAAAACAAATATGAAGAAATGGCCCTGCCTGGTGTAAGACCTTGGTATGTGAAACCCGAGGGTTATGAAAATGACTTCTGTCAAGTCAAGGTGTGGTTTAAACGCCCTCCATAAGGTGATCAACAGCAAATTCTCCAAAAGTTTGTCATTCCGCTTGTGTCAAAAGTAATCTGTCAGACAGCAGCCAGTTGGTCACATATGAAAGGACAAAGCTCAGCGGCAGAGAGCCAACTTAAGTTGTTCAACTGGCTTCAAATCTCATGTCACCAGAAACATCCATACACCTGCATCTCTTTCAGAATAAGAGTCAAGACGAAAAAACCTACTTAAAAAGGTAACAAAGACGCTTGATTTAGCCTTATTGATGTGATAGATTGTCTGAACAAAATTATATTTTAGTGGCCAAAAGAAAATGTGCATTTCTTTACCAGAGGGCACTTAGATGTGGCAGCGCTGATGCGATTTGTCAAAACCTGATGACACAAGTCCAGAGGAAACCTGCAAAACAGGTGGGGCTGACAAAATGCTTCATCTTTGAGTAAGCATCAGAAACCACGCTGGAGCTGAACTTGTTTGTTGACACATTATTGAAAAAAAAAAAAAGACACACACACACACACACACACACACACACACACACACACACAGGAACACACAAAATGGCAGCACAACACTCCCTCCTTGTTGGTATTTATTTTAATTCTTTTTTGCCATGAAGTGTATTTCCACTGTCAACCTCCATTCAACCTGCTTACAATTCCACTTTGCATGTTACCAAAGTGAAAACTGCTTTGCATATAAAATAAATCCTTTAATGCAAAAATAAAAAGCTGCAGTTGTTAAAAAGAAAAAATATATATACTGGGATCCTTAATTTGCTTATCAGAGTAGCACAGTTAACTGACTCTAAACCGTTTCCTTTTCAGGAGATTTCCAAAAAAACACATAACACAAGTAAAGAACATGCTTCTGTGTGCATACCAAGCATCTTCTGTGAGACAAATTTCCCCGTCTGGGACCAGTAAATTGAAGCTGAGGTTAAATTAGAACTTTGCTGCCATCTTGTGGTTTCAAAGGTGCAACAACATAATGTTGAGAAGTGATCCAGCACACTTGGGATAAATAACACCAATCAATAACATTGCTGTGATCAAAAGACAAAATGCACCATTACTGCTACGAAACCAGCTGACAACACATTGAATATTGTATAAAATGGATCTTACCCTGCACCCGTCACATGACGTGCCCACAAATTCATCTAAAAATATTGTCTTTTTCAAAAATCTGTTTTCTCCCTCATGTCAGGGCAAGAAACAGGAAGCAACGCTCCATGCAGTCAACACTTCTGACACACACCGAGCATACCAGGCATCATGAGAACGCCTGTCTCTTCTCAGTAGCACACACTACTGAGAAAGATCAGCCTGCTGTGCCAAGCAGAGCATGGAGCGGTTATGTAAGTGTGTTAATGAGCAAAGGGACCCTCTGGCGTGAGACTCGAACGCTACAGGTGTCAGGACACGTTGTGAAGCTAAACTTGATTGTGATCTTGGGAGAAAATCTAGTGAAAGTTTTAAGCATTTACTGCATCGATAACACACATGATGTTATGATGTCATTCTGCTCCTGCGAGCAACCCAAATAAAACAAATTTGTCAACCTACGATCGTGCTAGAGCTAAACTTTCAAATCAATTTCAATTCGTTAAGCAGAAATGCCAAACATTTGTTGTTTTTTTCAATCTGAGGATTTGCTTTTTCTGATCGGGCTCAGGGAATTTGTAATGGTACATTTGCCTCCACTTTCTGAAATCCCTAACGGAACAATATTGAAAATAATAATCTGTAATCAAGGGTTTGGAGGTGAGCTACTTGCAAATATTTGACATTTTTTCCCTGAAATGATACTTCAGGAATCATTCGCCATTACTTCTCCCTTTAAGTTCTGCGAGTTCACTGAACCCTGAACATTGTTATAGTGTACTGAGCCGGACTGTGAATGGGCCGCGCTGTCACAGCTCCATAAATCGATACTGTGCCCTTATTGTGCAGAGTGATGGCTCAGGGTTGAACAAACAGAACAGACAAGCAAAAAAAAAAAAAAAATCAATCGAGTTGCTGTGAGTGTTCTTCCTGCCGACTCCGTGCGGACCTGTGGACTGCACATGCTGCATGGATCAGAAAGGCGACGGAGCGGAGGGGGTACGAGAGCCGAAAAACACCCGATGATGCTGCGTTACATCGCTTGATGTGCGGCACATTAAAAAAAAGGGTGCGTTCAAAACTTCTCAGGTATGCACGCGGCTGTGTTGGTAAACGAGGCAGCTCATCAGGTGCTGACCTCTTTATCTGAGGAAATGTTTAGCCTTGACACATCTCTGGGCCTTATCATGTGACAGCACGGTAACGACTATCATGCTGGCCGCAAACAAACAGCTATCGTTTTACATGTGTGATAAATCAAAACTAGTTTCGGTCTAATATTCGGCTTTAGGCTACATGCCAGTGTGGTGGCTACAGCAATAAAATAAAGCAATAAAAAGCAGTAAAATAACTCGCTTGTTTTACCCAAACTTGGACTAAATCGACTAAAAACACCAGGAGTTAGTGGGAATTTAATATGCATTTTCATTCAAGACATGACCAAAAAAAAAAAAAAAAAAAACTTCATTCAAAGGTGATAACTTACCTCTGACTCGGGTCAGGTTGAGGCGTGCCTGCAGCTTCGGTATCAGGATGATGTGCGTCTACGTTCGGGGCTGACGGCTCGACTGTCACCTGCTCGAGCGCCGTCGCGGTTCTGCCGGCGCTCTCAGTGATCGCACCCTCCCCCTCACTACTCTGCGTGGCCCTATTGTTTTCGGCCTCTGTGGCATCCGATTGCAGCTCTGCGCTCTGTGTCAAAGTGCCTGTGACGGCGTCTGCTCCACCGCAAGTATCTGCGACTGCACCTGTCGCGGCGTGACTTTTGGTTTGTGCGCTTTCTGTGCCCGCAGTGAGTGAAACTGGCTCTTCTGCCTCACTGGATGTGGGTGTGATCGCGTCACCTTCTGTTGTGTTAACAGAGGAGGCACGTGTGTATTTGGAGCTCCTTATGTCTTTGTAAACCAGATATGGCACTTCCTGGCTCGGGAGCTGCTCCCTTTCATCAGGGGGGTCTGCTGTTTTCGCCTCTTTGGCCCAGCTCCCCTGCGACCCCTCCCCCGGCCCATGCGGCTCACTGGAGGGTGGAGCGAAGTTGCATACCATCAGTGTTTTCACTTGCTCAACCGGTGTGTCCGGTAACTCCTCCTCTCTCTCCACCTGCCCCTCTTCTTTCAGCTGAGGAAACGCTGCGGTTGCCACTTCTTTCTCCGGACTCTTTGCATCACCGCCTTCACAAATCCAAGTTTCCTGCACTTCAACTTCTGAACTCCGACCTCTCTGCTGCGCATCAGCCCAGCTTCTGACGTCCTCCTCCTTTTCTTCGCCTCCCTCATTCTGTATCTTAACAATCACCACCTCCATTCTTCTCTCATTCGTCCCTCTTATCCCTCTTTCTGCGATCTCCCCCCGCTGCGGAAACTCCTCATGCACGACCGTGTGAATTTCTTCTCTTTCGTCCAACGTGTACATCTCCTCATTCCCGCTCTCCTCTGCGTTGTCCTCTTCGGCGCTGTAGTAGATCTCCATGGCGCTGCCGTCGTCAGATCCCACGCTCAGATACGTTGGACTTAAAGGACCGCCGAACCCGTCCATCTGTCCAGAAGCGGCGGAGAAGCTTCCCGTTGTTTCGAGTTTTAGCTCAAGACCCTTCGCCGCGCTCATTTTCTCAGGCACAGGCGAAGGACAGCTGATATCAGCGCTCGCCTCTTCTCTGACTAACTCTTTGACTAGGATCACTCTCCGTTTAGAGTCGGTAACCTGAGTATCTGTCCCCTGGGATGTCACACAGCCAGAAACAGGAGGGGCCGGGTTTTGAAGCACAGGGGCCGACCTGCCGGTATCCTGAATGAGGCCGTCTGGTTTCCCCTCTGAAAGGGAGTGGGTCAGCTCCGAGTAAGGAATGCTGTCACCGTTAACCGGCTTGGAGCCTGAGCTGAGAGAGGAGAGCGGATATCTGCGGTGGACATCTAGGTCTCTGCGAGGCTCCGAGGACGCCTGGTACGAGGTGAATCCGGAGCTCTCGGCGGTGGAAATCACCTCTTTCTCGCTGCTTACGTTCTTATAACCGTCTGCAGCGTCATCCATCCTGCCGGCGGAAGAGGCAAGCGCACGTGAAGCCGACAGGCGAGA
This sequence comes from Amniataba percoides, assembly GCA_037176925.1. Taxonomy (NCBI): domain Eukaryota; kingdom Metazoa; phylum Chordata; class Actinopteri; order Centrarchiformes; family Terapontidae; genus Amniataba; species Amniataba percoides. The sequence continues at coordinate 15,947,571 of JBAJHX010000040.1, forward strand.
GTACATAACGTTCTCCGTGTGACATTCGTACTGGGTCTTCACCATGACGGGTTCTAATTTGGCGTTAGTGTGTCTAATCTCGGGGCGGCTTTGAGCAGGCAGGTTCATGAGGGATGATATCACCTCGGCTGTAAAACTCTGGGGGAAAAGTGAATCGTACAGCGCTCCGTAAACTTCATCTTGATTGACGGGACTATTTAGGCCGCTCACGTCCGAAGCTGAGCCGGAGGCGCTCTTATCAGTTTCGGGAGTAGACCTCTCAGCGTGAGAAACTGAGACTTTGTGACGGACGGAAGCAGATTGTGCACTGAGAGCGGAGTTGTCAGCGCGAGGAACGGAGGCTGTCTCCGTAACAATGCCGTCTATTTCAGAGTCAGCACTTGCCACGGAGGGTTTAGCACTTCTTGGACCTGCGCTGTCAGCTCTGTCAGGGACATCAGGTTGACGATGTGATAGTGTAACTCCGGTGGACTCTGGGAGAGAGTTTTCCGTTTTCTGGCGGAGGATGTCGCCGTCACACGGGCCGTTGCTCGCACAGAGTGAGTCAACAACTGCTTTGTGATCTGAAGTGTCGAGAAGAAGTGGAGGCTTTCCAGCTGGAGGGACGGGCGCTGTCTGGTTACCAGCAGCAGAGGTGCTTTCTGCAGGAGTCGAGGGGACGGAGGAGTTCTCCTTCACCTCCAATGAGTCCCCGTCATCCAGCTGCAGCTCGGGAATGGTGGCGATCGGCGCTTCCTGCGGCTCCTCTGTCACCTTGAAAAGACTGGGCCCGTTGGTCAGAGGCTCTTCTGCTCCCGGTTGGGCGTTTATGGCGGCGGATGAGTGCGTTTGGTCGGTGAGAGCAAAATATGATTCTGCCTGGTTTATGGCCACAGGGGGAGGAGAGGGGATGTCGAATGTATCGCTGGTGTCAAGCTCCGGCTGAGACATGCTGAACCTTTTCTTGGTGTCGGCCTGATTCAGCTCCATCTGACTGAGGTCAGCAGTCTAGAAGAAGATCGTCGACAGTGTCACTCATGAAATAATGAAAAATGTACAGTTAAGCACTTTTATGGATTGTGTCAGTGTCTCAGGTATAAAAAAACAGATGTGTGATGGGTGTCTGTCAGGAAAACAAAAACTTGACCCTCAAACGGTAATACAGGAAATTACATAATAATATAATGAGAATTCACGGAAGGACCAAACAGAAGTTAGTGATAAGTCAGACAGAACTACGATCATACAAAAGAAGAAAAGATGTATATGACACTCTCGGATTTAAGGAAAACACTCAGGTTACCTCCTCCTGCTCTGCAGTGCCGGGGCCATGAAGGACAAAAGTGCTCTTGGAGATATTCTCTTCATCTTTCTTCTTCCTCCTCTTAAGACCGAAGGAAAAGGTAGCGAAGCGTTTGGGCTTGTGGAGGTCCGTCTCTGAGTAGCTGAGCTCTTTGCCCTGAGGGGAAGAGAGACGGATGGAGGGGTGGAAAGTGACACAAGGAGAGAGGGGAGGAAGATGTGCAAAAAAGGAACATTAATTTAGAGAAAATTAAGATGACATGTCTCTAAAAGCATCAAGAAATCTGTTGCTTTGAACAAAATTGTACGTGTAAATGGTCATTGGGAGTCAAACTTTTACAGCTGAATATAAAAGGATCCCATTTTAACACACCAATACTCAAACTCAAACCTTTTAACAAATGAATTACAACTTGCATATATAAACATACAAACCAAACGTACCTAATCATTTTTAAGCCCTTGCCAAGGGTTAAATAGAAACCTTAACACTTTTCTTTCACAGTCAAGAATGAGGATATTGCACAATTAAAAATGATTCCAAACACACACACACACACACACACACACACACACACACACACACACACACACACACACACACACACACACACACACTGTCCAGAGTCCTTCTGATTGTAAACAAGCACAAGAGTTGACACCCTAACTTCATTCCAAGCAATCAACGCTGCTCCACCCTAGAAAACTATCTATTAAACACGGTGGCACAATTCATGCAAATTTCCATCCTTTTCAACAACTCCAGTATATGACTACATATCATGTGACCCACAATATATCAGATTCACAGATAATAATATGTGAAGCCAGTGGGAGCCAACAAAACCAACATAGGGAACATTTACATCTCTTTAAACAGTTCAACATATACAGATAACATAAATTGATGTGACAAAAAACATGAAAATGATCTTGGGAGACCTCCTGGTATGACGCTGGTGTCCCCCCCTCCGTCAGATATTTTAAAAAGACACTTAAATGTGCAGGTACACAGTGATTGAGGAGACAGAGGTGATGCTGTTCTGATGATTATGTGCTTATGTGTTTTGTTGAGCCGTGATGACAAAGGACAATGGATCATAAAGCTGTCTGTCACAGCCGTCTTGCCAGGTTGACTTAACAGGGTGTGTCCACGCGAATTCCTCCCTCTGTGATAGATACTTTGGAAAGTATGAGAGGCAACAATCGAAGTGTAGTCTTTGATGAGTCTGTAGTGGGTGGACAGAGGAATTCACAAGGGAGTGTTAAGACACACTGAAAGTTCACTACATTAAGATTTGACGAGTTTTGAGTTTTTCTTACAGTGAGTCAATAAACTTCCGTTAAAAACTTAACAGAAACCTCTGTATCTAAATCTTCTCTCTCCATATCTCTCTCAAAACTCTCAGTCTTTGGCTTCCAAATAAAAACACCATCCTCATAAACAATAGAACTAATGCAGATGAAAAAAACTGACTGGATAATAATAATCAGCCAATATTCGTTCAATTTTCCAAGCTGTCTTCACTGCATGTTTGAAGAATTTTTTTCAATTAAAGTGAGATCAGGCAACTTTTAACGTATGAAATAACAGGCTGTAAAATCTGTTGATTTTCTTCTTCTTCTCTTTAAACATTTAAAATTGTCCTATAATTGTCAGTTATAGTGTCTGCAGCTGCTGTGGAACAAAATAGACAACTTTAACATTAAGCTAAGGTTTATGATTAAAATGCAAATGTCAGTGATTGCACTATTTGCTCTGGCACAGCAAGTTGACATAAAAAACATCACAGCTGCCCACAGCACCTGAGCTGAGTGCCACACCTGAATGATTCAATTTTTTTCCCAGTGTGAACACACATTTACTCTTTATCAAACAAGTCACTTTCGATGAACCACGTCCAGAGTTCTGATAAAATCTCTTATGTTCTGGTCCACTGCGAATGATCAAACCCACACAACTGACTCAACGCCCTTTTCAAAGTCACCTACGTCACACTTAAAGCCCATTCAGCATCAAATGTCTGCACGCAAAGCAAAGGTTCAAATCTTCAGCTCACTGCACACTTTTGACCACCACCTCTGAGGGCTTACACATTCTTAACACACACACACACACACACACACACACACACACACACACACACACACACACACACACACACACACACACA
>JBAJHX010000040.1:15958870-15974668 GCA_037176925.1 Amniataba percoides
TGTGTGTGTGTGTGTGTGTGTGTGTGTGTGTGTGTGTGTGTGTGTGTGTGTGTGTGTGTGTGTGTGTGTGTTCACACCCCTTTGCTTATATATTGCTGCCGTCTCGCCGCCTCTGTAAACATTTCAGACCGGTACGGCGAAGCTGAAAGTGTTGATCGCTTGTAAACCGAATCCCAAATTCATTCAGTGTCTTTCTTTTTTAAATAAAGCGTTTTCTCCACTGACCCCCCTCCACCTCCCCATCTGCACTCCACAAGACATCCCTGCCTCTCTGGAGTGAGGTTACACCAACATCACCTCAGTCCTGTCTCCTCTGCAGAGTGCCAAAAACTTTCACACGCATATTACGCGTCAATCCGTGCGTTGTGGGAACGAACGACGCGCGTGGGTTGAATTCATTCATTCCCCGTCACGGTTTGAAAAGCGAAAGATGGAGTAGCTGTGGGTATCTGCTTCATCAGTGTAGTTTACTGATTGTGGCGCCGATGCATCGCAGCAAGATCGAGAGCGAATAGAGCAACATTTCGGATTCCTGCGCTCGCTTGAACCTCCCCATCTGCCAGTGTTGGCTCGTGACAAACATACATCGGCAGTTTGAGGATCATAACTTTAAGTCGGTCATTATATTGTTTGTCGAGCTTGTGGAGCAGCCTGCTTTGTTTACATGGTGGTGATATCTCACTTTAGCAGATGGCGTTTCCAGCTCTGTTTGGAGTAATGACTTTATTGCCTGCCTCCAGCTCATGATATGATTAGAAGTACCAACGGCTAAATTTCAGGGATCCCTGCTTGCATCTTTTGTATCCAAACTTATTTTTTTATAATACTGTTCACAGAAAACAGTGTTGTTCCCCAAAGTAGTGTTGTAGGACTGTACAGGGCCTACTTTGTTCTACCTGTGTCTCACCATTTTGTTTACTTCTATTTGGCATTTTAAATGCCAGAAAATAAAGAAAAATTAAACCAAAATAGGCTTGTTTTGCCCAACTTCTCGTGAAAATACCAGTTATATTCAAGTGATATCAGAGAAACTGTAGATAACAGAAAACATTCACGCAAGGAAGCTTGAATCAGAGTTTTTCTTGGCACATTTGTGCTTGAATCAAACATACCAGCCAGATTTGGTTGCACAAAGCTCTTTGCAGATGAAATACAACAGACACTTAATCAATGTATTTGCTAACTGGTGCTTTAACTGCAATATGTTTGATTTAAAAACTGTACTGAAGCTGGTCTCAGGCTGTTTTTTCACTGCATGCCCCTGAGAGATTCTGCAAGCCTCCAGAAAACTAAAGCTTCACTTCTCCACATGTCATTTGCTCTTTTGCACAATTATGAAATGCCAAAGAAAATGGACTGAACTTTTGAGGATTTCACAGCCCTCCCCCTCCCCCTCTCCCATTTCCCCCCCATAGTCGTGTCTAGACAAAGAAAACGTCCTGATGGGCTTTCTAAATCATCAACCAACCCACCAACCCACTCATGCACACAGTCATGGTGGACTTCAGGAATCTAAAGGCTCAGCTCTGTTTAACTTCATAAAAAGCTCCTGCAGACTCTGCGGGGACGCAGCGTGGCGGTGCAGACTGAACGCGGTGCAGCTGCGGCCCGCGGCCCCCCCGCAGGCCGCAACGAGGCGCGCATACCTGAGCACCTGCTGCCTCTGGTCCGCGGGCCGCTCCGGGTCGCGCTTCGGCTTCGCCCCCCTCAGCTTCGGGAACCTGAACCTCCTCTTCTCGGCGTCCTGCTCCGCCGGCTCGGCCGGGCTGGCCTCGCTCCTGGAGAGCAGACTCTTCAGGGACTTCTTGGAGGAGCTCTTCGCCATCTCCTCCACTGATGATGATGATGAAGATGATGATGAGGAGGTGGAGGAGGAAAAGGACTCTGCTGGCGTCTCTTTTTCCCCCCGATCCGCTCCTGACGGGGCCGATGAGCAGCTTGGTGACAGATGACAGCTGCGCTGCTTCTCCTCCTGCTGCCTCACGCTCAGGTGTGGCGACACGCCCCTGAGGAGCGACGCCACCCACAGCACGAAGCCTCCCCGCGGCTGCACATCCGCCATGATGAAGTGCAATGACACAACTAAGCTTTTTTCCATCAAGTTAATTCAGATTCTTACAGATCAGGGTTTTGCACAAAGTTTTCCTCCAAGTTGCCTGCAAACGCGCCCACATGCGGACCTTTTAAAGTGAGGTGAGGATTCCTATATGAAGTGTTGTTCATGTCATAAGTATTTAAAACAACATTTTTTATAGCATTTTTCAACTTGACAGCGTTTCTTTTGGATTCCAAAGCAGCATGATGAAAAAGTTTTTTGTTTTGAGCTCACCAAGGAGACACATGTGACCCCTGACTTTATCATTCTGTGCCTGACCAAATCTGATTCTGCCATGTTTTATAAATATATATAATGTTGTCAAATACATATATAATCTTTTTTATCTACAAGATGTCTGACTGATGGTGATGATAACAAGAGACATAAGACTAGAAACACACAAATCCTCTCATGATCTCTCATTCTTTTGGGAGGGCAGTGTGAATGTAAATATTACATGTACATTTTTCACATACATTTACTTTGAGTATTTCCACGTTATGCTACTTTACACTCACATATCCTGACATTATAAGAAGGAAATGTCATATTTTTATTAGTATATTAAGTTTATTTGATACTTTTTTTTACTTATAGAAACACGTGTTTTATGTTATGATGCTGTATGTCTAATTAAGTAAATGAAATGAGTATTTCTTAATTACTTCAAATCATGGCTTGTGTGCCTACTAATATTAATGAATTATAATGATGATTGTGGTCATTATGGTAACAGTGATTGTGAGTCCAGGCAATCATGAAAAAACATCTGCGTGGAGACATTTCAGGATTAGGTGACTTCTGTAGCACAACATTTATGTAACATCTCTTTATGATGTTTACCTCCAGGGTGCACAGTGCTCAGTGGATCGGCAGCGACACCTTGTGGTCTTCAGGCACTTTGCAACCTGATCGCAGACCTGATGGGGGGACGCAGAGCTACCTGTGCGTTTGGCCTCACGATGGCGCTACCAGCTCGCTCTATCCAATCGAAGACTTCAGGCTGTTGCATAACAGGTAAAAGTCAGTTCCAGTATGTGGTACTTGTTTGACAAGGAAATGAAAATAAGTGAAAGGGAAATTTAAAAAGAAAAAAAAACACAAAATGGACTCAAACCAAGCTTTTTTTTTGTCTCCAGTCTGTGAAAAATAAAAATGATTGTCGACCCTTACTGTCCCTTTAACGTAAGACAAGCATTCAGTTTTTCCAGATCAATGTATTTATATATAAAGTCGTTCATTCACTTAAAAGTCCACATGTGGAACCGCGAAATGTTGTCATCGTGATGACCAAAGACAAAAGTTGCTTGCACTGCTTTACTGTAACAGTAGCCACCCACTTCGGGTTCCATTCCTAATGCTGATAAGATAACGAGAGATAATGGACTGAAAACACAAACCTTACGTGACCTTATTTTATTTGGCAGGGCCATTAAAGTGAAATCATAGTTCGCCTTATTGTGCTGGGTTTCCCCTGCTGCCTCTCTCTGGGACACGGTATCAGACTCTTTTGCACCTTCGATTATTTTCCAAATCATTTACTTGGAATTGCCTCGTGGTCTGATGAAATGGGCAGTAAACAATGTAAACCAAAACTAGATAGTTAGCTTTTCTTTAACCTTTTATCACTCAGCTTTTCCCCCTAAATGAAGAAACTCTGAGTTTTTAAAACGACAGATACACTCATGGCTCGGTGATTCTGCTTAAAGGCCACGGGAGCTGCTGGTTCGCCGTTAACCCCCGTTCATTCCCCTCTCTGTGCACTTTGTACGCTATTTTTGTGCTGGATTCATACTGTATCTCCACATGTTTGCTGTGAGGTCATTGGATTACACAGAAGTGAATCAGGAAAGGCGCAGGAAGGCTTAGACGAGAATACTGATATCTGATATCTTCATCTCGGTTCATCTCGTCACCTGGCCAGAGAATGATTAATTATATATATTTATATTGAATGTGAAAGTATTTATTTAAGGATCAAGGTTCAAGGCCTTTATCGAGTCAGCTTTAGTGGTGTATGTTTGCATTCTTCCTCAACAGAATATTTCATCAGAAACATCGTTGATGTACAGCGAACGCAGGAACTTTACTACACTGGCACTACATTGCTAGTTGAGACTAAAGTTGCCTGAAGTGTGACTAAAGTGTTGTTTTACTGTAACAGAAGCCCAGCCATCTGTTTTAATAGCACTACATGTCTCATACAGATGGTGTCACATTTTGTTGTTTGCAGTTTTGTGCTACTGTTTCATAAAATCCTGTGAGATGCAATTGTGATAAAATATTTTGGGATCATGTTTTTATGGTTTTATCGGTAGGGTTGCTTTCCAAAACATTTCCCTCTAAATCATTCAGGTTACAGGGAATTGATAAATGTTGTTCAATAGCTTCTCGGGAACTCGCTTAATATGGTGATATAAGGCAACTTTTTTTTTTATCTTTATATGGCAAACCTTTAGACCCATTGAGTTGATTGCTGCGGCGTCACAGCTTCGTGTTATTACTCATTGCCCCACACCCATGTATATGGCCTTTACTGCTGACTAAAAAAATAACTGCAACCGAAAGTCAAACACTGTGATCAAACTGGAGCTAATGATGTAGTGCTTAACAAAAGTGATGAAGCCTGATGATAAGAATTTACATGCACATTTGAAGAAAAAAAAAAAACCTATAACAACTTTGATCTACGTCTTCTGTCTCATTAACATCAATCATCGTCTGTCAGTCAGCTAAAAATGAAAGAGAACATTGGCATCTGTCTGTCTGTTGGCCTGTGTCCCTCTGTACACATGCCCGCCTTCAGAAATCACAAACACACACGCAAACACACCCTTGCTTTTTAACATTATCACCGTTGGAATCTTTCGGTTGAAATCAAACAGAAAGTCATGCGAAACGCAGAGGTTGGAGTTGGTGATCTGGAAATAAAACAGATAATAACAAATAATAAAGACACTTGGTGATTATCCAACCAAGTATCCTTGGTAAGGAAGAAGGCAGAGGGCTTGGCAACGGGCAAACATACTTACTCTGAACCTGTCAATTTCCTTGGTAATTGCTAAAACACTGTACGCACTACGAAATGGAAATTTTGCCATTTGATAAAAATGTATCTTTTTCTGACAGTTTTTATAATGAAATTCAGATTTTGTGATTTTTTTTGTTAAGGTATTACATTTGTTTTCTGTTTAATTTGTTCTCTCTTAATATAATGCAGTGGTAAAAGTAAGTGTTTTCTTATACATACAAATATATAGCACAATTCAGCAAATTAAAACCCAAATGATTATAAAATGGATGGATACTGTGTTAGCCTAATTAAGAACCACAAACCACCAGAAAGAGTGAAACCTTTTGACTGGCATAAGGTAAAGAGATGTAGCCGTACATTTTGGAGCATGCAGGACATTGGAATCAGTCACTTGTCCTACAGTAAATCATGACATCATGGGGTGATGTATGGGTCTGATCTATTTCCAGAAAAGGGATGCTGTGCTGCATAAATGGGGTAACCTCAGCCTTGAGGTCGTTGTAACTCGAGGCTGAGTCACAGTAACAGCTGGCAACAGCCTCTGACTGGAGTGATTTTGTAATCACACGGGGTTGTTGCTTTTACATTTAACATTCTCATGAAAACTTGTAAAAGATTCTGAGGTCGAAGTTGGCACCGAAGATAACAAGCTGATTCCAACGAATGAGCATGAATAACTTCAACCTCCGCTTCCTCCTTCCCCCTCTTTCTTTGTGCGTCTTGATTTTCATTTATCTCCTCACCACTCCCAAATGCTGAATCTGCTGAGTGTTTCCATTATATATAAGAAAGAAACAGATAGATAAAAATCACAACAGCTGATGGCGTTCATTTTGTACAGACAATACTTATAAATATCCTGTGAAGTGGTAAAGATGCACCAGTCTGTCAAGGATAAGAGACGTGCACTTTGTTCAGTTGATTGCAAAGTTGAAGGCAGTTGGACGTGAAGCCACACCCGTCACTGCCGTATGTGTGATGCATCAGCGGCAAAATACAGGGTTCATGTGTCAGTTTTCATGGTATATAATGCAATATGTCCCAAAGCTCAACGACGGCTTTTTGGAAGTGAAGTAAGATGCCGCAGATTGCGTCATGACTAAGAGCTATAGCTTAGTCAACCCAATGTGTGTACACCCATAGAACTCTGCAGGGTTGTAATTTGCCCCCTCAAGGCGTACTCCTCTTTAGAACGAAAAAAGAAAATTATTCTGGCTGGACATGACATTGCGCCATAAAGCAGTCATTGCGGAAAGGGCTCTACTCACCCAAAATTTCCAGTGAAACTGGAACCAACCCCCTGAAGCCAGATTCTAGCTAGTCTCAAGAGAAGAAACATGAGATAAAGATTTTCACATGCAAGTGAAATACGAGATGCAATCTGAAACAAGATATGGACTTCCAGGGAAATTTCCATTGGCATTTCAGTCACTTAAAGAAAACTTCCATTTAAGAATACATTTGATGGGCAACTAGTGACTGCATGGTACATGTAAAAGCTCATATCCTTTTTCCAGTGACCTGATCATGAACCAAGATCACATTTTGTCATTGACTTGAATGACTGTAATGACACTTTTTTTCAGACTCTTATCTTATATCTGCTTGTCGACCACCCCAGGTTACATGAGTTGCCAGTGTGTTTTGTACAGATAAATATTAAGTGTTTTTTTTTTTTTTTTTGCATCACCCGCACCTTACGCAGAGTTTAGTTGTTGCTAAATACTTGACACAGTAACTGCCAGGTGTAATCATTAGTAAATGTTACTTAATGTAAAGAGATATAGTCGACACATCTGTCCGACAACTTATCTAAAGTTTTGGTTAATGACGAACAAGAAAATATAAAATAGGTATAAAAAACTGATTATACCTCAAATTATATTACATGCACATGACACCATGTACATGAATATAACCTGATATTTCCCACTTATTCTAAGACGATTTTTTTCCTTATTTTAAAATACTTATATACTTTACTACTTTTGTAATGTAAAGGTAAAACTACCAGCTCTATCTTTACAACCTTTTTAAGTTTTAATGGCGCAACTTAAAAACCAATTGGTGGTAAAAACATACCTTAGAAAGCACTCAGAGCTGTTCTTGGTGTGTATGCAATTGAATGATCTTATGTTTCAAAGGATGTGGTTTACAGCTAGTTGTCTGTGACTCTTTTACATTGGATGTTATCATTTTATGCCTTTATCTTCTTTTCTCTCCAACAGAGCAGTGCACGGGCATAATACATTTACTCAAGCCGTGACTGTGTTCTCGTGCTGCTTTATTGCACAATAGGATAAACGTGCAGGTGGCGGTGTGGCAAGCAGCTTGCCAGAGGAAAAGGATTTCCTGTCACCGCTGCAGTGTGATTGCGCACATTAAATGTCTGAGGTGTTTTTATTCTGGTCAGTCGCGTGTAGGTGTCTGCTGCGGGGTTCTCCCCCGCAGCAGCGATCACAAGAGGAAATACTATACCATTGCACAGCAAAAAGAAAAAGAAAGAAAAAAAGTGGTTGAGAGACCGTGCAAGAGGGAGACTATGAGAGAATTACTGGTAATAGTAAACCATGCTTACAGTAACTTTGCTATAGATTATGTTGATTGAAAGTGTGGCTCACTGCCATGGAACAATGGCACCCAAGTTAGATTGGTATTTTTGGGTTTCATGTTCTCTCAGGTGTGCCTGCTGTTACCGCAAGTGCTTCACACTATTGCTGTTTTGAGAGGACTATTGGGTTTTAAGTCTACCTTCAGACTTTCTGTATTTAAATGCCCTGTCTGAAGAAATGATGCAAGAGTTCAGTTAAGAATCTCAACTTGTCCTACTTGCTAACTATAGGTCATGTCAGGATTGCTTAATTATGTATTGTTCCTTTAAGTTACTTGAATGTAGGAGTGACTCCAAAATAGGAGTGTCTGCTGTCACACTCGATTTTGTAATCTAACATTTGTGAGCAGTTCTTTTTCTGAGTTTTTTTGTGACTGACTAGTTTCATTTCCTTTATTTTCTAGGAAAAAGTCTGAACTGATTGGGGGGGATGTAGCGTGGGACTTCCTAGAGTTTATTGCCAGTAAGAGAGTGGGAGTAAGCAGGATGTTGCATGGGTGTACGTATTGTGCCCACTTATCATGTAATTGTTACTTTTAGTCATTGTGTTATTAGAAAGAGTCTTTTTTTAAAAAAATGTCCAGATGGCTGCTTTGATATGAGATGCTAGTAATAGTCTTGTATCAAATAATCAGATAAGAAGAATAAAAAAAGAAGACACGGTTTTACAACTTGTAAGCAAATGGTAAAGTCAGTTCTAGAACCACAGACAGCTAATACCTGGCAACAATAATTGGAGCAACATGAACTAGTGGAAAAGAAGAGATGTTTCGGTAACTCTTTAGGTAAAGGCCCACAAAGCGCTGTGTAATTATTTCCAATTTACAGTCTGACGTCTTGTACCTGAATGAATGGCCACACCAATCATCCCTGGAGGAAAATAAGCCAGGTATGATTCTGCAAGTGAAGGAAGAGGCATACAAATAGGCCGTTGGTTTAGTGTTGTTGGAAAAGAGGACTTCCAGTAAGTAACAGAGAAGACAATACAGGACATGAAACAAGAAATTGATTTTAAACATTCAAAACATTCAAAAGCTGTATTTGTAAGATTCAAAGGAGACACTTTTCTGGTGGATTTTCATCAGAAAATATAAATCTAACTTTTGTTTATTTATAACTTTTAACTTTAGCCAACAGTCTGCACAAACTGAGATAGGACAGTAATATTAGTGGATTAGTGGAAGGACTTGGGGGAGAAATCTCAAGGATTTATAATTAATTTAGTAGAGGCAGTTCTTGAATAGCAAGATATGTAGGATTTTGAAATAACAGAGAACACACCAGTGTCTCCAGGCTTTAAGGAAAATACATGTGTGTCATTAACATAACATTGAAACTCAAAGTTGTGTCTGTCGGACCAAGATTTCACAATCTTAACAAGGTCCTTGGTTTAAACCACCTTTTTTTCTCTTTGCTGAGCTAAATTGTTACCAAACTTTAGCCATCACATTGTCACATCATGAAATGTTAAACTATTTTGGAAAACAGAGATAAACGATAGCTTCCTGCTGATAGGGACAGCCAACACTGAATGCGTACATATTAACTATGCGTTTTATTGTTTGGTCAAGAGGATCTGTGTTACAGAGAAGATGGGAATAAAGAATAACTAGCAGCAGCCTTTCGGGTCAGCGTTAATAAGAAGACTGCCTCATAATGACCGTCATAAAGTGTGACTGGTGACTCTACAGAGCGAGATAATGCATATCAGTTGACTCTTAGTAAGAGTTTCATGCACTGCCAGAAATAATGCAGTGCTTCATTTATCATGAGGTTTCAGAAATGATTTATTTTCTGCTGAACTGGTTTGTCCCACTATTCAAATCCACTTTCAGCATGAAAACACACACACAAATGACTTAATGTATAGAAACAATATCTTTAATATGCTACATCGTGTAAATATAAAAGTATCATGAAAATAGTCTCTCACATATAAATTCTTAACATCTCATAACCTGTTTCCAAAAATAAACTACATAGACAAACATACTGTACAAATGAAAATACCTACAAAACAAGAAAAGACATTGCTGGCTCAGGATTATAATTTCCAGTACAATTCCTGCCTTCTGTTGTTTGGTAACACACACACACACACAAAAAACTCTGATCTAGTTGCATATTTATTCCATTGCTGACTGACAGAAATATTAACAGTATTAAAATTGTGCTCCCGTGTTATCCAGTGCTAATATGAGGTACCGATGTCTGAATCGAGATTTGGATAAAGCTAGAGATTACAGACATTTGCAGTAAAGCTTGGTTTGTAAGAAATATCGCAAACAATTAAACATTTCAATAAAAGCCACTTTTAAAGGATCTCCTGTACATATTACATTGTGATACTGAATGTGTAGTTTTCTGTTCCTTTTGGAGGCATTTGGTTTTGTTTGTCGTTGGTTTTCTTTGATAAATGAGTTGTGAGAGGTGGCTGAATAACCAAGAAAAAGAAAAAAATAACGTGAATAATGCTTGGTCTGAACTTTTATAAATAATGATCCAAAAAAACGGTGCTACAGAGTCGTGTTCCTTGATTGTAATTTTGGCAATTCCTTATCAACACACAGTTTCAAGATACCTGATTTTTTCCCTTTTTTCATAAATATATAAAATAGTTGCAAGCAGTTTAGGAGCAGAAAGGTGGATGTGCTGTGCCCTGCCGTTCACGTAAAAACTTCCACTCTCTGTACACATGCACCCAGACGCTCAAACACGCTGAGAAGTAAAACTATGCACAACATGACAAACGAAGACTCATTGACGTATCGAGTCCATTTGTGCTTTTCTTAAGAGATCAGATCCCCTTGGAAATCCACACATAGGAAGAAAACACTAACAGAAAAAAAACAAAACTAAATACAACTAAATAAATACTGTACTCATTTAAAAAAAAAGAATTAATAAGTTAAAGCACACAAAAAGCAAACACTTCTCTACCTGAGTGAAAAGAGTTTTAAATACTTCACAGCTTAACAACTTCGTCCCTGTTTTCATTTTTTTAAACCGACATTTGGGAGTAAGTACAATCACTGAATACCCTCGCCCAGTCTTTGGAATGCTCTTCTTTTGGTGCTGCGCTCATTTGATTATTGAAGTTTATATTCCCCGTTATACCCTTCATGGACAATATGGGGAGCTTTATTTGGCGACATTTGTTTTCTTGGTTGATGGTATGCTGTATGTCCTTTTTATATTTCCCTCTCTTTCAGTTCCTTCTTACTGGCCTTCTGTCTTCACCGTTGGCCGTTTGTGGAGATGCACAACGCTGGCCCTCTCTTGATAGGCCAGCGGGGGGCTGTGGTGTGATGTAGGTGCAGCTGATTGGGTCATAGGCAGTGCTGGTGCGTTTATTGCTGTTGTCAGAGCTTTCAGCAGTATGGTGGCCTCCCTCTGGTCCTCCTTCCCCTCGCCCTCCAAGGTACGAGCCAGCCAGCGCTCCACAGCTTCCTCCACCTGCGGCGCTGACGCCGTCTCCGCGAGCGTGTCAGCTTCTTGGCTGGCGTCGAACCGCTCCACCATCTCTTTCATGTGGATGTTGACAGGGGCGTTGGAGTTAGCCAGGCAACAGCTGCGCTGGTGGATGCGGAGGGAGAAGCGGTGGAAGAAGGCCTGGGCACAGAGCTGGCAGCGGTATGGACGATCGCGGCTGCTGTGGAGGCGGCGGTGCAGTTTGAGGTGGATGTATTGGGTAAACTTGGTGCTGCACAGCTTGCACTGGTACGGTTTTTCCCCAGAGTGGAGGCGCAGGTGTGTTTTCAAGTTACTGGTGCTACTGAAGCGTTTGTGACACACCTAGAAAACAAGAAATGAAAGGTTAAGGCCTCCGTGAGCAACCTTCACATGAGTGCTTAGTCACACCTGTCAGGCTTATGTTTGGGATTATTTTGGAAATAAAGTACAGTACATTATGACGTTATCTAATTGTTACGATGAGTAAAGTATCAGCCATGTCATTCCTGTTCTGTGGAGTTCATAAAACAATAGGAACTACTTTTTTTTCTTTGTAAGACCAGTTTTATCCTTACTCCCAACCCTCACACCCACACAGTCACACCGGCAAACAAAGCACACAAACGCTTTACATAATAAGGTAGGTCAATGAAAATCAAACAGACACTGCATTACCAGAAAGGTATGTGAGTCAGAGTATGTAAGCAGTGTTTCTTTTTCTGTCTCTCACACTCTCGATTTTACATCAGTCTCACGGTGACGTCAGTGCAGGGCTTGTAAAAAAACGGCAGAAAAAGATGAAAAAGCACACACGTGGTGATTTTCAACATACCTGACATTCATGTGGCTTCTCGCCCGTGTGGACCAGGTGATGTTTCTGGAGGTGGGCCAGCTGAGTGAAGCTCTTCTTACATAAGTTACACTGGAACGGTCTCTCACCACTGTGCACTCGGAGATGGACCTACAATCACACAGACAAAAAAAAAAAAGTGAGCACCGTTGTTGAAAGGCAAACAATGAGTTTAAACTATTTACCTCTGAATTATTAATCATATCAAAAGAGAGGAATTTGAGGTCTTACCTTGAGGTTGGACAGCTGTCCGAACGTCTTCGAGCAGATGTTACATTCATACTTTATCTTTCCGTTCTGCTTCTTCAGTGGGTAGGGCAGGGATTTGTGGCCCGGGCCGTTGCGTGGCGCTGTGCTGCTTTTAGACGTCGTCACGGTTAGATTCATGGCCTCCTCGCAACCGGAGGGAGATTGCTCAGGAGACTGATGCTGACTGCCGGTCTTGGGGATAGGGGAGAGCTCTGGGGTGGCGGGGGCGCCTCTCGGTGGCGACACATTCGGTGTTAGTTCTTTCAGACCGCCCTGTTGGGACGGAGGGTAGGGGAGGGACACCGGCAGTAGATTAGGCTGCCCAATGGGCGGATAGGGGAGCCCGTCTGTGCCCAGGTAGTTGTATCGGAAGGGTCCTCTTGAGGGAAGCATCCCAGGAAAGGGAGGGGAGTACGAGGGGAGGAGGAGGCGGGGATAGTGTGGGCCGTAGGGGGGAAGGAGCTGGTAAGGGGGCTGGAGGGGTCTGGACTCGGGGTAAAGGGGGTAAGATGAAACAAGGCCCTCCCTGTGGCCATACAAGCCGTGGAGGTGGAGAGGGAGATTTCTGTGCATAGATGAGAGCGCAGGGTGGTGATCTGGTAAATACGGGTGATTCAAGCCCAAGCTGGGCTCTCTGTGTTCGGGCTGAGGGGAGGGGATGACTCCGCGCTCTTCTGGATCTCTTTCTCCCTTCTCCTCCTTCTGGACCTTTTTGCTGAAGTCCATGATCTGGTCGTCAGGCGTGTCGGGCGGCGTGTCTCTCTCCAGCATCTCCACGTCGATCTTCTCCTCTCCGTCCTCGTCCCTCTCCTCTTTCACCTCTTCCTTTGTTCTTTCTTTGAGCCACGTCTGCTGAGGTAGGTGCTGTTTGGTGTACTCCAGCTCGTGGTCTTCGTCAGAACTCATGTATTCTGTCAGAGAAAATGAAAAAATGTACTGAGTGTTGTCACCGAGCTTGATGAGTAAATAACAGCAGCAAACTACGAAGAAGCCCGGAACCCATGTTTTTTTCGTGGAAACGCTCATTATGATATCGATATAATGCCTGAATTCAGTGGGTTAAAGTGCTTCACACATGCAGGCACACATCCGCCCAGAGAAGGCACTCCCTCTTATGGTAAATGATAGTAGTTTCAGTTTTGACTTTACACATAAATCATACGGTACAGGTTTCTGTTTGTCAATCGCAGTAGTGATTTTTGTGTGGGAGAATGGCAGTGTGTGGGAGTCCATGTGTCATGTAATGTACGAGCAGTTGTACAGCAAGATTCTGAGTTTCATTTGCGAAACCTTTTCTGGGTATAGCTGTCTTACCGTACTAGCCACAAGAAAACAGCTTTTTTTTCCCTCCTCATCTTGAAATGGCCTTTGTTTGGTTGGTCTGCTGCCTCACTGTTACTTTACATCGACTACTGTTTCTAATACATCACGTGAATTTCACGAGTCATTGTTTAGACTATTTAATATAATTGATCTAGGTTTTACAAGCCATACCACAGTAATTTACATATCTAAATGTGATCTTAAGTGAAGCCACTAGTTTCATTCGAACTTTCAGGTTTGGTCAGGGTTGCATCACAGATGCACATTAATGTACTCGAAAGTCAAAAGATATTCAAAGTGTCTTTAGGGTTTGTGCGCTCAAGCTTCAACAACCGGTACCTGAGCTGCCGAACCTGATTGTCTTCACAGGATATCAGAAGGTCAAACCCGAAAGACAAACACCGGGCGAACTTGGACTTTGACAAAAAGGAAGGTGAAAGCTTTTAAAACCCTTAGAATGATAAAACAATGTGATAATGCCGCCTTAGCGTTAGTCACCGAGATGAATGGCAATACATCTGGTGTATCCAGTTGGCATGAGTCATCAGACTTTGTGGCAACAGACAATCATTCAGGATGATGAGGGTATGACTTGCGGTTCTACTTATAGCTAAAAACAAATGACTCACAAAGGCACTTTGACCAGGCATTGCTCCCCTGACTTTCCCGACTCTCCTTAAAAATCCCACGTCGTTTAACGCATTTAATGAAACTGAGATTTGTTTGGTCTATATGTGTGTGAAGCGTGTTACATAAATGTTTCTCATTACAGTTAGACAGACAGGAAGAAATAGCATCAAACCAACTGCCCATAAAAGATAACATCAGGTCGTGTTCAAAGGAAGGGAGCGCTTTGTCTGTATTCACTTTGAAGGGAAAGAATTTTTCTGATAATAGCTCTTCTCGTCTGATGCAGATTTGGTGCTATGCATTTAGTCATGCCACAGATCTAAATCTGTCACTCTATCAGATCTAGTACGGAAAATATCGAGAATGTTTGGGTGTCATTGGGCTGCCGAGCCATCGAAGCAGCTGACAATCAGCTGTCTTTCACACCCCCTCACTAAGTCTTTCTTCAGCTAGATAAAAAGCACCATCACAGGGAATTAAGATCACCAAAAATGATGATTGTTTTGGTTGTATGTGAACAGCACTTCCAATACAATATCCACTCATTAAAAACAACAAGTAAAATTTGCATACAGAAGCACTCTCCCCCCTCATGCCTCAAGATATTTGTTTGTTGTCCATTTTTATCTTCTGTGGTAAAGACACATCCTGATGCAAAACTAGAAACGCTTCTGTTCCTGCTGCACTCACTTTGTTTGCTGTCGACCTGCTGGCTGCAGAGCCTCTGGGCAAACTCTTGGCTGTACCACACCAGCAGCTCCTGGTTGGGCTCTACCGGCCGGATGGTGTAGAAGTAGATGTCCCGGTTGTTCTGGCAGGCCACGAGGTTCTGTTCAGCCAGAGAGCGGGCCGGGTTGACGTAACGCATCCAGTTGCTCCTGTGGACGTCATAGCCGTCTATGAAGTTTTGAAGCTGCCCACCGCTGTAAATCTACAGGTGAGGAAGAGGAGCAGACAGGATTAAAAAGAGCACAGACAAATCTGAAACAACTGATTGGTGTGTCACATAATGAGCACAAGTGGTGTGTTAAATAGTTTCATATTTCATACAAAAAATTAATTAATACAGTTCAGATATTATGATTATTTGACAATCTGTTGACCCCAAGACTTCTTTTAATCTTGAATGCTTGTCATTTTAATGATAGCTGACACAAATGAAGTTGATCAAAATGCTGATTAAAATCCACATAAAAATCATCAAAACAGTAGACAGAAATATTTTCAACATAAATAAAGATAGTTAAGGAAAACAGAATAATCACCTCTGCCATGTACAATTAAATATTCTCTATCTTCTTAAGTTCTCAGCTACAGTATATTTTGCTCCTTTGGTCTGCGCTGTGTAGCTCTGCTCTGTGTCCTGAGTGTTTCTCTTCTCTGTGTGTTGTTGTGCCTGTGCCGTCACTATTTGAACTCAGCTCGGTCGGGGGCGTGGCCTCTCTCACTCTCCCTGTCTCAATTTCTCTTTTTCTCTCCTTTGGGGGGGGGGGGGGGGGGGGGGGGGGGGGGGGGGGGGGGGGGGGGGGGGGGGGGGGGGGGGGGGGGGG
>JBAJHX010000040.1:15993916-16010393 GCA_037176925.1 Amniataba percoides
AAAAAAAAACGAAGAAGGGAGGGTGTTTTTCTCTTGAGGGGTAGGTGTCGGAAGGTTGGGGGGTTGGGGGGGGGGGTTTTTGGGCGTTTTTCCCCCCCCCCCCCCCCCCCCCCCCCCCCTTTGAGAACAGGTCTGATTCATCTTTGATTCACCCCCTTCATATTTCTTCAGGTTTCTTTATTTATGCACATTGTTATCTTGCTGACTTCAATACTTTCCACACAGTCTGTTTAATTCTGCAACCATCAATGATTTATTATCATTTGTTTATTTTCATCATATCATTTTATTTTATTATTATTATTTGTTTTCTTAATTTGCTGATTTGTATCTATAGTCTTTACTTAACTGAAGATAAAGTGAGTAATCTAGTCTCCCACATTTATCTACTAACTTTGGATGTTAAAGCAAAAAATGTTGTTTTTTTTTTTCCTGAAATCATAATCATCATCATCAGATCCTCAATATGACACCCAAAGATATTCAAAATGCCTTCAAATTACTGACAAATTGCAGCAACTGTATGATTTTACCTGTAATTCCATCATATGTGTGTTGATATTATTCCCTTGAAACAGTAAAAGCATCAGAATGAGCCCTCGGAGCTTGCCATATGTCGCTCCTGTGTAATTGCAGGATGTAAACTCCTCTTAAGGTGATTACACCCAAACGGGGACGTGACCTCGGTGCCCTCGGCGGTAACCAAGGCCGCGTGGGTGTGTCCGCTTTTATTGTGTCTTACACTCGCCCCTCTGCCGCAGCTTCTCTTCAGAGTACGTGGCCAGAGAGGCATCGCCCGGCCTGCTGAGGCGTCGCTTTCAGGCACTACGAAATTATGTAACGCCACACAAAGGGAGGGAAATGGCACAAAAATGGCAGCTTGTCTTACAGGAGAGAGTGTTCAACTGGCACAGAGGAAGAGAAGTGAAACAGATCCTCGCCAACGCCGACACTTTAGATGTGACAGACATCTCGCGGAATGCAGTGACCGAATTAAGTCGAATAAGGCTTTCTATTTTACAGAATGAAAAGCATTTGCAGCTTTTTTTTTAGATATTTTAATGATGAAAAGCCTAGTCAAGCTCAAAAATACCATAATTTGCATTGCAAAGATGCAATGAATCACTCATCAATCAGTAATAATAAATTATATTAGAATTACATTGTTTGAACAAGCATCCCTTATCTAGTTAAGTAATGTACATGATCTCAAAGAGTCTTTTATTAAGAGCTATGATTTTCCCTAACATACGTTAAATGAGGCTCACGTGATTAAAATGGTCATTTTGTTGATTTGTGGGACAGATTTTTCTTTTTTAGTGGCATAATTTTAGCTGCTCTTTGGCAAAAGAGCAATAAATGGCTGTTCTGTTTAGTGCAAAAGGCAGAGAATAAAAGAAAATGCTACATCTGAATTTGGAAAATCTTGGAGAAGAAGTCAAGTAGCAATAGATGTATTGAGTTTTACTCCCGGTGGAGGCACATATGGAGGAATAAGCGATGACACAACCCACACCCCATAGGTTGGAAATGCATGCCTTCGTATGCCCACACGTACATCGCACAGTATAATAGATAATGTATATCATCTTGACTTGGCATGTCTCATTCTACAGGCAATACTTATGTTTCACAGACAGGTAAGCTTGGATTCATCCATTCAGTATAGTGAGACATTACATTTAATTTTAAATGTGTACGTGGGTCTCCTTTGGTTCCATGGAAACTTCCATGTGTGCCTCATAATGCTTCTCTGTAGAGGTCATTTTCTCCTTCAATGGTGCCGTCTTTTCAAGGTTAGAGATTTTCCCACTTGATGTTTTATTACAGATTCCAATAAGATTTCATTCAGATGTTAAAAGGTGAACATGCACCTGAGCAATTTTTTTTGTTTGTTTTTCTTTACCCAGTGTTATCACTCTGCACTGCAGTCTTAAAAAAATAACACATCTGACAGTATTTCCTGAACTGGAATGACAATCATGCCTTTGGCTGTGTGCTTTCACTTGGAATCCCAAGTATTTGTCTTTCATTGTATTTCAATTAATCTAAAGAGAAATTCTCAGGAACAACCGTGCAGTGATTCTCAGGAAACGTTTCTTGTCACAGTCGTCCAGTTTTCTTTAGCTCGTTTGAACTAATACAGAAGTTCACCTCTTACACCACAATCTGCCTCCGATGATGCAGCTGACTGCACTTCAGTGTCTAAATGGAAAATGTGCCCTTATTTCTTTGAAGTGTGCAACTTGCTAGCGCATTAATATTCCGACCCAGTGTTAAATATCCAAATCTAAGAAGACGTTAACATGTCTTTTAAGGTTAATATAAAACTACTGGTAAAAGCAATTACTGGAAACAAGAACCAGAACGTTGACCAGGTCCTTCAGTAGAAAGCGTAGAAGGTGTATACATGCGTGCGTGTGTATACAGGCATGTGTGTGTGTGTGTGTGTGTTTAGAGAGAACTTAAAAGAATGATGGATGACTCATTTGACAGTTAAAAGTACAGATGCTCTTCCACAGAACTCTTTCAAAGAAAAGTCATAACCATGGTGTTGCACAAGAGAATCCCCTTTTACTTTTGAAAAAGGGGACTGAACACAGTTGCTGTTGTTGTTGTTTTGTGTTTTGTGCTTCTTCCTGTTTAACTTGTATCTCTGCAATAGGTGGATGATTACCATGGAACTAAGATTTGCGATCCTTACGCATGGCTGGAGGACCCTGATGGTGCAGAGACAATGGTATGTGAAGACCTTGCTTGCGGAAAACTGTTTATCAGAAACTTAACAAACGTCATCCCTCCTCCCTCTCTTGTGTGTGCCTCAGGCCTTTGTTGAGGAGCAGAACAAACTGACCATGCCTTACTTGGAGCAGTGTGCCGTGCGGGCCCAATTCCACCAGCGTCTCACTGAGCTCTACGACTATCCCAAATACAGCTGCCCTTACAAAAGAGGGAAGAGGTACTAGTTGAAATTAAATGGACTGAAAAATGGCTACACATGATAGGGACTAACTTGCGTTGTCCTGTCATTTCCTGTTTTTATCTCTAGGTACTTCTACTTTCACAACAAAGGTCTCCAGAACCAGAGCGTGCTTTACGTGCAGGACTCTCTTGATGGAGAAGCCACCGTGTTCTTTGACCCGAATGAGCTCTCTGAAGATGGCACCGTGGCGCTGAAGAGTGAGCCAAACTGCAGAGCTCACACACTCCCATGTTCAAACACAGACATCAGTGCTGAATCCCCCTTCCTCTGCTCTCTCCCTCTCTCCATCCAGTGGGCCGTCTGTCAGAGGATTGCGAATATTTTGCATATGGCCTGAGCAGCAGCGGTTCCGACTGGGTAACGATGCGTTTCATGAGGGCCGACGACCTCACCTTGCTCCCTGACGTACTGGAGAGGGTCAAATTCAGCTGCTTGGCGTGGACTCACGACGCCAAGGGCATCTTTTACAACTGCTACCCGCCCCAGGAAGGCAAAACCGATGGTTAGGAGGACTCACACTTTTAACCAAAACCAGTCACTATGAAAAGACTATTTCTGTTGCATTCAACACTTAACCTCCTGTATTTCCCCACAGGCACAGAGACCACCAGCAACATCAATCAGAAGCTCTTCTACCACGTCATCGGCACCAAGCAGTCAGAGGACATTCTGGTTGCAGAGTTCCCCAAGCACCCTAAGTGGCACAGTTCAGTAACCGTAAGTCGAAAGTAATCTTGAAATGTGTGTTATAATCACCCATTTGCAAAAGCTTCATTAGAGCTTGATAAATTCTAATCCAGAACTGCAAATCAATACAAACTCATTCCAGTGTCACTTACTTACACTTTTCACCTTTTCTTGGAAGAAAATGTAAAGTTGCAAAAGGTTTAAACTTTAAAACAAAAAAACAAGCACTGATGGGTGCTTCTTTGAGTGAAGCTCGAGTCCTAAACCTTTCTACGTGTTTACCTCTTCTGCATTTTACGAAAGATTGATGACTTGGCTACTTGGTCAGGATGTGTCACACCCATGAAGTTTAAACCTTTGACGGCTACGTTCACATAATCACGTGCGTTCCTCTCTTTCTGTCTTTGCTTCCTACTCTGCTTTGCTGCTCCTTCCTCTTTCCAGATATCGGATGATGGCAGATACGCCGTCCTGAGCATCACTGAAGGCTGTGAGCCTGTCAACCAGCTGTGGTACTGCGACCTTCAGCAGCTCCCCAACGGCATCACAGGTCTGTGCCCTTGTGACAAACTCCCAGCTGAAATCTTAGCGGTCCACAAACAGAAAGATTCACGTGTTTTCTTGAAGTGCTGTTGAAGTCACGTCTGGGCTGGCACAATTATACTTGTGTGAATCATAATTTGCAGTTAAATTGATGTAAAATGAGCTCTAATCTAGCTTTTTCAAAGTTCACAAACATTAAAGAACCGACACCCAAAGCAGTAAAAGTTTTTGGTTGTTCTGTTCTTGACATATCTGGATATGTGTGCAAATAACAATGAAGATATCTTTATAGAGTAATGCATTAGCAACTAGAAGGAAATTACTATATGAAAAGTTATTCTTTAGTGCTGCAATGTACTTCTGTCCATTGAAGATGACTGGTGTCTTATTTAATGAATGACTAATTATTGTAGCTTTAAAGTTTTTACTGTTTCCATAGATTAGTGGCCCAGGTTAAAAACAAAGTTCCACCAAGTTTGGATCTTGTCATAGTTGTACCGTCTGTGTTTTTGTATTGACAAGGCGAGAGAGTGAAAGCTGCAAACAGTTCTGTTGAAAAATAGCAGAAACACGTGTCATCTCACCACACATAGAATTGCTTCAAAGCGTGCCAGCTCCCCAGCTCTGCAGAATTTCCAGTGGCAGTAGATAATATCTGGACTGCATCAGGGCATTAAAAAAACATGCTGTATCAGCATAAGAGCAGTGGATAGTGACTCAGTGGATACTTCACCAGATCTTGAGATTGCAAAAATCAGTGGGCAACTTGTTTTTTGTTTCTAAGGCAAACCTATTGCAAAAATAAATCATTGGTCTTCATAATCATCATAGTCAACATAAGGACAAGAGGGGTGTTTAATTTAATCAGTTTTAATTTAACTAATTGCAACTCCAAGATGAAAATAGTAGGACCAACTTGTATAATTATGTGTTTTTTGTACTTTTATTTATCTTCTCCTCCAGGCCTGCTGCCATGGGTCAAACTCGTGGACAACTTTCACGCCCAGTACTCCTACGTCACCAACGAGGGCACTGTGTTCACCTTCCACTCAAACTTGGACGCTCCTCGGTACTGTCTCATCAACATAGACATCCAGAAACCTGACAGGCAGCACTGGACTACTCTCATACCACAACATGACAAGGATGTCCTGGGTGAGACTGAACGGAAATTTTAATATAATATTCAGTGGAAGACAAAGTCAGCTGTGTAGTCCACATTCATGGTATCAGTTCTCTTCAGCAGAAGAGTAATACGTCTGAAGGATTTTACAGCACTGTGGCGGTGATCTTTTCTGGTATGACAGCTTTGGGCCAGAGCGTGTGAAAGTGAGTTGAAGTGCGTAAGGGGCATGTAAGTGGAATCGTAGTTCCACAATTCAGCCCTTAAAGTCTTGCAAAATACCTTTTTTCGCTGAATATCTGTCCTAATGTTTCGGTGACAGTCCAACCACAACAACTGGGAAGTTCTGCCTGTGGTCAAAGACTTCGTCAGAGGGAGCTCTGCTCAAAAAGTGAAACTCTGCTCATAAGCACTTTGTCTAAATTTTTTTCAGAGCCTATGAGTCACTTGAATGACGGTAACTGTACCTAAAGATCACTGATGCATACATGTTCCACATTTCCGCTGAGATTTTTGATGAACAATAGGTCCAGTATCATTTCAGTAATCTATTCAATTGTAGCTCTTAACACCATTTCATAACAATCCTGGTGTTGGGCATTAGACTGTTTTGTGTAATATAATTTTCTATAAAGTATAACTGATCAGTCACTAATCAGTTCGCTGTGTGTTGTCACTGACATGGATGACACTCAAAGACAAAGTGCAATATACTGAGCTGTGGTTGCTGTGTGGAAGAAACCAAGAGGAGGTAGCACCTCTGAGGTCTCCTGAGCAGTGGTCCTGTGTTTACATGTATCACACAGTTAGTGTAATAGGCTGCCCCCTGCCTGCTCATAATGGTGTGACATCATGTTATAGTGAATTGATCCACAGCTCATACCTGTGTTAACTTATTGCTCTCCCTGTACAGTAACATCTCAATTATCTGAACTAATCAAAATATTCAATCTGCAACCATTATATTTCACTTCATCCCAGGGTCAAGAGATGACTCCTTGTTACCAAGATAAATAAAGAAAACTGGCCGAGAGGAAGTGGATGTTTGTAGTAACATAGTACGAAAGACGGACAACAAAGAGACTGTTTCCCTTGGGAACAGTGTTTTCAAAAACACCAGCTACAAATGTTGTCATGTTCACTTTCTACCACTTCCTTCTCTGTGTTTTTGGTCAGGCTTTGTCTCCTGCGTGAACCAGCACCACCTGCTGGTCACATATCTCCATGATGTGAAGGACATCCTGCAGGTGTATGAGTTGACTACGGGCCAGCTGGTCAGGGACCTGCCGCTGGACATCGGCACAGTAAACAATGTGAGCTGCAAGAAGAAACACTCTGACTTCTTCTACAAGTTCACCTCCTTCACCACACCGGGTAAATCTGTCATTTCATTACAGTAGTCAAACAAATGCTATAAAAATTTCACACAAAATCCTTTAGAAAAATATCATTCAATTTATAGAAGATGAAACCACAAAAACAATCACCATCAGTCCATACAAAAGCTCTATATAGTACATTCACATAATTAGGGATGTGATTAAAGATAACTTGTGTTATTGATTAATCTTGTGGTATTTTTTTTAATTCTGTTTTTTCCTGTAACATGTCAGAAAATATTGAAAGGTTTGTCCTTCGAACAGTAAAATAAACCTGAATGTATTTTGTTAACATGTATGATAAAGATTCCTCACATTTGAAACTGGAACTGATTTTTGACCTTAGCGCTTGACCAATTTAAAACAGTTGCTTCTACAGATGCCAGTGCTTTGAAATAATTGATCAAATGGAAAACCAAACATTGTATTATTTAGCCCATATTACAGTAAAGTAGCTCATAATGAAATGTTCTGACTTGCGTGACCTTTGTCCTCTGATGCACAGGTATCATTTACCACTGTGATTTGAGCAAGTCCAACCCGGAGCCCACAGTGTTCAGGGAGGTGGAGGTGAAAGGCATCAAGCAAGAGGACTATCACACCAGCCAGGTAACATCCTCCTGTTTTATCACCTTTACTTATCTGTGGACCGCACGCCACCGTGCTCACACTTCCCCATTCTTTCTCATGTAGAGTTATTATCTTCCACTTAATTCTTGCTCCTGTTGTATTATCACATCTAGCCATTGGGTTGCATATTCATATTGTGATGCAGATTTCCGAGAATCATATTCACTATGGTTGAGGAAGTGGTAAATGTGTGTGAACTGGTTGTTTTTTACTTACCAGAAAACACAAACATTTATGTGAAAGCTGGTCTAATACCGCTCACATAAGAGATGTTTCATAAGACTTAGATACCCTGAAAGACAAAGTGATTTCAGCCACTTCTCTCATGCGTTTACAGGTATTTTATCCCAGTAAAGATGGAACCAAGATCCCCATGTTCTTAGTTCACTCCAAAGACCTGAAGAACGACGGGACTCATCCTGTCTTCCTTTATGGCTACGGAGGCTTTGAGTCTTCCATACAGCCGTACTACAAGTAAGTTCAGCTCCTCTGCTCGAAATCCCATGAACCAATATGGCCACTTGTTCATTTGTTACTCACTGTGACACAAACACTAATCAGCTACAAAATGTCTGATGTGTGGGGGAATAATTGACGTACCTTATTTCTATAAAACTTTGAAGAGCTGCCATGTTTTTCTGCAAAAAAATTCCCTGCTCTCAAATAGCTTATTGTTAAAATGATTATCATTATAGCCATTGTGTTATTGTTTAAACTGCAAATGTTTCATAAATCAATCACTGATGTTTTAGAATAATATATTATAATTTACCATTCACCAGTCAGGTTACAGAAGAGTTGCTGCTGTTTCAAACACACACAATTGTCAGATACTTAAGAAGAGGCATAAAAATACAAGGGTCAACTCTGTGTCTGATTTCACTGTTATTTTTAAATGACAGGTTCAAATATATACATCAGGGGTACACTGCAGGTATATTTAAAGGCCAGTGAAAAAGAGGTTATCATGTTGTTTATCATTTTGAATACCCTACAGAGAGAGTAGAAAGCATTAACAGTAATGTAAAATGTATTGTAATGTAAGAATGTGATCTTCTTTTATCACTAGTAACACGTGAGATTTTGTTTGTTTTCAGTTATTGTGTTTTTCCTGTGATGATCCTTAACATTGTTTATGTTACATGGCTCTTTTTCCTTTGTGTCTGATCTGTGGCTCAGTGTTGCTTACCTGCTGTTTGTGAGACACCTCGGAGGGATCCTGGCAGTTGCCAACATCAGAGGGGGCGGAGAGTACGGCCTCACCTGGCACAAAGGTACTGACGTCCGCGACAGACACGACTGTATTAAGGAGGACATGAGTTTGTATCAGCAACTCTCCCTTCACACGCTTCTGCTGTATCGTGTGTTTGCAGCTGGTACGTTGGGGAACAAGCAGAATTGCTTCGATGACTTCCAGCGTGCGGCAGAGTATCTAATCCAGGAGAAGTACACCACAGCCAGCCGCATCGCTATCAACGGAGCGTCTAATGGAGGGCTGCTAGTAGGCAAGTGTGGCATCAGCTGTGTGTGCGTTCGTGTTTTTAGTTTGAAAACCCATACAGAGAGGCAGAGAATGATTAAAAAGTGAAAGGGGTTTATACTCTGGAAATGATTATGCAGTCCATTACATGTTACATTAATGATAGGGGGTTGTGAAGGTGGGCATTGCTCTTCATTTTTACTGCTGAAACCTGGTAATGGTGCTTTAACTCAGCTCAAATCCCCCCTTTTAATCCTCGAGGCAACTAACAATACACATACTGCACAGGTCCGTGTTTATGCAGTTATTCAAAGCCAACCAAGAGCCTCACTTGCACTGACCACCATGCACTGTATTCTTTATATCGCGTCTTTAGCATAATTGCTAATGTCAAATTCATCTAACAGTAGTTAGCCGCTTAGCTTCAATTAATTTGACTATTAAACAGCACATTAAACAGTGCTTAGTCACATCATTTACCAACGGCTGGCTGCCATATGGCATCACACAAACCCAACTAATGCCTTCTTCCCTGGTGTGTAAGTGGCCATTAAGAACGACTGTGTCCTGCAGTGTGAAGTAAAGGGTATGCATGTGTGTGTTAGAGTGTATGCATCGGAGTCTGTGACACAAATTTGAAATGCGCACACAGGAGCGTGCGTGAACCAGCGTCCGGACCTGTTTGGCTGTGCCGTGGCAGAGGTGGGGGTGATGGACATGCTGAAGTTCCACAAATTCACCATCGGCCATGCCTGGACCACCGACTACGGCTGTGCTGATGACCCCGAGCAGTTCAAGTGGCTCATCAAGTAAGAAAAAACACAAAACATCACTTTTATCCAAGGTGAATTACGGTAAGAGTGTTGAATTGCAAGAATCACTGAGATACATCAACTTCACATAATATGCTGAAATGATTCAAGGAATACATTTATAAACAAGTCATTAAGATTAGTTTGAAATCATCAATGTGAAGTGTGTATCTGGTAAAATACATAAAAGTTGAAGAAGAAACTTTTTAAAACAGCATGCAAACAGTAGAGTAGTGCCTTGGGTTACGATGCAGTTCATCCAGGTTTTTGTGCAGAGCTATGACTCACCTGAGATTCACCTCACTGGTTCGTTCACTTGCCTTCAGCTCTCTCTACAAAGTTTATAGATTTCTGCATCCACAATCTCATCCAAATTTAGCAATTCTGTTGCCTCTCCTGCTCCAAATTCTGCATAAATTAGCAAGGCAAATGGGTTTTGATGTTTGTTTCTATTTTGGTGTAACCACACATGAGAATTTGTCTTTCTGCTGAATTTTTGGGGGTTGTCTTGGAGGCGCTTCTTTATTCATAGTTTTGTTTGTAGTGAGTTTCATTTTATTTATTTTATATTTTCTTTTATCTTTATCTCAAGACCAAAAATAAATATGAATATAGGTTTAGATATTTATTACGTATGGAGTCTATTTCCGATCCATATATCCATATGCAGAAACAAAATCACAAAAGAACAAATCAACCGCACTTTAAAATTCACAAATCACTCTATATTCTCTCGTCTCTCTTTCCTCACATTCCTTCACACCTCTCTCCAGGTATTCTCCTCTCCATAATCTGCCCCAGCCACCTTACTCTGGCCCTCCCTACCCCGCAATTCTGCTCCTGACAGCAGATCACGATGATCGCGTGGTGCCTCTCCACACCCTCAAGTATTGTGCTGCCTTGCAGTATGGAGTGGGCAGCAGCGCGGCGCAGCGTAAGCCTCTGATGGTCAGGGTGGACACCCGCAGTGGCCACGGTGCAGGGAAACCCACCACAAAGGCCATCTTAGAGGACACGCACATCTTCTCCTTCATCGCTGAGACGCTTAGGCTCAGCTGGAAGGAATGAGGAAATGATGACAGGGGAGGGAGTCTAAGGATATATACACAATGGTGAAAGTCTTTTAAGGGATTTTTTTCAGATAACATACTTAATAGAACAGTTTAACAAAAGACAGAAGAATGCACCGGTACAATCAATATAAACAGTTATAAGAAACTACAATATGATAAAAGTCTAATACTCATCTTAATGACTGACCTGTACTTCACCTTAAGCAATCAAATACACAAAATGATTATGAAATGAAAGGTTATGGATTTGTTTGAAATCTATACTGTATGTTTGGACTTTTAACTTTGGGATAAAAAACTTTTTAATAAAATCTCTATTTGCACTATGAAACTTGTCTAATGTGTTCTCATCCAGACTTTCCCAAATCTAAATATTTCCCTCTAAAGTAAATATACTGTATTGGCTGAAACATGTTTTACTAGAAAATTGATTTAAATACTAAAGTCAGCTGGTTTCATCTATTATAAATCTTAAAGAAAAAAGGAAGTACACAATTAAATAATTGATCAAGACCGTCCACAGGTCTGTGAGGCAAATGTGAAGCTACAGCTGGGAATGGATTTATTTAGCTTAGTATAGACTGTAAAGGACTGGATAGTTTGGCTCCATCCAAAAGTAACTCAATCTGCCTCCCAGCACCTCTAAAGCTCACTAATTAATACCTTATATCTTGCTTAATCTGTACAAAAAAAAATTAAATGATTAAGTGTAAGAATGTCTCACTGAAAAACTGCTCCACAACAAAACTGCAAAACTTAAATTGGGAGTGTAACTGTTATATTTCCCACAATATTATAATGTTTCCCTTTGAGATATAAGTAGCATAAACCTGAAAAATCATAAATAAGGTACAAATAAAGTTATCCAAATGTGTAACTTAAAGTGCATTTCCTGAGTAAATGGACGTAGTTTCTCTCCACCACAGTTTGAAACAATCCAGTCATTATTGCATGGTGCTGTTCTCACATACACCACCAAGTGGCAGTATGGGACTGCAAAAAAAACTCCCCCTGTAAGCCCGACCCTCTGCTAACACCTCAAGGTCAAAGGCTGGGTGTCACTTTAGTGTCATTCTGCTCGGCTGCTTCATTTAGAGGGATTTTGGAGATGAATTAAAAAAATCACAAACAGCAGGTTGCTAAATCCTTCGATATTGTCTGTCTGCCTGGTGGGATGAGGGTGGGGGGGATCAAATCATTGGCAGATAGAGACAAGTAGGATCCATCTGTAGAAGGAGAACACACACGAATTGGGACTTTAAAGAGAGGGGGAGTGGACTTGAGCCACCATAAGGGCAGAGTGAAGATGCTGAAAGTTTGCGTGTGGGAAGTCTGGAGACGGGGAGCGATGATAGACGGCGGATATATGGTGAGACAGCGAGAGAGGCAACAAGCAGACAAGCGGAGAGAGACTCAAAGTGCACTTATGGAGAGTCTCAGGAGGCGTCGAGACAGACGGGCGTTTAAACTGTCAAAAAAAAAAAGAGAGAGAGAGAGAGAGAGACGGAAACTCCAGTCTGGCAGCCAACCACAGAGAGCGAGAGAAAGTTGTCAGCTCGGTCACTCAGAGTTTAATCTCTGCTCAGTGGGAAGTTCTGATTTCGTCAGGCTGAACCTCGGGCCTTATCTAAGTACCCTCTCAGTGGATAGATAGGATGGGAAAAAGGAGAGAAGATGGGAGGTGGTGGGGGGAGAAGAAGAAGAGGAGGGAGGCTGCAGGAGGAGGATTTTGCAGACAATGACTCTTGGCCACAGGGGCAAAGTGGTTGAATGAAGCCGGGGAAAGACAAAGCCGGTAATAAGCTGGACATATGAGAGACAGAGAGAGAGAGAGAGAGAGAGAGAGAGAGGGTTTAAGATCACACAGCGAAGAAAGGCTGGAGTGTCCCAGAGGATCGGCCAGGCTTTTGCTGCTTCATTTCTGCCATCCAACCCCCCCGCCCCCTCCCAACCCCATCACCCTCCCTGTCACCTCTTGAGCTCACTCTTCCTCTCTCTCGCTTTCTGTCTCCCTTTCTCACACATGTACACGCAGACACACACACGGCCTTCACATCTCTGTTTTCCCTGGAGAAACAAGCTTTTACCTACAAAATCCTCACTGTTTCACAGCTCCCCTCCTCCTTTACTCGCTCGGCCCCCCTCCCCTCACACTCGTAGGTCCCCATCCTGTCCTCCGTTTGTTTACTTTACTCCCTCCATAATGCAGGGATTAATTTCTCAAAGCCGATTTGAGCTGCGGCACGCTTCGGCAAAGAGCGGAGAGCAGAACTTTTGTGCCGGGGGAAGTTTCCCCTTCACACTAGCTTAGAGGTGGACTGCTCTCCCCCCTTTATGCCGCTCGCTTTAATCTTCACACGGAGCAGAGGGAGCATGGGGGGGAGATAGAGGGAGGACAAGAAGGGGAGAGGGCTCTCAACACACAGCTGGGAATCACTAATGTCTTTACAGAGGTGGCGTCTGCTTTCCCATGTGCCCCTTTGAATCCTTTTTGCCTCCTTCGCTACCTTTCGGCTTTTCTTCTTCTCACATTTCTGGATTTATTTTCCCAACTGCAGATGTTTCCTTTATTATAGGCCTGTATCTTTTATTATAAGTTGATAAAGTAGATCAGAGTATTTTGTTTTGGAGTAAAAAGCAGCCTAATGAGTGCATAGGGCTGTTTAATTTTATTATCAGTTCACCTAACAATCATTTTTACAATGAATTGATTTGTCGTTGAGTTTCAAATTCAAATTTTATTTTTATTTTTAGTTTACAAAATGTTATATGTTAAATAAAATTGGGAAAATGTACAATATAGGTTACTAGAACCAAAAGGTGACATCTTTAAGTAGCGTATGTTGTCCAAAAAAACAGTCCAAGACCAAAATGTATTTAATTTACAATGATTCAAAGTAGACAAAAATAGCAAATCCACAGTTTGTATAAGCTGAAACCTGCAACTGAGGGCTATAAGTACATCTATCAATATTTTTTCAGTGAATTGTAAAGTAAAAGTTAATATATATATATATATATATATATATATACATATATATGTACTACATAGGTGGCCTCTTCAGATGTCAACCAACTAACTAAACGAAAACTCTTAACTGATTTAAAATTATTGTTGGTTAATATTCAGATGATCAAGTTATTGCATAGAGATGCGTCACATGTCCATGTGAGAATCTGAATTTTCTCCAAGTTACTCAAAGGCCTTTAACGTGTCCCGTCTTGATTTTGGAAAAAAAGCGACAGATTTCAGGTACGACAATCTACGTTTCGCATTTTGAAACACGATTTGCTTTAATCTCTTGGAAGAATCCCTCGCCCGTCTCCCCGTCCCAGACTCATTTACAGTGAATAAACAGGCAAATCTGATTGAAGATTTACTCTCAAATCGTGAGAAGCCTGATAAAATACCGGCGAACACACACACACACTAAAAAAACCCTATCTGAGGCTGCTGGGGAGAGTTACTGTGGGATATGTTGTTTGCATACCAAGACATCACACTCAAATGAATAGCATTTATTATACTGCACCGCGAGGGGATAGGAGGCAGATAGCAGTTGATTAGGCCCTCTATTCGGCTCATTTAGCATGTGTGCAGCTGCTAAGGTGGCTCGTGACCCAGAGCAGGCAGGAGTCAAGTGTCGAGGCTGTTAGGATTTTATAATTTCTATTATGTAGACTGGAGATGGCAACATATTTTCATAGCTATAATTTTTATTTCATTTCAGATTTTCATGTCTTTCCTAGACTGGCAGGTCAGAGGTAGTACAGCATTGCAATTACCTCACTTTTTAAAAATAATATAGAAATTATTTGTACTTTTGTCTCTGGAATAAATGTGTCAGTCACATTCTGGGTGTTGCTGACAGGATCTGGATGAACCTGACATATACACCAGCTCTTTTTGTGTTTTTTTTTCTCGTCTCTGATAATTAATAATCCAGCTCCAGCGTTAGTGCAGCAGGAGATCAAGTGCTGGGTCCGCTAAGCAGCATCTGAAGGAGGTGATGTTTGATTGCGTGGGAGGTTTAGAAAGCTGCAGCCAGGCGATGGCTCGGAGATGAAACTCATTAAGTCTCGTACTCCAATCCTCGACTCCAATAAGACTGTAATATAAAAAAAAAAGTATGGATTGCTCGCTGCGACTGTATGAGATAAATAAAAATAAAAAATCTCAATCTTGAATGTATGCCCGTGGACCACCAACACGCACGCGTTTTAATGTGTGCACTGACCCACTCTCACTTCTGCACGCCCACACTGCTGCCCACAGCTATCCCACGCAGAAAAAAAAAAATCCATTTGCATTTACAATCATTTCCCATATGCTCTGCAAAAAAAAGGTGGGTGTTGTGTAATAAAGCAGTAAGTAATATAACCTCAGTCCCGGAGAGAGAGAGACTTAATAAGTTCACATGGTAGGAGAGGAGAAAAGAGAGGAACCCGTGAACTGCAGAGGCAGGCGAGGAGAGGTAACGGAAAGTTGAATTCTGTTGTAAGTGGATACAGGGCATTAACCTCGTAACACACAGATAAGTGCGTACGAGAGGCCCAGGTAGCCCCAAGGTTAGAGGAATGAGAGCGCTCTAAAGGTTGTCGGTTCATTTCGTTGCACCAGAAGTGAAGTTAAAGGGTAGACGGATAATTGGGAGTTTATCATTTAGACACCCCCCCTCCCCATTCTCCTTAAAAGTTCAGCAGCTCAGTGCCTGTTTCCTTAGGCAACACAGTGAAACCCAAGTTCTGCTGTGAAGGTCTGCTTAAAGGGTAGATTCATACAAATGGTACAAAATAATTCTCCCTCGCTCACCTGTAGTTTTGGTTTTATTTGTCTGGATTTTGAGATTGTTTTTAAAGATTTCTTCTCTTGCATGACACAGTTTAAGGTGAAGTGCTGAAAACGTGGATTAAAAAAGTTCTCATAGACCTCATAGTGAATATTTCAATGGAACTACTCTCTACTGAAGAAAGGCTTTCATGGCTGGAGACAATAGGGACAATGTTTCTGGAGAGATTTTGCTGCTGATTTTTTTAATAGGAATGAATTTCTGTTGCTTGGAGCGCCACAAATGGCATACTTCTCTCTTCCGCTGTATTCATTTGATCTTAGATGGATATCTCAAAATCGGGACAAATGAATGGTTCCCTGTGGTGTTAACTTGTAAACAGATACTTATTTTATGCATTTCCTTCCTCTTCAGACCAAAAAAAAAAAAAAAAACTTTATTATTATTTTACTTTATTACTTACCTGACTATAAGGCGCACTTAAAATCCTTAATTTTTTTCAAAAATCGACAGTGCACTTTAGTGCGGTAAATACGGTAATCATGCCTATTGAGTAATGCTCTCTGCCCAGTTAATACCCAGTTCAAATTAAAGGTAATTGTGCTGATCCACACTGGGAGAAGCTGAGCAAAAACGGACCCTTTAGATCACTGTAGAAGAAGTTTTTCCAGGGCAAAAGGCAATACGCATATACAGTGTTCCCTCGTTTAACACGGGATTACTTTCCAATCCGCGGATTGGAATTGCAATTACTTAAGGCTGTAAAACCCCTCACCACACACTTTCTACACTTTTCTCAGACAGGCATTAATATTTTCTCAAATTTCACTTTTGTTTAAACACTCTCAAAGTTCAAACCTTCGTTGATTTATAAGATGTGAATATGACAAGCTGAACGCGTTCTGTACTGTACAGGAGACACGGCACGGAGGAGATTGATTGACAACGATCTACCGTCCCTTAGCCAATCGGTACGC
>JBAJHX010000040.1:16010493-16021033 GCA_037176925.1 Amniataba percoides
AGTATGCAAAATTGCACTGAAAAAAATCCGCGAAATAGCGAGGCCGCGAAAGGTGAACCGCGATATAGCGAGGGAACGCTGTATACTTCATAAAGAAATGTTTTAGATGCTAATAGATCTTGGATCACTGTTTACATTTTTGTAGATGTAAAAACCTATGAGTAGTAAAGCTATTTTTAAAGTATAGATAATTACATAGAATAAGTTTAGATAAATCATTTTCATGCAATTATTGCCTTTATCTTAGTATTGTACTTTGATTGGTGAAATTAAGGATTTAAGTAAAAATGTCGGCAGAATGAAGAATGAAGTCACATATTGTTCAGCTAAACCTGGAAAATGTTTGAGATTCACTAAAGGTTTACATTCAATCCAAAAATAGACAAGGACAGAAAATGTTTGCTTGTATTGGAGATTTTTTAATAACACGTTTCAATATTGCAACAGCCATCAGATTTTCTTCTAACAGGTAAAAATCATCAAAAAACTAACGAAAAAAAGAAACTTTTTTTTCGGTTTTATATTCCAAACACCAGAGTTTCTCGGCTATGGCCCTAAATTCAAACAAATAAAACCCTTACACAGTGAGCAGATATTATATTCAACACATTGTTCTTCAAACAAATTATAAAAATAGATTTAGCATTTTCAAATACATATTTACAGTATTAAACATAGATCATGATGGTCACAGTAACAGAGAGGGGAAACGATTTGAGTTTCATTCATCGTGGTGAGGAGGTCCAGTTTGGTGTCTGTGTATGTGTGTCTTTGTAGCCTTATAGTGTTTGTGTGCCTGTGTGTGTAGGTGTGTGTTTGCGTGTGTGTGTCTCAAAGGGACCATCAGTGTTTCTTCAGATATGTTAACATGTGCGAAGTAACATCTATAAGGACATGAGTTTACTTAATTTTTGACAAAAAAACGGTTACAGAGGGGAAGAAGAGTACAGGGAGAGAACCAAAAAAAAAATCATACCACATACGAACCAGTTACAATATTCCAGTCAAAAATGTATGTACTGTCTATTGTGAAACTGTATGATAGTCAAATAATGCCCCGATAAACTTCTTCCTTCAGGTCTCCTGTATCAGATAGGACAGAAAAGGCGAGGGGCAGGTCACTGTACAGAGAGAGAGTTCTGGGAGTCGTCTGGAAAAGAAGTGCAACCACATCGTATGGCGGAGCATGATATCAACAGCAACATAAAAGGTAAACGCAATAACCCGACAGCCACAGAGAAAGGAAAAAGAAAGAAGTCCATATGACATTCCATAATACTGTATCCATACTGCAACACACACGCACTGTAATGCATACAGCGAATCCAAGGATAATGGACATAAAATTAACTGTATCAAATCCAGTGTTCAAGAATACACAGATACTGTGTGCTGACAGTAAAAATCCTCCAGTGTCCCTCTCACTTCCCGTGTACAAAACAACTCATTTGTTCAGGTAGAAACTCACAGTCATATAATAATAATAATAATAATGATAATAATAATAAATCAACAAAATAGAAACAAAACAAGAGACAACTGCTTTGCTTAATTTTTTTTAAATACTAGTCAAATAAATAAACCTTCCTAACCTCTTTTCTGGAGAGGTTTGTCTTCCAGTCTGTAAACATAAATAAATATGGATTAAATATCTGAATCAGGCCATCTTCCAGAGTTGGCCCGTGCTCTATACAGAGTATTAAACATTGTCGTGAGAGAGGCTTTGGAGAGGAGGATTATGTTACAGAGATGACATCCAGCAGGCTAAATGGGAAAATCAGGTTGTTTCAAATGCACAAAGAAAACAACTTTCGAACCGAGGAGGAAAGGAAGATATAGGAGGTTGAACCGAGGGTCGAGAAACGGACGGTGATGTACGGCAAATTAATGAACGAGCGAACGCGCGTTTTTGACCTTTTTCAGCTTTATAATTGTATCCTGCAGCTTTTGTTTATCCATCAGTAGCCCCAAAAGGAAAAAAAAAACACAAACAAGAGCAAGCAAGACGATGTTCCTGAAAGTTCAGAACATCATCACGCGTAACGTTACTGTCGCTCTGTGCATCCAATCAGCACGCCGTTTATACTGTAAATCAGGACCACGCTGTGTGCTAGCCCTGTTGGTTCGGCCCTCTAATGAGGCCTCATCCATCTCTAACCTCACCAGACGCCTGACGCAGGGACAGCACAGTCTCCTCAATGCAGCTCTGAAACCGTACATTACATTCCAGCCACGTTTAATCTTCGGAAATACTCCTTTACCGCCTGATATGAGATCAGCTCTGACGCACGATGATGTGATTCTGTGTCCTTTCGCAATCGGTTCCCGTTTTTGATGTGAGTTTCGACGAGATCCGAGGCCAGTAAAAAGCAGTTTCTGGCTCTGGCGAAATATATGTTGCCTCTTAAGCGAATCGATCTTGTGGTAAAGGGAAAATTCCACCCAAAATGTAAATGTTTCTTTGAGTGCGAGTCTGTAAGTGGCGTGTGTTTGCGGCGCAGTACATCTGCGGCCCCTCCGGAAGCTCAGAGGTCAGCTTCAGACAGAGCCGGTCCTGCTACAGACAGTGTTTAATTTGTCTTTACGCACTGATCCAGAGCGAGTGAGATGGAGCTGTTCAGCAGTTGTTGAAGGTCATCATGGGAAAAAAAAAAAGTCACACAGAAGTGACATCACTCCTCTGCCATATCCTCCAATGGCGTCGGGAACACTGCTCGTCTCTGAGGGGATATATTATTAATTTTTTTTTTTTTTTTGAAAAAAAGGAAGGAAGGAATCAAGGAAGGCATGAGGAAGTGTGGGAAGGAAGAGTGGATAGAGGAGCGCGGCCAGCTGAAAGATCTACTCGTCTTTCCTTCGCTATGTAAGAGCTCTCCCTCTCTTTCTCGTTCTCTCTCTCCTCTTCCCCACCCCGTCATCCATCTGCACCCACGTGTGGGTGTGCAGCAGCAGTGCGAGACTTGGCGTTTGTTTAGACCTGCACCCCGCGGCCGTGCATTTGGATGACCTGGGCTCTGAGGGTCTGGATGGCAGCCAGGATCAGCTTCTGGTGCTCAAGGGAAGTGATGCCAAGGCTCAGGACATCTCTGTGGACACAGAGATCAAGACTTACTATTTGGAAGGTAAGTAGTAGTAAAAAAAATAAAAGAAAAAGGTGCAGAAAGCAGAAACTGGCATCATGTGTAGGTTCAGATATTGATATCGTGGCTGACATCTTTTTTTCTACCTGAGCCCCACCCACTTCATAACAGTGACATAATCTCCAAAACACAGAAAACTAAATGGTAAAATAACTAAAAAATGAATTTGGATCATTGTAAGAACCTGACAGATAGAATAGTTTGTGTGTCTTTGAATGGTAAATTGATTTGGTAATCCTTCTACAACTGTATATTACTATGTGAAAGAGGGACCCTGTTACCCCATAACTACACCCAAAGGTGATGTCATAGTGTACCGACATCCCCTGGAGTACATCACAGCAGCAAATTGAGACATTGAGACAAAAAACACAAAACAAAGAAAAAAACAATAATTAATTTGTGTTAAGTTTCTCCTAAAAAATGTTCATGTAAAAATGTTTTTTCTCCAAATCTTGCTAATGTAATAACCTATTTATTAGGAAACACAACACTGATGCCATGTATGTAAAAAATAGTTTGGACTGTAGAAGCACCTAAGAAGACAATTTGCACATCTCCCGTAGTTAGTGTGCTCTCATTCTGTGTTTACCTTTTAGGACTGCAACAAATTATTGATTACTCTGCAAAGTATTTTCTCATTAAATTGTATTACTTTAAATGAAAAATGCCCTTGATTAGTTCAGTGAGGTAAAAAAAAAAAAAAATCTTTTCCCCACTTGCACTCTAAAAATATTCAGTTTATTACATAATACGAAAAAAGCAGCAAATGTTTTGGATTTTTTAATAAAAAAAAATTACCATATTTAATTGATTATCAGAAGAGCTGCTCATTTTTCTGTCGATAAACGAATTGTATCAGCACCGAGGTGTTTATTTGTGCTGTTTCACCTGTCACTTAAGACTTTAAGTGTGCAGATTATCTTTAATGGACAAGATTGAAAAAAGAACAGGAATCAGGAAAAAGATTGGACTTCATCCCTCCCCAGAGCCATTTATTTATTCATGCCATTATCTTTTTTAATGATCTGGACTCTTATTCTCTCTTTTCTTTCCCTCCCTACAACAGGAAATGAAAGGTCACTGAGACGAAGCCACTCACTGTACGGTCATTCGCGCCACGGACTCCAAGTAGCAGTATCCCGCGGCGGTGAAGTTGTCCTTGTATCGGCCCATGTCCACCGCGTCCAGCCACTCGCCCACCGAGTTAAAGGATGGGAAGGAGGGGAGGGGCCTCTCTGCTAGTGTAATGGATGAACTCAGGGTTCTGGAGGACGAGAAACAGGGTCAAAGGTAGGAAATTTGAAGCAATGAACACATATAGCCATCCATTTACTGAGACTAGCTATAACCAGGCCGTACCTGCGTGCCAGAGTGGACGAACCAATGCCGTCAGGGGAGCGAATGCTTTTGCTGAGGGCGGAGTGGATCTGGCTGAAGGTGGGCCTCTCTGTCCTCTCCTTCTGCCAACAGTCCAGCATCAGCTGATGGAGATGTGGAGAGCAGTTTACCGGAGCCGGCAGCCTGAATCCGTCCTCGATGGCCTTGATCACCTGCAGGACACGCAGGAGAAACAGGTGACAGGGTTTTTCCAGCACTTATTCTATAAGAGTGTAAATTCCCAGAGGAGAGTGTTTGACTGGAGAAGAAGTGAGGAAGACTGTAAAGGGAAAAAAAAAAGTTTTGTCCTACTTAAAAAGCAAAGAGTAAGGTATTCAGAACCTTTCACTATTATTCTTTTTTTACAGTGAAGTTGCATAGTTGCCAAGAATAGATGCCTTTGGACAGTACAGGTCCTACTTGGATAAACAAGAGTAGAAAAAGTGCTGGTGCGTTCATTTTCTCTTGTCACTAATTACACCTCCTACAACGCATTGTTTTGCTTTGTTGGTAATTGAACTTATTTTGAGGCGGCATCCTTTAAGGTCACCTTACGAGCCAGCGCCAACCACAAAACAAACAAAATTTCACAGGGAGGTATCGCCAAACTAAAGACTATGAGCTGAATACAAATCTGCAGTGCTGTCTTGACTTAAACTACTATTACAAAAAAGAAACTAGGACAGGCAGCTCTTATCTGAAAAGAAGTAAGGTGTCTGACTGACTTTGTGGATTTAAAAGGTCACTTAACAGGATATTCAGTGTCTCTTAGTGTCATTTCACAGGATATTTGATGCGGTATCACAATAGCTGGGCTCTGATCAACTGAGAGCTGTATTATTACATTTTAATTTCCTATAATACAATATGTCGTAGGCCTGTGAATTAAAAAAAAACAATGTGGAAAGGTTTGACAATAGAATAAAATTACAGAGATGAAACAAACAGATCATAACAGCCAGTATGTTCTTTTACCTTTTACCTGGATAGGCTGTTAAATACAGTGACTCATAGGAAATGATTCATCTCAGCTTAACGTTTTCTCATCAGGCCCCACGAAACCCGGCCGTCCGCAAATAGCAGAGCACGAATAGCATCCCTCCAGACTTCCACAATGTACCTCCATCAAACTAATGTTGTCCCCCATTAACCATAACACCCCACGAGAGATTTCCTCTCAGTATATCTAGGGACACGTCCTCCTCCGGAATCACTCCCAAGAAATGCAATCTCCCGAAAGGAGGAAGTAACGTCAGAGCGCAATCGCAAAAGTGACATCCATCAGTGGCATTATTTCCTAAAACATTCGCTCTTCTCTCTCACACCCGCCACCCTGCCGTCCCCTCAGCCGCTTAAGCTCCTATCTCGCTAAACAGCATTCATAAAACGCCTTTCAGCATGTGACATTTTCCATTTAATCAAAGTCGCAAGGTAAAGGTCACGATGGATCACAGGTGGACGGGCCGACCAACAACTCCGTTATGATATAATGTATCAATTTAAAGTGGATTAATATCCCTGGCGCTCTACAAGCTTGACCTTTGGCCCCCTCAATTGTAAAGTTTGATAATATGAAACAGGTGGAGAGAAAACTTTCGCCTGCTTTGTAAAAGGGCACCGAGGAACA
Source organism: Amniataba percoides (assembly GCA_037176925.1). Classification (NCBI taxonomy): domain Eukaryota; kingdom Metazoa; phylum Chordata; class Actinopteri; order Centrarchiformes; family Terapontidae; genus Amniataba; species Amniataba percoides. Next base: position 16,016,641 of record JBAJHX010000040.1, read on the forward strand.
AAAAAAGGGTCTGTAAAAAGCTAGCTATTCTTGTGCCTGCTGAATAACTCATGCATATTAATTTTGGACATTCAAAACTGGAACATGCTAATAATCTGTTGCTTTTTAACTACGCACCTGCCTGCATAAAGTGTTGGCATTATTTTATGATGACAGTAATTTGAGAGGGCATTAGCATGATTATGCTTTTGGACTTGATGAGGGATAATAATTCTTAAAATTATCACTGGCTTTTTGAACTTTGCTGCGCTCCGTGTTGCCGGCTTCAATAGAAAGAAAGAAAAATAGTCGCAAAGAATGATCTGCTCTCTCTCTCTCTCTCTCGCCATTCTTTCAACTGCACTTTAGAAGCATGACTTCCCTCACAAAGTAGAATAAAAACAGCCATCCCTTTTTTAGGAGAGGAAGGAGTGATGACGGCAAAGCAGAGCCCCCACCCACAATGACTTGAAAATTACAGGCTGCTGGCGACCAACGGTGAGTTCCTATCGACTGGACAATCTCTTTGACCCTCAAATAGCAAACGCTTTACATTTTCCTGGAAGATTTTTTTTTTCTGGAGGGATTTTTAACACTTTTAAGAGCAGGATGCCACCCTGGGACAAGCGGAGGCCGCTAGAAAGGGGTCAACGCGTCCTTAAGAGAAAACAGGATTGGTCATGGGGCTGATGCAGACTTAAAGAGGAGGACTTAGGCCCTGCAAAAGCTTTTCAGAGGTGCTGTGGCTTCTTGGCTTTCTTTTAATAAGATCCGAGCCGGGCACGGATACAGAGTTCATTGATAGAGGGAGGCGTAAGAGAGGGGGAGTCTGGTAAAGTGCAGATATTATAAAAAAAAAAGGGAGGCTGGAGTACAAAGGAAATGACTGGAGAGATTAATGGAAAGAACTCTTTATCTCTCTCCTTTTCCACATGCACACTTACATCTTGGTTGCCCATATCCCAGTAGGGCCTCTCTCCGTAGGACATGACCTCCCACATGACGATGCCGAAGCTCCAGACGTCCGAGGCCGAGGAGAAGCGGTGGTACTGGATGGCCTCCGGAGCGGTCCACAGCACCACACTCTTCCCTCCGTGCTGCGGGATAGAGCCGGAGACGCGGAGTTAAAAAAAAAAAAAAAAAAAAAAGGGTGCGGAGAGTTCATGAAAGTAAAGCTTTAATATTCTCTTTGAAAGGCTTTGAACATATTTTCAGCAGATCAAAGAATCTTTAGAGGAGTGGGTTCACCTTGAGTGGAACCCAAAAATACCCATGGAAATAAAGCACCAAAATAATTTCTTCCTTTTTTTTTCTTTTCCCGACAGCTTAATTATACGACCTCAACTGAACCTGACATGACATGTGTTAACTCTCATACGGTCCTGGGCTCATTAAAAATATCACCCCTACATGTGTGAACTTTCACTAACAGGCTTTGTGCTGCTTTGAGGGTCATTAATTGGGGAAGTTAAAAAACAGTCAAAAATATCAAGTGAAAAAGTTGACCTCGTGGGCGAGCGCTCTTTTTTCACTGTGGGTTTTATCTTACCAGCGTGGTGTAGATGGCCTCGATCTTGTCCTCCTGGAGGGGTCTGAAGCCGGACACCTTGCAGCCCAGGTTGGAGTTAACCAGCACCTGAGATTGGGACGACGAGGCAAGCTGATTAGCGTTGGGTACATTTTGGAGGGGAAACAATCTCGGTATGAGAGCTCGCCTCTCCGCTGGGCGAAGCTCTTATCACACTGGCAATGACTGATTGTTCACATGAACAAACTGTTCCTGTTCTTTAGTCTTCCAAAATGTGACCACCGCGTTTACAGTGAATGCTGCACAGTGAAATCTGGATGTGGCTAAACATTTGTGACAGCATTGTCTCGTCGTTTTTCGGCTCTGTGTATCGCTCAAATGAAAACCTACAGGCAGGTGATTGTCCAGGATGTTTGACGACAAGCACGAAATGTATTCTGTACCTACCTGCATTGTCTATGATCTCCTCTACCCCCCCCCACCCCCGTCCCTTTACCTTGTGTGCAGCCAGCCGTTTGTGGACGAAACCCATTTCGGTGAGGTACTTCATCCCCGACGCCACCCCGGTCAGCATGTCCATGAGCTGCATTACACTCAGCTGGCCCTCGTGTTTCTGAGGAAGTTGACGGGAAGAAGAGAACAAGGAAGCACGAAAAGGAAAGGAAAGAGGAGGGAAAGGGTGTAAGGTGAGTGAGCACTGTCAGCATGTGGTGATCCAAAAAAGGCGACATCTGTTACTACGGAACAATGTTGTGCTCACTGAGCCGAATCCCTTTATTTGGAGAATAAAAACAAACAGGCCATTAATTCGTATCATTATAAACCACGCCGCCGTGGTTCACGGAGCAGAGGGGGCCCACAACAACGGTTTATAGAAGCTTACAGCATCTTTAAGCAGAAACACTTCATTTGTGCTGTTAATTATGTTACATTTTCCCCGTTACTGTAATAAGCACAACTTTCCCCGCCCTAGGACGACACTGTAATAATAATAGTGTGTTTAGGATTATTAGAGCAAAATGCCTCGTGTGTGAAAAGATAGCGGCGAAGCTTAATTTTGCAATTAGACAATGAGCAAAACCCGCACGTTTAACACAAACTCGTACAAATTACACAAAAGGTCTTACCCGAAGGAAGGAATCTAAAGCTCCGTTGGACATGCTCTCCACTATGATCATCATGGTGTTACCTGGAGAGAGACAAAGGGAGAGCGGAGTGTAAGAATAAGTGTAATAGGGGTAAAATGGAGAGAATGTAGGGAAGGATGGAGGAGGGGAGGGGGAGAGAAAGCGAGAGAGGTAATAGAGACAGAGACGCCGAGAGAAGAGGGGAGGGAGAGAATAAAGTGAGTCTAGTCCACTTGGCAGCACGGCAGGCATTGTGCAAAGCCATTCCTCACCCAGTGAACTGTGGTGAAGCCGGGAGAACCTGCGCGCTGCCCTGGCTGTCTCAGCAAGTTTAACGACCCTCAAACACTCTCTCTCTCACACACACACACACACACACAATCTGTGCACGACCATACGCACAGAACAACAGGGCCCAGGTAGGCGCGTTCATATAAGCTACACACATGCGCTACAGACGCATGAACACTCCCTCTCTCTCACACACACACGCACACACACACTATGCCCAGGCACAGATGGCAGGGATCCAGCAGTGCTATGAAGTGCACAGAGGAGGAAAATAAGACTGCAGCAGTTGGAGAGAGAGAGAGAGGAATCAGGGAGAAAGGAGGGGTGGATTATGGGAGGTTGAGACAGTAAGATAAACCTTGATAAATATGTAAACAACCTGATATCTTTAAAATAAAAAAAAAACATATAAGAAATAAATGTGATCTACCCTGACATATTTTTCAAGCATTTCAGGAACGTGACAACTTGGCACTGCAATACCCACAATTCACGGCCTGCCAGCGTCACAGGCCTTTTGGAAAAAGCTATTTGGAAAGGTTAGCAACAACACTCGAGAACTGTGAATCAGTGCAGACGCACAGCCGCAGTATAGCAGCCATCGTGTAATTAATGCGAGCTGGAGAGGGAATCAGAGGTTTGACTGTGTGTCGGCGGATGGCGCGGGGCTGAACGAAAGATACATTTAGCTGCGAACAAGGACCCACTTCACTTTTAGTAACCCGACTGCAGTTCTAAATGAATGCGGCGGTATTAAACTGTGGATAAAGACTTTGTAGTAGTGGCACTTTTGTAAAAAAGGAAAAAAAAAAAGGAAAACATTCTTCCTCCACCACTGCTAGAACTGCCGGTAAGGAGGTAAAGCAGATGGAGGGCTGTAAAAAGAGGGTGCGTAGAGAGGTAGAAAGGGTGGAAGGGAAAAGAGGAAGCACCGCGACACTCCCAGGTTTTCATGTGGCCTTGAATTATGGCAAAAGGGTGTCAAGATTAGTGAAGAGGCAGGTGTCGGTTGCAGGTGGGCAAAGTGTGTTGCAGGGACGGAGGAGGGCGGAGTGGGGGATCTGGAGGTGGAGGTGGTGGTGGGGGTAAGTGATGTAAAGCAGGTGATTTGTAGTCTAACAGTCTGTGGGTGCGTGTGTCCTGTTTGTGCGCTCGGATGTGTGATTTCATGCCAAGTGTGAGAGGCAGGCAGGTGTGTGTGTGTGTGTGTGTGTGTGTCATTGATAGTGAAAGAGAAAGTGAGCATATGGGACTGACTTTGTATGCATTTGAGGGGGCATGCACGCAAAGTGTGTGTGTATGTGTGTGTGTTTGTGCACGTGATGGTGGGAGAGATTGGAGTGGATCTCAGGGCCCCGCTGGGTCTCTAGCACCAATTACTGTACCCTGCACATCTGCTGCCATCATACTGAGCGCAGAGTGTGTTCGGGCACCATGCCCACACACACACACACACACACACACACAC
>JBAJHX010000040.1:16053045-16065270 GCA_037176925.1 Amniataba percoides
GTGTGTGTGTGTGTGTGTGTGTGTGTGTGTGTGTGTGTGTGTGTGTGTGTGTGTGTGTGCGTGCGTGTGTGTGTGTGGTGGTATGTGTTAGCTTTGTTCCAAATCCCTGCTGCAGTATTCATAAAGGTCAGTGAGTTTTGATGGTGTAAAAACCCCGGTGTGGAGGCGCACACACATGTACGGACACAAGGTTGAGGTCTGGTTGAGGTGCAGGGAGGTTTTTTTTTTTCTTTCTAATTCTGTACCTGACCTGGCTGCACAGGATTTCCAACCATAACACTGACCTGCTCCCGGAGACGAGCTTTCTCACTTCATAGCGTGTGCAGAATGGTGTTTTATGTCCTAATCTGTTGGCCATGTATCCTATAGTGCAAATAAGACACGAGGTCCTTATGGATTTAGTTAGAGGATGTTAAAAGTGGTGGGCAAGAACAGCACGGCTTATCGGATAGTTTCGGATGTCTCCCATGGCAACAGATGCCAAACGTTGAAATGTCAGACTTCCACGCAGACGTAGTATTAATCTTTATCGAATGGATTTTAATTGGGAATGCCTTTTGTTTAACTTATCTCTGACATTTGTTGAAAATTTTCAAGCCGACTACATGACTAAATGCAAACAACAGGAAGAAAAATGACAGATAAATCAAAAGGTTGACGAATAAACTAAATAAATTATTTTATGTAATCTTAAATCTTATTCACAGAGATATAGGAGTTCACCTGAAAACAATGGATTTGCGTGCTTGATTTAGCCGGACAATAGAGGGAAGAAGAATTCATTTTTATCTCAGGATTTTATCAAGTTTCACCTGTCTCAAGCTTTCATTTTGTCTCACGGTGAAGATGCTGACTATTTCAGGCGGTATTACTGAAACCACATCCCGTGCCCGACACAACTGAGCAGGTTCCTAATCCCGCCGCAGCGTTCCAACACAAACGCCTGTGCACAGAGACACTCACACAGCCCCACTCCACTTGATCCTAATGGAAAGCTGTCCACCGAGGAGAGCAGGCGGGGGGAGTTTAGGTGATCCTTGGTCGGTTAGCTGTTGATCTGGACCGCGCTCGGCTGGCTGTGTGTGGACTTCACAGGTCTTTGAACAAAAGCTGACATGCATCTGGCGAAGTCGGGAGAGGCAGGACGGGACGCGGGGGAAAGTAATTCGGCACCGCATTTCAAAATCAAACACCATTTTTATAAAGCTCTCTCTCACTCTGTCTTTCTCTCACACACACACACACACACACACAGGCGGCCAAGCAGCATTAAACACCCCACACCAAATGTCAGTCTAAATCCTCCCTGACACAGAAAGTCTTCTGAAACCCCTGCAAACACACTCTCCTAACCCCTTGTCCAATCCCTCTGGATGACACGGTTAGCGGGACAACTCACACCCTAATACCCCATAATAACCACAAATCAACGGCATTGGCAACTGCTGACGAGACAGGCAGACGGGGACGGGGAGATAAAAGGGAGAAAGGTTGAAAGAACTGTGGGGACGAGAAAAATAATCACCACAGGTTTGTTCTTTTTCTGATAGGAGTGTCCCTAACCTTGTGGCTCTGGGTTTTTGGCGAGCTAAAGCCCTTTGGGGAGCTGAAGATGGACAAGTTGCAGCTCGTTGGCTGTCTTAGCATAAGCTGTGCAATTGTGTGTTGCAATTTTTCAATTGGTGTCAGATAAAAGGTGCCTGACTCTATAAGACAATCCATCGCCAAAGAATGCTTCTTTTTTTTTTCCTTTTTTTTTTTTAATCTGGTGTATTTTGGAAGTATTTTTGCAAAAAGATATCTATACTACATCTACACTAAACTGCATAAAGTCATATATTTTTTATAAAAACTTTAAATCACTTAACTTTATGTGTTATTCATCGCGTTGAAGCGCTTGATGCAGCACTGTACAGTTGAGTCTTGTGGCTCAAACGACTACCAACCATAAAAAAAAAAAACAGAGGCAGAAGATTTCAGCAACTTCAGACAAGCCGACAGTCCACAGTCTGCCCGGCACTTTGAATCTTAGAGATTCAAATCAGTGATTTGTGAAGGAACTTCAGTCTTTAGCAAGCTAGGAGCTGCAAAAGAAGGATAAAAAACAAGAACTTCTGTCTTTGCAAAACAAAATGACCTTTCTAGGAAAACACTGCAGCCTCAAACTGCAGATGGACAAAGATTTGGAGCTCCGGTACATACTGCACACACATAAAGCTGTCCTTTCGCCCCCAACTCACCGCATGTGTCCAGATGTCCAGATGTTCCACTTACATAACATTTAGAGTTGGTCAACAAAAGTATCTGGGCCGCCGAGAAGCGTACACATTCATTAAAAAAACACCCTCCACTTCAATCTACTTAAAGCTCTTTGTATACGGGGGCAAATCCTCGCATGACCGAAAAGACCCGATGTACATTATTTACATGCAAACATCTTTCCTCCCTCATCAATAAAGTGCGAGTATCTGCGCTGTAATAAACAAACTGTTAAAAGCTCAGTCAACTCGAAACCCACCAGAGACCCACAGGCGGCTGACTGCTGCTGCCATCGCCCCGCTCGCGTATGACTAACAGTTCTCCATTCATTATGCAGCACATTTCTCTAAGCTAATTTCCAATTAGTGGCGAAAACACACTCTGCCAGTCTCACTTTCTCATTGTTTCTCCATCACCTGCTTCGTTGTGTGACACCTTTCAGCCTCTGTGTGCTCATACAACGTTGGCTTGATTATGCCTTCACTCTTCACAATAATATTTCTGTCAGCCTTTTCAAATAATGGATTTGCAAACAGTAAGGCGGCCAGATAGCTGAACTAAATGAGTGCACGCCTATGGAAGTAGAGACGAAACCCCATGCAGCTGCTTATCGTCCCCTCATTCTCCCTGTGACTGACTGGCTAGTCCAGGGGTGCCCTGCCTTTCGCCCAATCATAGCTGGGACAGGCTCCGGCACCCCCGAGACCTGTGAGGCAGGATAAGCGGTACAGAAAATGGATGGATGGATTTGCACAAACTCAGTATCTAAATAGGCATTTTTTCCCACCAAAGTATGCACAGTGGGTAGGTATGGTAGATGTATGGGTGCATTTGTGTATTAGAGTGTTTGTCAGCGTTTCATTTCTTTTACTGTGTGTCTGTTTGGTCTTTTCACACTTGAGCTTCTCCAAATAGTGCCGTTGCAAAGGTGGTTGACAGGGCTACTTGGCAAAGTGCTTTTTCATGCCCCTGGCTAATGGCCTGCCGAAGACTTCTGCTGATGAAAATGAGATCACCTCCACCGGCGAGACTATTTTGCTCTGTCTGCAGTGACGGGAGGGTATGAGGTTGCTATAAGCATGCACATAAATGAAAGTCCTTCTTCTGGAGCCACACTCGCTTCTGAATTCCTCTGTGTATACCTGTACAGTACAGTCGGCTGCTGTATGCGCACTGAGCATCTACATAAATTACAAGCATACTCAAAGGTCACTGTGCATCTGAGATGCATAAATATATTTATGCACAGAGGCGTACACGGCACCTGCAAGCATGCAGAAGAATCTACACGTGTGAATGTACGCACATATACTCAGTGTGCATTTGTGCGTAGGCTTCAGCAGCCCACCCCTGCTGAATAGCCTCCATTAATGTTATAAGAAATTCATGTGCTTATAGGGAACAAAATGTTCAAAGTCAGAGGTGCTTTTTTCAGATAGCTAAAGCCATAGATTTATTGTGCGAGGCTATTTTTAAAAGGCAGCCTTGTAAGTAAACTGAAAGATTACGTCCTGTAAGAATCAGGCTCACATTGTGAAGATAATCTCTGCCCCCGAGCCAGGTTTTAAACTTTAAGCCCGATCTAAAGCAGAACAACAAAAATATTACTGCAAACTTTTAGAAAAGCCACTTCAAATTCAATCGAACCAGCAAGATCCCTGTGGACTTCCTTAAAATGGGGCAAGGTCTTCAAATTGAGACACGCGTGTGCAGATGATTTAAATGCACAAAGTGTTTAAGAGATGCCCAACTGTGCTGCTTTGTCTGCTTGAGTATATTTTCTGCATTTTACTTTTTGAAATGTACTGTGACCTCATTCTGCTGTTGTTTGTGTCCCAGCTGATGGACTTGCACTGTAATTTAAAATGTAAAGTCTTTTTCCTTGGTGCATGCTGTCACGTGTGCGTCTCTGCGTAATGTGCACGGTTAAACCGGGACTCACCGGGCAGGCTGGTCGACACGTTGACTTGGGTGTAGAACCTCTTGTTGGGCAGCAGCTCCGACACGCCGTTCAAGGCCTCCACGGCGAAGGTGTAGTTGGTGTTGGGGAGGAGGTTGACCACGGTCACCGTTCTCTCCGTCAGGCCGACCTGCTGGGGCACAAAGCCGACGCTTGCTCCGCACGGCTCGCACTGCCTCCCGACGCAGCGCCGGCAGCCCACGCTGTAGGTCAGATCCGCCCGGCCGCCCGTGTCAGACGGCGGGGCCCACTCCAAGATCAGCGTGGACTGCTTCAGGGTGTAGACCAAGTCTCTAGGTGGGGAGGGGGGCCCTGGGGAGATGAGAGTAAAGACATTTCATTTTATTTGGGTGTTAGAACCCTAAAAATGTATTAGGATCTACAAACAAAGACCCACTTTTAATCAAACGCAGCCTCCATTCTGTGATTGTTATGCACTAGATTTTATAATTGTTCTTTATTCATGTCACTCCATACAACTAAATAACAAGCGATGCATAATACAGACACTGCAGCAAATGAAACACAGTTTACCTGCGTGGCTTAGAGAGACAGCTCAGATGTGTTGTTGCAGCTTGACGTTTTTCACATGACTGATGAACTAAGTGCATTGGGTATTATGGCCGTGATGGCATGAGCTCAGGTTGCACATCATGCAACATTAATATGGTCTGGCAGTGGGGGGGTGAAAAAAAAAATAGATTGGGATGGAGGATTATTGATGATGCAGACAGACAGAAAAATCACTCAGACCAGTGGCTAAAAGCAGTAGCTGTGTGTGTGTGTTTTTTATTCCACTAAAACACACAAAAAACATCTCTTTCCAACTCGTGACTTTATTGGCTTATCAGTGCCATTACCTGTTGTCTGAACATGAGCGAGGACAACAAGTTTGTCCATTACGTACTGATTTCAAACAGCGCTGCGTGGAACAAAGCCCTCTGCTTACCATCAGTAAATAAAGGTGAGCTGCCACGGGGAAGAGCTTTTAACTCTCATGGAACATAAATCTGATGTGAGTCGGGGGTCGTGATATGACAGAGAGTCTGAGCTGCCTACTATAAGGCCTTACATGTCAACGTCTGTCTCTCTGGATTGTACTCGAGTTGTCCTAGCATGTGTAATCTGTAGGAAAATTACATCATCTGTCCTTATGTGACTGTTCTTATGCACAACCTGAAGCGTTTTGAAACCACATGTGACAAAGAAGTAATAAAATATACAGTGCAGTATTTAAATTTCTGTAAAATGTCAAGCCAGGGGTCTGTATCTCATCACCAAGTCGGTGTCCTGAGTGACCTGCGCCTTTTTCCTGCAGGTCCTTGCGCGCAGATGCTGAATTGAGATTTGGTCCATTAAAGGCCATGAATTTTATATGCATCCTCCCCACATGTGTGTGTGTGTGTGTGTGTGTGCATGTGCTGCGTGATGAATAAGTGAAGGTGTGCTGCTCTGTGCGTGTCGTCAAACACGTCACAAACACACACACACCACAGCTGCTCACAGATGCACGTGGAGTACTGAGTTACGTAAGCTCAGAGAGCACACACACACACATTTTTGATGTAGACACAGCTGGGCCTTTTATTCGCATCTCTCACTACTTTGGCGCTTTCTCTGCCTCGCGCTCCCTCCTTCTCTTGAAGTTTTCCTTTCTTCCTCGTATCGTCTTTGAATCCGAACGCCGCTTATTAAAACTTGACCTGCCCAACTCTTGCGCTCCTCTCGTTCCCGTCTTTTGCCCACTTTCGCCCTCCATCTGTCTCGTTCTCCCATCGCCTTTTTTCTGCCTTCCATCCAAGTGACTCTTTGAATCTCAACTTCAGCTCCAACACGCTGCATCATATCAAATCAAAACTTGCCCTTGATGTTGTTTTTACAATATTATGATTATTGATTGAAGTCTAAAAAGAGTAAAAAAATGTATTTAACTCAATCAAGGTGCCTTGATCAAGATAAAACAAGGGGAGCAAAAGCAGGAATATAATTGTAGGTAATATTGTTTATCCTGTTCAGATGATTTAATTAGTATCATTAAAATGTCTCATGATAAAACTGATTCTAACTAAGTTTAACATCCTTTGAAAAAAGAAAATCTGAATGGTTTGTACACTTTTGTCGCTTTTGCCAAAAGTCTGCATTCATGTATTTCCCTAAGTCAAAAGTTAAAACTGTTCTGCTGCAACTTTATTGTACCTCCTGGACGCTGCGGGCTCCAACTGTTTTAAAAAATCCATTTGCAGAGACATTGGCAAACATTATGCATCACTTAAAGATATTTTCTTCTTAGAGTTATTATGCTACAATCGTTGCCATTGCAGTCCTGTCAGCAGTCGTTCCACTCTGCCAAAAATTAAATGCAAAGGAATATTTCTGTGTCCCCAGTGAAACATTTTCTTTTTTTTGTTTTGTTTTGTTTTCTGCTGCTTCCAAAGTTTTACTTTACCTCTTCACTGTCATCAGGAAACATTTCCCAGCGTGCCGTAATGGGAAATGCGTAAATAGCCATCATTAGCGACAGTAATAAGTCATGTCGGGAAGTGTTGAATGAATCTCATTTGAAATAATGCAGCCATGTGTTCTTTCAAGGATTCTTAAAACAACGAGGCGTCTATTATTTCAAAGAGACAGCAGTAGCTTCTGACGCTGGTAAACACATTACGTTTAGATCCCTCACAGGCCTTAATGGCATTGGGAAAAGAATAAAATTATGCCGGCATTATTCTTTAATTGCCGAGATAATAAGGTGCGCATATGAAACCCCCATTCATCTGGTAAAAGTCTCCCTTTTTTATTCTTATAATTTTAGATTCATCAACTTCTCTCTTTCTCCAGCCGGACCATGCGGCGGATTAGCCAAATCTGTAGGATGATCATAATTACAGAATCAATAGTGTAATTAATGTGGTCATTAGGCTGCTCTAAATGTTATCACACAGGGATCAGAGAGCTCGGCGATCAATAGTGTAATTACACTCCTCCATCGCAGTAGCCATAAAAGCCGGTATGACCACACACTTGCACATATATTCGTACACGCAGGCGAACGATGTGTACGTATGCAAACACACACTCGCAGACCTGGTGACCACGAGGTTTTACTGGCCTGAGTACTCCCAGGATATAGAGCCCATTATTCCTCCATCTAATTACAAAGCTATATCAATAGGCTCTCCTCCATGCAGAAATCAATAAGGCTCCCCTGTATGGTCTTTGTCTTATCGGCCTCGTAGTGCATCTTTATTGGGGAAGGATGGTATTTGGAGACCGGGCGAGGAAGGGTGAAAAGAGGTAAGAGGTGAGGGATGAACGGATTATGCGCGGACAGTGGGGATGAGATTATGGAGCTTGTCGCTTGAGGACAGAGGGATGAGATTTCAGTTTGACAGAGGGGGAAGAAGAATGGGGCGATAACACGCATGGACGGAGCGGATGAAGAGGAGGAGGAGGAGGAGGAAAAAATGCACGGCGGCGGCTGACGGGAAGGAAGAGCGATGAGCGGCCGAGTCGAGGAGACAGGCGGAAGGGGAGGGAGGGGAGAAGTTCACTCGCGGGGTCAAAGGAGGAAGAATGGAAGGGGGTGGGAAAAGATGGGGTGGTCCGGCCAATGGGGTGGATAATGGATGCGTCACCGAAAATGGATCTGTAATGTCAGGAGAAAAAAAGGCGGAGGATTTTGGAGGGAATGTACAAGGTTAAGCAAAAATGGGGTGATGGACGAAGACATAATGTGGAGCTAATGTTGGTCGGGGGGGGGGGGGGGTGAAAGATGGCCGATAAAAGGGATAAAAGGTTAAGAGGCAGAGAAAATAGCTGTGGCAGATGGATACATAATGTGTGCATACTATTAGATGAAATAGAAAGGGAGAGTAAGCCCAGGTCCGGAGGGAGGGGGAGGGCACGAGAGCGTTTCCTCGCTGGAAGATCAACTCGACAAATATCGTCAAACAAGGCCTGGATTTGTCCGATCTCCTTAAAGATGTACTACACCTTCCAACAATAAATCCATACTTTTTAACTCCCTCTCAAACAAGGCAGCAAATGTTCTGTGTTTACTGGCGCTATCCAGGGGAAATAAGAAAAAAAAAGAAAAGAAAAAAAAAGTGATGAATGTTTGAGCATCCATTGAGCTTGTAGCTGGAAAAACTCTTTAACCGCCCCACAACTTCTTTATCAGCAGCGGCGCAGTGCGATGTTTTGTATCCTGTGTGTGTGTGTGTGTGTTTTTTTTTTTCCCAAAGAGATTCAAAGGAAAAAACGTGATCCCTCTACATGGAGGGAAAGCCGCTGCCGAAGAGGGGCGTGAGGTGAAGGAGAGGTGAAGGTTGGGTGAGATGAGACACGGAAATGGGGTGATGAGGAGGAGCTGCAGATGAGAGAATGGAGATGGATGGAGGTTGTGGGGATTGGGTGGGGGGGAGCAGGCAGGAAACTGAGAAGGTGGGTGCAGGTCACACGGAGAGAGGTGATGGAGATGAGAAAGTGGAGGTGGATGAAAGGATTCAGGGTGAAGGACGGAGGGGGGAAAGTGGTCTTTAGAGATAAAAGAAAAAGCAAACGGAGAGAGTGTCTGTGTGAACAAAAGGCTGAATGAGGTGGGTGTGATAACGACTGGGTTACTTGCAAGAAATTGCTCACTTAATGCAAACAATTCTCAGATGAAACGATACGATGTGACGTAAAAGCCACCGGCGAAGGAAGGAAAAGCTGCATTTTGAGAACACACACACACACACAAAAACATGAACACATATCATCTTCTTACTCGTGCACGGCGCTGAGGGTGTGTCCAGGGGCGTCCTGAAGTGGTCCTCCTCGCACACGCACGTCACGGATCCTTCCTCCTCCGCGACGCTGTTGGCCGGGCAGGGGAAACACTCCTGCTGCCTCGAGGACATCTTGTAGGAGCCGGGCGGACACGCTGGAGAAGAACACACAAGAACACGGTCCGTTAGACGAGTCCGGTGACTTTGATTTAATCTTAGATCCCTTTATCTTAACAAGGGGAATCCTGTGGAGAGCAGCGTTTTAAGAGTATTCTGCACAGGGGATGAACACATAAATCACACGTTGTTATGGGAGAGAAATGTAAAACCATAAGATATTTCTACAGGGAGGCTAATAAAAAAAATATGTATTCTCTTTTAAAAATAATTGAAAGCCATTTCATATCACTGAAGCGTTTTCACTCCGCGCATGGAAACTCCAGCGCGGCAGTGTTTTAAAGCCTCAGAGAAAAACCTCTAATCTCCCTTTCAATTCACAAGAGAGAAAATTAAGAGGGAATGTAGGCACAAAAAAAGAAACAGAAAGAGAATCCGAAGGGAAGTACAGACAAGATAAAAGATATGATTAAGGGAGGAAAGTAGAGGAGATTTTAGCTTAATCCATCTGACAAACACAATTCTCACATTACGTGTGATCAGTGGCCTTGGCGAGTGGCATCAAAGGCTGCCACCGGATTGAACCAGCTAGGCAAATGAAAACAAGCTTGGGCGCGCAGCTGCAAGAGCCCAAACTTCATTTTGTTGCTGTTTTCCACGTATCCCACTTTATTTGCCAGGTGTGTGTTTTATTTTTCACTCTCTCTTTCAAATATCTCCCTCTAAAGTCAGTCACGCCCAACTTTCTGCACACGAGCGAGACTACGGAAAGGTGAGAATGTGGGCGAGGGTGATAAGCGCTCGTGACCTTACACGCATGCAAAAAAAAAAGAATAAATAAATAATACACACAGAAGCTTAACGACGCACGTGTGACAACGGGCGCCGCGTAAACAGGCGCTCGCCAAACACACGGAGAATAAAAATAAAACAGGTTATTTTACACTCTCCCTCTATGCGGCTTCATTTTCCACTTGCCGTGCCTTTGTAGCAGGTGATAATGGGTGTGAAATCAGGGAGCCGGCAACCGCTCGATGCTCCGGTCTCCTCTCTTCTGAGACCGTATTCTAAACAGCGGGTCTACATTAACAGCTCTGGTGTGCTCTCTCTCTCTCTCTCTCTCTCTCTCTCTCTGTTTCTACTCTCCCAATACATCTGCCTTTCTTCTCCCCCTGCCCACTCTCTTCACGGCTCGCTTTTTCCCTCTCTGCTTTGCGTTCCACCTGTCTCCCCTCCTCTTTTGTCTCATCCCCTCCGTTTAACCTCCTCTCCCTCCTTACAATTAGAAACACATAACCTTCAAGTGGCTTCTTTTTTTTCATGCATTAATCCCCCCAAGGTTTGAGTGGCTTTAAGCGGAGGCTGATATTCAGACAGAGTGGGTATTTTGTCACCCTTCCACTTATCTTGTTAGGTGTGTTTTGTGGGAAGAGCAACTGACTTTGGCCTCTCTCATGACTAGATCCTGATCCACCCACTCAACAGTCAGCAGTCAGAGTTATGTGCTATCTTAAGCTAAAAAAAAATAGAAATAATGAGATGTGCAATTCATATTCCATGGCTGTATGTGGTTTAATATATCCTGAACTGGCTAACTCACACCTTAGCAGCGTGTGCTAACTTACTGCCACCAATACAGGCTGCGATTGGCTTGTCAAGAGAGCGACGGTGGACCTATTAGGACTGTGTGACAAAGTCTGAGGTGTGGGCACAGCTAAACAAAAAGTGGAGTTTTGTGAGGAAAGACTCTAATGTGTCCCTGTCTCCCACCTCCAGCACTGTGTCACACCAGAATACAGTCAATTAGGCAGAGAGAGGAGAGGACAGGCGTGTGTGTGTGTGAGAGAGAGAGAGAGACCATCAAGCTGGAGGTGCGCACAGCAGGTGCAGAGACACACACAAAGCTGCAGCTCCAAACTGCTTTTGGCCTGCGGACGTTCATCGAGACGCGAGCACAATAACGAAAGGGCTTCTGTTATCCCACCTCTTTTTAGTCGGCCCCTCTGACAAAAAACAGACGTGCGCACAAAAGGCCTGCCATCACACATCGATTAGCGGCCCTCGCCAGCCTCTCCTGGCTCGGACCAAAGCGAGTGTGCGGGTGAGCGCGCTTGGCGCCCGTGTACATGCGTGCATGCCTGTGAGTCGCGTATCGGAGGCTGTAAGAACCTTGTAATCGACTTTCTAATATCTGTCATTACACAGAGAAAAGCCTCTCGCTTTCAGCTCGCAGCACAGCCAAGCATGGGGACACAACAGAAACACACACACACACACACTCTCTGTCGAGCGGCTCTGGAGTAGACTCTCTTTGTTCCTGACCGTGCTGCCACTATCCTTCCCTCACCACGCCAAGGACATCAAGCGTGAATAGCACCCGAATCAAGGCGAAATTATGCATAGATCTATGAGAACAGAAATGGGTTTTGCATTTTCCACCTATCATGCTTAAAAGCAGGCTCGCCATACTCGTGGCTGGCTGCAATTCTGACTTATCTATTCAATTCAGCGTGGATGCACATATTTTTTTTGCCAGCCCACCTTGGAAATGTGTGTCTAATGATAGGGGTGTATCAAGACAATATGTGCAGCTCAGATAACAAAAGGAGCTGGCTTCGCACGCTGCCCATCATTCTCCGCAGCACGGCATCATCCGAAGGCACGCCAGCAGTCAATGCCAGGAAAGGTCACATCAGTCAAAACGGGCCAGCGGCCATCTGCCAACGGGAGAATGTGGAATCTCTAAAATGCATCCAACAGTGAACAAAAAAAAAAAAGGAAAAAGAAAAAAAGAAGATGCTTGTAAGGAAGACCACTCCAATCATTAGACGACACGTTTTTTTTTTTCTCATCCCTCTTGCCTTTCCGTTGCCAAGGTATACGAGTCAAACTGGAAATGAGAGCGTGAGGGAGAGAAAGGGAGAGGCGGTGGTTGGAGAAATGGAGAGACAGAAGGAGAGATCTGCCAGGACAGCTGGCAAACCAACTGATCAATTTGTCCTATGTGCCAACAGGGAGCCTCGATTAAACGGAACATGGTAGCACATGCATGCACGCACACACACACACACACACACACACACACACACACACACACACACACACACACACACACACACACAC
>JBAJHX010000040.1:16065370-16098300 GCA_037176925.1 Amniataba percoides
CACACACACACACACACACACACACACACACACACACACACACACACACACACACACACACACACACACAGACATATTTCTTGAAGGTGCAATAATATAGGTATGCAGCGATATGTCATGTGCTAAATCGGGGGGGTGGGCGCGATATGAAGCATGGGCATGTTGCGGGAGACAGTCAGGAGAGACAGACACACCACCAGACAGACAGATGGTCCGTGAGAGACAGAAAGACGGTGGGCTACCTCCTATACAAAGGGAAGACATTAAACGAGGAGAGTGGACTCCTTCAGCTTGACAGATAGACAGAGGCAGAAAAACAGATAAGCGCCGACATGTAACGCATACAGATGAGAAACGCTGAAAGAAGCGGTGACAGCGAGGGAGACTGAGGTCATCTATAGCGGGAATATTTGCAAAAAGGGGCATTGTTTGGCACGGGCGCTCGCTAAAAGCCTGTGGGTGGCGGGATGAGATGGGAGATCCGTAAGCAAAACCGGGTATCAATCTAATCGGATGAAGGCAAATAAAATATTCATGATCGAAAATGACAGTTTAAGATACGCTGACGGCGTCACCCTCTTAATGAATAAAAACGAAAAAAGGCCAAAGAATCCACATTTCAATGAGCTCACAAATTACTTTAATAGACTTTTGTCTTTGTGGGAGGAATCAATTTATAGTTTGCCCTTCTCTCTTTATTTTACCTCCCCTTTCTTTTCTCTAACCTTAAACATGCCCATTAATAAATCATGAAGCACTTAATACAATAAATGTGAGCAATGAATTGTTTCTTTGCCTCTATGACAGCACACATTAATTAATATTAATAACACTAAAAGAGGTTTGCTTTAGACATTTAGACACACGCATGCACACACACACACAGTATAAACCCCCACTGATATGCACACAAATCCACTGAGCAATAAACACCAGCATGCACACAAAAGCAAACTTTTGCACAGCCGAAACACAACACACCAGATAACACCGTCATTGGTTTCTGGCTGCGGTTTTCCCTGACTCTTTTTCAAATTTCTCAGTTTTGCTGGTGTTTTTTTTTTCCAGAGGTTTACATGACATAGGACAAAAAAAAGCAAGAGGAAAAGAGGCGATGGTATGATGGAGAGATACAAAGGAGACGGGATGTGATTCCAGCAGGTGGAAATCAATAATTCAGAGGGCTTTAACTCAGATCGGTTCCCTATCCGTGGCTGGTGCTGATTCTGATGCTAATTCTTTCAGCTGGTAGGCAGCTTTAACATCCACAAAATGAATTCTCATTACCGTCGCACTTCTGAAGGTCTCTCCTACACACACACAAAAAAAAACTCCAGGTCAGACAGGTAGGCGGGTTGGAGAGAAAAAGACTGATTGGTATGTTTAAGTGTTTCGTGTTGGATCAAATTCTAAAAATTGCAAAGTGATGAGGTTATGGTACTCTGAAGAGTCTGTCTGAAGCGGTCCAGCTGAACTGGATGCAACCATTTCACCGAAAGAAGCCAGCATTTGCTAAATAATGGGACTCTGGCAGAGGAGAATGGGATCTGGACCACACTGGACCAGAACAAAAATGTTAAAGATATTAACTCCAGCCCAAATATAGAGTAGATTTAGAAACATCCTGGAGCTTGGCGAAATGGGCTTGGACGGTTGCCAGTGTGAATCCCCTGACATGCAATAGCAGTGTGAGCAATGAATGGAAAGCACTCTCTCTTTTCCCAGAAACAGCGAGTGCAGCACCTTGGTCGAGACACATGTACTGTTCCCTTTATTGATCAAGCAAACATCAGCGTGATAGGATTTGTGTATTGGGTGCAAGATATGTGTTTTTTCTGATATACCATGAAACAAAAGCTTAAAAAATAATAATATAGAAAGTGCAGATGAGTTTGAGGGGAATATCTTTAGTTTAGATTTTATCATAAAATTTACTGTGACAACATGAAACGACTGGAACTATTAAAGTTTTTTTTTTTCTGATTTTCTCCAATAATTGTGTTGTTTTTTTGCCATTGCTATGCCTACAGCCACAGCACAAGCGTGGTTAAAAAGATGCCTTACACACGTTTTCAAGGTTATTCTGAACCTACATTGTTGGTCTCTAATCTCTAAACAATATTGTTCAGTGGAAACAGAATTGAAATCACGATATTTCTGTTTCCATAGTTGTCTCAAGCCAACACGAGGCCTATTTTCTGCACAAAATGAAACACTGAAAGTGGTCTATCAAAGTGGATTTCAGTTCTCGGAGCCAGTAAAAGTTCTCCCGTTTGCAAAAGTAAAGGCGTTCTTTAGCTAAATAACCAAGTGCGGAGGTGTAGAGATCAGTAAACCCTGAGAGAGCTGTCTGCCTTTGTGATGACAAGTAGTGCGCAATAAAATACACACCATTTTTCCCCAAGATACTTAATACGTGAATAGAAAAGTTTTAATGTATGACACTGAACACAGTGTCATCCCTGCTCTAAAATCACTGATTTGTGCCCCCAAATGGCTAATTTGTGCTCCCGAATTACTAATTTATGCTCCTGAATTAGTAATTCCTGCTCTTGATTTAATAATTTGTGCAAATGTATTACTTAGTTTGTGCTCTAGATTTCAATAATTTGTTCGCACAAATGACTTAGTTCGTACTTTAATATTGTTTCTGGCATTAGACAGCTGCTCTAGAGATCTGTCTCTCTGCCCAAACAACCCCACAGAAAGCCTTCGTGAAAAATATACAGCGTCCGTGTATATTAACTGCTGCCTCAGCACACGGGACGACATCTGAAAGTAAGTGAGTCTGGCTTTTTATTTTCTCCCCTCTGCACTTCAGGTCTGAGATTGTTCCATAAACGTTACGGGGAGCGTAAAAGAGCCACAATCTGAGCTGGGTTATCTGGCGGAGGTGAGCACAAACAAAGACTACTCCAAAAACCTCGACGTATGTTGAGTTTAGCCTCCGTCACTTTGCTGAGTCTGTGTTCACGTATCACTGAATAATCCGTTTATCATGAATTATTGAGCACCTGTAGCCACCGCGGAGCAGCAGGAACGACACGAGCATCTCCAAATTAAGAGCTGCCAGTTCTGCGCATGTGACTCAGCAGCTGTAACTAAAGAAATTATTTATTAGTTACTGTACAAACTTTCCTGGGAGGCAAGGGTGCTGAATCGTATATATCATGTTATAAAAAAATGGCTATTAATAATTTCTTTGAACCCACCCCTTGTTTTAGCTCTTATAATAAACTCTATTGAGTGTTAACGTGCTGATAGTCTTTCATCTTTATAACAAGTGAACATATCATTCTCGGCTCATTGTAGGTTTGTGATCCTGAGGCCTGCAGGCGGATAGAGTTGCATTAACCTGAGGTGGGAGAAAAAAAGAACAACCACAATGGAAATGAGCCAAACAAAACATGCCTTTCGTCTCAGAGCTGGAATATGCGAAAAAAGCTGTACATGCACCGGTCCTGCGAGAGGAAGAAGTTAACTGATATAGCAACTATATATTTTTCATTGAGGAGGTGCTTTGTGGTTTTGTTTGGATGTTGAAAGAGATAGAACTGGAAAATAGCTGTTTCGAGGCAAAAACAACATTAAATCGAAAACACAAAAGGAGTAATCTGTGTGCACAAAATATGAAATCCAGAGCACAGATTATTATATATTGTACTCAAGAGCAAGTGCTTTTTTTCTGCCAAAATCACAATGTTTATTGGTGGTTAAGCATCACATCTTTAGTAATCATGCTTTGGTTTTTTGCAGCGTTATGGGCCGACATTAAGTAACTGATGAAAAAAGCAATTTCATCACACCTTCCACGGTCTGCTCGTCCGAGACAACAATTTTCTCCCGCGCTACATGCAGTGTCATAACCTATCTGCGCGTCTAGCTGCTTTGAAGATATGACCGAGCCCTGCATTACAGCATAAATCCCTGTTATCAGCTCAAAGTAAAGACCTCATTCAAGTCTACCCACTGACTGGCTGCTGCCTCACAGTGTAATCGGGGGAGAAAGCTCTGAGCCATGCCATTCAGGTCAATGCTTTGCTTTATCATTTTATTCTCTGTTCTGCCCTGGTTACCACAGACTGACATCACACAGAGAACACAGGAGGATAACTAGCGAACAATGCCATCAGGGGTGTTAATGTCAGCGCCGCTGTGTTACGAGCTTACGCCGGAGACGTGTCTAATTCCGCAGACAAAGACACGCCAAATGTGACACGTATGTGCAGCGACAGACACGCACTTGTATGAACGTACACAGATTCATTCACTGGCTTCCTCACGCAGGCACACACGCAGATTGGTTGCATCACAAAACGGGCACAACAAAGAGCGGGTGTGTTACATCACAGCGCCGAAGTGTCAGGTCTGTACTGTCTGTGTCAGACAGAGAGCGCAGAAAGGAACAGACAGGCAACCGCCCAGACGGACAAACAAACACAAATACACCCGAACCAGGAGAGGATCAAACACAAATGTATTCACACTTGGCTCGATATACTGTACGAGCACACATCTACACAAATGAAAATAAGAAACTGAAAAATATCAAGTACAACATAAATGACATTTACATCAGCATACGAACATACTCACAATGGCAACAGTTATTTTATCAGACTCACCAGGAAAGAAAAGTCAGGAGATTTCCAAATTCACTATGATTTATTCCATGTAGATCATGAATGTCTGAGCCAATCAATCTGTTTAATCAAACAGCTGCATCGAGACATCTCGCTCACAACCTCAGATGTAAACTTTACTGTGGCGCTGGATAGGAAGTCAAGGAATCACCAAAGTCATTAAGATTTCTCCTCTGGGAAGCATGAATGTCATCCTATCAATCATCCTGACTGTCCAACCAACAAAAGAGGCCGCCATCGTCATCTCCAGAGCCACACCATGAGCTGAAGGTAGATTTCTATTATAGGTCTCTACTCTGCTTCTGTTTAAGTTGTACTTGTGAGAAATGTCTTTGTTTTGAACGTGAATGTCAACAACTGAATGCTTCATAGCTTCATATGTGGTGTCATGGTGTGTATCCTGTTATGTCTCGTGGTGGGCCATTAAAATTGGTTGACACAACGTAAACAAAAAAATGTAACACGTCCTATGTATATATGAATACAAAAATAGACTAATGGCATGCGTTCACAGGATCGGAGCAGACAGCTGGACGGAGGATGCACATTTGTATTTTACGAACGCGCAGTGACTCACTAGGCCGAGACGCTGACATCGTACAAACCGCAACGTACACAAGCATACGCGCAGAAGTCGATCACTGGCTGCTGACAGAGCCTCTTCTTCTTCTGTGTTTTCACCGTTCCCTCTAATACCCGTATCACTCTGATGTTTTCCTTTCTCCCATCTCATCTTCTCAAATAGCTCTTGACTGCTATCAGCTCTGCTCCCTGCCAAACGCTGCCCACTCCCGCACCCCCCTCAGGTCCCCCCTCCTGCCCTCCCTCGATCATGTTTGCTCTTTGCCACCCTTACACTTTTTCTGTCTATTATACATCCTTCCTACTTTCGCTCCAGTTATCGTTTTCACAGGATTTATCAGAGGCTGTGGAACAAAAGGCTAAGAGGGAACAATTTTAGGATATCACTGTGTGCCCCCCCCCCCCCCTTTCCCCCCTTTTCAACAAATTCATGCAAATACATCATCAAACCAACTCTGACATCATCAAACCTCACCTCAATCACGAGACACCCCCCTCCCACACACACACACACACACACACACACACAGTGGGATCAGCAACCCTGTCCGGCGGTCACTGTGTTGAAGCACGCGGTGGTTTTGTTTCCCCGTGTGTGCGATTGATGGTTTCCATTTAGCTCAACCACACAGCCATTTATCTATGTCCATACTCATCCTAGTAACACGCCACCTGCATGAAAGCACACACGTGTGAAAAAAAAACAGACACACACACACACACAGATAAGATGAGATCTGTCTCAAAGTGCTAACATGCATGCACAGAAAAACAAAAGATAAGAGACTTGGGAAAAAGGCGGACAGTATAAAATATCGTATAAACTTTTTTTTAGTGCCGATCGTTCAAGCCTCGCAAGGTGGCGGCCTGCAGGATCTCAGCCTTCACGTCCCACTGACACCCATTACCATCATCATCACCATCACATCCAGATGGACACTCCTTACTGCACATACCCAGCTTGCGTGGAAAACAGCTTGCACCAGAAGACGGGTTCACTTAATGTTAATGTTAGGGTAATATTTTATGTGTGTGTGTTTGGGTGTGTGCATCTGAGCAATAGCAGGGCGCGTCTCAGTCATTTACATTATAACCATATCGGCCGCGAGTCAGCAAACATGTTTGCATGTGAATGTCAGGCAATTTCAAGTCGAGCGCTCGCGAAATGAGATTCAATGTTCTGCTCTTTTTCAACAGTCATGCTGTTGTGCTGTGTGTGTGCATGTGTGTATGCGTGCACACCATGTCTCCTGCCTGTCATACTTCAGTAAAATACAATTCCACCTTCAAACTGAGAGCGAAGATAAGCTTAGGTAAGAGAAGTAATATTGATTGGTAATGCCGCTGAAGGTTAAACGCGCTGCAGCCTTTTAGACACTTACATCTCTCCCCATTTGCGATGGCAATGTGTAATGTCATTCTTCACTACTTCCAATTTTTCATGTATAAAAATGCATCAAGTGCATGTCTACAGTATGTCTGTTCTCACAATATGCTGTACATAACAGGCAGAGAGTCGCGGAAAAAAAGTACTGAGTGAAAACGGCGTCAATATTTGTGTTTGTGGAGGAAAGTGAAATAAAACCTAGAACCCTCAGACAAAGCAAACAGCGAGTAATGCTGACAAAAAATATTTGCTGCAGTCGATTCAGCTTGTAATTCACTGTGACACATGCGCCTGGATCTTACATTTCCGAAACATTTAATAATATATGCAACTGGAGGCTAATCACATTCACTGGTGGAGGCATTAGGGAGGATGTGGAGAGCAGAAGAGGAGCTTTTGTTTTCTTGCAGACCCCTCATTTGCGTGTGTGTTGAATATGGCCCGGTTATGGAAATTAACAAGCATAATCTTCAGCCTGCAGTCTGTTGTGACACGCCGATTTCATTTGATTCTTCTGAATCAGCCATTCAAATCTGGGATGTGAACTTGAATGAGTCTCGCCTACTAATGACATTCCATTTTCATTCGCCTCATCCGAAATCAGCCATTTTCATAAAGACTGTGACCCAGATATAGACAAATCAGCCTGATAAATTTGATTCCCAAGAGTACAGATGGATGAACGCCGCTGCGTATTAAGTACAGTGGAGGAGAGGAGAATGAAAGAGGGGGGAAAAATGTGAGGCTGTTCATTCAGTGTAGTATCTTGTCCAATTGTTAAATGCGAGAAGGTCAAGGGTAATCAGATAACACCCCAACCTTGGTAGACACACCTATTAGAGCCACTTAGAGGGGACTGGGATGGGGAAAGGTGCATATCTGTGTGTGCTTATGCAGTGCAATTATGGATGTGAATGCCTGCATGACAGCGGTGTGCATCTTTTACAGCATATTAGAGCGTAATGTGAGCGAATGAAAAAAGTGTGTGCCCAGGCATGCATGCACACACGGTAGCAGGAGGATTAGAGGTGTATGCTGCAAACATTACCCCACTGACAGACTCCATTGAGTGGGAGCAACCATCTGCTTGCAACAGAGACCACTGTAGACAGCAAAACACTCCAATACAGTGGTGCTGTAATTAATAGTGTGAAACTTAAAATTTCATTTTTTTCTGACAACGACTGTGGTAATATGTTCCACTGCTTTGCATTTTTTTGGAGGGGGTTTCTCTTTTTCGCTCGTCCAAATATGAAAGTGAAGCCAGACTAAATATTTGAGGCGTCTTTCAAGGTGATGCCAGTATGACACAACACGACCGCAAAGAAGAGCTTCAAAAGACAGCAGTCAAGATAAACAAGAAAAATCGAGCGTTTTAACTGAGGCAGTATTAAACGAGGAGCTATTGTATTGCACCGCGTTACATCACACAGGTTTATTTTTCTTGTCACCTACTTTGAGTCTGCTCGACGATGTGATCATTCAGCGCACTTCTTTGTCAGTTCTTTTTTTATTATCACTCGTCTGTCTGTATGTTTCTCACAAGCACAGCGAAAAGCCTCGCTGACTCACCTGCCTGACCCTCACTTGACATCTGACCTGTATGCTAGAACCAAGGTCACAAGGTCAAATCTCCAGACTCTCTGGAGGAAACTGGGAAATCAATCACATTTTCCTTTTTCATGCATACACGAACAGTTTCAGTAGATATTTTGCTAGAGGTTTCCTAAAACAAAGGCTTTTATTTTATACACACCACATAGTATTAACATCCTTAAATCGAAATGCTTTAAAGAAACAAATTGATCCGAGCACACATCTTCCCTGCTGTAAAACATTAATGTCCGACACATGGTCTATGATGTCTACACTGCAAAGACCAGCTGACGGTCTAAGGCGAACCTAATCCCTGCTCATCGCTCATCCCATGTGACATTTGAGGTCCAGCATCCTGATCCAAAGTTATTAAAAAGCTGAACGGGTGCAGAGATGGATGGAGATAGTGGTGGGGGGTCACTTGGACCATAAGGCTGATTAAGTGTTTTCACTGGCGGGGGGGAGTCACGGTCACAGCATATGACAGTTAAAATGTTTTTGGAAGGTGTGTGGAGCGTGCGTGTGTATACATCTATATGTCTTGTGTGTGTGTGCATGTGCACAAGACCCCATGTGATGAGGAACAGTTGGTCTATCAAGGAGATGGATGAGGTGGGCTGATCCTCCAGCCCCTCCCAACCCCCCGCTGGGTTTTAACGGCTGAGCTCTATGTCAGGGATCAAAACACGGATAGATAAACACGGAGGAGGTGCGTATAAGTATGTGCTAGGCTCATTATTTTTAGCCCTTACTGACTTTTAGCAAAAAAAAAAAAGCCACTTTTTTTTTGAAAGAGCATCAATTAAACTGATTTTCACCAGGATTTTGAGTCTCAAAATTATTGTGTTTCTTGCTGCGAAAATCCAGTGATCACCGCAGTTTATAGTCAACAAAGTCTTCCTGTGACAATCACAGCTACGAAATTGCCTCCTGTAGTAAAAACTGAGGAGGAGAGTGTGTGCATGTGGGGGGGGGGGTGCAAATGAGCCGCTGATTATGCACCAGAGTCCCTCTAAGTTAAAAAAAAAGACAGCTAACAGTTAAATTGCTGTGTTTGTGCCTCAAATGGTCTTTGTAACATCTGTTTTTTTTCCACACAAATTTCTTCTAAATTGGTGTTTGTATGTAATTTTCATCAAAACTTTTAACATCAAAATAAACAGGTAAAGTTTTCTGTTCCCACAATGCAACTTGAGCTGAAATGTCAACACTGCTAATACATAAACATCTAGAATGTACAAGTGTGACATGCACACGTGACACTCGTGCACCCATCCTCACTTTAGACACCCACTGCCAACGGTGCACTGATGCATCGCCTGATAACATACACACTTGTTACCTTAACACACACCAACATAAATGCACATGCATATAGACACACACACGCACACACACACACACACACACACACACTACAACAAACGGCAATTAACGCAGTTTAGTCCGCCTGCTGTTTGAATTAAAAATGAAGCCTTGCAACACAATCAGGGGCCGCAATTAAGCTGTGAAGGTAAAGCGGCCTTGACCTTGTTGTGTAATTAACGGACTCTTCTTTCATTAATCCCCACCACCCATCCCTTCACACCTCCTTCCCCCTTCTTACATCCCCTCGATCACTCAATGCCTTCCTCCTTCTAAGCAGCCGTTTAATTAAGACATGCAAGATGGCGTCACGAGGAGTCAGGGGATAGAAGTCAAGCAATTAAGGGACGGAGCAAAGACGGGATGAAGGGAGGGGCGCAGGAATATGGAGACGAGACAAGAGTCTGTGTTTTATAGCGTAGTCTCATTCTGCCAACTAAGTTTTGTTTCTGTTTGTATTGTTCCTCAATTTGCACCTATTTTCTGAACAAATCTTTCATAACGTCTTCAGCTGTGAACCCTCCGGCCATTTCTAAAAAACTCTGCAGAGAACGGCGAATTATCTCTGAACAAAAACTATGAATGACGTGTTTGTTTGTTGCTGCTCAGAGGAGTTCTGACTATACTTGGAGCACAGTCTTCCTGCTGGCATGCGAGCAAAGACGTACACACAACTCCACCAAGGTCTCAGCTAGGAATTATGGCGCAGACGCTGTAGCATGTGGAGACAGACCGAACCAGACAGTGAGTCATCGAGTAAAGTGACTCAAGGAGCATTACATCGCGCGTGTGCGTTCCTGCGTGTGAATGCGATGGCGCGCGTGTGCTCACTTCCTTCGAGTGCGCCTCTGTTTACGCGTGTGTGCGGGCAGGCGGTGCGCGTCCGACGCAGCAAGCCATTCGCCGAGCGGAGCGATGCTAGAAATCCGTGCTTAAAGGAGGCCTTACTGCCTAAAACCAACTGTTCAAACAGAGCGGAGAGCAACTAAAAAGAATCATGCTGCACAAGCAGACACGACAGACGTTCGGAGACCCACTTTACTGTGCTATTTACTGCCTCACTTACTGTTGTCAGCGACCATTGTCGGAATACAGGCAGAGAGCTGTGGCGAGATTCGGCTTGAAACAGGTAGAGAGAGAGGTGGACAAACAGGTGGCTGGAGACTGACTGCACAGTCAGACTGTACTTAGAAATGGTGGGCGAACAGTCAAAAGGAAAGCAGACAAGTGTGGTTATAGTGTGGTGAGAAATGTGCGTGCATTGAAAGTTTTCTCTCTTTTTTGGTCCATGAGAGGCATGGCTTCAGCCAACCCTCTAAATCTGGCTTTTTGTATTTGATTTCTGTCATTGTGCCAGTGTAAAATGTTAGAGTGATCCTTAATAAAAATGGATAAACACCATTTGGCTCACTAGTTTCTAATCAAGGGCTACAAGTCATCAACACTTCAGTCCAGGCATGTTAGAGACTATAAAAAATTGAAGTTGTTGACACAATAAACATTTATGTAGTTAAAGCATGATGGCAAACACACTGTTATCCTGTATTAAAGATCACTCCCACACAAATTTCTGGTAAATAAGACTTGTCAGACAGCCTGCAGACAAACCAATCACTTAGAGGCATAATGGCAGCAGCCGATGATAAAATCTACTGACTAGACAGCCACAGTGCTTGTCACAGCTCGGGTAGAACAAGCAGACATTCACACCACAGTGGCCATCAGCAGCAGTTACAATCAAACGCTGACACTAGGCGGTCCGGTTAAACTGGCCTGTTTTGCACTCGTTCCACATTGCTGCTGCTTAGCTGGGGAAGTCTTCCTACCACCTCACTTCACTGAAAAGTGTCGTGTTGTCTGTCATGGTTACTGGTGAATCTTTGCTGGGGGAACAAAGTGTTCCCCACAGTTTTCCCTGCTGTAGTCCTAATAATGTTCAGGGGAATAACACTATGTCACAAAGTAGACCTTCAGCTCGAAAGACAGCGAACAAAATGTTAGATGCCAGAATCAGAAAACTATAATGATATCAGCAATATGCCAGATGAACAGCCAGTTTTTAACTGCCATTGCTCTGCAACTGCATGATAACAGTGTCTAGGCTGCTAACAAGAACAAAGTTTCTGCCTGGCTTGTGTTGTTAACAGCCTGCAGTGAGGTACATAATCACTGGCACTGGCTCATGTAAGGTATTTATTTATGAATAAATGACTGAAGGCAAACAACTGGAAAATTATTCACATTTCCCAACTTTACAAATTGTTGAGGACAGCGTGGATGCATCATTAAAGCACTTACCAGTGCAAAAGGGACAGTGGGGCACTGAGGGCTTCAGAGGATACACCAGCTCCAAATCTGGGTAAAACTCACGTTTTTAGATCTTTCTGTAGACTTCAGAGATGCAGATGCAGATGCTGAGACACTCAGATTTCGTCTTTGGCTGCCTTGCTACTGGCACTATGAGGGAAAAGGCCAATTATCGTACCAAACCCTTGTATAGAGTCAAGTTACTTAGCAACAGCTATTAGCCGTAACCAGAGCTACAACTGTACAATACTTAAACGTGCAGATGGAGCTTTATTAATTCAGGCCAGTATGAGCTGCAGCACCACGAGTGACTGTATGTAATCGATGCTATAATGAAGTCTGACTGGCTGTCCTCACCCTTGACCCTGACATACCGGAGGGTCAGTGACCAAAAATTTCCCGTCTGATTGTAACCAAAGATCTATTTCTCCAAGCAAACCATGCTCATGCCGAACGTACTGAAAATGTCAGTTTGGGACAACAGAAGCTTTGGAGCCAAAGAGAAAATATAATGCAAGCACTTCAAGAGAAAGCTAATAAAAAAAAGCTTTTTCACAGAGAAGAAGCAGACAGAAAGGAGTTGTGTCAACAAATTTAGAGAAACTATTGTTTAAAACTCTATAATTTTGCAAAACAAGAGTAAACTTCCACACAGCGTGTAAAGATGACAGAGGTCAGAGAGAGAGAGAGAATGCGAGACAAACCAGCAGCACTATTTAGCTGCTGCGTGGGAGTGTTATGTGTGCGAGCGTATCGATTTGTCCTTCCCCTGAAGCGATGTAGCACCATCCCTCCCTCTGCATTTGTTGTGCTTTCTTTTCACTCCCTCAATCCCTGCTTTCCTGTTGGCTGACACCCTCCTCACACAGCTCTCCATCCCTGGGAGGCGAGCCGAAGTGGACTGCGAGTGTAGGTGTGTCTCCGTGTGTGTGTGTGTGTGTGTGTGTGTGTGAGCAGAGAGGGTCAATACAGCCCCTTCCCTCTGTATTTATAAGTAAGCCTCACTGCGGGGGCACTGCTGTAAGAAAAGGCTACAGTGATTACTATACAGTTCAAGTCCTCAAGTTCTCCATACAACCAAAACTGTGCACAGTATTGATCCGACACTGGGCTTCCCAGTGATTTACTTTGGGATATTTCTGTACTCAGTACAATAGAAGTGGATCATAAATGCAGCAAGCAATCTCATTATCGAGTGTTTGTATATTGTTGTTAAAGTGGTACGAAGAAACGAAAAGGCTATTCAGGAATTCGGGCAGGGAAAATAAATCTTTTGAGAGCTCTCAAAACTGTGTAACTGCTGCTGCACAGATGTTGAAGCTGAACTCTCACATGGTGTTTTTTTTATCTTTAGGGAGAAGACAACAGACAAGCTGAGACACTGAAAATTAGGATTTGGTTACCAGTTTAGGTGAGTGCCTCCCAGCTGAGGCCATTTGCTGTTAAGAGTTGTGATCTTTTTTAAAAATGCTTAATGTTTGCATTCTGCTCAGCTTCCTGGCTCTTTCTTCTTCTTTTCTTTCTTTTCTTCTTTTTAAAGGATGAAACATGTGATATTCTGTGTTTTCTTTACATCAACGAATCCAATGAAAAGACCGACAATGTTAGTTCACTTTCCCTACACTGTCTGTAGCCTAATTATTCAAAATGGAGAAAAAAAGTCTTGGAACAAGAATATATACTTAAAAAAAAGACAATAAAGTCATTTATAAAAAACATTTGAGCACTGCGGTTTCTTGTGTTCATGATGAAGACATGCAGTGCGCTTTATGTGGGCTTAGCTGGGAATATTGTGATTAGTGCATCGTTGAATAGTGGACAACAGTGTAGGTCTATAGGGGGTCTATAGTGGGGTATTTGATTCAATAATCTCCAGGTCCGTCCTCAGCGTTAGCAGACGAGCACACGTGTTGCTCTCCCAGCAGTTGCGCACTGATCTGTAAGCTGCTTTTCTCAGCCCTCTGCTTCTTGTTTTGAATTGTCTGGCCCTTTCTTGGAAGAAATGTCTGACTAAAGAAAAAGTCCTTGTTCTACATATAAGAGCCCTCTGCATGGTCGACTGAGCTTACTTAGAAAACCCTGTAACTTTGCTGTATGGGCTTCCCTTATCCATCCTCTCCATCCCTTTTCTCCACCTCTATCACCAACACCCACTTACTCTGTCCCTGTCACTTATTTCTCTTTCCGCTCTCCCCCGCTTGACGCGCACAGAGTCCCGCTCCCTGCCCTCTCCTCGCCGTGTCCTTGTTACAATCCTGCCTTTGGCACATCAGCCAGCTGTCCTCGCAAACAGGGTCGGCTCGGGCGTGCGGTGACTCTTGCTTACGCAGAGATAAATGCTCAGAACAAGACCGGGACAGGAGAGGGTGTGATTTTTTTTTTTTATGTAAAATTTCTTGCTCACAGCACATGCAGCGTGAATGTAGTTATATCTTTTTGCACTTTTTACTCGTCGGGGGTCAGCTATGGCCTAAACAGTTGGTCCGGCCGCGCTGATTAAAAATGAAAAGGAACAAGAGGGGAGTACATCAGAGAGCAAGAACTATTTGAAACTACTTGAGAAAGGTCGGGGAGGAGGAAGCGAGCGGAGATGCTGCAGAGACAGCGAGTGAGAGCGATTTTATTAGAAGAGATGAAACTATGATTGCTTTCTGGCAGGGCCGGGTGGGTCATTGTTGGCCGTTTTTGTTTTGAGCCAGTCGAGAAGGGGGTGCGGGGGGGTCTGCTCGCCAAAAAACCATCCCATCTGGATCCGAGCCTCCCTCCTCCCCAATGCCTCCCTCCGCTTGCTCGCCGTTGAGATGCATTGCTCTCTTCGCTGACCTCGTCCGCCCACTCAGCTCCGTCCATCCATCTCGCTCTTTCACCCCCACACCACCATCACCCCCCCATCACTACCCTTCCATCACCTCTGTCCATCCATCTCCCCTCTCATTCCAACATGTTTTCTCCCTCTCTCTCTTTCCTCCCACCGCTCACTCCATTAATACCTCTCACTATCTCTGTGCCCCGAGGAAAGAGCAGGGAGTGAGTGGGATCGCTCCGACTATGCGATCCAAGCCGAAAATGAAAACATCCGCGTGCATATATACACTGACACACACACACACATATGCACACCACCATCCAGAAACCCAGAAGCAGAAACACCCACCACCATTCCCTTCTACTACTTAATAATCTGCAGGCTTTCTCCAAATATGCTTCTAGCTTTCTTGTTGGCAACTCTGTGAAAACTCACAGCGCTGGCAGTCTGCTTCGAGTAATTTCTCATTTTGTTAGCATGCAGCCATTCCTATAGTTTAAATGAAATAAGCGCGCATGACGTGGTTTGGCGTCACAAGAAATGTATGCTTTGATGAAACTGCGAGGGACGTTATGAGTTTTACACATGTTGAAAAATAATAATGATCCCTGCTGAAGCTTTGGGGATTGTATACAGAGAGCAGCAAGCAGTTGCCATGGTAATGAGGAAATCAACTGCAGCGTGTTATGGCTGGATCTGCGATGAAAATGATGATTACAAGCCCTGCGCTGAGATCGTTGTGAGGGCCTAAAGAACTCCTGTGCACAAGGAATTACCTGCTTTAACCACCAGCAGTCGGTGCAGAACATAACCTGATATTAACCTTTTGAACCGCCGGCTGGTTTTTAGTTTTCACTCCCTTTGTTTACATGATTGTGGCATGTTCGCTGCAGGTCACAGATATTGTCAGTTTCTGGGATTAATCAGAAATGTCTTCTAATTGCTATATCAGTGATTACTGCACATTTTCTAAGGACAAGTCAGGAAAACAGCTAGCAGAAGTAGATATTTGTTTGATCTGAGTCCAGAGGTTTCACAGAGTTACAGAAAATGTGTATATATGCATGGATAAATGAGTACGCCAGGGATATAAGAAGCACATTGTTACAACATAACCTGCTTTATTTATGTCAAAAACTGCAAAACAATGGCAATTTCCATGGAAACTGCTTTCCTTTTTGTTATCTTTATTTGAATGAATATGTGAGATTACACCAGGACCTTGCAGTGTTTTTCTTAATCTTATATTATTTACAATCTTCAGTGGTCACAGTTTTTGGAGCTCAAGAGCTTTGTTATAGGTGTAATAACTACACCATGTAAAGTAATGTTGCATTAGCTACTTACGCCTCCTCTCTGCCCTGTAACCCTGAAAATGGATAAGCAACAAGGACTGAATTCATCTTATACCTTGCTGAACACCGCTGGGTAAATAAGTATATCTCATCTCATTATTTGGTACCATTTGGCTCCAGCATTTTTTTTTGTAACTGAAGTAGAGAGGAATTCAGCAGCCTAAATGCAATGCACTTGATACGACTCAATGCTTTTGAAAGAGACCTCAGTTCGGTGATGTAGAGCCAAGCCAAGTTTTTAACTCCTAACTTTGTGCAGGAAAAAATGTACCTGCACCATTTCTGGACAAACCGTCTGGAGCCTCAAGGACGTGCTGTTGTATAGAAATACAAGATCCAGCGCAGCAGCCCACACAGATACCCACAGCAGGCAAATAAATACTCGTAACAGAGGCAGTTGTGTGCGAACCGCAGGTCGAACGTTGTAAACAGCTCAAAGAGACGATGCTGAGGGAGACAGATACACAAATTGTTGGAGCTTGATGCGACATGACCGCGACATGACCGAAGGGAATCGAGCCTGTCTGGACCGGATCTCCCCCGCCAAGTTTAGCTGCCTCCGTAGACGAGGTGGTGGTGGGTGAAGGAGGCAAACAGAAGGTGGGAGAAGGGGCTGGCCTGGGAAGGAGGTGTCAGAGGCGTAAGGAAATACACGATATCCTCTGGACAGTTTTACTGTTTAGCTCGCAGGGTTAACCGCATTTAATGTTCTCTTTCTCTCTGTCAGTCTCGCCCCCTTGAATTTTCTCTCTTAGTCACGCAGAGCGGTGAGAGCGGAGACAAGCATACCTCCCACAAGGACAATGCCAACTTTCATATGAAGGTCTAGTTTCTTCCCTGCCAAGTGTAAGATAGCAGTTTTGTCACCGAGAGTTGTTCCCTG
The DNA here is from genome assembly GCA_037176925.1 of Amniataba percoides. Classification (NCBI taxonomy): domain Eukaryota; kingdom Metazoa; phylum Chordata; class Actinopteri; order Centrarchiformes; family Terapontidae; genus Amniataba; species Amniataba percoides. Next base: position 16,082,295 of record JBAJHX010000040.1, read on the forward strand.
GATTTCCGGGCACATGACAGGCTGCACGCACACGCACACAAAAAGCACACGCACACACATAATGCAGTATTCTGGTGGGTTATAGGCACACAGAGTGTTTTTTTTTTGCAGTCACCCTGCTGTGTGTCAGAGGACAAAGTGAAACCTACAAGAGCAACGTGAGACCGGAGGGAGAGGAACGTGTGGCTCCCCCGCGGAAAAGTGGAGGAGACACTCAAAACTGACATACACGCAAGCTGAACGTCTACCAGCCTGTCCCTCCGCTTTTTCTTTTCTCATCACACCTCCCTCTCTTCCTCTTTAGAAGTCCATATCTGATGCAGCTGAAGTCTGAAACAGCAGTGAAATTATTGTGAATGATGCAGCACTTTCTATAACCACACAATAAATGCATATGCGCATTAAAAAACAATTATACAAATTCAAAAAAAAAAAAAAAAACTCCAAAGGGAGATTAAGATACAATAATGCTGCATTTGACACACTCTTCGTTTTCGGCATTTTGCTGAAGAAAGACTGACTCATCAGACCTCAGCTGTTACCATTTACATAACAAGCACCCGCCCACACTTCCATCATCTTGCTATTTTAGGTTTTTCTTCCGTTTACATGCACCCCCAATTAATGCTGCGAACCATAATCTGTGACAATTACTTCACTGGCCAAGTCACATACAAAATGAAGTAAAGCAAACAAATGCGCCCTGTGCGTGGGCTTTGACCGGGCTCAAAGAAAAACAGTTCCTCCACTGACAACAAGCTTGTTATCTAAATCTTTGCCACTCACTAATAAACTGATCTACACACACGGAGTCAAATGACAGACCGGATTGGAGTCAGTGTGCCATAATTGTTCACAGTCAGTCGCCAGATGTTAAACAAGTGAGACTGATCCCATTTATAATTCATCTACGAAGAGTTGCAAAGATAAATTGCAATTAGAGAGATCTGCGTTTGGAGTTTGCATGCGTCCCGATTGGTGAGGAGCTGGACGCACTGCCAGCAAAAAATTTTTAAACCTTAGACCGGAACTGCGATGATGGATGACAAAGTGCTCGAAGAGACAGACTGTAATTGAGCTGAATAGCCTGTGTGGGCTTTGATAAGCCAAAGAACAAGTTGCCAGCCTATATTGGACTCGAAAATTGAGCTCTTGTTAACAGACCTGCATCACGTGACCATTTTAAACATCAAGTACCACAGTGGCTTGGATCTTTTTAGCATCTCTGTCAGCATTGTTCTTGAGAAAAATCTATAAGTGGCAATAATTGCAATTAAGTACTAAACTAACAGCGATGGACTGGATATTATATACATGTTAAAATCTTGAGTTTTGCTTATCATCTTTATCCATCCTTGTCCTCAGATGAACAGAAAAAATAAATCCAACACACACCCCCAACACATTCGCCCTCACACACCCCATTTCTATCCTCCTCATCCAGACACATGTTCTGACAGTGCCAGCTGGGCAGATTAGACGGTATGACAGTTTATTAGAGAGGAAGTGACACGAGCAAGACAGGAAACAGCGGCGACATCACATACACAGCCAAGTCCACTTCTCCTCAACGCGGAACACACACACACACACAATGAACTCTTCAAGAGATGCCGATGTCAACTCTATCACACCGCTAACACACACACACACACACACACACACACACACAGAGTTGGACTTTAGAGACTTTGCTCAATATGTGCATCCACACAAAGATGCAGAATGTGTCCATATGACAAACTTTCCAGTTTATGAAACACTTAAACTTCTGATGTATTTGAAACCTGTCTCGCCGCCCCATCTCTTCTACAAGTCGTTCCTCCTTAGCTGCCTCCCAATCTGCCTCTCAGCCTTAATTACTTCCATTTTTATGTTGCTGTGATTCTTATAGCTGCACTGGCAAATGTTTTTTATATGAACAATGGGTCAACTTATCACCTGATTCCACAGTTTCCTTCAGCTATAGGGAGTGTTTTAGCATCTTTCACTCATTGTTTTGGGTTTATGCTTTTCATTCAGTCTCACCCGCTCTAATAAGACTTCTTATAAGACACAGCAGGTAGCAGTTTGCATGGAGAACTGCAAATATGGAGCATTATAAGCCAAAAATTTCCCTCAGGAGTTGGCGGAGACCAAACACAAACTAAAAGGCCATTAAATACTGGACAGACATTCAGGCGGATGTGAAGTTAAAGCTGCTGCTCCGAGTTTAGGAACAATATAATCTCTGTAGACAGCAGAAAGAGAGAGCATCTAAGTGCAGTGCAGAAACATGACAGTGCAACAGCAGCAGGCAGTCAGCACCAGAAATATCATAGGAACAAACCACAAAAAAAGGTTACTCTCTGAAAGACAGAGTTTTCAACCCATGATGGGAAGTGGGGTTGGCTGCAGTTCTCAGAGGGCAGGAGGAGGGTCATTCTATTACTGGACGGCACGGGGATCAAAGCTCGGAGTCAGTGTACATGGGAAGGAGAGGGGGCAGCCGGGCAGCCGGTAGGGGCAGGGCAGAGATCAAATGTTGGTTCTCTGTTCTGGACCACAGGCCTGGTGTACGGAGTCGCCTCCTACACCAGCAGCGGGGCTTTGAAGTTACTCCGTTTGGCTACAGGCAGCCAGCAGAGGGAGCGAAGAAAGTGAGTGACACTGGGGAGAAATGCTTCCAACCAGCTTCGGGATATTATATCACAGTTGTGGCCGTAAATGGAACTGGCAACAAACACAAACAATTAGCATGAGCGGTGTTGCTCGCCGAACATGTTATGGCAAATTACTTTAGACAACGCAACTGATGTGGGCTGATTACAGGCGGCACATTCTGATTATAGTCCAACTCTCCAAAAACACCCACAGAGGAGACCACAAACCATAAAAACGAGCATAATCATCCCTTATACATGATTAAACAGCTTTTAACAGTTAATATTGTTTGTTAAGGTCTCATTGTTCTTTTATTGGATGAATAAATTCCATAACTGCTGTCGCAATGTAATGAGTTGTTAACTGGAGTTGCTAATTCAATTTAATGCATTAGGATTGCCAGGCCTGCACCGCTATGCTACTCTAGGTACCAAAATCTTTCTTTCTGCTTGGTTGGTTTGCATTTTGGGCATGTGTTTGAAAGAGAGTGTGTGTCCCACTGTGTCTATGAAGAGACCTCATTAGTATTTCCTCAAGACACTTGTTGTGTTACTATAATATCTACCACTGAGAGCCAGTATAATTGGACTAGAATGGGATCTGATGACTCTAAATGGGCCCTGCACTCATAGTTACTGAGCTAAACGGCCACAGAGCCTGCTGGGTAGCACTCAAACAAAGAGAAAGCATGCCTCTCAGTGACTGGATACAACAGGCGTACTACCTTTGTCTGAATTAGCCTGCTTGTTTTTCAGCTGACACAGAGCCAAGCCCTTCGTATTGCTCACACACATAGAATACACAAACCTATGAGTGGCGAACACACACACACACACATACACAAGCGACTACATTATACTGTATTCACTCTCTGGCACAGCCAAATAATGCATGACCTTTGCTGAGCTGCAAAACCACATTTCAGCCCCCTCCACACACACTTACGCAAACACACATCTACATGGATGCGCTGAGACAAAACCATGCTGAGAAATAACACACAGTGGTCAATAAATGACAAAAGCCATTCATTCCTCCATCCATCCTTCCTTTTATTTATACCTATGCCTCATTGACTGAATGTGATTGGCTGCTGCTGATGGTGGGTAGTGGGAGAGAGCAGAGGAGGGTGGGGGTGGGGATTTCTGAGCCAGACAGAGCTCGCCAATTAGATTGATCTTGAAATGACGGGGTAAACAAAGGTTGCTAAGACAACAGTTGGCAGGGGATTTGACATCGAGGCTGGGAAAGGGGAGGAGGGGCGGGGGCACCAATTAATCTGTTCTGTCTTTTTGACACTGGCAAGGGGTATGAGGCCAGTGTGTGGTAGATGAGAAACGATGGACAGATACACAGACATCCACACACACATTCAATGATCGGTGAATCAATAACAGATTGAGACTCAGACAATTCTGATCAATGCGAAGACAAGTGTGACCCCAAAGTGTGCACACAAAGATACAACATGGTGCGAGGAGAGGGGGAAAGAGTGTGTTTGTGTCTGCATACACTCTGCTTTTTTTGAAATGTTACAAATGGGAAAAGCCGGCCCATTACAATACCGTGCAGATGCGTTTTATTCATCAGCTCTTGGTACTGTGAGAGCTTCGGCTCAGTGTGATAACACGTCCGAGGAGTGTGTGAAAGTGTCGGCTTATCTATTGATTCGGTTTGAACACACAAACATGCAGCAGCAGCAGGGGGAGACATGTCGATATACAATCTGGAGAATTCACACCTAATTGTGTTTTATCGCAGGTCGCTGCAGATCAATAGTGGCAGACGGCAGCCACATGTGTTTATGCGCACGTATGAGGAGGCAGGCATTCAAGCACAGACACACACACACATGCACCGGGTACGCCGCCTTTACGATTATGGCACTTAATATTGAGATGTGATAAGTGCTCTGAGATCGCCTTTATGATGCCGAGGCTGTAAATGTCTAATTCTTTTTAATCAAACTTATCGTGGCTTAATTTTCTGTCAGTCATTTAATCATTTCAGCACTAAACAAGGAAGGATGAGGATTCAGTATCAGTGGAATAGACTTAAAATCAATAACTAGGCCTAATCTAAGAAAAATAAAACACTACCAGGAAGCAAAATGTGATGTGTAAGAGACACTGCATCTTGAGAGAACCATTGGGTCAGCTCGTCTGTGTGTGTGTGTGTGTGTGTGTGTGTGTGCTCTGTACGTCTGCATGACATTAATGTCGTTCTAGGAGTGTCGGCAGAGTTGCAGTTAGCGAGCCACCCCACCGACATATCTGTCTGTTAGACTTACTCACACACTGAGAGCAAGAGATGAAGATTTCCACCCCCCCACCCCACACCACCACCACACACACACCACGCATGTCCAAGCATGCACGAACACACACAAAATGTCAACATAACTATACTGTACTTCACAGACAGACACAGTGTACAGCACATAACGTGACACATGCTGACATGGCGTGAGACCTGACTGTCAGTTAGCACCCAGCAGCAGGGTCAGACAAGGAGAGAGGGTGGGGTGGGGCTGGGTGTTGAAGGGTGGTGCAGGGACGGAGAGCAGCAAATGAGAGAGCAGAAGTAAAAGGAGAGGGAATAAACATGCTTCATGAATAATTCAATCTAGGCCATAGCCCTGGAGACACTGACTTTAACACGCACACACTCTGGGCAGGTCACTTGTAATGGAGGGATTACTGTGCTCTCGTGACAAGTCAGATCTGATCTAGAAGAAGCGCCTCAGGCAGAGCAGAAGAGGCAGAACGAAGGAAACGTTCGAAGGTGGTGAAAGAGAGAGGAAAGGGAAAGAGGAAAATCCTGTTAAGGAGGGCAAGTGGTTTGGCAGTTATGGGCGTTAGATCTTTCACCGTCATCTCCATCCATCATTTACTTTTTTCCTCCCCGCAACTCACTTTTCTGAGTCTGAGAGTGTTGATTCACAGCTTCCCTGCCCTCTAAATCCCTGTCTGATGTCAAGCAGTTTTCTTTTTTTAACATTAAAAAGAAGTGAGAGAGAAAGGGTGTGTGATTGTTTCGACGGCGTGCAACAGGCTTTTGTCTGAACTTGAGGGTGCTACTTGTAAGGCACATTTTAGGAGCTGAACATCAATCGCTGAGGATGCGAGTGTCTCACTGAAGTCGTGTTGTCCGGCGCTAACCGTCAGTAAATCTGGTATTATGGTAATACGGAGGGCTGGAACGCAAAAAAAGAATCTTTCATCTTCTTTTGGGTCCGCATGACAGCGAGCGACCCTGGCTCGGTCAGACACTCTCAGATCTGCTTGGACAGATATTTCACAGTCTGACAGCTACTTAAAAGTCAGATGAAACTTGCAAAGCATCACTCCTCCCTCGCTTCCCCCCTCCTCCTTGCGCCCTTCATCTCGGAGTGCTACGCGGGCACTCATGTTCCTCTCTTTCATCTGTCCACCCCGCTTTTTCTAACAACAAACACACAATAAAGGGGATCATGTCGAGTGCAGCCTCGTGCACAAACAGGTGTATGCGTGCTAGATGAAGAGCGCACAATTAGAGAGGCTGTCGCAGACGAGAGCAGTGGGGAGCTTGTCTCGCTCTGTGGGAGAAAAAGCACCTCGATCTAACTGACAGCAACCGCAGGGAAACGTTGGCACCATAACGGCACACATATGCAAGAATCAATCAGGCCGTCAATACTCTCAGAGCCCAGAGTCAGTGGAAGTGGATCCCACCTGGCACACAAAATGCCCCTGTCACGGTGTGTGGCCGACCCTGACCTCTGACCTCCCTGTGCAGTCTGTGTGGAAACGGAAATAGGATTTCCCCATTTAGGGATCGATAAAGTGCCACATTTCGATGATTACTTACGGCCCATGCTGAACTGCCACTGACCTCCTGCACTTATTCGTAAATTTATCCACATACATGAACACCCAAACAGTGTTCACACAAAAAGATGGTTTGTCTCTGACTCTGGAAAATCTTTCCACTCGATTTTCAAACCCACTTGCAGGGATTGGTGCTCCAATTCTTTTCTTTTTAGCTGACCTCACTTTGTGAATGGGGGAACTTTCGAGCTGAAAGAGCAAAGGGCATTCCCCAAACTGTGGACAAAACTACCAAATCCGAAATACCATTATTTGCTACTGCAGTTACAGAAAAACATGTCAAATTTCTGTTCTTTCGTAGTGAGGTACAATGTGTCTTGTTTTATTTGTGTGAAAAAACACTGAAACCCTTGTCTGTGATGTGCTAAAACACAGTATAACTGCAGTACAAACAGAAATCTTCAGGTTTTGATCTCAAGTTTGCTCACATTAGCGGACACGTGTCACCATAAGCTGCTGGTCATAGCAGAGAAAGTAAGGCTATAGCAGGAGTGAATGTGCATTTTACTGTTTCGTAATGTAGTTTTTCATTTATAATTGAAGGACTGGGTTATTTATAAGTAACACAGTCTCCCTTTTATTGGAACTGAGGGTCCTATCCCAAACCACAAAAGCCTCTCCCAGACCAAAAGTATGTGAAAAGTGGCGTCTCTAATTCTCAGAATTAGAGAAAATGAATGAAAAAAATGAGGATCAAAAGCAATAGAAAGACAGTGAACGAGTTAAGTAAAATGGCAAGAGCATTGTGAAACTAGATGAAAGATTAGGGCTAGGGAGAGAGGGGCAGACCCAATAAAAACAGAGAGAGAGGGATCAAAAGACAGCAGTGCGAGACAGAGGGGTGCGGAGAGAGAGAAAGAGACAAAGACGAGAGATGAGACGAGGGCAAGAGAGGAAGACAGACAAATCTATACGGGAGGAGGAAGACAGAGAGAGAGAGAAAAAGGAAAAAGAAATGGGGAAAAAGAGAGAGAGATGAGTGTGTCCTTGACTAGTGCCACTGTTATCTTCACGCATTATCAGCGCTGTGCTGATCTGTGCTGCAGAGAGCAGGCAGACAGACGGAGACAGACAGACAGACAGCGGCCATACGACATGGCTCACATCCCAGGGACATTTAGCATGGTCTATAAACCTTGCGCTCACACTCACACATACACGCGGCCAAGCTAATGGCACCGCTGTCATTATGACAGCTCGATGCAATCGCCTAGCCGTTTCTCGGTTACTGATAAAATGCGCGGCCGGTCACGGGTGTAAAATAAATCACAAAGAAGATGGCATTTCTTTTGTTGTCTCATAGCCGAGAACGGGCTCAGAGGTAAAATGATGATAATGCCGCTTCTTTAATCAATTGAGGGGAGATCAGCGAGAGCATAGAAAAGGGCCCTCCAGCCACAACTCGAGCCACAGTGATAAGCTTTGATGGTTGCTTCATTCCTCAAATTGAGTGGAATAGGAATTCTGGCTCGCGCGCTGTCTAACAAATGTAAAACCCCGCTCATTTTCCCCCCACGGAGAGCTCCCTTAAGGGGCAGCTAATGATGGTGTTTTTCCTGGGAAGACTTCACTGACGCTGAGGTGAAGGGATTGTGACAGGCACCACGCGCGGCTCTGAAGAGGCTTCAGCTGAGATAAAGACAGCACGAAAACGCTGAGAATACACAATGACTGGCTTGGGACTACATGCGTAAAACGGAGACCTGCGTGCCTATTCTACAGCGTGGATGAGTGTTTGTGTATTGCTGGGTAATTGGCATATCTCGGCCATATATGTTGAGGAGGTGGGGGGATTTCCTCTGCACGGGTGAATGCTAATCTGTGGCGTGTGGGGCATACGTGCCCGTTTTGAGTGTGCGTGCATGTGTGTGAAAAAGGCTCCACTTTTACATAGCGTGTGGAACATGCGCGGCTGTGTGTATGAACAATTTTTGCCTGTACGTGGTGCCTCGGGGCGCTATAGGAGGAGAGCTGCAAAGATGTTAGATGTTGGCATGTGTGTGCTCACTGGGGACTTCAGTAATAGGGGCCTCCTCCTTTCTTCTTCTATTACAATACCCTAATTCCCTCTTCCACCCCTGGTAGCCTAAAGCTGCACAAACGCATATACATACCCCTACATACACATGCATCTACCTCAACATAATGCTAATGCGATAAATACTACATAGGTTCACATACACAACTACATAGTGATGAATTAAATATGACATCTACTGCGGTGGGGGCGAAGGGGCTAAGGGACGAAATGATGTGTGAAAGTCCTGAGAGGGAAATTGAGCAAGGCAGTGAAAGACAAAGAGACAAATAAATACAAAAAATAGAGGGAGTGAACAAGAAATAAAGGGTTGGTTCGTCCAAACGACCAAAAAAAGGTCTATTTTCTCATTAACCTCTGTTGGGCTGTGTCCAAAATCATTCACTACTCACTCTCTATTGAGTCCCACGTAAAGGACAGTGCGGTGAGCCCATCGGCAAAATGGAAAAAAACACTATCTGATACTACTTTGTCTGCACCGTTCATCGCGTCACTGCCTTGTCAACGTCAGCTGGTGGACCATCCATAATGAATACCAGCAAGAGCATATTAAAAAAAATAAAAAATACAACGTACATTGTGGCCATTTGTATTGTGATATGCTGCTCTTTCTCCACTCGACTGACAGGTTTCTTTCAGCGCAATGCATGATGGTATATAGTGCTTGCTTGGTGACCATTATTTGTACATGACATATGATCCATTATCTATCTATCTATCTATCTATCTATCTATCTATCTATCTATCTATCTATCTATCTATCTATCTATCTATCTATCTATCGTGTGTGTGTATATATAAAGTACTTATAACTAATTAGTTGAGAGTGATTTTGAGCACAACATTTTTTTTTAGTTGAAAATTGTGTTGCTCTAGAAAGCTGTTCAACTTTAGTCATTTTGTGATTGCTGATTTGTAGAATTTATCAGAGTAAAGCTGCCCGAGCTGGCCACAGTGAGCTCCTGTCTGTCTGAGGCTAATGTGATACTAAAGAGCTTCATGCCGCGTCTAACAACTCCCCTTAGCTGCGTTAAAACCACTGTAAACCGCCGCCTCTCGGGGCTTAGCGCTCAATTAATTAACTGATCTGAGCTGGTAAACCTTTGTTTCCTCCCACCACGAGGAGCAAATTTAACCAATATAACAGACTGTCCATGATTACATCAATCCAGTTTCTATATTAATGTGCTATTTAATGTTGATCTGTCATATCTGTCTGTGAATTCAATTTCAGGGGGACTATTTCTTGAAAAAAAAAGAAGTTCTACCAGTTGAAGATCCAGAGAAACAGGGACACTGTCTCCGGCAAGACGAATTTGTGTTGAATTAACCATGTATGTGTCAAATAATTTTATTATAAATTCACTTAACAGGTTTCCCATTATTCTATCCAGTCTTACTTTAACTTCTCTTCTCTCTTTGAGAAGTCTTTGCATTTTACTCTCTGTGCCGAAAACCCTTGGGGCTCTTTAGGCGACCACAAATTGGATTGGTTACAGGTTATAAAACGAGAATATTTTTGAACGATGGTGAGCATGACGTGGGTTTGAGAGGAAAACCATATGTACCACGGTGATGGAAACACATCTAGATGGAGAAAGGTGAAGATGGTGAAGTGGACAGCTGCCCAGAGAGACAGAAGAGTAAAGAGGGGGCGGCGGCGGTGGTGGTGGGGGAGCTGGGGAGATGCCGATTATGTGGAGCTGGGAGAGGAAGAGGAGAGGGGTGAAGTGTGAAGTAATGAGGCCAGAATGAGGGCTGCAGCTGTGCCGTGTCCAGCAGAACGCACACACTTGCACGCACACACACACACACACACACACACACACACACACACACACTGAAGCCAGCCAGCCGTGGGGACTCCAGAATGACAAATGACAAAGTGACAAATGTGTCTTTAGGGAGCAGGGCAGCAGGAATTGAGAGTTCTGCGGGGTTAGAGGAAAACACAAATCCCACAACGCCACGCCACGAGCGCACGAATAGACAAGGAAAGTCAGCAGAGTGTGTAAAGACAGGGGGAGTGATGTGAAGGCTGAAAAAAATGGTCACACGCACACTATGAATATCTCGTTATACGCCCGTCTGGTGCGTGCATGTTTGCATTTCGTTCATGATCTAAATCAATCAGAGTTTGTCCGACGTGTCAATGCCTGTGATCGAGAGGTGACTGCACATATCACCACGGACTCAAACGCCATTTGACAAGCTGACACACACACACACAAGCACAAAGTCTCCTGAGAGCTCCACCATGTCACTACCGTGTTCTCTCTCTTTATTGATTTGTCCTTTTTTTCCCCCCTTCTTTCCTTGAGTTTGTGTGTTTTGTGTGGTTTCTCTTACACGGGGTGTTTACAAGACGTCCTCTGGGTCAAGACACACATGAGCAGGGCTGGTGGTGGTGGGGGGGGGGCGGCTGAGGGTAGATCGAGGCAGTACGACAGAGAGAAAGACAGAGAAAAAAGGAGAGATGGAAGGAGAGATATAAAGAGTGGAAGAAGAGATAAGAGATAAGAGGTTTGCCAACAGGGGTTATTGCCTTTCTCACACTGTGTATTGACTTGCCCTATCCGGGTGGGGGGGTGAGCTTTTTCTGGGTCACAGTATAGAATAAGCACACACACACACAGACACTAATCTTTCCTAAGTTTTGTGTTTGTATGTTTTGCTGCACTTTACAACGAGGAAATGATCAAACGGAGTGTGCGGACGCAGCGGCCGACGGCCCGAGCATCCCGTGCCCTGTGCGCTAATTGGCATCCTCCTCCTGTGAGATGCGTGGGGAGGGCCTCAGACAAAATGTGGGGGCACGGAGGGAGAGGCCCAGACAAGCGGGGAGAAAAGTGGAAGAGGAAGCGAAAGGTATCGATCAAAGAGAAGGAGCTGGCGCAAAACGAAGGAGAGCGAGACGAGAGAGATTCCGGCGGTATCGGAGTGTCAGTTAGAGGGATGGGGGGAGCGATGGGGAGGCAGGGGAGGACAAGTCAAGGGGAATACAGAAAGGAACGAGGCGTAATCCCCCCATGTGGAGTTTAATGGTTCGGCCCAGCGGTCGAGGCCGCCGGTGGGAGGTCTGAGGATGGATCGATCCAAACCCTCAGACAGGGGTGGAAAAACTTTTTGTCTTTGAGAAAGAACAGGTGAAGGGTGAAGAAGAGCGGTGAAGACAGACGGGAAGTCGGGGGGGCAAGGGTGAGCGAGCAAGCGAGCAGACAAGAAGAAGAGAGGGGGAGAGAAGAGAAGTTAAAAAGGAGACTCAAGGGGGAGAAGAGTTAGGGTGGTAGCAGTAATAGGAATTATCTCCGTAATGCTGTTTGACCATGCAGAAGGCCTGGGCAATGCAGAGCGGGGAACACGCTGAGTGTGTCACCCGGAGTGCCAGTCAAACTTTAATTAGAGCTGCAGAACACATGCATGCAGGAACAGCCCTCTAGGTGGAAGTAACTGACTGATCCAATCCATACAGCGAACAAAGTAAACAGAGGGAAACACAAGGAAACTTTCATAAGAACTTGAAAAAAAAAACACACTCGTAACATGAACTTTCTCTACATGACTGAGTGACCTTGGTGTTATAGTCAAAAATATATCATAAAGGCCTCTACACTGCGTGCAGTGACTTAAATTGGCCAGATCGAGTGGATTATCTTCCAAAATCTGTCTTTTTAGTAGAAAATTCTGTCGCTGCCACCGCCAACTGCAGTTCAACAAGGAATTGCTGCCTGACGAAACACACACCGCACATTTGGACACTTGAATATAGACCTGAAAATGTGAACTCATCCTATAAAAAGCGCTTTTGAATTTCAGTCTGGCAAGGTGCTTTGCAAACCCACACACCCAGTCAACTACAGACTGTGGTATAATTTGGGATGAATGGTAGCTGGAGATAGAACCACCAACCCTACACTTAATTAAAAAGACTGGTTGTGTTGCTTAACGGACATCGGAGAAGCTGTCCTTACTGGAAAGAGTGTGTCGCATTAATTCCTGAAATATACTGTGTTTAACGACTGTGTGGTCCATTTTCATTGAGTAGATGCGCTAAAGAAGAAAGAAAGTGATTTTAACGCATCGCTGAAGTGCTATAGATTAATATTCTGTTCCCACAGCACACTTAATGGCAGCTCACAACGCCACGTGCGCTCGCCCCGAGAAGTTAAACAGCACCACAACCGCCCGGCTGCGTGGTATTCTCTCTCAGTGGATTTACGCAACCCCGGGATCTTTCATCTGCAGTTCCTTTTCCTTTATGTTCACAGCCTTTCCAAAGACGGATAACATTTCCCCGCATCCTATCCATCTCCCATCACTCACTTTTACCACCGCTCCTTCATCCCTGCATCCTTTCCCTCTCCCCCTACCCTTCCCCCCCCCTCCTGGTGTAAATCACATCAGTGAGCAGAGCAGAGCAGAGAAATCCCCTCTTTCTGAGGGAGGAGATTAGGAGTGAGCACAGACAACTGGATTTAAATAAAGATCACCTTCCCTACGGGGCTCATCCCGAAACTGGGAGCAGGGACGGACTCAGTGTAGACATCCACTGTGTGTGTGTGTGTGTGTGTGTGTGTGTGTGTGTGTGTGTGGTGAGGGAGGAGGAATGGCAGGAGAGAATAATCTAGAGTGCAAAATGTCCTGTATGTGTACAAGTGTGTGTTTCTGTGTGTGCCTGTGTGTGTGTGTCATGGTGATAACTGCATTTTAAAAGCAATCTGGATGGAACATCTCAACTGGAATATAAAATGAGATTTTTTTTTTCTTTTTTAAAGCCGGCGGAGTTCAGAGAGCAATCACACGCGCACAAACACAAGAGCACGCATACACCTGCCCGATAACATGCAAATACTGACACCTGAAGGTCAGCCGAGGCTCTCTCCCGCTGAACTGTAACGCATCATGGGAGAAGGCGGAGAATTTACCGTTTGTTCCCTGCGCCGGCCTTATCGGAGGTGTCACATGGAGCGACCCCCACTTCTCCAGCTACGCCGCTTTCGCTCTGCTGTAAATTTACCGCCTCCATCCAGCAACCTGAGCCGTCAGCCGCTCCTGCGTCACATGACTCTCACATGGCTGGTTAACAGAACACTGGACAGTTTTATAGGGACGTAAAGTGTTCAGGAGGGAGCTTAGTATCTTATAAGGACCGACCGACCATCACACAGATGGTATAGGCGCACACATGTGGCCGTGATTCTTCGGTACGCAAACGGATACATTTGCACACTGTCATTTTTTAAAACAGGAATAACAAACTTTTTTTTATTATTTGCCTTCCCTCATGTGAGATTTTGTGGCTTTCTCTGTTTTACATCAGTGTAAACTGAATCTCTCTGTTTTTTGCACCTTTTTTAAGGCAATTCTGAGAGTTTGAGAATTGGGCATCTGGGGAATTGTGATGGACATTTTTGACAGATTTCCTAATTGGTGGGGAAAAAACATAGCTGACAGATGAGTCGGTGTTGAAAATAATTGCATTGGCTTTTGAGCAAAGGTACCAAGTTACCTGATGTAGCATACGGCGCCATGGCCATGTTAAAGGTCCCCTTCAGAAGATGCCTTGAACTCACATTTAAGGGTAGTGGGATAAAAAAAAAAAACGTCTACACATACATCATTCTGCACGGTGATGCTCAAACATTAAAGTGAAACAAACAATAAGGAAAGCACATCTTTGAGGAGGGATACACACACAGACACAAACAAAAAAAAAAAACACCAACCTCATACCAATTCCAGAAATACTCAACAAAACAATATCCCGACTCACACAAACAAACAAAACTAAAAAACACCCAAACTTTGTACTCAGGGAAAGAACAAAAGAACAAACCAGAGCTAAAATCAGAGCACTTAACATGCATTATTAATAGTGTACATTGGGTTTCCCTGAATTACAGGCCAGGACCCAAAATGAGTCCCAGGCCTGTTTCTGGCAGATTGAATTCAAAACTACAAGAGTGCTGGTATGTTTTCATAAGCACGCTTCCAAGGGCGACACTAATACTCCTCAGTGCGGATGGCGTTGCATAAGATTATTCACAGTTTATCCTTGATTTATGTAGAATCCCTTCGCTGTGTAATCAGAGAGGGAGTTTATGCATTAATTTAAAGCATTATTGCATGCTTTTCCCAAGGCCACCCCATTCATTCTTCTCTGTTTACATCGCCTTAATGAGAACAAGAGCAAATTTCTCATCTAACAGTTCTCTCTGCGGTGTTAAGCAGAGCCGCTCGAAAAACGACGCAGTCAGCAAGCGCTCGTGGTCCGAGTGGGAAATTCCCCAAATCCATCATTGTCTGACTTACAAGCTCTTGCACTCGGGCTCTTGAAAAAAAAAATCTAATTCTTTTTCACGTCCCGGGCAAAGCCGGCCGTGTCCCGGCACCTTCAGGCGGAGGCCTGACACTGTTTTTTGGCAGAGCAAAGTGAAAAGTGCATGTTAAAATGTGACGAGACATTTCTTTCGTTTAGTGGGGTTTCGGTCGGAGCAGAAGTGGACCTGAAAAGTTTAGGTCCTGGCCTCAATCAAGATGAGGTGCAGAAGAGGAGAACAGAGGCTCAGGAGGGCTAAAATCCTCATTTTGACAGAAGTGGCAGAGGAGCTGAAAGAAGAGGAGAGGAGGGAGGGAGGGGAGGAGGGAGGGAGAGAGGGAGGCAAAGCGGTGGTTTGAAACCATAATTTGTCTTATGAAGGCGGGGGTGTCGGAGGAGAAGGGAAAAGTGAGCGCAAAAGGGGAGAAACAAAAGGTGACCATCCCGATAAAAGCGACGCGACAGGAAGGAAGGCGCAGGAAGACAGGCGGGCAAAGAGAGATTGAGAAAATAAAAGCAGCGGCGAATACGCGACTTCATTCTCATGGACAGCAGACAATAAACAAGAGCGAGCCCCGGAGGGTTTTTTTTTTTTAAGGATAGGAAATAAAGGAGGAGAAGGGTTTATTCTGCAGAGGAAAGGGAAAGGGGAGAGAGTGTAAAGTAAGTGAAGAAGTGCAGAGAAAGCAGGGGAAAAAAAGAAGAGAAGAAGGGGACAGATAGGAGAAGTGCTGCTTTGCTCGCCGGCCCGGTCCTCCTCTGGCCCATGATTCATTGCAAATGAAATGTCACCCTGGCAGGCAGTAATGCAGGCCGGCCCGCTCCCCTGCAGCCTAATTGAATTTTACAGGCACATAAACAACAGTCAGCCAGCAGAGAGAGGGAGAGAGAGAGAGAGGGAGAGAGAAAGAGAAAGAGAGAGTAGTTATTGATGCTAGTGTTTACAGGTGGAGGCTTCTGATGTTCCATCAGAGAGTGTGTAAGGGCCTCTGGGGACCCATAGCACAAAGCACACAGATGGAGGGGACGCCAAAGCAGGCCTGCCACTAACACGACTCCCTCAAGACACACACACACACACACACACACACACACACACACACACACACACACACACACACACACACACACACACA
>JBAJHX010000040.1:16098400-16119822 GCA_037176925.1 Amniataba percoides
CACACACACACACACACACACACACACACACACACACACACACACACACACACACACACACACACACACACTCAAATACACATAAAACCACGACACTAAAGCTGTCTGCACTTGGAGATACATTTTTGCTAAATACTGCGCATGCTTTCAAAGGAATTAAAAGAGCTGCTCGTCTAAGTTCAGCAACAACCCAGGATACAGGTTGAGTTTGAGCATATTCCACTTCACATCCTCACTTTCTGAACATAAAAAAGGGAAGCTATTTTTGCTCATGTTTTATTTCACAGGTCAGTTTCCCCAATATTTCCTAGAAGGGAACATGTTGCATAACTGTTTCATCTGAGGGTTCCTGGAAAGGATTCGTTGGTACTAATTATGTCTTTTATTCGGTACGCAGCATCTCAGCATGCAGTTACATTACATTATTACATTAGCATTACAGCAATCAAGCATACAACAATACAAAAATAGAGAATAACATGGCCCATAATGATTTAACCTTTACCTGAACTAGAACTGACGTCAGCCTCTTCCTCAGTTATTGAGCATTTGACTGTTCCTCAAACAAACCTCCACTGGAAATCAACAACTAAGTATGAATTAAAAGTAATTGCACTGTGCTGCATGATTTACTGGTTGTTCCTTCCAATTAAGTCCCTTCTCACCATGTGTGGGACATTTCCAAAGGATGATTTTATGAGAAATTATTATTATCATTATAAGACCCATAAATAAGTTGCCTTGTGCAGAATTTCTACTGAATAAGCCACATGCCGATTACTGTCCCCTGACATTTCAGCCTAAACTGTGCTCGAGTTTGTTCTCCCTCTGCGATTAAGTAAGATGTGCTGGCAGAGATTTTTCTGCAGATGACAGCCACCGAACACGGTGTGGGAACAGTCAGCAGTGTCCCCTCCGGCAGCCCCCGAGGGCCAGGTCAATTTGTCCTATCCTGATAGAGGACATCACCTTTATGACAGCCGGGCAGGTTGGCAGACGGAGGGACGGACATCTGCTGCACCGGTACAGACTGACTCCTGCAGCGATGGTCCACGTCTTTAATATTAACTAATCGGAGGGAGAAGATTTTAAAGCACTTTTCTTTATTACCACAATCAAACATTGAGTAAATATGAGGCATGCTTAAAATCATTTTTATTACTAAGTGGTACACCACTTTAATTCTACTGATATCAACCCTTTCTTTCCTTCTGAATATTACCAGTCCCTAAGGGTATCCAGGATAATCACTTAAAATGCTAAAAAATGTAAAAGCTATAAAAGCACAATTAGTTCAGCAAGCTCAGCAAAGGCAACTTTATTGGGAAAACTGACAAGAGAGGACATTTATTTTTAAGAAAATTGTGTATTTTCAAGAAAAATTCTCTGTCCTTTTTTTTTATTGTAGCACTGCAGTGGCAATTTCATCCTAAAGGAGTAAAGCATCTAGAGGATGAAGAAAACTTTGAGAGAAAAGAGCATTCAGATTGAGTTTATTGCCATTTACAGCTTTGACGCAGGCCACAGATGCCACATACAGAGCTGTGGCATTTTGAAGGAAATTCCAGCTCAAAGGCTAGCAGGTATGTTGTTCAGGAAATCAAGAGGAAACGCAGCCTTTTGTCACTGCCAGAATGGGATTTGAGCTAGACTCCCACACAAAGCTCTTTGGCATGCAAACACTGACACTGACATCCGGGAAGAGGTAGTATTCATGAAATAGTGCCTCTTCCTGGATGTCGGTATGCAGGTTTCCAGTCCTGGACATCCACAGTGTAAACTGAAGCTTCAGTTACAAATGCTTCAATGATTTTTTAAGCATTTATTAGGTGTTAAAGCAGCAAAAGATGAACTGGTCCAAATTTCACTTGTTATGTAAGAATAACTAGTCATTTATTTAGCCAAGCTTTAAGTGAGCTGTGGTCGGCTTGCTGGTACATCATGTCAATAAAAGTCACTACTACATATTTAACAAACCGCTCGTTGTCTTTACCATTTGAACTTCAACTTCAACCAGTGAGATCATGTCAGCCTTCAGAGATGTGGCAGAACAAAAAACTCTTCAACCTGCCAAGCAAATTGTTTGTCTTTCTTTCTTTCTAGCAGTTAGAAAATGAGTGTCTGTCCGTCTCGCTGCCCGCTTATTCATCTTCCTATTTAGCGGCTAGTCTGCTTGTTTTTGCCGTCTGTCCCGCCTCTGCCCATCTGTCTCTCCGTCCTAATAGTTCACTGGCTGCTCTATCTACCTCTATCTGGCTTACAATTGCTGCCTCATAAAGCAGGATGAGATTTATCCTTGTGCCAAATGAGAATAACGACTCGGGATAGATGAGGCCCGGCGAGATGAGATAACACGGGGGGAAGGACAAATAAAAAACAGCGATGGGGCACGGCTGCTTGCATGTGTGCGGGCATGTGTGTGTGTGTGTGTGTGTGTGTGTGTGTGTGTGTGTGTGTGTAAGCAGAGCCATGCATTAGGGCGGTAAAGACTAAAGGTATGAGCTGTCGAGTTAACTGGCGAGACAATAAATATCAGTCACGTATCCTCATAACAAGCTGACACCGTGAGTCCTCTTGGTTTTGCTACATGTGTGTTTCACGTTGAAAAGGTAAGTAATGCTTGTCAGGGAGTGACAGGTGATCTGGGACTATTTTGGGATTTTAAAAAAATGTCTCAACTGTGTGTGTGCGTGTGTGTGTGTGTGTGTTTATGTTACGTGTCCCTGGCTCAGCAGGACTCCAGCGTCCCCGCTGACGATGACCTTCCCTCCAAGCGGGCGGCCCTGTTTCCCTCCCTCCCTCCCTCGCTCTCCCCCCCGACTCCCTCTCTCTCTCTCTGTTTTTCCTTTCCTGACTCCCTCCATTCTGCCGTCTCTTTCCCCCCTCAGCCATCCGTCCTCACTCCTTCCCTCCGTCCTCCCTTGATCCACCCGTCCCTCTCGCAGCCTGAGTGGATGACGCTCGCAGTCCTTGATCCAGAGCGCACAGAGAGGAGCTTCATAAATACGCCATCCATCACCCAGGCCGGCCGGGCCAGTTAAAACCACACGACACGCACGCCATTGATTTTGGTGTGTGTTTCCTCGGAGCAAAGACAACACATGCACGCAGTATATACAGTAGGGACAAACAAAAGAGGGAAATATGAGCAGTCCACCATGCTAATACATGCACATCACTTGAATGGGTTTCCATGTGTAGTGAGAAATATGCATCTGTGTTGACAAATGTGTTTCCATCCAGGTCGTATATCTACATGTATCATGAACTTGCACAAAGGAGGAGGACAACAGTGGAAACATCAAAGTGTGTGATGTAAATCCTGTGTGTACATATGTGTGTTTCGCATCAGCAGGTCAACCAATAACTCCTCGTGCGCAGTGTGTTAGCGTGCGTGTGTGCTGCCTGGCAAAAATCGCACACGGGCAGGCAGGCATGTGTGAACTCGTGTTTTCCCCGTGTCTGATTTTTCAATCTGTGCAAACACGGCGACGGTTCACTGCACCACACAGACTCTCACTGTTCCGCACTCCGCCCTCTCAGCGTGTCCTGTGTGATGGATGATAGGAGGGAAAATAACTAATTCAACAGTAGATTTACATTGTTCTGGACGGCGCGCGACACAACACACAGAGAGGCGCGGAGTGAGAAAGAGGCCGAAAGAGGGGGGGCGGGGAAAGTCGAGCTCTTGCCACCTGCATGTGCAAACACTAACAGGGCAGTGGTCACATGTTGGTGTTTATCTGCGCTTATGCGTCACTTGATTACTAATGGCGGTGGACTGCAGGAAAAAAGCACAAAAAAGCAGTTTTTCATAGCAACCATAAATGGGAGGAAGTGATTAAGTGAATCCAATGTGCAGGACACCTTGGTGGAGCAGTGACAGGCTGCAGCACATCAGTCAGGAAACAAAACACACTTTACTTCCAACCCTTTCAAGTGAGACTATGTAGTTTTTTTTACATAATCAAATTTTAATTAAAAAGCAATTCAACATCCACTTTTGTCTGATCTGAGCAGACATTTACTTTATCTAACGTCAGAAAACGTCATATATTCCTGTATAACGCACATTAGTGAATCGGTTTAGTGACTCTTTTCAACTTTCGCTACCATTACACTTTGTTTTAGCATTTACTGTCATATCAGTACAGTCACGAGCCATTGTGGCATCTCCTACGAGATCATTTCAACCTTTACAAAAGAGAGTACAGAAGTTTTTTGGATCCACCATCTAGTGGCTACTAGAGGGACTAACGTCTGGCATTTTGGCTTTCATCTCACTATTCAGCCACGGAAGTCTGCATAAACTTGCAGACATATTTACGTCCACAAAAGATTGCAAATGCCACATTCGGAAAAATCTGTTGCGAAGGCTGCGAGGAGACAGACAGTGTGTTATCTGTCTGGGGTGTTACAGTTTAGAGATTTTTTATGCGTTTTAAGATCTTCATGTAGAGTACAGAGGAAAACAAAATGTAAAACTGGGGCATCAGAGAAACCATGAAACACAAAAGACCCAAACAATGGAAGATTTGTTGTATTTTTTTTTACCCTTTAAAGACACACCTGAGAAGATGTGATCTTCTATTCAGATCACGTGACCAGTTTCCCCTCTTTGTTGCCAGCCGTGTTTGGACGTCACAAGAAATTAAACGTTATCAAGCCAAGACATGAAAGCTCTGAGTCTTTCGAGCTGTCATCTCTCAATTTCTGTTGGTGGGTTTTGTGTGGGCCGTCCTGGCTTGCTACTCCTCAGAGGACGTGTTTGAGTATCGAGCCAGTTCTGAGGTAATTTAAAGGTCTTGTATAGTGTTAAAATTGTGTTTAGGAACAGGTGTGAAGAGCAGGAAGTGGTTCCCAGCCTTTTTGATATGTTTCTTTTTAACACAATGCACCAATTTTGAACAAGTCTATGCGATAACCCGTGTCTGCCTCTCTCTCTCCCTCTCTCTCCCCCCCTGCACCCCTCCTCGCCTTACGCCCCCATTCTCTCGGTGTGCCAGTGGACCAGAGGCTCTGCAGGAGACCTCTATACCGCAGCACAGTGGAAATGTCACCCATAACACTCGCCTCAGGTTGCCAATCACTTCACACTGCTCCCCACAGTGAGTATGTGTGTGTGTCTGTGCGTCGATTTGTGTGTGTGTGTGGGAGAGGAAAAAAGTGCCAAAGAAAGAGTGAAAGAAAGACCGAGGGACATGTCCACATGTGTAAAGAGAGCATGTAACAATTATTGATACAGAGTCTGAACCAAATCCCCAGCATCTCTGCCTGAATATGAAATACGATTTAGACACTGTATGTGTAGATTTATGTTATTATGGGTTTGCTCAGTGATGTGAGAGCGTCTGAGTGCCTCTGAGTGCTAATGAGCCCGTCCATCCAGGGGGATTATGGGTTGTCTAGTCAATAAGAGGGCTACAGGTGTTTGCAGAACTATGCATGATTATACATCAAAACAATGAGCGCGCGCGTGTGTGTGTAGTGGGCAGGTTTTAGTTAAGCGTGAAGACAGAAACAGATGGAGCGGTTTATGGACAAATAACGCACATGAGCCTGTGAGAGAGTGGAAGTAAGCCCGTGTCTGAGCACGCATATGTGGTGTTGTTTGTTTCTGCGCGTGCACGGCGGCATGCGTGCGCCGCATACGAGTCTGTGGATATGAAAACACACGTGTCCAAGAAATCCTACATTTACATTTCCCCGCATATGTGTGGGCGTGTGCATTTATGTGCATGCATGTAAGGGGGAGGATTTGGAGCACCAAGGCACAGGTGTCCCTGGAAATGCCACCCATTTTCTTCGGGATGTGGGTTCTGTTTTGAATGTGTATCAGTCTGCACGAGGGAGGGTGCGTGATAGTGAGGGTGATGACAAATGACAACAAAATGAGGAAAGGCAGGGGGATGGAAAGCCAAGCTGGCACAGGCTGGCATGCCAGGCTCCCTGTGCAGCCAGGGGGGCGGGCACTCTGTCCTCACGGCAGGCCCCTCAGCAGAGCTGTGAATACAGAGACAACAGCCGGTGCACACACACACACACACACACGGTCGCATACAGACAGTCGCATACGCAGAGTAGCAACAAACAGTGATGGCATCACAGCCTGTCACATGCAAACACACAAGTAAACCTTTGTACTGTACAAATGCACAATAACAGGGTACAAGTTAGTGATATCTAATAAGTGACAACTGCACTGTGAAATTATCCAGACTGCCAGGATAGTTCATTTTTGGTTTAGTCTTGAGATGCTTTGCCATTCACCAGAGATATTTAGCGATTTGAGTTCCCAGGCTAAACATTTTTGGAACGGTCAGATGTCGATGTCACATTAGGGTTGTTGGATTCAAGTCCCCCGAGACAGTAGCAGGCTGTGCGCAGATTTAACCAAAATGATTAAATTAAAACATTTGTGACAGAGAGTTGGGCACCATAAAGACTCTTCACTACCATTACAAAATGCAGGATATCGCACATTCAGAAATGAATGTCTGTAATATGAAGAAGTCAAAGCCACTCCCTGAGTTGGTTTGAACAAATGGGTTTGTGGATCTGTGTTTTATGCTTCTTGGTTGCATTTATACTTTTCATTACTGGACAGATATCCATCATGTCACTCTCTTCTTAAGTAGAACCCGTTGAGCTGTTTGAAGGAGTGACAAATACATCTTCAAGACTAATTTTCGCGGATCCAATTACCGTTGACTTTGCACTCCTAGATACATTTAAGATAATTTTTTCATTTCACTCCTGTGACCACAGTCAGACCTGCATGCTAAAAATAATTACTGCCTTAATGTGATTCCTCTTAAGACTTACTTTTGAATAAGCGCGCGCGTGTGTGTGCACCGCCACGCCTGTCGTCTTTTGACCGTTTCGACAGAATAAGTACGTTTCGCCGGGGTTAAATGGGGGCAGACAGATCTATAGACTGATCCCACATCAATTTTGAACAGATGGAAAGTTATTAGTGGAGGTTGAATGGGGATGGGAAGAGGTGATTGTGGGACAGCAGGGCAATTGCTCGACAGCGCCTTGTCACCTACAATATATCATTTTTAACAGAAGAGGAGGGGTGCAAGTGGGTGAAAAGTGGCCAGGTAGCAGGCGTATGTGTGTATCTGTGCATATTTTAGCTCCTATTTTTTATCCATTTCCTGGAGCCTGAGAAAACAAAATCTTTGACTACCTCTGAAACCTCTTCCCAAGACGGCATGCTTGCTTGTGCACAATAATGCTGAAACACTTGTAAGCTGTCCTGGACACCAGCATCCCACCGCGGTGCCACTTCAGGACATAAAGCATTACACAGTCTGACATAATCGGACTTATCTTCGGGCTAAGAGGGAGCCTGTCCTCGCCCAACCTTTTATGTGTCAGACTGTTTCGCAATCTGCGCCTTTACCAGCAACTGTGGCCCACAGTCACGAGTGCGATGGGCCCTCAGGGGCCGCGGTCATGTGACCGAACACAACACGGGTCAAAATCAAAGTTTCTCTTTTGCTTCATTATTTCTAGTCTTTGTGAGTGAATGACTGTGTAGAGGATGACGAAGAGCATCAGATCATATTTTCAGCATCTTTAAAATCTGCACATATTTCTCTATCAGTATGTTTTTATGTATATCCAGATAGATATTGATATGTCTTGTCAATGCCCTGTGAAAAACATGTTTCAAAGAAATGGGTGAGAAAAAAAGCTCTGTTTTCAGATTTGTTGCAAGGCTAGCAATAACTGTCAAAGTGACACGCTTCTTACACCAACACTCGGCTAAAAATGTCTCCCGGGAGGAGAAAAATGGCGCGCTGTTAATCTTCCCTCATTGTTCCATTTTGATTTATATTCTATTGTCCCATCTGCGCGTGGTTTCCATTTGCTGCTGAATAACACAATCTCCCCACAGGGGATGTGTTTGAATGCCTTACTATGCTTGGTTTACATTTTCATTGTTTTTTTTTTTTTTACCTGATTGTTTACTGAACTCACGAGCACCTAAAATAAGAGCAACTAATTTCAGCTCCCACCGCGAGTAATATTACACACAGCCACATGTGTCGTATTGTGCCTTGGCGGTAATGTAATGTCCCAGAATGATTATGAAAGTGTAAAATTCCTGGAAAACAAACAAGAGCACTGGAGAAAATGGGGAGGGAGCCGGCGAGGCGAGGAACAAAGCTGCTTTATTTGCCTTAATATTCTTGCGAACATCACACCTGTCGCTCGCTAAACATCCGAGAGTTTCTCTTACAGGATATTTTCCCCTCCTTAACTGAATGTTTGATTCAGCTCAGTGGTCATGAGTGAGGCAGGGAGAAATGAGGCTGTCATGTCGGTTCAGTTAGCAACATGATTAAGCTGGATGCCAACCTTTTCTAACTTTGATGCATTCATGTCGGCGGTGTTTAATTCATGAGTCTGGTGCGGAAGATTGAAAGTGGTAAGAGGAGGCAGCGGAGGCAGAGAGGAGCGGAGGTAACATGTTGGAATTTTGTGGATTTATCCCATCCGCCCTCCCGTCTGTGGCCAAAGTCTCCTCGTCTGTTTCTCCTCCTGTTTTACTTCCTTCCTCTCCAGTCTAAACTACTTAGCATTACCCCCATGTGACCTGCATTTTTTCTTTTCCACAGCAACTTTATCCTCTAAATTCCTCATTTTTTTCCCACTCCCCGGCCTCCCAACCTCTTCAACTTCACTCTCATCCAACGCTCATTTCTTCCTTACGTTCTCCCCTATTGTCCTGCCCACCATCCCCTCTTTCTTTCCCTCCCATCTCTCACAGACATCTCTCCACCATGTGAATCTGAAATCATCTTCAGCTTTTACCACTCATATTTTATGCATACAGCTCTTATGCAAAGCAAATCAAACTGCGCAACCACGAGAATCCTTTGACCGTTCTTCTCTGAGACGCTGTGTATCCCTTTCTATATTCCATATTTCCCCCCTACAACATTTTCATTTCCTTCCGTAGCTGCAGTGTCCCCCGCTCTCTTTTCCCCTTTGCTTCCCTTCCTTTCCTCTCCTTCCTCGCCTCTCTCTCCCTAGGTGAAGGATGAATGGCGAATGCTTGGCCTCCCTCCAGCTCACATTTTCAATAAGCAAGGGGACATTTTAATGGTCCTTCTGCAAGCGTGTGGAGGTGCACGCGTGTCCGCGCGCGCAACTGTGTGTCCGTCCGAAGTGTGCGTTTGCGCCGTCTGCCCACTTGTTGTGGGCTTGGCCGACTAAATAAATACATCAGATGCCCAGCTCAAAAGAACACATTTGTCTTTCCCCCAGAAGAATGTGAATTATTTAAAATGAAAGCTGGGAAGAGGAATGACTAACGGTGGCTGCTGACGTGGCTGGAGAGGAGAGGGATGGAGGAGAGCGGAGAGGGAGGGAGGACCAGATGGGCAGGGGTGGCACCGAGCCAGGGAGAGACTGTAGGGAGGAAAGGGTTAAAAAGGGGGTGATAAAAACAGAAATGGGGAATAAAAGATCAAACAGAAGTTTGTGAGGGAATGCGGAGTTGGTAAGTGACTCTGAGACGGGGAGGGGGGCTTTTGCATTACGGCACAAATCAACTGGAAGGAAACGAGAAAAAAGGAAGGCTCCAGAAAACCGCCGAAAGTCACAGAAGAAAACTGTGACGCAACTTCTGTCTGAGACTAAGAGAGTCAGGGAGGGCTGATGAGGACATGACAAGAAGTGACAACAGACAGAGGGGAGGATGAGTGCAACAGAGGGAGCGACTTCAGAAACATATGATCGGGCGCTGGTGCCAACTTTTGAGCACACACGAACGCGCGCACACACACTCAAACACACACTCTCTCCCACATGCACACGGCAGATAAATCTCCGAGCTTCTCCAGCAGATTTCAGCCTGTTAACCTGACTCACCCCGCCTCACCCCATCTCACCCTGCCACATGGTCCCCACAGGGGGCAGGGGAAGAGGTTTGGAGAGACAAGAAACAGCATGTTAGGGAGAATATTGAAAAAAAAAAAAAAAAGGGGGAGGATTAAACACAGACTAGCAAGGGCAGAGGGGAAAATAAAGGGGGCATATAAAGAGAGAAAATGAGGAGGTGGAAGACGAGCGAAAAGAAAGTAAACTAACAGAGGTTTTAGAGGAAGTCATGAAGCACCGCTGAGATCAGTGGGATAGAAATTAAGTGCACACTTCTTTGGCGTCGTGGGGAATGCATGGGGGGTAAATGGGTGAGGGAAGTAAAGAAGCGAGAAAGGGGAAAGGGGAGGAGAAGGAAGGCGTGTAGTAAATTACAGAGGGAAGGAGAGCAATAGGAAGGAATAGCAGGGTGGTGAATGCGCCTGGAGCCGGATTGTGGAGCAGCAAACAACAGAGATAATAAGAGAATCTGCTGAAGGCATGCGCCACACTCAGTAATTATATAGAAAGAGCAGCCTGCCTTAATTAGAACAGGATGGAGCTCATGAGTATGACAGAAACACACACAAAAACACACAAATACACATGCACATGAAACCCGGCATTTGCGAGGTGAATTATTACATAATTTATTTTTCCCCGTGGTCTGTTCCCGCTGGTGGCGTTTCATAATGAGATGGGAGAACATGTGTGCGCTCATCGCCGTGATTACATGTAGCGCAAATGTGCGAACGCACGCAGGGTCAAGTGTGCGGCAACAATGCTGCGTTTTCACATTCACACGCGGAGAGCTACGGTAAAAGTAAAAGGATCTGCACTACAGTCTTCTAATGGCTTTTTTAATTCCCTCACCTTTTTTTTTTTCTCTTCTACATCTTTACTGCACGAGAGGAAGCTGACTGGGCACATATGCTAATTTTCAATAACATCCTCCTTCACATTTATACTCCTCTTCACGTTCAGGACTAGAGGCTGGTCAAGTGCCACCGCAGTCTCCCAGTCCTCTGAGCGACTGGGGATTAAGTGTCCCTCATTCACGTTTGACAACAGGATTTTCTCCATGTATTTATCCTTTCTATAGTTTACTTGTGGTAACTCAATCCACAGAGACAAAGCAAGGAAAGCTGAGAATAATAGAGTTTTAATGCCACAAGCTTTCACTTGTCTCTGCCTTTTTTACAGTTAGACATTCTTTCAGTCATCCAGCGCAGCGGCGGGAGAAAATACGATTTTCTAATTTGGCGGATGCCAATATTTCACTTTACTGCTCCTTTTAATTAAATCACAGCATAATCTGAAAAGTCAGTTCAAGGTAATCATACACTGTGATGATTAAACATCTGAATGCCTGTTTATGTTTTCTTTATTTGACCTGTGATGACATTTCACATGTCTGGGTTTTTTTTTTTTTTTGTCTAATGCGATTTAAAAAAGTGTGCTTGGGTCTGTTTTGTTTTTGGGGCTTTTTTTATGAAGAAAATAACAAATGTGTCTAGGTGTGAGTGAAAGCATCCCAGCATGCACTGGGGCGATGGACGAGGGAGATTAATCTCACGCTGTGCCCCTGCATTGTTATTTTGTTTTCCATTGTGTTCAACAAAGTTCCCACTGCTTCACATTTTCCCCAATGTTAACACAGCAGTCATCCAGAGTGAAATGTTCCTCAAAAGCACCTGAATCTGAAAAGTGTTTGGTGAATCCTGGTTGACCACAAAATGTAAAAGCACTGGAAAACAACTAACATGCAAACATTGTGATGGGGGGGGCAGTTAAACAGTTATTTTTTTAGTACTCCATATTGAATAAATATGCAAAATATCGTAAAATCGCCATCCCACATAGCAGAATAACACAAGTGTCGGCTGTGTCTTCTTGTTAAATAAAGTCAAATTCTCAGTAAAGGAATGGATGCCGTTATCTGAGGTAACGCAGAGCTGTCCAAACATGGCCTGACTGTTACACTGTGTGCGGTAATAATCCTCTTCTCTACTGCACAGCACTATCTGCTTACACCATTATCAGTAGGTACTCACCGGCTATTCAATATTATTGACCCGCACTGAGACGCTCAGTGCATTTGCACTCACTCAGTTAAACAAATAGACCCAGGAGTAAATAAGACATAGTTACGGCTGCTCTAACTGTACACAAACACACGCAGAAATTAGTTGAACATTATGGTTATGATACGCTGTGATTGCCTGCTGTGCATTCGTCACATTATGTTTCGCAGCAGTCAGTAACGCATGTATTCAAAGCACGCGCACGTATGCGTAATTGTGACACGGGCTCAAACTCCCACACACAGACACACACACACACACACACACTGCTGCTGCTGTCACACCATCCATTTCGATCAGGCGTGCACAGAGACTCTCCTCCACACGCAGAATGACATCAATTTAAGTGTGCACGTCTGTAGGTGCACGCACCGCGGCACGCTACTGAATGTGCATGCCCTTACTATATATATGTGTGTGTCTGTGTGTGAGCAGTCCCAGCGCAATTCCTCAGTTTAGTGGAGCATTACGGCTGATCAATAGCCCTGGTGCAGTGGGAGATGTCGGGGTTGGGGCTGCATATTCATACCATTACGGCTGAACTGAGAAATTAGGCACTACAGGGGGAAAGTGTGTGTGGATGTATATAAATGTGTGTGTGTGTGTGTGTGTGTGTGTGTGTGTGGGTAGATTGCTCTTTGGGACAATGACAGGCCCTGTCACCTAGACCGCCACACAGTTACTCCCTAAACTGTATCCAAAGAAAGTGGAGCACCAAAAATACAGCACTCTCTCTCTCTTCTCCCTTCACGCTGTCTCTCTTGGCTTCCCGTTTTCATCGGCGCTGTGACTGGACTTCACCATCCTTGTCTCTCGCTACTCTGGCAACATGCCTGCCCCATCTTGTTCTCCCTTTACTCCATTCAAAGCTCTTTATTCTCCCGTCACCATTTCCTCACTCCTCTCTGCTCTCTCAGTGTGCGCCGCTTTGTCAGATTTTATTGTCCTCAACTGAGCTTTTATTGTCAAAAAGGCATTGTTGGCAATTACAAAAAAAAAACAGGTCAAGTAACACGTACTTTGTTTGCACGCAGACCAACTGCCAATATCAGTGAGCGGCACTTATCTCCAGCTGTCAAACACTTACTGTCTGACCGGAAATTCTGCAGCACAGCCAAAGTTCTGCATGACTTATGAGCTTATGATCAGCGCAGTCGCTTCCACCAACTTCACTGCTAATACTTTTTTTTTTTTTTTAAATGTTCACTTAGATTTTTGGTTCATCTCTAGTGGAGATTGTTCTTTGGGAAAATACGCACAAAACTGCATTAAACGACAGGAGGTGCAGCGTTGTGGGAGAAGCCTCCTCCTGTTAGTAGTGTAACAGCTCCTCATTTACTTTGTCTAATGTTAAAAGGCCGCAGGGAGCTTAAAAACGTGCTAACACAATTTCTTTTTTCTTTCCCTTGTTCTTTGCTTACTTCTGTCTTTTGGTTCCAGGTGTCTCTCTTTTCCACTTACCCATCTATTTTTTGTTGCCTTTGTAATTCATCTCAACAACACCATGCAACTTACACCTGAGCATCTTGGGCCAGATGCATAAAACTCTGTATGCACAAAGCCAGATATGCATGTTTTATTTTCATTACATTGTTGGATTTACAGTTGTGCATACTTGTGTTGCTGTTAGATGAATCTTAGTCTTTGCATAACTTGACTACATGACTACACCACCTGCATCTTTATTTCATCACGTGTATCTATGATCTGTCATCGGAGGTAACTTTGCAAAGAGCTTCACAATGAAGAATAAAAAATGATGAGGAATGAAGAAATAATTAGTGCAGGGAAACAAAATGACACCACTGACGTTAACAAAAAGAATAACAAATCAAATTAATCATCCAGATACGTTTTTTACAAATTGCATGAGGCGCGCTCACTCTCACTGCAGGTTCATCTTTTATAAATACCAATTTACGTGTGCAGAACAGTGTGCATGTTTGCATTTTTATGCATCATTTACACACCTGCCTCCTTACCTCCCATGGCTCTACGTCCGCCATTAACCTTCTACCAACCCCGTCATGTTCCATTATCACTGAGTCCTAACACTGACTGATACTTTATACAACGGCCTCTATACAAGTTCTTTTCACTCCATCTCTGACCTTCCTCGCCTTCTCTGTCTTCTAACGTCCTCCATTTATTATATTATTTGTATGAATGAGCTCAAGGTGAAAAAAAAATATTATCAGCGCCTCAACTTGGATAAGTTTGAACTGTAAAGTTACCCATATGAGAGTTCAGCACGCCAGCTAAATTATTCCTCCATCACAATGCACACAGTCTGTTGTCCAGTGACTACAATGCCCACGCTGCATTGCACAACAATGCAAGATGGGGTGTGAAAGCTAACAGCAACAGTCAGGCGACCAAACTGCTGCTGCTGTATGAGCAATGGGTTGTGACAAAGGATTCCAATACTGTCCCTCTCCGTTTACGTCAGAGTGCGACAGCCCACGCCGCCCACCGGCTTTACACTGACGGTGCTTCATGTGAGAGTGTGTGTGTGTGTGTGTGTGTGTGCATGTGCAAGGCCATTCGGTTTACATGCAAATGTTAGAGGAGAGGCTGTGGTGTTAAACTCAACGGGGCACAGCCGTCTGAAGAAAGAGTACATTAGTCATCACGTTCGCACTCACACACACACACACACACACACGGAGAAACCGTTCAGTCGCACAGTTCACACACACCACACCTCCCATGTCGATATGCGTGACAACAGTGTTCGGACATACACATGAAAACGACGGGTAAAGCGAGGGCCCTCAGCATTGATGTCACTGTGAGAGTCGAACAAAAGCAGGCATGGATTGAAATCGAGGGGGAAAAAAAGGCTTTTCTGTTTTCTATTGTGGGTCTTTTAAAAATAACGTCCTGCCTGTATCCTCCATTGTCCCGCCACTTGTTAACAGTGCTTTCACTTTGATTTCTCCTTTCTCGTGTTCATCTCTCCTGTCCTTCTCTTACAGTATCGACGGTATCTTCATAGCTCCTCTGTCTCTTTCCACGGGGATCAAACTTTCCTCTCGTCTTTTCTCCTCTGCAGCAAGAACAGCCTCGCTTCTTACTCACAACGTTCCTCCTTCTTATCTTCTCCTCTCTTCTTCCTTGTCTCCCTCTCATTCATTTCACTTCAAAGATGATCTAATTATGTAACTTTTGTCTATTATGGAGCCCTAAAAGCCTTATTTCCTTAAATTCTACATATTTTAAACATCTAACTGTGTTTATAAGTCTTTGAGTGAAATGTGAAAAAAAAACAACTGTTAAAAAAAACCCTGTAATTGTACTGCAAATATCTGTGTTACTTTCTACTTATGCTTATCTGTATGAAGTTCTCAAACCCAGCTGAATTTTACTAGAAATGGTTGAAATATTGCACTGACAGATCCTTGTTGAAATGTGTGTTTAATAAAATGTGTATTTCAGGGCTAAAAAATATGCTGCTTACACGTTGCTTTAAAAGCTGGATATGTTTTTGCAGAGTTCTCACTTTCCATTTCTTTTCATGCCGGAGAAATTGTTCGCAGTTATTGTTATTCTGTATATAAAAGAGGGAACATCAAGAGTTCCCGAAGTATTTGAATCAACTTCCCTACCTCCTACCTTCAAATCCATTTATCCCTTTTATTTGCTTGTTCAGTTCTCCTTCCCTTACACAATCCTTGTCTTGTTCCTTTTGTTCCCCCTTTGTTGTCTGTTCACTTTTTTATCTTTCCATGCATCCCACTGTCTGTTTATTTATTCCCTACCTTCACAGCTGCTGTGTCCCTCCTCGTAGCCGGCGCTGCAGCTGCACTTCCCAATGGGCACCAGCCATTCCCCTTCAGCGCTGCAATGCATCCTGGGAGGGCTGTCTGTGTCAACTTCAGAGTTGTTCACGCAGGTGCCGCGCACCTCCACCAGCGTGGCGAAGGCCGCCTCAGCCACCGTGTCGGGGAACACTGCCAGGTTCTGGACGGTCGCAAGGCAGCGTTTGTAGTACACGCGCACGGCCACGAGGGCCACGCAGGCGCCGACGTCCTGGAAAGCGAGGTGGAAGCCCTTGCGGTTGAGGTGGCCGATCTCGCGGACCTCCGTGTTCAGCTTCATCTTCCTCTCGCCCAGGTCGCCCTGCGTGAAGCTCTCGTCTGCGGCGATGGTGTCGATCTTGGTGTAGCGGTCCTCGCGGGTCACGCCCCCGAGGTCCCTGTCGGACTCCACGTAGAGGAGGTTGAAGGTCTCCTTGCAGGTGCCCGCCACGCCGGGGATGCTGTTGCAGTCGCGCAGCGTGAACTGGAGCTCCACGAAAATGCGCTGGCCGCCTCGCCGCGCCACCCAGCCGGTCTGCAGCCAGTTGTTCTGCTGCGTGGGCTCCATCACGTTGCACACCTGGTACGTTCGGATGGGCTTGTATTTCTCATCTACTCCGCTTATCTCTTCCCACTGGAGAGACGGAGGCAGGTGGGAAAAAGGATGAGAGGAGAGTTAAAGAGAGTTGAAGAAAAACAGCAGGAAGAGAAGTGATAATATGAGGGAGTGAAAAGAAAGAAAATAAAGTGAAGCGAGGTGGGCGGGGGCCAACAGATATAATGAAAAGGACAGAGTAAGAAAGAACACAGTCAGTTCAGGTTAACAGTCTAATGACATAATCTGATGAGTGGGTGTGTGGGTGTCTGGAAAAGCATCAGCGCTCAGATTCTTTAATAACGTCACAGGAAAAGTAACAAACTACACATCCACAGTCATTACATCAGCCTTAAGTGGTGTTTCTGAAATTATGGACGAGACCTCGGCTGCTTTTTCAGCCAGTTTCTTTTCATCTCCGCCGCCTTTGGTACTTAAAGTAATGGCATTTGAGAGGAATGTTGGTTCAACATTTGTGCCTACACTCTGCTGTGTCAACCGGCATGAATACCTTCGGAAATAAAGACACAGGAAGATGAATCTCAGGTCTGAAAATTGAAAGTAGCTAAATGTAACACGGCTTTAACATTTAACTCATATTGACATTGAAATACTGATAGTTACCATCAGTAGTGATTCTCTGTACTAATGTGAGCTCTGAGAACAGACCTTAGTTTTTTTCTGAAGACAGAAGACGGAATGAAGCTATTTTGCCTTTTATTGATTTTGATAACTGATGATGACTGATGCACCTGCTGACAGTTGAAAGGTGTTGAAATTGAAAAAGACAAAAGTCATTTAGACTAAAATGATTAAATTTGATGAATTCAAAGCAACCTGCTATTACCTCCCTTCTAGACAAAAACATCATTTAAGGAACTGTACAAAAACTATTAGGGGGTAGGAGGAGATCAGAAAGAGGGAGGATTATATATTTTTTTGTTATTGCTGAAGAGATTGGAGTCTGAATTTGTGAGAAAAGGCACCACTCCAACACCACCAGTCATTTTCATACAGCTCTTAAGTTAGTACTCTTGATTTATTCTCAGTGGGAAAAGTTGGAGTAGCACGTAAAAATTGATTTCATATATATCATATATATATATGAGTTCATGTGGATGAATGATTACAGCTCCCTGTCACTATCTGAATTACTGAGACACTCTTAGATTTGACAGAACAGAAAGTAAACTGAACACCAAATGCGGATCTATCACTCACATCACCCATACATATACACAAAACGTATACACACACAGCAATGCAGAGAGTGAAAATGGATTATCTGTGATGATAATGTAATAAACTACACTACTGCCAAAGTGACTAAATCATAGTGGATGCAGTGTGTTTTCTCTCAGTCCTATTGGGACTGGTGGGTGAGTCACACAAGTTCATTAATCTTACATTTAGATTCAGCACGGGGGTCCAACAGCCACTTCAAGCCGGCAAGCTGCAGTCTACACTAAAAAGCACACGTGCGTTCATCGCACAATACGTGCACGATTCTCCAACACTTGCAATTTTTACAATAGACACCTCGGGTGTGCTGCGTCTGGAAAGGCCAACCTCCAGGTGGGACGTGGGTGACAAACTGCTTCGCCTTGGCAGATTCTTTAAAAAGGGCTCCCGCATTTGTCTTGCAGTCATAACTTATCGCTAAGGTTTTTACAAGCCAAATCGATCGATATGGAGCGGGGGCCATTTATCTGTGGCAGCATATCTGTGTGGCTGGTTTTGGACAACCACGGTATCCCGGCCTGGATTAGTGCCATCGATTAATGGTAATGATGAGCTCCGGACCGGCAGACGCGCAGGTGTGAGACAAAAAATAAAGGGAACAACGAACAGAAGAAAGGGGAAGTGGAAACCGCACGGACAGAGAGGATGAAAAGGGTTGGTTTCGGCCAGCTGTTGAGCAGGCAGCTGCGTTATGGAGCCGAGCGAGTGAACAGGCGAATAAACAAACATGCACACAATGAAAAATGTAAGAACACTTACTCCATTGGGGGGATACGACGTCCAGCCCAGCTCTGCCTGAGTCTCTTTAGAATTCAGCAGCACCACTGCAAGAAACAGAAAGGGAAAACAGACAGAGAAGGTAAGAGGTCAATTTAGGAGGGATTACAGAGCATGTTCGACTTGATTTTATCTTGTTACCCCAAATAAGTTTGTCTACAGTGGGCCACGAGTGCACAACAGAGCACAAACAAACAAAGAGCGGTCTTAAATTTGCAAGTCTAACAGTGTAAGCGCAACCTGACACGACATGTTTGGAGAGACAGCCATTAAAACTGAGTCGGGCTCGTCAAAACCGGGCAGAGGCCGAACTCATCCTCCGATAAGTGCATTAATACCATCTGCTGTGGATTTAAGCTGGGGCTTTTCAAAACAAGCCGAGAGACAAAAGAGAGCCCTCAGTTAGCTTTCAGCGGCTTCAGCAGAGAAAGGACGACGCTTATGAGTCTGCTTTCAGTGAGTTTTCCTTTCAGCACCACGGACAGAGAACTCAAGCCAGAGTGAGTCCGTTTTCAGGACCACGGACAGCGACAGAGGAAATAAAGCTGCATGGAGCCACAGAAGGCTCAGCGGCTGCTCAAAATAAAGACACAGAGCAAAGAGAGGTTGAGTTTAAGTAAATTAATATGCAAATATTGATTGTATATTTTAGAGGCGGTCTTAAAAGACAACTTTGATGCATTTTCCAGAAGTATTTCCATATTATGCTACTTATACTTTACTGTGGAGAAAATGTTTTACTTTTCATTCCACTGCATCTATCTGACAGTTATAGTTACTTTTTAGATAATTTTCTAACCAAAGAAGAACAAAGAACATTGTGATTATTTTTCATTTAGATAATTCAGTTACATTTGTTGCTAAAACAATTATACTTGGCAATAAGGCTGAAACTTATTATTTGTTAAATGAATTAATCTGACAAAAGTTATTTTTTTCTTGATTAATCATTTTGTAATTAGGTCAACAGAGCCAGAAAAGAAATTTCCATCACGATTTCTCAGAGCCAAATTTGTTTTTCCAATCATTCAATATATAATTATAAATGTAATATATTCTTTGGACTGTTGGTCAGATAAAACTTTCAATAAGTCATGCTGAGGTCTAAAAAAATATATATATAACGGAGTGAAAGTGATTCAATGAGAAAATAATAACAAAATAAAGTGATAATAAAAAGTAGCCTACAGTTACTTCGTAGTCCTACAACTCTTACTTACTCACGATTATAGCGACAGGTATTTATGCTGTAGCGCCGTCTTCAAACCAAAACCGGCACCGCGACCACGAAGCCACAGTTCACTAGTTATGATGTCTCTGAGCAGTCAGCGTGAGAGGGATCGTTGTTTCATACTCAGTAGTATGCGGCAGGCGTAGACGAAAGCCATCATCAGCACATTTATCTTAATCTATAATGTAATATCAACATCTGTAGTGACATATGGCGAGCTGTATTATTGCCTCATTTGAAAGGATTTTGCTGATATTAAAGTTAGCCATGCTTTTAACCTGTTTTCTTAAAAGCCCCCCTCCCTTCCCTGACACACACACACACACACGCACACCACACACACTGAGTTTCAGGCTCTCTTGCAGTGTTCCCAACACCTACAGCCTTGAGGCAATATGAGGTCTGACACCAGACAAAGCCGCCTGTGCAAAGATTTTTCATCCATGAAAAGTGGTACTTTTTACTCCTGCACTTCAGTGTCTGACTTGGCTTTAACTTTTGTTTTCTGCTTCGACTTTCAGCCACTCCAGGAGCCTTGCAAGGACCATGAAAAAACATAGCCGACAGCGGACTCCTTGACGAACAACCATTTCTCCTCGTCCTCTGCGATTGTGCTGTTCTTGAAAAGCGCAACTTCGATCTCATAGCAGCTGCTGCGCTACAAAATGTTTTTGCTGCATCGACATTAACGACCCGCACTTTGGCGTCCCTTGTGAGCAAAGAGTAGAAACCTACGCAGTCTGACTCGCGCTGCAGGCCTTGTAAGATGTGACGACTGAGGGCCTGTAATGTTACTAACTCACGCTCTGACAAAAGAAGCTGTGGACTCCGACACAAAGACGTGCTGCTATGCTAAAAGAATACAGAGATTTTTGATGTCTTACACTTGGCGCAGAATAGCAAGTGTCAAAACACTCTCACCAATACGCTGGCTGAACTTGTCAAACGAACCTGCTTATTACCTGCAGCATAAAAAGAATCTCTAAGAAGTGCTTTTGAATTCTTTTTCACCCCAAGGCCATGACTCCATCTGCCCAGGGGGAGAATATTAACACAAGGTTACATAAATGCTATTTGAGATTCACAAAAGAGACATGCTCTTCGGTGTCACCACACTTTGGCGAGCCAAAACTCTTGAAGGCTAATGAGAGCGATTTTTTTTCCTTCTCTTTTTTTTCCTTCTTGGCTGCAGGGCAGGGGAGGCCTTGCTGGACCGTGAGAGATCCTTTACTACAACACTCAACTTTATTGTTTTTGGGTTAACACCGCTGGGTGCCCAAAGCGTGCTTCTGTGGTTAGCTGATAACATAGAGGCACTTGGAGAAGATTAGAGCAGGAGAGGCCAAGGGTGGTGGAGAGACACAGAGGAAAGCTAAGGCAGGGAGGAGGAGAGGGGAGACGATGGGAGCAAATAATCAGCAGAGGAGGGTGAAAAAAGAGAGCCAACATGAAAAGGAGAAAGACAAAAAAGAAAAAAATCTAGCCGGCGAGAAAGAAAAAAAAAAAGAAAGAAAAGGAGGAGGGAGAGGAACACATGAAGTGCAAATAAATGAATACTCCGGGTAATACACAGAGGGATCAGTGTGCCTTAGCGAGCAGTCAGTCAGTCAGAGAGACTCAGAGGACAAAGTTGGCACTATGATCACACGCTGAATACATAAGTCCTGTAATCACAGGCTAGTTAGACAGACTAATGGGCCTTTAGGGGCAGGAGGGAGACAGAAAAACACAGAGAGACAGATAAGAGAGAGAGAGAGAGAGAGAGAGAGAGAGAGAGAGAGAGAGAGAGAGAGAGAGAGAGAGAGAGAGAGAGA
>JBAJHX010000040.1:16119922-16144333 GCA_037176925.1 Amniataba percoides
GAGAGAGAGAGAGAGAGAGAGAGAGAGAGAGAGAGAGAGAGAGAGAGAGAGAGAGAGAGAGAGAGAGAGAGAAAAGTTTAGCAAAGAAAAGAAAGAAAAACCAAAGCAGGGGAAGGAAGGGTCAGGAAGAAGAAGAGCAAAGGGAAAAAAAGTTTGATAAAGAACATGTGACAGTGAAACAAAAGCTCTCCGTCCCTCCTGCCCGTGGCTCTGAGTAATAGCCGTGACACATTAGCTACTAAACATCAGTTTCAATGGTTGTTTCATAAATAATTGACTGTCATTACGGGGACAATGTGGATCCATGAGCCAATTTTGCTTTTTTGTCCGTTTGGCCTCAGCCCTATTTAGGACACGCGCTGACTTTCATCACTAATAGATAAAACACAGTCACGGCCAGACATCAGATGAAACATAAAGAGTGACAGAGCCGAGTCCACTTTAGCCTAATTACACGTAGAGCTTAAGTAAAGATGTCTTTATGTCAGGTAAGAAGGAGAACCAAACATCTCGCTGCTTATGTTGTGATGCGACATTAAAAATGAGACAGGAGAGCAGAAGAGTATAAAAGGGCTTTTATCAGAAAGTCTGAAAGACAGGAAAATCTAAATCTTTTTGGATAAATCTTCAAAAAATATATAAATGAATAATAGGTCATTTTTTTAAGAAAACTCAAAGTTCAAGGGACCATCTTTTGGATGAGAGCCAAGCAAAACAACATGCATGAGACCTAAATGCTGAAAGGAAATGTTTTGTGCACTTTAGAGTGGAAAACATCATCTGTGTTCATAAATAAGACCTTTATGAAAGTTTTTCTACTGCAGAGTGCATTATGGGAAGAGTGGTGTCTGTGACTTTAAGTAGTAGATTTTCATATCATGTGTTGCTGCTGCGCACGTCTGACGGCCTTCCTGTACAGGCTTGAGTGTGTTTGAGAGTGTAGGAGGTGCTGGTTTTACGTTTTTTTTTTTTTTTTTGTCGTTGTTGCTTTCTTCTTTGTTTGGCAGTGAAGGTTTTCATTAAAAGTGGATCTCAAGTGTAAGCATCTCCTTCTACCTCACTCACTCGCTACACTCACCCTTTCATCTTTCTCTGGTTTGTGTGATGTATTAATTGAGTTGTTCAGCCTTGCTGACACAAGGATGAGGCACGGTGACGGATACAAAGCGAGCACTGAAGGGAGAGACAGCTGTAGGAGAGACGTTCACTGCAGCACTCAGGTCAAGTTTTCAAAAGAAATTTGGGGAGGGGGGGGGGTGGAAGAGGCACTCAGGAAGAGGCAAACATTAAAAAATGGCTTTGTCAAGTGTGGAGCCTGCTCTTACGCAGCTATTTTTTCCTTTATTGCAGTAGATGGTAAGGTGGAGACAGCTCTGTCACAGAGGCCAATTTCAAGGGCTCCCAATGTTAAGGGTTCTCATTCTTTCTGCTGGAACTAAGTGTGTGTGTGTGTGTGTGTGTGTGTGTGTGTGTGTGTGCAACTCTTGAACTGAGAATAAAGGGAGACTTCCACGGCCATGTATTTAATCTGAAAGGAGAGAAAAAAGGAGCAGAGAGAACAAAAAGAAATGCAGCACAATGCTCTACATGCCTAACAAACGACGGTATGTATAAATAAGTAATGTTTTACCTGTCACAGTCTGTCACAGACAAAAAAATCTGTCCCAGCTGAAACAAAGCGCTCAAATATACAGTCTCGCATTAACAAAAAAAAAAAAAAAAAAAAACAAACAAAGGCGATTTAAACCCCTGAATTATGAAAGGGGCTCATTTCATAATTCGCTCTATAGTTTCATGGCAGGATTAACTCTGCCATTGGCTGTCCTCGCTGCGACCTGCAGGCTACTTATCAGCCAGCCAACACAGAGGCAGACCGCGGGGCTCGGGAAGCTCAACCTGCCTGGAGAGAGAGCACCGAGACGGGGATAAGCTCACGCCAGCGATGCTCCTCTGGGACAGCCATTGTCCAGCCATTATCCTCCTTACACAAGAGGAGACTGAAGCTTTAAAACAGGAAGAAACTAAGATGAAAGGTTGTGAGGAGAGAAAGTATTACAATTATATAACAGAGCCGTAGCCTGGAGACTCACAGCAGACAAAGACACACAGAGCGCAGAAATGGAGACTCAACTCCTTAAAGTTGACTTGAGAAAAGAAAACGTGGAATAAAGACTCAAAGGAGACGCATCTTGATTTCTCAATATGTCTGACTTCATCTGTTTTTTTCCCCTCAAACACTCAATACCTGAGCTAAACTTTCCTCAAGGACCTGACACTTGATTTGTGACTTGCGTCCACAGACTAACCACTTGATAGAGGCTTTAAAAAAAGGACCTGCATCATGACTTTAGACTTGGTTTGGATTTGTCCTCAGTGACCTGAGCTTTGACGGCTCAGAGATTTGTGTCAGACTCATCTTAACGACTCAGGACTTGCTTTGACAACTTCAAGACTTCAACCCTTCAGACTTGATTTGAAGGACTTCAGGCATGACTTGGACTTGCCTTAATCTCAAGCCTGAATATCCCCCAAAAGACCTAAAGACAGCTGCGATATACTGCAAATTACAGTTATATATGCAAACATAGCTCAATCATCCTGAGAGACTCTGGGGGGAGATGTTTGCAAGTACCTAAGAGCAAAATGAGATTGACTGAGCACGATCTTAAACATATTAAATGTAAAATACACTGGTATGTACAGCTGTTACAGGGAGCCTTTGCAGAAGGTAGTTTGTTGATCCCCCAAGGAGGCAGACAGCTTCTTCACTTTCTCCCCTCGACAGAATTATCGAAGCAGAAGCACCCTCGGGGCTGGCTGGGATTTACAGTCTTGCTCGAGGACACTGGAGCAGTGTGGGAACACGGGGCCTGTATCGCGGCACTTCATATGAAGAATGATCTTCCTGTTTGCTACACCACCCTGCTGCTCGAAGACGTGGGAGGGGAGATAATATATAGTTCAACAGAAGCAATACAGTAATACTGCTGTAGAACAGATAAAAAAGGATAAATGGATGGGGATATGAAGTGTCACATAAAAACACAAACAGGCACATAAAAGATAAATGCTGTGTAT
This sequence comes from Amniataba percoides, assembly GCA_037176925.1. NCBI lineage: Eukaryota > Metazoa > Chordata > Actinopteri > Centrarchiformes > Terapontidae > Amniataba > Amniataba percoides. Next base: position 16,123,001 of record JBAJHX010000040.1, read on the forward strand.
AAACGGACACAAACACACGCACGCGAACACAAATCAGGAGCAAACACACACACACACTACCTTCACAGACAAATGGTAGCAGGGAACTCACTTTGTCCCTGATTCACACATACACACACACACACACACACACACACACACACACACACATATATATAAAAAGAGCCAGCCAGCGGTACCATAATAGGAGTTCTAACAGCAGAGCACATTAACTTCAAACGGGACTCTCCTTTTAACAGAGTCATTAAACTTTCAACTTCTGTAATGTGACATACTGCAAAGAGACTTCTCCCTCTCTTCTCCCTTCCAAAGCCCATCATGCAATTAGCAGCATGATGCATGACAATGGGGTAAATGGTTAACCGCCATCACTGTATAGTGTATGTTCCTCTTATCTGTACACAGTGCTAAAATAAGCCATCAAGCAGTATGAACTACAATGCAGTTGATTTTTTTGTTTGATTAATTGTTAATCTATAGTCTATTAAACATAAGAAAGCCCGTCGTGAGTTCCCCGAGCAAAGAGGGAATGCATTAAAATGATTTGTTCTGTACAATCAACAGCCACAGTCCCAAAATACTCTATTTAAAATGAGATGTAAACACTGTAAGGCAAAGTAAATCCTGACACTCGAGTCAATGGAACCATGCATGCGGCAATGTAATGTCAGAGGGAGCGAATGCTGAACATGGAAACAGAGACAGATCATAGGAAATGCATTAACAGAGCATTAAAGTGAAAAACAGGATTTCCCAAACTCAACAAAAGCTAACAATACCAATAATAAATACAACAATACAGTCCTAAATGCATGTAAGCTCTTGTTAATCCAGCTGGCACGGTGGGTTGTAATAAATGGACTAAACCTGGGTTTGTCAGTTTTGTGTGTGAGGAGGTATATCCTGTGGGCTGATGATAGGTGTCGAGGTGCTAATCCTCTCACAGCTTCATATGGCGAGGTAAAACCCTGAAATCCACGCTCGCTCGCAGTAGAAGCCGGCGCACAGAGGAGGGAACAGGTGTTTTATGATCGTAATTCCTCTTTCAAACATACAACTTTCTGTGACCAATATGGACATCTATGAAAAAAAAGGAATGCTGCAATAATTGAAAAGTGCAGGGAAACAACCCAAGTCAGTAAATATCACATTTGACAAGAGCTGTTGAAACTTTGACTGTCAAGGCTAAGTCAGCAGAGAAGCAAAGACGGCGAGTGCTCTGCAGAAATTGCTGTTATTGTAGTACCTTGATGACGACAGCGTCAACCTTTATGAATTCAATCCCAGAGACGAGGTACAGTGCATTACATGGTACATGATGTTCCCCGGCACATGATTCCTCTTTCTAATCGCTTTCAATCTTTGCCACTTCATCTTCCCCACCTCCTCCCCCCCCCTCTTGTAATGCTCAGTTTTTCCTCCCTGTTTCCCCCTCTCTCCACCTCGCCTGCAGTGCCAGCCTTGAATCTGAATGACCACCTGTTACGACAAATCGCTTCCAGGGGGAATTAAAGCCAGGGTGTGCATGCATGTTTGTGTGCGCTGGAGGGCATGAAAGAAACGAGTCATTGAGTGAGTCAGAGAGACGGCGAAAGCAAAGAGCGCATTTAAGGAAAAAAAAAAAAAAACGGGGCGAGGGGGGGAAATAGCTAAATTCTGGCAGAGAGTGAGGCCTGACTGTAAAAAGGAAAAATTGAGAACGACAGGTTGAGTCAGGCACCTAAGGAAGAAAAAGAGACGCTATTAAAAGTTATACCAGCTGCTACTGAATAAGTACACACCTGCGAGGTGTTTTTATTACAATATGTTCCTAAGCTCTGAGGCATAGAGATCCCTTCCCTTTTATTTCCCAGACCGACACAGGAAAAGGAATAAGAACGAAAGAAAGATCGGGAGCTGCAGGAAGAAACTGAACAGAGAGACATAAGGCGGACAGAGCAAAAGGCAGAGAAAGAGAGAGACCAGGGGCCAAAGGAACTTATTTTCATTTGTTGGGTCTTGTAAAAGGTTGTAATTGGTTGTCTGGATTGATACAGGGAGAGCGGTGAGAGTGCTGTCAGGTCTTATTGCCACGACAGAGTGGCTCCGAGGTGCAGGTCTGAGAACGCTGCTTTACTGGCAAAAACGAGCAAAGTCAAACTTCTGCAAAGCAGAAGACAATAAAGAAAGGGATGGGGTGATATATTAGTGTCAAACATAAGTCCAAAGCAATGGCATGGATCAAAGAATCTATCGGGTAACATTTAGGAAACAGGAATCCAGAAAAAAAACCTTCTTCTCCTCCGTGACTGTTGGCTCAGGTTCAGACGAGCCACTTTAACCCTGGTTTTCAGCAAAGGGATGAGCCGGTTAGGGAGCGAGCGGACCATGCAAGTAGAACTATTTAAAGGACGGACAGAGTGGTAAGCGAAGGGACAAATGCAGAAACCACTTCAGGAACAGTTGCAGCACTAAAAGCAAAGTGCTGGAAATAAATGCTGGAATATTCCACAGCAGAAACCAAGCCGGCGAAAGAGACTATTGCGCACATACGCATAAAAATGCTGAAAAGAGAAGAGATGGAAGAGAGTTAGAGGATGAAAGATGACGAATGAAATCTGTAAACGTTAAATATAGACGGAGAGATGCTGCTTCCGTGCCGGAATGACTCAGCTCTCCATTTTTGGGTTCGTGGCTTATCTGCCAAAAGAGCCCACTGAGTATTACATCGGCCACAGATATAGGCTAAATTGATGCCCAGTAAACATTTTCTGGTCAAAACAACAGATGAACCGACAGCCCCATTCACATCTTTGCCTCATTTGCATTTAATGAATTAAACATGACAAAAATATTTAACTTGTATTGGAATAATTTGTGCAGCATCAGTAGTTGTAATAGATATATCGTTATGGAGCTCCACTGGGGCTTCCTCTGCTGATCCTGCACGATAAAACAAGTCACCTGCAGCACTTAAATTCAATTTTAAGAGTTCAGTATATGTTTGGTTTAAAGGCTTTGTTATCCAGCGGTATACTGCACTGAACTCAACACATAGAGCTCGCACACCACAATACAGCAAATGCCACTGAGGGCCACGTGACGGTCTCCAATGGGAGATTTTAACCCTCTATCACTGTCCTAAAAACCAGACAGTGAATATCAGTGACTGCAACAATGGAGCGCGACCTTAAAGTAAACAATTCAAAACTTCCATCTTTCTAATCAAAAGTATATTCGTGACAAAAGTGTTTTCATTCCCCTGTGCGACAAGGCCAATAAAAAGAGGCTTTTGGAAAACAACAGACCTTGAGCTCAACTTGGGAAAGAAAGCACAGGATGCTTCACTGCTGCCGTTTTTCTTCCCAGATAACACCTATTTACCAAAAGAGCTTTTAAAAAGTAATAACCATTTCCAATGTCTTTTAATTAAACAACAAGCACGAGTTTGATTTCCTGTGGCTCTTATGCAACCAGATATCCATATGCACGGCTCTATTTAAAGAACTACAGCATGCAGCAATGCTATATGGTTAAAGCAAGCAACGAGCGTACATATGTGCGGTGCTCAGTGAGGCAGCTTTAAGTAGTCTTGCATTACGTAAGGGGCTCACAGAGGTCATGACCACACATGATGGAGGGAGGCATATTAAATGCATGTTACAGATCGTTACAGACATGTCTGAAGAGAGAACGAGTTGAAACAGCGGTTATTCACACAGAAAAAAACCCTCAAAACCTTAAGTGGGTTTTTTAGAGTGTAGTTGTACGGCTGGCTGCATTGGTACAACACTTACGGCAGGACTGCACAAGCATTGGATAATACTGCACTACAATCGCCCCGTAAGAATGCTACTTTATCACAGTCCATGCCAAATGAGACATATTGTGCTAGTTTGCGAGTAAATCTCAAAAGGTCCAGGGGAAAAAACAAAAAAAGAAACCGACTGAAAATGTCATTGAAGGTAGATTCAGCAGAGAGAAGCAAACTTTCCCTTGGGATTTTCTCTCGCAATGACACTCACAAACACATAATTACAGCCCCTTGTTGCGGTGACAAGCTCGAACGTTAACCTTTTTGAGTGCACAGGACTGTTTCAAATGTCAGAAAAAACACAGGGAATAAAGCAAAAAAGTGCCACACATGGCATTCCTGTCTGCAGGCACAAGCCACATCGCTGTTTAAATACCTTTGATTTGACCTTTAAAAATGTTTATCATGCTAATGTTTGGTTTCGTCTTTTTTTTTCAGCACCATATGTCCTGACAATATGTTTTTCCACTTTAATATACTGTACTTGAAAAACTGACGTCATTTCATCGTGCCAGTGTAATCGGGGACCTTCGAGTGTCATTAGCTGAATTTGAGCATGCGTAATATAAGTGCACCTGCATCAGCAGATGTCATGCATGATCGGGCGTAAAACTTTGAATGGCAGCATTTATTGGATATACGTTTGCGTGCATGAGCGCCCCGCCTCCCACATCCACACCGAGCCCTGGTTTTCAAATCTGGGAATGCCTTGCTTGCAAGCCTTTCAGAGGACTGTTAAATAATGCAAGTCTGTATCTTTGCACTGTGTCGCTACTCCCCCCCCACTCATCCACCCCCACTCATCCACCCCCACCCCCACCCCACCCCACCTCTGTCTTCTCTTAGTCTCTCCACAGTCCAGCCAGCTAGGCAGCCAGCAGACTGCATTATTTAAGTAGACACTCATTCAGGCCACTATCCTGAATGCAGCCTGCCGGGCCCTTACAGTTTGATGTCAGTGCAACGGAGAGCGGAGAAAACATGGCGAGACAGGGGAGGCGAGGAGAGAGGAGCGCTGAGTGATGAAGGGAAGTAAAAGTTTCTGTTTGTCATCTTCTCTTGTCATGTTAATCCCTCCATCTGTTTTTGTCCCCTAACCCTAACCCTAACCCTCCCCTCCACCTTTCACTAAAAGTCCAAAACTCTTTCTCTTTCTGTTCTCAAATCTCCTCCATTCTTCCACCTGCCTTTTTTTCTGCCCTCCACTTTTTCCCCCCGTTTACCCTCCATTCCTCCCTCTCTCGTATTCATAAGTAAGGAAGGAGAGAGGAAGGGAAGGGAGGGCTGGAGCCGTTACATAAGTGCAGAGGAGCTCCAAGGTTTTGTGCTGACTTTGTTTTCCCCCTGGTTCAATTTGAGAACCACTTTAGATTAAATTAGGTCGTCTTCTTCTACATTCACCTCTCCTCGTCTCTTTCGCTCTCTCCCTCCCTGCCTCGACTCTATTCTGCCCTCTCTTTCTTTTATTCACTGACGGCCGAAAGAATGAGAAGTACCCGCAGCGGCGCAGACTGGGGGTCAACACGCACTTACAACTATAAACACACACACACACAAAAAAACTGCATGCACTAAATCACTTGATGCATATAAAGGACAATACATATCTCATTTGAAACGTTTCTTTCTTTTTTTTTTCCAGGTGGGTTATTCTTACATAGGTAGTGCATTTAGCCCCGGGGTTCAAATCCTTTACTGAACTGAAGAAATCAACATACACATAGAAGTCATTTTCTCTCTGCTATCTTTCCATAGTGCACTGAGAAGCAAACATCCCGCTGTGCAAAGGTAAACAAGACACAGTACCCAATCACTGAAAAGCAGACACACCAGCAACGTTATTTCACAGAAAATTAGGCTTCAAAAAACAGCTTTACAGTGAGACAAATGCCTTAAAAACGTGTGAAGATCTTCGGTATCAAACCACGGGCGGACCAGCAATTCCCCCAAACAACTTCTGTGGCGGCACAGCGGCCCGGCCAACGGAGCGCTCCAAGTACAATCGGAACATTCGATTTCTTTCAGAAAACCTCAACTGCCCCATTCAGGACACATAAATTGATCCCAACACGGCGGAAGGAGGCGCGTCAGGCCTGTCAGACTTAAGAAATGCATGACTTTCGCCAAGCTACTGCGAAACAGAAAAATCAGCAGGTTTCAGACAGAGCAGCTACAGCAGTCTGTCATTAGAGTGAATGATAAAGTCATCATTTTAAAAAGAGACACATATGTGTGTTTATCAGAGCAAACACGCACACACACAGAAATACTTCAATACTTCTTCTTGAAAAATTGTGTGTTCAGCTGGTGATTATCAAACTAACCTCCACCTGGTGGGATGTTTAACTTCCTCAAACAGCAGCACCCGATTGCGTCTTACTGGGCTGATTGTCTCAAGTTTTCTTAAGTTTTTCTTTTTTTTTTCTCCTCTCTGACATCATGATGCAGCGTTGTGATTAATTACTGCAAAGTGAACATACGATGGGATCAGTCATCTGCCGAGCTGATTCAGAACAGAACCTGCAGCATCTCTACCGGATGACAGTTTGAACGCTCAACACGTAGCACAGAAATAAGTAAACTAATAAACCCGACATTACAGTCATATCAGTTTCTTCCGTCACACACACCACAGGCGCATTTTGTCCTCCAGCTTATAAGCAAAAGTACAGTGAGTGGGTGACACGCAGGCAAATAGTAATCTTGTCTTGCAGCCCTGCTCTTTCCTAAATATAGGCAGAGAACGTCCCTGCCAGAGGAAAGAGAGCTTTGTTTGCTTGTCCACTTTATAATAATTCTAAATATTCCAATACATTTTCTTTCCTGGTCAGCGTATTGCAACAGCATAAATATGTTCGCTTCTATCAAGGTGCTTAATGATAATGGAGAAACCAATATGGGATTTCCTCTGCATCCAACCTTGTTTCTAATGCAACAAGAAAGTCATCTGTCCATTCCCATGTGACCGGCACTGACACGGCGGTCGTGTTGCTGGGTGATCCAATGTGAAATCACACCATCACCGAGCTTTGCTTGGCTCAGAAAACCACCTTGGGCGTGATTGTTACTTGTGCCTCTACTCACGCCCTTCAATCTCAGGCACTTACGGCCATGACTGACAGTTTCCGCTGGGGGGAAAATCATAGGTACATATTTGCATGCATATAGACAGTGCACACACATATATATGCACACGCTGTGCATCATTACCTTGCTCTCACACTCACATATCGTCTCACCCTAACTCTCCTCTTCCTCCATAGACAGTAATGGAAAGCGCATTTGCTTGGCTGCTGAGCTGCCTTCCGTCTTATAATAGTCTCACATCAACTCATTTGAAATAACCTCTATGTTACTCCCATGACAGCGGTATAATGTTTTGAAAAAGCAGGAGTTAAACTAGGTTAATACATATGCATTAGCCATCTGGTGAGTATGTCAGTAAGAGTGGATTATTTCACATTCAAAAATGAGATGATGACCTCATCTTCAAGTCCACTTAACTTTATGCTTAAGCCTATTTTAAGGATGTGATCCTTTCTGATGCCGTGCTTCAAAAAATGTCAAAAACATGTAAATGCACGTAAGAATATCGGAACAAATCCCCAAATCGTGTGACAAAAAACGATTCTTGTATTGCTGAAGTATGATATAAATATAATATAATCCTTATTAACTGCAAGCCTTAGTCCTCATAACTATGTCGGTGAGGCCATTTCTGCACACTTTTAAAAGAAAACTGTCCACACTGTGAGCTACGGATAATCCTGTTCCTTTTGACTTTTTCCATGTACAATTTTTTTATCTTTTCAACACCAAAAACAAAATTTCATTCACCTCTATTTAATTGGATTTGTCATCAAATGCTCAGAGAAACATTGCACGAGTCCAAATCTCAGCAGATACAAACAAACTAAACTGAATTGTTACATACCCGCAGGGATAAGAGAGAATAATGGCTTTTCATGATTTCAGTGAACTAATCCTTTAAGCTATATAACAGTGCTAGATGATCCTTGATAAATCCTCAATATATCACAACATCAGTGATATACTGATTAATCACATGACCCTTCTGTGGATGACCATGTCACCATGTCCAGGCAATGGCGGCAAAGGGGAGTTGATTTTTACTTCTCAGGTGACAGAGTCTACAAAATAAAGTCAGCGCTCTGCCGGCTTCAGGGATCCTCCAGCGCTGTCCTCTCTCATCGCTTTCTCTCTTGTCTTTTCCCAAAAGCCACCCCGTGTGTCTCATAGCTGCCCTCAGGCATACACACCTCAACCTACCTCTCCTCTTTGATTCTCTCTCTCCTTGTCCCGTTCCCCTGTCTTTTTTTTTTTTTTTTTTTTTTTTTCCCTTGAACGGCATCACCACCTCACTTCTCTCGCCATCAATTCATCTTTACTTTCTCCTGCTACCATGTGAGTCGTGTCAGCACCACGTCTGTGGACCTGTACAGCCTTTGCCGGCTCCCCCGCGGGGCCCGCTGCCCATTATCCTCCGCATCGATCTCTGCTGCATCGATGAACGATAGCGGCAACGGGCGCAGAAGAGATAGGGGAAAAGAATGGGTAGATGGATGGACAGATGAATGTGGAAAGTGGAGGAAGGGGGGGGGTGAGCAGGGCTAGAGATGAAATGATGTGGGTGACAGATTAAGCAGGCCGGATAGAGAGGAGAGAAGTAGGAAAATACACAAGAGGTAAAGAGCGGAGGGAGAAGATGATGGAGGGAGGGAGGGCGGGCATTGTGGGACCATTCGTCAATAGCCAGCAGTGCGACCTTGGGGATCGATGCGGCTGACAGCCAATCAGTCAATAGGCTCCATAACTAGCTCTGCTAGGCAGGGACAGAGAGGAGAGAGGGAGAAGAAAAAAGACGGCCTGGTCATAGCAGTCAATAGGCCAGAAAAACAGACCGCGATGACACCAGTCCAGTATAAATGGCATAAAAAACAACATGAGGAGTGAAGGGCGAGAGGGAGAGATAAAGAACATGGGTCTGTTCAAATGGACAGATGAGGGATGAACTGCAAGGGAAGGATGAGAAACAAATGAGATTCAATGTTGTGCTTGTGCGCATTAATTCAGAGAAAGTCCCCCCGAGGAAAACAACATCATCAACATCAGCAAAACCTATAAATGACACGTGTACGTTAAAAGGACAAAGCCCTCCAGCAAAGCCCTCCGAATACACGCTGATATGGGAGAAGACTGTAGGCTTTTCTTACTGACATTCAAATGTTTCTTTCAACCAGGATCACAACTGTCCCCAAACCTGTCCAAAGATATCAAGGCGTCAGACCAGACAGCAGTTTTAGAAGGTGCTGACAAATGATGATGTCGTGTCAATATGGGAGTTAAAAAGATTTAAGTTATATGTGATTGTATGGACGGCTATTACAAACTATGCCTTTCTTCAGTTTAATTTGCAGGAGTAGCTCTGCTATCCTTCTTTCCAGATTCTAATCTCGACTTCTACAGATGCCAACAGAAGATCGAGGAGGTAGACTGTAGACATAACAAGGCCAGAAATGCCAAGAAAGCTGACTTCACCTGGTTGGATGTATGCATCAAGCCCTTCGTGCCACCACCGTTTTTTATCCTTTAAAAAGGCTCTTAAGTTTCCGTAGAAGAATAATGGCACTGAGCTCATTCCAGACAACGCTTTAATGGTGCAGTTGTGCAGCTGGCGATATTAGATTTATATCAGACGGGAGCTCATCAGCAACATTGAGGCGGCTGCTCCACGAGAGACTTGCAGCACTCGCTCCGATACGAAGACACAAAAAAAAACACCTGAAAAATATACACGGAGCTGAAGAGGAAGTGCAAGAATATGTTGAAATAGTGAAGCTCCTCCTGCAAGTCTATTCTTGATAAGCACGCACATACACATACAAACGCACACACACACCCCAACGAGGACTCCTTGGGAAATCATGGTTATTAATTATCAAGCCAAGGCGATAAATAAATAATGCAGAGCGGAGCAGTGGCGGTACACTGCGAGTGGTTAGAATGCCAGATTGTGCCAAACCACAGCAGCAGCAGCAGCAGTAGGTCAGTAATTAATGAAATCAAAGAGCCGCTCTAATGAGAGACAAAGAGCACTTCCCTTACTGATGACTCCCCCCCGGGTAAACAGGAACCCGATAGGACAGACTACAAAAACAGGCGAGTGCACGCTGGTAGTTTGGTATTAAATGTCTGCACACACACACACACACACACACACACACACACACACACACAGATGAGCAAACACACCCAGTAATCAGCAAAAAGTTGCAGACGCACACACACACACCAGCGCAAATGAACTAAATCTTTTCAGTCCTGCGAGAGGCCACAGCCAGCTCACGCTTCTCATTTGCACCACTGACTGGTAGGCGCCACAAACCTCGTCTTCGTAACCCTCCTCCCTCTCATCCTCCCCCACCAGCCATTATCCCATTTCTTTTCTCCGCAGCCAATTGTTTATTTGCTTATCGCCGGGTGGATAATAGAACAGAATTAATCTGCTAATTCCTCATTTTTGAACGGACCAATTCTGCTGTTTATGTAAATGGACGGCAATGCAGGACTGGTTCTACAGCACGGGCTGGCTGGCTGACTGGAGGATTTAATTATCAGGGCTAATTACTTGTTTTCCTCTAACTGTTAACCACGGGGCCGCCACTGCCACTGCTACTACACTTCCCTGGGTGCTAATGCCTGAGGCGTCTGCTGGTTTCATGGGCGGTGACAAAACACCACAGGAAATAAGGAAGTCTTTTCCCAGCTTGCCATTTTAAATGATCAGTTTGTTGTCTGTCAGAGTAGGGGGTCTGTGACTTTGCTGTGAGAGGAGGTGTTCATCTGCGTCTGGCTGCTGCACGCTGCGACCATACATTTACAGAAAACCCTGCATGGTGACGTTTTCCTCACTGAAAATGTAGCAACTGAAATAAAAGTCTGTAAATTATCTTAAATAATAATCTTAAGAGGAAGTAATGTGTTGGCAGTCCATTGTTTGTGCTTTATTATCAGCGTCTTAAAAAGGTATTCTATTTGTTAGAGCTGCTAAATGGAAGGATTTTGCTGCTCTTACATTTTGTAAATGTGATTTCCTCTGGGTATGGACGAATCAAGACATGTGAGGAGGAAAATCACTTGGAATGAAATGGGCATTTTAACTGTTTTCTGATATTTCAGAGCCCAGGGGATTAATCAGTTATTTGAGAAAATAATTGGCAGATTAATTTTTGTGTGTTTTCTTGTGCTTTCTTGCACCTAATTGCTTGTGTATAAAGAAACCAGAAGCAGCCCACTCCTTTTAATTTGGATAAAATGACAAAGCTCAGGGATGCACTTACTCGATTGCCTATGTCCGCCCGTTACGTAATCACCATCTACACACACACATGCCAATCTACTTGCGCAGATGCAGATACTCAGATCTTCCGTGACATCCTCTCCTGCAGCACTCGCATGCAGTCGCCGTTCTCGTCCAATCCGGCAAATCACAGCGGAAACCTGCAGCACGCATACGCGGTCACGTAATTTCGGAGGACAGCTGCACATCTCGCTCCGTTCTGTCGGCTCGCAAGTGTTCATTTACAAACGCGTGGATTGTGTGGTTTGGGAAAAGAGCCAATACCGATACCATATCCTTAGGACAGACATGCAGTGAGCAAAAAAGATGCAACATGTTGAGTGATAAAATCTGCAGATGGGGCCTTAGGTAATTATAGTTCATCAACATGACGACTCAGCTCGCACTAATCACGCTGTTAATACACACACATACACACTTAGAATATTGCCGCAAAAAACAGCATTTTCATAATTAGCCTTGACTAATAGGGAGGAGATGTTGGCCTGTTCGAAATACGCAAGCAGTGATAAATTTAAAGACAGCAGATGGGTTTTGTCCTAAATTCTGTCATCTGCAGTATTATGGGATATTCAAATGGAATGGCATACTATTTATGTAGCCCACTGTTTTATTTAATGTCGCCTTTATGTTTATATCCTTGTCAACTTTATAGCAAGAAAGTAATAGTGAGTAGATTCTTACACTTTCATTTACATCTGACCTAATCAAAGAAACAAATATATGTGCAAAGTAGAATATTCTTATTCTCTTCCCAGCCTTTCATCACCTCATTATCCTGTGTATTTAGCATAAAAATCGAGTTTAATGAAGAAATGTTGTCACTGAGAGGGTGTAAAAATAAGACTGTCCTCAAAGGAAGAATGGCACCATCAGTCATTTTGGCCTGAAAATGACACGTTTACATCTAAGTCGCAAAGACCTCTGTTGTTACTACGACCATAGTAAGAAAAAAAGCGTTTTGACGGTGTTATAGAGCGACAAAGAGATTCCTCTTTGTGTCTTGGTCTCAGTTATGTTTTTTAATGGAAAAGGTCAATGAACCCTGATCATCAGAACAGCATAAAACAGCCCTACAAACTGCAGACTAAAGCCTCGGGTACATTTGGTTCTTTCTGCACCATTACATTTTAATCACACACACACACACCATAAAAGGGCCTACGCAGAAGCACACGCTGCACTTCCATACCAATAGCTTAAAGCCCCTCAGTTGACTCGGTGATCCCTGCGGGCTCAAAGGGGAAAGGTCACCTGTCCTGACCTCTAAAGTCCTCCCTGAAAACCTTGTACGAAACAATCTCAACAACCAATGCAGAGCTCAAAGGTCGAGCCCCCGGGGGTCCCGACCTATCGAGCGAGGGGCTGCGTCGACATGGCCGAGTGGTGCAGGGACCAATCGGAGCACCTGCTGTGGCTTGTACGGGGATTTGATCAAATGTATGCACACCTCATTTTACAACCAGAGAGCCCTCAGGCGTTTTGTACCCTCGTGTGCAAATCACGGATGATGGATCGACTGCGGCATTTGATCATGAGGTGCTTTTAGCACCGTAAACAGATGGCGACAGAGGGTTTTGATATAGGGGAGAAAACCTCGGGCGCCATGAGACGCTCTTGTGCGAGATTTTAAAGAACAACGGTCGAAACATGCAGGACGCCGCAAGGTTTTAGCTTGGTGGAAATTTTACAAACAAGCTCAATTCTGCTGTACCACACGTCTGTTCTTTTCTTTTCAAACATGGCGTGCAATCGGATATACGGCACGCAATCTGATGACTTGCGTGTGTATTTTCTATCAAATCGCTGTACGATAACCAGTAGGAACACGGTTTGGCACCATTTACCGCACACTCCTTCACACATCATTTGCTGCGCACCCATCGCACAGTTTGCAGCCACTATTGGGTTAAAACTTCCACAGCTCCGGACTCAGGGGAGCAGTTAGCCGTGTGAAGGAGGTCCTTCATCTGCCACAGACAGCTTATGGCCATGTTATAGACGGCTAGAGCGGAAACAACGGATGGGAGGGTGGGTGGAGGATATCAAAGGGGGGGTGGAGGGGTGTGTGAGGGTGGTGGGGACGGTGGGGTGGGGATGACAGAGGGTTGAGATGATGAGGGCAGAGCGGGGTCGTGATTCCGTGACTGCCGGAGCCCTTCAGAAGCGAGTAGCGTGGCACATGGCATCGCTAATGAAATCTGTGCATCCACCCTCCTGGCAATGAGAAGTGATGAGCGGGAGGGGCAGGATGATGGGGAGAAAGGTGGAGGGAGAAATGGAAGATGTAAAAAAACAGAAGGAAAAAGAAAAAAATGGAGGAAGTAAGGAGAAATAATAGAGGACTTAGGTAGAGTGATGAAAAAATAAGGAAAGATGCCGAAAGACGAGCGCACAGAGAATGAGTGACAGAGGAGGAGAGAGCAAAAGACAAAGAGACAACAAAAAAAAGGAGAGAGGGAGCCTCATCTCCATACACTGTGATAGCAGGCAGATTTGAATTTAGGGCCCGTCTCTCATGGAGCCCCTATAAATAGGGACGAGGAGCAAACACCAGGCAATTTCGCTGCAACACCAAACACAATGCCTGATTGAGGGCAAATTAAAATGCAAATGCAACACTTCCATTTTTCCAGATTTCACCTGCGAGATAAGCGAAGGACCTCTGTTTCTTTCATAAAGTGCAGGGGAGTGTGTGTGTGTGCGTCTTTGTGCATTAGTGTGTGCTTATGCGCAAGTGTGTGTATTTGTTTGTCTGGCAAGTTTGAAATGAGAGGAGACAGGAAGGGGGCCGGAGGTGAGGTTGTATAAACAGATTAGATTCAGTATTGTCCTCTCCGAGCTGCATTTCAATCGTCATCCTCGCCGCCTTTCCCTCTGCCCTTTCAACAGACCTTCAGCTGGCCTCGACTTGATGAACATTACGAGAGAATATCAAAACATTTTGAAAATAGGATATCATAAAAATAAAAACAATTTAAAGTGTAAAAACTGGTTAGATTAGTTTATTTGACATGCTGTGACAGAGAAATCCGCCCACGAGAGTCAACTTTTAGACATTTTGCAGTTTCACAAGCTGGCATAGTTCAGCCTTTATGAGCACAAAGAGTTTAATTGTTGACAGATTTTGGTTTAGCCCGTTAATTGTTACAAAGCCACCGCTTCACCATGTGAATTCAAACCTTTCCAAGTCACGGGTCAGAGACATATTCAACCGCTGTGGTCACATGGTCTCAGTGAGCAGAAGGCTTGTAGTCGAAGCCAAGCGAAGGGCAAATGTTGACCACAAAGTGCTGCCCAGTGACCAATGGTTACCCTGTTTGAAGCATGGCAGAAACTGCAAGCCATTTCCATTTGTCAGACCGGTACAGAAAGGTCTTTCAACCACGCCGGTGAAAAAAAAAAGGCAGAAAGCGAGGAAAAATGGACGGAGACAGCGAGAATAAAAATGCTAAAACAAAAAGAAAATGAGAGCGGAGACAATGACAGACAGGCGGACGCAGAAAGGAGGAAGAAGTAACTAAACCGAACAGCCTTTCCTTTAAGCCACTCTTTGACTAACTGAGCTGAATTTTTCATCAGCTTCCACTCTCAGGGGGTGGTCGGCTAAAAGCGAGCCCTCACGCTGTGTACGCGCGCCTGTGTGTGTATGTATGTAATAAGAGCGAGACAGAAAGACAGGCGACTGTAGAGGCGTCAAGCGTGCATTTGCAGGCATGTCACATGTGTACGGTAAATGAGGATATGTGACTTTTTTTTTGGCGGGGGCGAGAGGGGCTCTGTATAAATAAATCTTCACAGATTGCGGGGAAAAGAGAGAGAAAGAAACGGAGGAGTTGTGTCAGCTTACAAGGACATGGTAATATATTCACTATTAACTTTGACTCTGTGCTGTTGGGAATTTTTTTCTGAGCTCTTGGCTACTTTTCAGTCCCATAGCAGGCTTGGTGAGAAACGCAGAGAGTGACAGAGCAAAAGAAAAAGAAAAAAAATGAAAGAAATGAAATGAAAGAAAAGGGGCAGTGGACAACAAAGCAGGGAAATCTAAGAGGAATATCGGGACCAAACACAAGAAAAGGGGGATGCAGGAAAGATGCAAGGAGGTTGTTTTGAGCTTTGAATAATTTCAAAATCACCTTACTTCATCTTGCTAATATAAACAACGAATGTTAAAGTGGTTAGTTCATTTTAACCCTGATTTCTGCAACCAAAATGACACAATCCTTGACTAAACCAATGGATGTCAGTGTGGCTGTGAATGATTGCTAAGGCCTGTCCTAAGAAGTGACTCTTCACATTATGGAAACGCACTTGTTGCAACATGATCACAAGTCGAAATCAAACAAATAATGCTGAGTGACTCAACTAGGTCACCCTCCAACTCTTGGAGGTGAAAATACTCAACGGCCAACTGCTACGCTTTATCTGTGCTGGACTTCCCAACTGCTGTGCTGGACTTCCCGGAGTCCCGTCTTCAAGAAACCTTCTCTGGCTCGGCAGCTACTCCCAAAGACTGATGATGGCCGGGTGAAGAAGTGCTCTTAGTCATCTCGGCTTGATAAATGTCGGTTAGTTTGTTAGTTTGTTGACTCAAACCTTGGGTGTCGCGGTCTGAGTCAGACGTCTGAGCAGTGTCGCCACTCTGCATCATCACCATCATCATCATCCCACGAGGATGCATATAAACGTGAGTGCATGCACACACCTAAACAAACAAAATGCATGCAGGTTGAAGGTTGCCAGAAAACACAAAGTCCCTCTTGGCTTTGGTGCTGAAAATCGAGTGCCAGCGCTTACGGTCTGTGAGCTGGAGACTAATTCTTCAGCACGGAAAAACAATTACATTCCTCAAACTGGTAACCAATTTGCATTCACATGTAAATCTGCACAATCCCGGCCAATGAATGGGCTTCATTGAATGCTTTAGTGGCATTTAGTGATTTAGTGGCAGACTCCTTCAAATGACCTTCCAGCAAAGTCCATTACTTTACCGCCCTCCAAACACACACACACACACACACACTCAAGACTTCAGAGAGGCAGGTAATTCGCCATTAACTCAAGCCACTCAATCCCTGAAACACTGCCAAGTTCAATTGTGTGAGAGAGTTAGATGGAGTAAGAGAATGCGAAAGAGAATGAGAGAAAGAGGGAGAGAGAGACAGATGGAAAGAGCAATTGAGAGAGAGTGACAGAGTGAGTGAGAAAAAGGACGAGAGGGAGGAAGGCACTTTATTCTGCCACTTCCTGCGCAAAAGCATCCCTTCCCATCTGCCCTGGAGAGAGTCTCCCAGTCACCTCAGCTCCATACCAGTCAGGCCATCTGACCACTCCAGCATGCATCGCCACAGAGATATATGCACATAGAGATGACATGCCTGCACGGACATTAATTAATGCACATCTATTCCGCCCTGAAAACGATGAGAAAAAGAAAAACCCATGTGAAAAAGTACAGTAAATTACTTTGCAGAACAAACACGGCGAAATGATCTTCTTGTGATGTGCAAATTCAAGTGCAAAAAAAAAAAAAATGGATGTCTCAGGCTGAATAGCGAGTACACAAACAACACCACCACACAACAAAAAATGGGAGAAACTGCCTGCATCACTATCACCCTCATAATAACCCTCGGTAACCCCATTAAAATCAATTCATCCATGGAGGGTGCACCAAACACACACACGCACATCGAGCTATACACACAGGAACAGAGCTGTAACACACTAACCACACATGGCAAATGTATTAAACGTGAGGGCAAACCAATTACAGAACATATACCAACTCTTGCTAAAAACACACACACGCAGACACACACTGCACCCATACACTCTATCCTCCTCTGCAGAGCTGTAATAACCATAGCTAGCATTTAGCTACAGGCTGGACCGAGGGGAGATACTGAAAAAAAGCGTGTAATAATTTCAGAGCTTACTGTAAGCTGCAGAGGAAAATAAGAGCTTTTCAATATTTGATGTCAAACATTCATTTTTCCTTTTATTGCATGTCATATTTACACTACAAGCCAGAAATGGAGTATGTGCTTATGACTTTAATGTATGTGTGTGTGTGTGTACTTCTGAGGTATAGCACAGCATGACACTGTAATTCAGGCAATGTGTGTCAGTAATATGCACATGACTAAACCAATATTAATGCAAGCCTGCATGCTTGAATTACAGGTGAGATGGGGAGAAGGAGAAGCAATTTTGTTTCCTGTTATTACATGAATTACATGAATGCAAATGCCTCTCTGTCTAGTCAAAGTAAAAAAAACAGGCATGCAGGAAGAAAGAGCAAGGAGGCAGAAATTAAGAGAGAGAGAGAGAGAGAGAGAGAGAGAGAGAGAGAGAGAGAGAGAGAGAGATAAAGGAAAGGAGCAAATGAGCTAAGAAAACTAGTTAGCTAAAGTTAAATCTGCATTAAGAGATCTATTTAACATGAACTGTGAATTGAATTAGTCATTGTACATGAGAAAAAGTCACTCATAGTGCCAAACCTACTGAGAATCAACACTTAGCAATGCAGCTCAATGCAGATCTCGAGAACTGTGTGGTTGAATGAATTACTCTAATCAACCACCACATATAAAATTGTTGGCAGATGTTTCCTTACACAAGCTCAGACGAGCTAACACCCCAGCAAAATGGCACAGAGCTGAACCGCCAAGTGACAGAAGTTCCTATATCACATCATGCATTGGTGATTTTAACTGAGGGTTTTTTGATCTTCAGAAATTTTGTCGCGTGGTCTAATTTGGTTCCAGTCTATTTAGCAGAATGGCAGTAATGTTTTCTGTAAGACATCATGACCAGAGGAGAGGGTTTACAATCCAAGAATCTCAAATCAGATCCGAGAATGCCCCAGTTAGAAAGGGTGCTGTGGGTGTTAGGATGCCAGAATGAGGATTAGTCTTCCAGCTGAGCCACACAATTTGTACTTGCAACAGTTGGTGAAGATTTTTTTTTAACTTTTATTTTTGCTTGCTCAGTGCTCTTTTGGTGGCTGTTGGTGCTACAACTCCATTTGCATATTTTCTTAGCAAATAAAGCCTCTGCAGTTTTAGCGTAGTCCTCGTGCCGGCACCTGTGGTGCAAAACAAGCAAGATTCACTTTATTGAATCGTTTTAGTGAGTCTTTATATCGCCTGAGGAACACTATTCTCTTCCTCTGACATGCAAGTGAGGGAATGATTGATGCGTCAGGCGTGATTATGCATCGTGTAGGTTCAGAGTGACGAGAGTTCAGTGACATCTCACTGTATTATCCTAATGTAGACATAGCACAGGAAGAAATGCCCTTGGTGCTCACACTGTGTTGTTGACAGACAATCACTGGCTGCTTCCCGAAATGACTGATTAATCACACGCCATGCTCTTTGATTGGCTGGCTGGCTGACAGGCCGGAAGATGAAATGGCAATGGGCATCTGGCTGACTTGATTATCAGTTGAATAGTTCTCTGATTGACTGCCTGCGGGCTAACTAAATGGCTTTTGGACTAGCTGTTTTAGTGGCTGCTTGGTTGCCAGATTACCTGACTAAATAGCTGGTTGTCCAGCCAGCTGGTTAACTGACTAACTGATTGACTGTTTGGCGCACTGATTGGCTGGCAGACTAATTGACTTTTTCATTTACATTTATAGCTGAGGGGAAGCTTAGAAACAACAGGAGCACACTCCACCCACCCATCCTGTACTGATGACACTCTGATTGCAATCACAAACAGGCACACAAAGAAACACATGAAAGCTCTCAAGCACACGCACACACACACACACACACACACACACACACACACACACGTTCAGAGACATACTTGTATTCTCTAAACAACATGCATAACAAGTTGCCAAGAGTGCAAACACACAAGGTTCACAGGGACAGTGTGTTTATACAGACAAAGAACAAACCAAGTAGTACAAATTGGCCTTTACATTGATCAGTATTGTTATCTAGACTAGATCTGGACTAAGAATGTTGATGAAGTCAACAGCATTCAAAAGACAGATACGCATTTTACTTGGAGTTTTTGTCACAGATGGCTTACTTTCCAAAATTGCTCAAACCCAACATTAAGTCACAAGGTAACGATGTGACAACATAAAAATGGGACGCCACTGCTACACTTGATGCATTTTGGCGAGAAACACTGAATGCCAACCCAACACAACTTTTGTTTGTTTACAAGACAAACCCCACAGGGCACCTCTGAGCCCGTCGTTCTTTCTTCTGAGGATGTTTTTGCTTTTCAGACGTCTGCAACCTGACCTGAGAGATGTCTGGATGGAAAGTTATTGACTTAGTGCTTCAGGTCGGGTTAGGACCGAGGAATATTGTTGAGTGAATCTGGCCATGTCGAGTTGTGCCAAAATTGCAGGTCAGTGTAGTCGTCTATACATCTGCACACTAACTCATTTTTTCATGCCCTTTTCTCTTTTTTCCCCCTCTAAATTGCTCACCCACATTCCCACTATGATTCATTTCCTCTTTCCCCTCCCTCATTTTGGACCTACAATAAACTGAGCAGAATAAGTTTCATCCATTCCCACCCCAACACTTAGCCTTTTACAACCTGTTCCGCTCTCCTTTGCACTTTTGATAAACTGAGCGGATCAGGTCCCATGCTGCCACGTTAACCTTCCTTTGCCACTCGCCACATTACATCCTTTGCCACCTACGAGGCTTTCTTGCTCCCGCCCTCGCCTTCTGATAAACTGAGAAGAGCAGGTCCCATGCTGGCGTGTTAACCTGCCTCGCCCACTCACCCCATTACATCCTCTGCCATCCGCGCTGCTCACACTCGCACTCTCTCGCCCTCAGCCCAGTCACCAACACCCTTTCATTATGGATAGTCTTCTCCGCGGGGGGCTATCACTTCAAAGACACCCCGCTTTCCTCCTGCGAGTGTGTGTGGAGAGGGTGCAGATGACGGGGCGCGATGAGGTGCGCGGGGAAGGGAAGACTGGGGGTAGGGAAGGGTATCATAAAAGTGACTGAGCCGGAGCCGCGCAATTTATGTATTTATTCATCACCAAGGAAGCCGCGTATTAAAAGGTCGGCAATTTTCCAGGTCACTGACCAAACCCACACGGTGAGAACGCAAGGAGATGACGAGGACAGGAGAGGGGAGACATGAGAGATAAAGAGAGAGGGAGAGAGAGTGGGTACGATGGTGAGCAGGTAAAAGAGATATTGGCAGTCGGACACACACCGGTGCGTTCACACTTCACCTGTCGGCGTGCTCGTGCCGAGGCGAAGTTTGCCGAAGCGATCACGCGTCTGCGCGCACGCTGTTTGTTTGTGCTCGGGAGGAAAAAGAATACGCATCTGCAGTTTTGTGTATGCGTTCACGTCTGTCTGCACACCGGCTGTGGTTAATGAGTTTGAAAGGTCAAACGCCTCTCAGAAAGATTAATGGGGTTTCCTAAGCACGAGGGTAATGGTTTACGAGGCCCAGCCGGACACATTTCCAACACGACGGTCATTAACACCGCCGAGCAGAAACGGGAGGAGGGATCACAAGCCAAGACAAGGACGACACAAAACTGCTGGGCGGTAATCAGTGGGTATAGAAAAATGTGTGCGTGTCTGTCCACCTGACACCTGTACTTATTTGAATCATGCTTGTGTATGTCAGGTTGTATATAGATTCAGATTCAGATACAGATTCCTCTACACATTTTCCTTCTCATATGAATTGCAGCAGACTGATTGCAGCTCTGACGAGATTTTAAAATACTACCCCTACTAACCCTAACCCTATTTATTGCAAAATATTAAGGACAAAAAAGCCATGTCTCCTAAACATATAAAAATCAACAGAATAAATATCAAATCTCCTTCATTTGTTAAAACAAATTGCCATGTTGGTCTAGTCAGTGTGTGGCCACAGTGCCCGCTGTGATCAAGAACAGTTTTATCTAATTTGGTTTGAAAAGTCCGCTGCAGGCTGCTCTCTGTGCACAGCAGACACGTGTTGTGTTGTGGTGCTTTCAGGTACTGTGGGAATCTCCACATGACAAGATTTGACAGTCAGCGGAGGAACGGGAGCCTTTTTGATGGCGGCATTTCTACAACACATTACCATTGGTGTTCGTGTCTTGATTTTCTGATAGCGCAGCTTGTCAAAGGGGAATTAAATCAAAGTGATGTCT
>JBAJHX010000040.1:16151076-16169337 GCA_037176925.1 Amniataba percoides
GCTTGCTGCAGAATGGATGGATGCAGAGGGAGGAGAGGAGGGGGAGAGGAGGAAGTGGAGGGAGGAGTGGGGAAGTAAATGAGATCCCGATGAGATGCCAAGGTGTGTTAGCGGTGAGGCGTGGGGAATGAGAAAAGCGGCCTGGAGGGAGGGGGAGTGGCTGGATTGACTGCATGTGAGGTGTGCTGGTGTGGGATAGTGGACACCCGGCTTTGCCTGCACCCCCCCCCCACACACCACTCCTGCTTATATTAGTGTTTGCTAAGTCAGCTCAGCATGCAGGAGGCATGTACAGGAGGGGAGGAGAGGGAGAAAAGGAGGGAGCAAGCAGAGGAGAGGAGGAAGAAGAAGAGGATGACAAATGTGAGGACAAAGGAAACCAGGAGGACAGAAAGAAGTATCGTGAAGGAGGGAAGGGAGGGACTGCAACAGAAGAACGTAGTCTCGCATGGATGCAACACAGGAGAACGCCGCTGGCAGAAGAGGAGAAATGAAAGTCGAGCAAAGAAAAACGCAACGGGATGCTCTGAAATGTGAATAAAATCTGCTAAAATGATTAAAAGAAGCACAAGGACGGTGTGAAAAGATTTTTTAAAAAAGCCAAATAAGTGCAATGGAATAAAATGTAATTTAATACAACAGAAGGTTTTAACAGACACTCTCAAAATACAGGTCAGATCTTTGCACACGCTCCCTGTGTCAAAGCACGGCTCTAATGACAGAGTTTCGCACTCTTGACACAGTGCAGGGAAGGTAAATAGCCTCAATTAATACGGACACAAAGGCAGTGAATTTTAAAGATGGGAAAATTCTCTCCAGTGTTTTTCTCTATCTCCCAAATCCTTACAACGGCGAGAAGAACTGCTGCCAATACCAGCCTTCAGGAGCACATTGCTTTCACAGCAATTAATCGCTGTCACAACATCAATTAAACAAAAGCTAGCATCCAAATCCGGCTACCCAGCATTCCAGGGAACCGAATCAATCTGGCAACGAGTCCGGGTGTGTTGCTTCCAATGCTCGAGAGGAAGTGAGCGTACGAGGGAGGGAGAGGAGAGAGAGAGTGTGAGAGAGAAAGAGTGTTCATATGTGCTTGTGTGTGCACTAAAGGGCTAAATTCCTTTAAGTGCAAGAAAACGTATGTGTGTGTGCGTGTGTGTGCAGCATATGTTTCATGAGAAGGCTCGCATGCAAGTGCAACATGTACGTGTCATTCGAGTGTGTGCACTTGACCCTGAGTGGCGTGTGTGTGTGTGCCAGTGGCGCATTAATGTGTGTCAATGATGTATGGCCGTGAAGTGTGCCAAATGTACTCCCCCCCCCTCAGTACATATAGGCTGTGTATGTGTGGAGTGTGTTTGCGTGTGTGTGTGCATCCAAAATCCACTCCAAGGCTGAACCTCGGCCAGTGAAGCCCCTCTTTAGAAAGAGCCCGGGGGTCTGAAGCCATTATGTTCTGTTCCACTTCCCAATCTCGGAACTGATTAGGACCGCTTTCCTGGCTTCACCTGAGCCAGGCGATCAGAAACACACACACACACACACCTCTCAATCTGCGCCTTAGTTTGAGCTGAAATAAGAGGTAGATTTACAGCATCTCGGCCAACTTGTGAGTGCAGAAAGTATTTATCTGTGGCAATCAGCCAGGCTGCCGGTAAATTGTTGGACCACGGCTGCACCTTCCCACCTCCCTCACTCGGTGCAGATGCGCAGGGGCAATTAAACCAACCAGCAATCCACATCCTGATCCCACACCACGGTTTAATCTTAACGAAACACTCCTGAATCCCACATTTGTTCTCCTTGCATCACTGTTTTGATAACGGCTTTTTGTTTAATGCTGATGGAAAGGGAAGAGAGTGAGTGAAAAAGCAGCTGCCCTGCTGTTTCAAACTGGTGGAGGGACTACTTGTTAGAGAGGAGCTGTGCTGAAGGGAAAAAGAGGGGGAGCACAGAGTTGCATGCGGCGGGGTAAGCAATAAGGCATCAGCCTAATGCATCCTGTCGTCTGTGCTGCCGCATCAGTGACTGCTGGAGTATGAAAAGACAAAGAAACCAGTTGCACAAAAGATGCCGTGACAAAAGCCCACCACACAGTCCAGATCTCTGAGGCAGCAGAGGGGATTTCTTCCCCACGCCGAGGAGCGGCTGCCTGAACGAACCTGACTTTTCCTCTCTGAATAAATCAGAAGCTGGATGCTGAAGCAGACAGAGGCTCTCCTGTGTGGCTGCACGGACGTCAAGAAAATGCTCTCAGTTTGTCCTCTTTTGGGACAAAATCGTGAAGCAACTTGGCCACGTCGGCCATTTAGTTCCCAATCTGGAGAGGAGGCTGCACATTAATAATCCACATTTTTTGCAGCTTTTATACTAAAGTGTCAATTTAAATTTACTGTTCAATGAAGTGACAAAACCCTGACTGTCTATATAAAGCGATTTTTTACTGTATTTGTTGGGGGGGACGCTCTGATTTCACTCAGCTGAAACGCGTAAATCCGCCACGGCGCAGCTCTGAGACGCGTCTCTCTCCTGTAATGAGGAAAATACGCGGCTGGAGCGATTTTAAACACTGTTTCAACTCCTCTCCTGGCTGGAAACGACGCACCCGCTTCCCCAAAGCGCAAATGCCAAACTAGACATCCGGCTGTCGATCCGGTTTGGAGACATCGGAGCCACAAACAAAAACAAAAAGAAAGAAAAAAACAACTCCACGCGTTTTTTTTTTTGTATCTTTTCTCTTTTTTACATACCTTCCTCGGCGTGACAGCTCTCCTCCACGTTGAGCAATAATATCCAAAGCACCGAAAGCAGCGTTTTACGGAGATCCATGTTTGCCTGCACAGTTCCGCGGGGCTCTGGTCATCTCTGTCCAGCCTGCGCGCAACGCACCGCAGCAAGAGACGCGCTCGCAGCTTTCTCTCTCTCTGCTTCTTCTTTTTTTTTCTTTCTGTCTGCTGTCTTTCCGTGGATGGAGCCGGCGCCGTCTGGGCAAACAGTGCGGGATCCGCGCAGCCGCACGGCCTATTTGATATCTCGGGGGAGGGTTTTGCGGCGCGGATTGACACCGGGCGGGCGCAATGAGGCGGGACGCGCAGGAGAGGGTACGGCGGGGTCGACCTATCCAAGAGCAGAGACCCTAAGAGTCCCCGCGCCAGGTGTGTCCAGAGCCCGACCTGCCTCTCACACCGACTGTGAGACGGAAAGAGAAGCTGCTTCAGTTTGCAGGACCGAGGAGGTTTGCAGATGTGGGGGTTTTATTGGGGGGGGGGGTCAGAGACTCCTGGGATTGTTAATGAATCAAATATGCAATGCACCGGTCATACAGGGGGGCTGCAGGTGGTCCTCAGTTTAGTGTTTTCATCTCATTTCAATTAAGGGATCTGCACAGAGGTACAGTCTGTGATTTCACTGTGGCACAATGGTGGCGCCAACACCACCCAAGTTCAAATAATGACAATGGAGTTTAATAAAATGAGAAATGATGACCAAACTGTGCTTTAATCAAGTAGGATATTTTTTTCCACAGAGATTATGATCAGTTGACAGGCTTTATATATATAGACTGTAGCTGTTTGGATTAACGGTTCTCGAGAAAGCTGTATGGACTGAAGACTTTTAAAAAGGTTCTGTACAAACCAAATACCTTTGTTTGTACAAAACATTTTGTACAAAACCGTAAGTCCTGGAAAATTCTTGACTTGTCTGATTTCTGATTTGGAGATGTTATTTCACCAGGATTGTCTCATTTTTCTCTGAATGCTTGTGCCATCACAGTTATTTGAGAAGGAACTGACATACAAATTTAAGAAATACTAACCTTAAAAAAATTATCTTACGTACGGCAACATGTTCACACAAAAAGAACTCCAAACCAGAACAAAACTAAACAAAAAGCAGTGGGGTCCACAAGAAAAATCCTACTATGACTTCATATCAGTGTCCCCTTATCACTTTAGCAAAATTCCCCTCTTAACAACCACATAATGTAATCAGCATAAGTGATACGGCTTAACTTTCTTTCACACATAGTCCACACACATAGACTTGAGATCATTTTTATAATCACCTCCTTTCTCATGGGGAGCATCGATCTGACGCTACTTGTCTGTGTGTGGAGACAAGTGAGCAGACATGTTCAGAGCAGTCTGCACCGAGCAAACATTATCGAGCTTCTGTACCGGCTGTGTGTCGTCCGTCGGAGGGGAGAGCAGCATGAATTGAAACATGGAGGTGCTGTTTCATGGGTTTGCATCACTGTAACACACAGACCGCATTTAACAGTGCCTCCCATTGTTGTGGGCACACACACACACACACTCAGAGGGCGTTCACACATGTGCACAAGTGCTGCACCTAATTGATCATTCTCACAGTTTAGCCTGCAAAGCAATACAGTTTACTGCTGATTGACAAGCAAGACGTAGTTTTTTTTTCTTTTGCAAAGAGAAAATCAGTCATGTGAACACAGGCTGATTCTCCGATCAATTCAGTCTTTTCTGAGTGCTGGAAGAAGAAGGCTGCAGGATTCATAGAGCTCTCTCCACTACGTAGCATCACTACATGGTTCGAGAACATAAAAATGCTCCTCAGCGGCTCATTTTATTCAGTTCAGTTGCATTCACAAACGTGTTCTTGTTCTTCCATTTTAAAAATAATTCAGGTGGCTCTGAAAATTGCAGTCACCCAATAATGTGGATGTGGAGTCCATTTACCAGTCTGTTTATGGTGAGAATGATCCCTCTCTTTCACTCACCACACACTGAAATGTGCAGCTTCATGAATGAAACCCAAATGCAGAGTTCAGATTTAATTTATTTTGCTGCGTTTGATCAGAGAGCCGAGTTCAAAGCCTCAAGCTGAAACTTCCACAAAAACATAAACTGGCCTTAATGATATTGAGCAGCTTTTCAGTATGTACCACCAGCCTCCTCTATTTAGCTACTTTTCAAACTTTAATGACATGCTAATGAAAAGGCTAGTCAGCACACCTAATTTTCCCCTTAAGCAAGCCCTGCAACTACCGGACATAAAACAGCTCTGTAATAAATGTAATAAGTACTTTTAATATTGCACACACTCAAACTCTCCCTCTGTGTGCAGCGGTATGCACACACACACACACACACTCACATGCCGCGTGCACACTTCCCTCCCTATATGCTCCATAATCAACGGTGAGACTCATTATCGCAGTTGTCACCCAGCCCCCTCTACATTCCTGTTCCCTCTACTTAACCACAGGCTCACACACACACACACACACACACACACTCATACACACATAAACACACACTCACGCACAGATTATGGGCCATCAGCCTGACTGATCCTCCCCAGCAGGGGGGCTGGTAGCCTCAGTTCTGGGAGCTGATGAACATGATCATCTGTCCTCCTCTGTGGTCATTACTCACTGAGGACAGAGGCCAACAGCGCCACTCGCTCACTCTCTCCACTCACAGTCCATTACGTGCAGGCACACAACGGTCTCTTTTTACGCCCTCGGTATCTCATCGCACATCAGACACCACCACGTCTGCGAAAACTCAAAACACGGTCTTAATATGTGGCGTCACTGTCAGTGGTTTTTACCTGTCATTTGAAGTCTTTCACTTAAAGGATAACAATGGTATCGTTTTTTTCTTATTGTTAACAAAATCCATGAAAATACCAAGAACAACCGTGTCTAATGCTTTCACTTGCACCCGGGTCCAAACAAATCCCCCCTCCCACCCCTCTCTAAAAACACAAATCTTAAAAAGGGGCTCACTTATTTTCTGGATCAGTCATTTTTTAATAAACATTCCTCAATCAAGACTAAATAGCTCATTTGCCCGAAACTCCTTTAAACGCCTCTTAATACTCACTAGAGGGTATTGTTGGCAGCGGGATGCTAATAATAAAAATGCTAATAAATGAACATTTCACCAGGTGCAAGCAGCGTGGCCCCGCGATATGTTTTTAATAGTTTTTGGGCACAAGTTGAAGTCTGTGGCGCAGACGAACGAGCCTCGCGACTTCTTGGTTGGTCCTTTTATGGAAATTGTTGGCGGTAAGAAAAATATAAAATATTGGCAGCCGTAAGCTTCTAAGAAAAGCTCTCTCTCAGTTTTAATTGATTGCTTTCTCGATGCACACATACAGTACTTTTTCCCTTTCAACACATGCCCACACATGATGGCTGAGTCCACTGCAACACCCCCCCCCCCTTTTCTCTCCAACCATGTGTTTGCATTATTGATCTGAACACAATCAACACCATCACCACTGAGAGAGGGAGAGAGAGAGAAAGATGTAAATCACAAGCTGATAGGGTACAGAGGGGAGGCGCTGAAGCAGTAAATAGATGCCGACTCCAGCGCTCATACGTGTATATATGCGGCTCAGTTTCGCAGGTTCATTATTATGCGACAATTTCACGCTGATGCCATCTTGCCTGGCCCCACCCTTTCTGCTCCTCCTCACACACACACACACACACACACACACATTAGCGACAGAGAAGAAGAGGGAGCAGTCACTTGACCTTTTCCGTTCCCTGGCCGGTTCCCCAGTCATCCAAGCAGAACGAGGGATGAGGATGAGGGGGGGACAGGCAGGAAGATAGTGGGGGTGGGGGGCAGTATGAATGCGGGCACGCAAATGTGCACACACACCCTCGAGCGAGCCTGCATCCACACTGAACTGGCTAAATCGGAAAATGGCGTTTACGAAAACTACTTGTAATTCTTGTAATTGAGGTCATTCTTGTAAAAACTCTTAAAAGTGCACAGTTACATTTCGTCATCTCTTCTTCTTTTAGTAGAAGAGGGGATGACGAGTTCACCTTCGTACCCTCATGGCCTCTAAGATCACCTCCTGCAGTGTGTGACACAGATATTGTTTTCCTGAAGCTTTCACCCTCCGTATTGAAACGTGAGAGACTGATATTTTCATGTGAATCTGAGTTTGCTTTTCGAACTCAGTGTGGACGCAGAGAGAGAGAAGGAGGTTTGTTCTCAAGCTGAGCCGACTTATAGCCTGATCAGTGACGCTGATCAAACCCAAAGAAGTGGATCATCTGAATGGCTTAGCGTGCGTAAGATGACCCTCCTTCATGACTGAGATTAAGTTAACCAGCGTTTCTGTCACAAATGAAAATCAATTTAAGGTACAAATTTTGACCCACTTTAAATGTCATTTAATCAAACTAAAAAGAAAAAAATATAGAAAAAGCCAAGGATGGAGGAGAGAGAGAGAGAGGTTGGGGAGATGTGACACTTAACTATTATTTGATGATTACTGGCTGCAATTTAGTGTGATACATTGGGTTAATCAAGGAAAATTACAGAATAAGAGTTTCCAGTAACAACCAACGTGACAGCCGTCTCATACGGATGGGCCCAATTCATGCTGAGTCGACCCATTTCATATGTGCCGCGTGTCTGTTAATGAAGAGGCATTAATCTGGACATGGTGCAAGTCACAATTAGGAGCGGTTACAGATTTAACACCCCTGCTGCCCTCCCCCCCTCCGTCCCCTTCCTTCTGCATAATGTCACAGTAATTTTTTTTTTTTTAACACCCCTCGGGATTTAAGAGGACCGAAGAGGGGTTGTGGTGGGAGTTGAGAAGGGAGAAATGGAGGGAATAAGCGGGGAGAGGAGAGGGGAGGAAATGGGGTGATGGAGAGAGAGAGCGGGTGTTTGATAACAGTGGGCTACAAGTCCCAGATGTATTGTACCATAGCTGTGTTATTCCCAAGACAGGACCCTGTAAACGCTGCCAAGTGAAAAGGTGTTAATGTGTCTTTGAAAGAGATATACGCCTACACACGTACACTTACACACACACATACGAGGAGGTGTCTCTCTCTCACACACACACACGCCCACACACACAGTGGTGGTGACAATAAGAGATACAGTGTTTTAAATGGGCACAGGGGAGCGGGCGTCACTCTTTGCTTTACTCAGATGGGCGTGCGGAGAATCGTCATCGCCTTTATGAGATGATTAGCTGCCAGGCGTTAATCACACTAACATTTCATAATGAAATTAGATTACAGATATGCTCTAACAATATCTCCGGACGGATTGTTTTTATTGCCTTCATTAGTATTTCTATAATAGCCTGCTTGTGATTTGTTAGTGGGATTTATTGCAATCATACTTTTCTTTTATTAATGCCAATGAGATAATAACCTTTACGTGTGGTTTGACTGTAAATCAGAATTTTAAATCATTGCTGGGGACGTCACGTGTGGTGAGACCAGAGGGAAGAAAGGTCAAAGTTCACAAACTGGAATCAAAGTGGGAAGATTAAGAGTTTAGCAGGACGTTGTGGAGACACTTTTTTGTTTTAATCTTTCCACCAGTCTCATTTGAGAAGCAGGTCACACCGCTGTCCGGGTGGTGCGTCCTGGGAAAAAAGGGGTAAAGCGGCCCAAGGGAGGACGACTGTCATTGGTTAATGAGTCCTCGTGTTGTAATTAGTTCCGGGTACGAGAGTCTGTCGTGTCATCAAGGTCATTTGAAAAGGTTGCGGTCACATCAAGATACTTTGAAAAGTATCTCGTAATCTAAACTGTCAGATTAATGTAGTTAAATAAAAAAGTGGCCCTCTAAGATAATGTGGTAGAATTATATGGATATACTCAAGTGCAAGAGAGATTCAACATTATGAGTGAGTTTAAGATCAATGAAAACATATTTGTAATTTAGAAGCTTTAATCTCAAATGCACTGAATCCACTTTGAAATTTCTAGCGTTCAATATACCTTAAATGTTCCCTCCAGAATATGATTGATGATTAAGCAGCTTAACTTACTTGCAGTCCTTTTCTCTGGACTTTTGTTGTGGTTGGATGAAATTAATTCTCCGGGAGTGGATGACACTTTGTTCAAACGGCACATATCACACTTTGGAATTAGACTTTTCAATTAGCTCGATAACACTGCTCGCGGATGCTGCGGCCAAAAATAAAGAGTCTTGTGTAATTGAGGTGATGTTGCCTCTGAAGCGGGGCCGTTTCCCAGACAGGTTTCTGCGTTTTTGCATCTGACCTGACATTTCTGGCAGAGCACTTAGGCAATTGGTATAACAAGGTAGCACAGCGGGGTACGATTTTTAATGCGAGTCACAAACAAGATCTCGCTCACACGATTCTTGCTTCCAATTTTCTGAAATTAAAGAGGACAAGAACATTTAAAAGAAGAAAAAAACTGATTATATTAACTATGAAGTTATCCTGAAAAGTAATAGATAGCTTTTGGCAGAAAAGATAAACATGAGAAACAAACCCGGCTCTGTTGTTCCTGCCCAACTTTTTTATCTCTCCCCTGTGAAACTCATCTTTTAATTTTGTTACCAGAGGGTGAAAAGAGAGAGTGGAGGGAAGAAAAGGAGGGTGGACGGACAAACAGAAAAGGCGTGGAAGCAAAATGTAAATTGTTAAAAAACTCAAAAAGGAGCAAGAGAATGAGGAGGGGATGTTGAGGTAGAAAGGAGGACACCGTAATGGCAGGGCCAAGCCAACTGTCAAGTAGCCATGTGGCAGTTTGCAGATAAGGCCATGACTAAGTAATCAGGAATATACAGTGTGATCTACTGCTCGCCGACACATTCCCGGATATGACATCTGCCCGGCAGCCTCATTTCTCAGCCGCAGCAGGCCGGTTCTGAGGCGACTCACTCGGCGGGAACTGAATCCGATATCGCTTTTCCAAAGGATTGTTATTCCAGCCACCACCGCCACTGTGCCAGTATTTTTAAATATCAACACAGATAGCACAAACCTATTGTGACTCCAGATAAAGTTCAATTATACAGTTTACACAAACGGCCTTAGTTCGCGCGGAGCGGTGTGCATGTCTGCTCCTCTTTAGAGGGATGATCCTTTTATATTTAAATCTGTGTGAGTGTGTGTGTGTGCGGTAGTTCAGGGTTGCAGGGCGGTTTATCACACACTGAATACACTCTGTGCAGGTGATGGGAGATTAGGGAACGCCACTGTTTCCAATTTTTAGAGCCGGGTTCAGACAGCCAGGAAAATGGAACAACTGTGACTTCTTTTGCTTTTTCTTCACCTCTATTTGGTTCCTTTAACCGCCTTTTTTTCCCCTTCCTGTCTCTCTTCTTCTCACTCTACATAGCCTTCCTCCTCCAACTCGTTTTTGTCTCCGTCTCACTTTTTCTTTTTCCTCCTCCTCCTACCTGCCTGATTTCCCAGCTCTCTGTTTCCATCTCTGCTCTGCAGCAGTGACACTGATGCAAAATGATGACTCTCTTTCTGCTTTTTACGAAGACAAAACGTTTTATACTTTCAGAGTTCAGGGGGATTCGAAAGTTAAACTAAATTCTCATCATTAAAACTGGAGAAGCAAACCTGATTTTTAAGGATAACCTTAAAAAAAAGAGCACTGTGTTTCATCTTCACTGCAAAACAGCAGAGGGTCAGGAAATGTGCCAAAAGAGTGGACTATCAACAAAACCAAACATGCAAAGCTAAATTTGTAGGCTCCAGCTGAGAAAAGGAAGCACGGCGCAGCATGAGCTACAACATCCAAACCCACGCCATCAAATTTTATTCTTAATAACTAGAGTGATCCTTGCAACCATTACCTATGTACCTATGTAAATTTTTTTTTTGCTCCTCATGGAGAAAAGGCGAGGGAGAAGAGGGCATGAAAAATCAATTGATTTAAGTATGAAGGAAATAGAGAGAAAAGAGAGGGAGAGAAGAAGCGGCGGACTGCGAGTGAAGAATGTGTTGGTTTGTCAGCATGGGCTGGATGTCTCAGGAGACGCCGATGGGAATTCATCACGAGAGACAAATTATATTGCGGTGGTATCCCTCTTTCCTTAGTGTGTCTGTGTAGGTGTGCCTGTATGTGTGTGTAGCTACTCTTGCTGGTCCCAAACATGTACATACATAAAGTGCGTCCGTGTATGCGCATTGCAGGTTATTTCATTATTTCACGTGTCTGCAAACTCTTTAGCATATGGTACAAGTCATGCATGATTACTTTAGAGCCTGTACTGCACAGTGGCAGTAATTACATTACTAACTGTTTAACCTAAACCTTTTTTATATGATACAATAAAAGGCAGCATTGATGGATGAGTACAATGTACTTGGATAAATATTATTCACATTTGCTTTAATTATACATCAGGGTTAACATTTTATCACCAGCTGTTAGTGTGATCAACAAGATTCAGTCCAATTTCTGTAACAGTCACAGTCAAACAGTTATTTAAATCATAGTTCTGAGTATGAATTTAACATATTGTACACTAAACAGAGTTGTGTTATTATTTGCTGAATGTGTCCCACAGCAACAAACCTTGAGATACAGCATGTCGCTGTAAAGTCGCAGCCACAGTTGTTTTGAAAGTGGCACCTCATCATAGCTTTTGAGGGAGTTCAACCAGACTACACAAGTACAAAATGTGCAGTGGCATGTGTGGCACACTGTGTAATTAAGCAGCCACCTAATACAGGGCACGGGGTGTGTAAATTAGATTAGGGCTACGCAAATCAAAGGTAGTTTAATAATATCTTCACTGCGGCAATGAAGACATAAAACTTTCCGCTCACCGTAGCCATAGAAACATGCAGGAAATCGTCTCTTCACCCTCCTACCGCTCCTCTTAATGAGCATCTGTAGACAATAATAATGCACGCGCAGAGAAGAAGCAGCACCACAAGGAGCTGCTTGTATATCAGAGGAAGGGATGAAAAGGCTAATTTTGGGGAACAAAAGTGAACAAAATACTTTGGATCAATGGCGAACCACACAAAAGCAAATGTTGTATCATTCCTGTCGTTCTTTTGCTTTATTGTAAGCCATATTACTTTACATTTGCATAATGTGCATGCAAGAGACGGCGATGACAGTTAACATTTGTGAGTTGCGTCTGTGCTTTAAGTACCCAACTGGCCCGTATGTGTTTGCAGAAATACATTTAAATGCAAGTGCAAATAGTGAAATAACATAAAACAAAAACCTTTAAGAACAAGTAGATGAAGTAATATGGAGAGACATATGACTGGACGGATTGTAGATTCACATATTGGTGAGTTGTCCCTTTCAGGCAAGAGACAGAGACAGAGAGAGACCTCCTCAGAGGTGCAGCGGTGGCAGAATAGTTGGCAGACATTAGGTTACTGTGAGGCCAACTGAGGGAACAATAAAGAGAGAGAAATATGCATGGCCAGGAGAAGAGGAAGAGACAGCCACAGAGCCAGACTGCCGCATCGCTGTGAGGCATTGTGTGAGGTCCACGACCGGGGTCAAACTGTTTTCATCACCCCTGTTTATTCCCTGGCGCAGGATGATGAGGACTTCAAATTGCACCGAGATTGGATCTTACAAAAAAATGAATATGAATATTGTAGTTGGAGTCTGGCAATAACACCGGTCCAAGAGGTCCACTTACAGTAGAAACCAATCTCATATCAATACACTGCCATAGATTGGGTTGCAGCGAGAACGGAGGCATTCGTCGGCGTTATCTCGAAGCTTAACAGATGGCAGATCTTCTTTTTCTCTCCTTTTCTGGCCAAGCTGAGAAAAAGAATCACCAGAGGTAGATTACAGTTGATAGCTTGGTGCAGAAAATAAAAGCCCCTGAGTGTGAGCTGTTTATGATTACAGCAGAAAGAGTTTGGATAGTCGGCTTCTCTCTGAAAACGATGCTCCGGTGTATCTGCAGAAAAATTAGAGAGGAATTGGGACTATTTCAAACAAGTTGTCAGATCCAAAGAGTTCTTACAAGAAAGGCAAAAGCTGATGTCAAAACACATAGTGAAGTGTGCCAAACGTTAGATGAGCACTCTTACAGGTGTCGGGTGTGGGTGATGCTACAAGACGTTTTGACCTGTAGTAAAAGAAGACCTTAAAGTAAAAAGGCTTGAGGCAACATCAGCAGGCCATTGTGACTCTTCAGTCCTCTGTCATTTTCTTCAGCATGCATAATTTTAAAAACTGCTTACACAAGGGAACTGACAAAAGACTTCAGCAGATGTCTGCTTGTATGTCACACTTTGGCCTGTTTGTCAAAAAGGAAGTTGTTGAGTCATAACGTCGCCGTGTTGACACTGCTCAGCAACTTCCAAACACGCGTGGCCACTCGTAGCTTTGCTTTATTTACAAGTACAAGATAAGGAGGTGTGTCAACATCCTTCAGCTCCTCTCCCTGACGCCTCCAACGTGCGCTGACAGTGCTCAATTTTGCTAGGACAACAGGACTATTTGCATAATTGATTACACCTACAGCCTATGGAGCAAGGTACAAGCGGGCCAAAGGATGAAGAGCTAAGCGTATGCAAATTCAAAGCAGAATATTCATGCATTCAGATTGTGGCCCCTCTCCCTGGGATTTCTCCAGGCGTGTGAATGAAAAATTGTTCCCCAAACTTTGGCTGAACTTTCTTTACCCTCAATTGGCATTAAAAATGTAATACCGTGTTGCATGAAGCTAAATTTGGGTCCTGTCGGCACGCAAAAAAGAGATTTCATCAGCTGCCGAATTTGGGAACGTCGTTTTTTTGCTGATGTTTGCTCGTGTGGCATGTCTTTCACACCTGCCAGTGTTTCTTTTCATGTGGTTCCAAGATCCAAGATTTTGTGAGCTGTGCGGGTGCACGGTTGTGTGTACAGTACCTATGCACTTCAGCGCGCGCGTACGCTTTGAGATTACATCTGGTTTTCAAATTGCTTTGGGTGTGCCATTTGCATTTGCGGGGAAATGCAATGACATTTTTAACCGATTCTTTAGAAGCTGTGTAAAAGTCACCTCTAAAAGTATAAATTGGGAAGTGTGAGTGCACGAGGGAGTTGGTGTGCAGATCAGGTAAACGATTCCCTCCTTCTCAGCCCCAAATGATGAGATGAAAGGACAAATATGGGCACCTGAGGCCTTGAGGAATTAAACCGTACGGTGCAAATTAATTGGACCCAGAAAACAGATGCCCTTTTTGCTTTGAACAAAAGATTAGTGCACCGTGTAGCTAGCAAAAGTGTGGGTAAACCAAGAGTTTCATCAATACAAAAAGTGCTCAGCAACAACCAACGCTGGCATCTCTGAGCTTGTGTTAGAAAGCAGTGGCATTCACAGCAACTGGAGTATCCCCATGCTGCTAGTTGAGATGCTTCACGCATCACGCACCGTTTGCAAGGCTACAGTATTGAGCCGTTTTGTTCTCCCACTTTACCTTGACAGTGTTGACGTCGCACAGCTGAAAACGGAGCTCCTCATTCGCGATCACACCGCAGACGCTTGTGGAAATATCGGCTGACACGCTGTTGACACTTTATTTACATCGATCTGTCTAATTATGCCTCCAGGCAGACAGAAATACTCGGTATTATTCACACACACACAGACACACAGATGCACAAATACACAGTCACATGCATGTATAGAAAAAAAATACAATGATTAATTAACCTTATGTGACCCCTGGGACATGCAGTAACATCTCCTCCATCAATGTTATTCTCATTATTACTGAATTTAAGTTTACATCTGGACAACAGGAACATAACAACTCATATAATTACTTTCTGTTTTATGTGTTTAGGTATAAATCTGTTCACACAGTGCACTGCCTTGCAAGTCCTTTTTTCCTGGCGTCTGCAAAAGCTGCGCAACCCGTGCGCACACGCCGACACACAAACCCAACACAAGCATGTAAGCGTTCCTCTTCCTGGCTCCGTGACGCGAGGACATCAGAGGAAATTAAACCTCTTTAATTGATGCTGTTTAAGCTCTGAGTATTCGTAATTCACTTCTGTTCAATTTCCCTCATCCTCACCCCCATCTCACTATCTCCTTCAGACTCGTGTAACACACTGGTAAGCCCACTCATAATGCAGCCTCTGGTCTGTCGTTTGTGTGCGTGTTTGTTGTGTGTCTGTGTGTGTGCGCGTGTGTGGTCCTCATTGATTTAACCAGGTGCTTGTCACTGTGTTGTGTTACACCATCGCAATGTAGCGTGTGTGTTCTGGTATTGGATTCCCAGGCAGGAGGGGAGTAAAGACACACTGCTGTCCCACTGCTCTACTGGTAACAGATCAATATGCTGGGAAGAGAAGAGAAGAGAGGAGAAGAGCGCATAATGCTTTTACCTTTTAGACCCAAAAGAAAATCCCCTGCAGCCTGCAATTTAGGCCTCTTCAGGATGAGCCAAAAATACATTACACCAACATTATGTCTGATCAAAGTTAAGCACAACCAAAATCTCTCCAGTTTGAGTGTGAATACAGACTTCACGGGGACACAGAGAAATAGCTGTCTCATTTCCTGAAATGTTGGTGTCATGTGGGCCCACCAACCTACTTACCTTGCTATCTACCGCTGGTCTACATCCTAATTATGTAAATTACACAGAAAAATCTTTTTCCGAGCCGCCTGATTGTTCCGTGAAGGATGCTATTCCTCACTTTGGGGCCTCGTAAGCATAAAGAACCCCGTAATTATGTTCCAAAGGCACTGCACTAATAGGGTTATCTATAACCACAGCGATTTGTACTTGATTGGCTTCATTCATGGTGCGTTGCCAGTGCCACTCAAATTATTGCCGCATTGTATTTCTCAGAAGAAAGAGACATCCTTCAGTTTTTAAAGGCGAGGAGTGTGAAACACAAGAGTAGGAAACAAGAGGCATCCTCTCAATCAGTGTCTGGTATTATTAAAGCTACATCCACAGCTCTTTATCAACACATGCGTAACAATTTGGGTAAACTTCCTTAAAAAGAATATGTATTACTTTCTCTGATATCAGAAAAGTGCTTTAAAACCTCAAATTGTCCCTTTTTACATTTGTTGTTATGTGCAGGTTGTACAACCAGGATACATGGTGTCGAACTCAGCTTCAGAGCTGTTGGTGGGTACATCTTTTCGATTTGTTACCAGAATATCTTTATTCGAAGCTAACGCAGTGCCAAACAGGCTCCTGAGTCTAGCACCGGAATTTAAAGCTCGGGAGAAGTGCGTGTTTCTGTCCTCCTGGCAAGCAAAGTCTAATACTCACTCTCTTTTTAGTTTTTCCATTTCCAAAAATGACTCTCTCCTGGAAACAACGGGGGGTTGAGAAGGGCGAGACTGAACCACAAAGTTGCGAACTAGCTGTAAAACCAAAACAGTTAACTGGAGGACGCCAAAATGCTCCGTAGAGCCGAAGAGGCAGGTGATGATTCTCTTTGGGTTTGTCACTGCATTACATGTACTCATCTGATATATTTCCGCGTTTAAACGTACAAAAAGCACATTGAAACTTCTGTCTGCAGCTGTTTTTATAAGTTTGCTTAATGCACAGATGAATATCAGTCTTCAGTTTACTGATGGTATCATTTAAGAGAGCATTCGCTATTTTATGTCATACATCAAGTGGAACTATAGATACAGCCAGTGTGGAATATTAGCAATTGAATGTGATGTTTTTATGAATAAATAAATACCTTCAAATAAACTATTTTAATGCAATCCCTACCCAGTGCTGTCATATCTGGACACATCAAAAGATAATGGCTTTCCTGCATATCAGCATGCATGGATACACACATTCATACACACACACACATTGCCTCTGCAGCCGTGAAGAAGAAATAAAAAAGTTAGGGTTGGTGGATGGGAAAGAAATGACGTCAGCTCAGCGCAGTTACTTCGTGTTACAACTGAACCAGCAGCCCCACCACACAACATCCCACCTGCCTCTGGGGCTGGCGATCGTCAGCTTTACAGACGGCGTACACCTACGAAACACACAAACACACTCTTTCCGTCTCGCTCGCATCCCTTCCCCTCTATCACATTACTCTCCCTCCCACAGGCCAAACCATGAATCTTCATTCAGAGCGATACGGACAAAGACGGAGAACGGGATCGAGGCTACACAATGACTGCAGTGAGTCAGTGCTTGTAATGCAATTTGTCACTCCCTCTGCTCTCTCTCTGATGTGATTACGGGACGGGCTTCGGCCGGTCGTGTCAGATGAGATGGTGGCCCGTGATAGGAGAAGCAGAGCAGAAACCAGGAAGTGCTCGGCCCCCTCTGCAATCTGTCACGCCGGACCCCGGGAATACTGGATCGGAGGACATGACGACTGCGAGGATGGCGAGGGAATGTGGAGGTGTGCTTTTCCTCTGTGTGTGTCTGAATCAATTAAACTGACAGGATTTTCTACTTATACTCTCTTACAAAGACACACACACACAAACCTGTCTGCATCAGATACTCTATGTAATATTATCTTAGTGTCACACATAACATCTATCACTTTGGGTGTCTTTCAGGGGGAAATTTTTTTTTTTTCAATTACTGTCCTGCTAAGCCTTTTAGAGTTTCTTCCTGCTTTTATATCAGCATCTTCTCATACTTTAAAGAACTTTCAAATAAAGTTTTAAGGGTTGCTTGGATTTTTTTTCAGTTATGTAACATGTGCTAAAATTCTCCATCACAGTTTGTTGGTCCCAGTAAGACAAATGTATTAGAGAAAATTGTCTGGCTTACAGCAGTTATCGGTCACACCATGCCATCTCTCTTTTCTATTTACAAAGTTTGACTTCATCAGCGAAGCCAGACGGGGTAAAGACAACTCTAGATTTATTTTGTTTCAGCTTATCCTCATATTCACTGTATCTTGTACATCCATGTCTTCACGTGTGTGATAACCAAGACAGGTTTTGCTGTAATATCATCTTAAAGCAACACTGTACCCAGAAACTATTTAAAGCTGCCAGTTTTTTGTCTTTATATAATTCAACTAATCTGACTCATCAATAAGATGCAATGTGATCTGTTGACAGATCTGACAAATGCAGGTAGAAGGCGCAGTACTAGCAAATGACAACAAACTGTGACATCTTTGCATTCTTCTTACTTTAATTCAATGATGTATTTTAGTTTGACAGCCCTGTCAGGCTTGTGGTGGTAAACAAATGCATCCATTTGCTGTTGATGTAGTAGAAATGATTGAGCGACTTTGAGGGCTGAACTGCATTTGTCAAAAGTCCATTTTCCCGTTTTCTGTGGAAAATGGGATCAATTTTGCAAACTAAATACAATCCTTTAGTGTTTTGTGCAGCAGAAACTATTACTGAGTGGTCATTTTTTGCATTCACAACAAAAGGAAAAGAACAGTGGAAGTAATTTTCCGTTTTCACCATTGTACAGTGTCTTCTCAGCTTATTGTGGTCATAAGTGGTCTTGGGGAAACTTGGCATTTCAATTCTTTTGTCTTTTCCTACTGTTTTCTGCCCGCAGCAAGTCGTGACC
>JBAJHX010000040.1:16173225-16203568 GCA_037176925.1 Amniataba percoides
ACACACACACACACACACACAAGCATACACATGTCAGGATTTAGGTATTAATGTTTATATTACTGTATGTATGCCATACATATTAAGGTCAGATTCAGGGTTGCCATGGGAGCACAACTAATCTCATCACATAACCTGGAGCTCAGACCTAATCAGCGCTCTAAACAGTTTTCACCTCATATATAATGTCATGTAATCTCCATCTCTGGCATTCCAATATTTTGCCTTAATTTGCATAATGCCAACGATCATGACAACAATCACTATTGGTAATTAATTTTCCTAAAGTACATTTCATTATAACTTCTCCTACCAGCACCCGTCCAGAGGTTAAAAACTGTTCATCTGCACAAAGCAGATCCACAAATCTGAAACATTAAAAGTACCTTTAAATAGAATTTGCTCTTTAAGGCAAAAAACACTGAATTGGTACAAATATTTAACCTTCATTTATGTAAAGAAGATTAAATGAGTGCATGTACTTCATTTCATTTAATTTCAATTCATTTCATTACATTTCACATTTCCATTGAGTAATTGCTTTATAGAGCTTATTTTATGTGCTCCTGGATGTAAAGTAATTGTAAGTGCATAAGTATAAATTGTTCTGCAGTTTCACTTTTAAAGCTGTGCGCTATTTCCTCCTTGCATCACGTTTCACTGCCTCTGACAATTCCTTTCTCTCCTTCTTTTTTTTCCTTCTTTGTTTAAGTGGGTAAATATCTCATCAAGATTATCATCTCGCTGTAGAAGAGACCTGGCCTAGAAGGCAACATAAAAGGGGAGCTGTGACAATAAATACAATACAGACAACATCAATAGACAAAGAAAACTGCCTCATTATGCATGAGAAGGACAAAAACAATAACTATTCGAAATGCATGCGGCGTGTGATTCCCACAAACCATACAATGGGTGTATAATGAAGCTGCCATGTAGACCTTCCTGCATGTAAACATGGTGGTGATGGTGGTGGTGGTGCATGCACAATGCACAGAGGATGAGCAGTTGGGCGGGTTAACGGGCCATTTTTTGCCCTAATAGGTTAATCTGGCAGGTTTTTTTGTGTATGTCATGTCAGTGACCAAATTAAATCTAAAACCACAATGGATAAAAATACAGTTAAAAAAACAGCTTCATTCTGAGCTCCAAGCCACATCAAAGTATCTCAGTCTGGGAGTCGGATCAGGTGAGACTCAGCTGCTCAGGTAAAGATATCTATCATCTCTTATCGCCTTGATATTTAATCTACCCCGGCCCCGTCTTCACTCCCTGCCTCGGCCCATGGAACAAAACTGAGTGGAAACAGACCTTCACGCAAACACAGTCTTCAATCTTTTCTCCTCTCCTTGCGCCTCCTTCTCTCTCAGGAGTGATCATAGGCCCCCCCCCCCAGAGTGGTGGTACCGCATTTAGACGTACTAATGATCTGCTCCCTGGTCCTCTCTAGCTCTGCCGCGCTTCTAATCAAAAGGACATCCACTAACTGATCCGCACAGACCTGCCTGCTTGGCGTCCATTATCATAATCAGGACAGGTCATAAGACGGGTATTTAATTAGCCACCCTGAAAAACACATCAGTACACACACAGGGGCCTGGCAAGAGTCTACAGTGCGCATGGTGAAAGCTGCTTTTAATCTGCCTGCTTTAAAAAGTGAGAAGGCTGCTTTTCATCTGACACAGAGCAATGCTGAATCACACGATTCGAGTGAGCACAGCTTCGACGGGCTCTGAGGGTCTGCTGAATTCAAAAGCTGTCCAGTAAAAGAGACTGACGATCCAGCTGTAAATGTCTGTTTTATTTGTCGCGGCAGCTTTGCGAGGAAAGCGCCGAAGTCTTGTTTAGAGAAAACATGGTTTTAGAGAACAATTGCTCTGTGGTAATTTTTTACAGGAGCATCGGCTCCTGAACCCATCACTCATCATAAATATCTTTTAGAAGCGAGAAGGAAGGTGAAAATAGTTTACGTCCTTCTGTTCTGTAATTTCTGTCTTCACACTTCCTCAAACAAGGTCTCGCTCCACAGCACAATGAATGCCTGTGAAAACTTGACTTCTTAGTAAATGTTATGATCAGTTCTTTTCATTGTATGCTTTTGAAGCTTAAAGGCCTCATGCAATAGTTATATTTTCTACAATGTACGATTCAAACAGTTGTGCTCTCGTAACAGCCTCTATAGTCGATATAAGAGCTGCTATGTCTGATTTTCATTACAGATTTGTTTATTTGGATTTCTTTTAGTCCGAGGTTGCTCTCCACAGAGACCTTGAGGCCAAGTGGTCAACCACAAACATGAAACGTGAAAAAAAATTAAAATTTCCCAGTGCCCATGATTATTTCACAAAAATATACAGTTTACAAGGACAGGAAACTGGAAAAGCTGAAAATCCTCCAATTAGAGAAGCTGGAAGAAACGTTGACGTTCAGTGTTCGTCTAACCTGTTTCAGAGACGTGTTGATTCAGACTTATGATCATTTTGGGGGCTGTAGTTTGTGGTGCCATTGAATTGTATTAGGTTATAATGAGAGGTGTTTCCAAAATTTAGTCTACCCTCATTTATATAAACACGGCAGACAAATTATAGAAACACTTTTCAGTTTAATGAAATACAGACGCAAACCAAGGCCTAAAAAGATATGATTCAAAACTGCGACGGAGGTGAATCAACACCTCTCTAAAGCAGTTTCAACAAAAAGTAAACATTACAACCTTCATGTTGTAGCATTTATTGTATGACTGTATTCGACAGGGATAATTGTAGCTCGCTTTCCCTAATAAACTGGCAACTGAGAGATCTTGGCAACTCTGAATCCATTTAAATGCACGTCCATCTACTGCCCTGGCCCGTTTATTGTATAAAACTAAGGTACATTATGCACAAAAGCTGTGTTTGCAATGTGTCACACATACACCTAAGCATACATTTCATCATATATTAATAAAAATATAAAATTCAATCATACTTTCCATATAAAGTGACCTTTGGATTCAGCTGTCATATGCGCTAAAAATGGTTTCGATACAGATGGTGATTATCACACCTCGGTCTACATGTGGGAGAGCAAGCTGTGTAATCGCTCTATAGTAGATGTTGAATATGATTAGATATGCTGGATTTATTTCTCTATATAAGCCGTGTGTGTGTGTGCATATGTGTTTGCTGTTCAGTGCCACACTTCTAATTCTGTCTTCCTGGAGTTTCAAGCAATCAATCCTATGTTTTTTATTTTAATTGTCTTTAAAATGTCAATGACTCAAAATCTTCAGAAAATCTTCATTGTCGCTCATTTTCACACACTCTAATGTTTGGGTTTACGCTGTCATTTATTCTGACAAAAATGTTTCATTTTTTGTCGCTTGGGATCGGTAGCCAGTACCGACATGTCATGATCTAAATGTCATATCAATTAATTCATAGCATCCATACATTTGTACACAAACTCGTCATTATGTGTTGGTTAGCCGCTGTGAATAAGAGCGAATGGTGTTGTGTGTGTATGTGTATGTATGAGAACACATTACTGTGTGTTTCAGAGCGTGACCAATCTTCTCATAGTTCCACATATCATTTTGCATTAGTGCATTAGGTTATGCTATCTGCCTCTGTAGCTGACACATTAATACAGTGTGTATGGCCTGTGCACCTCATTCCTTATAGTGGAGGGAATGATGTCATACACACACAGGTATTAGTCAGCTCGGAGGTGGAAACCCTGGACAGCCTGGGATGTTCATTGTCGTCTTTTGACCATAAGCGATGCAAAAACTGAGAAAAAAAAGAA
This sequence comes from Amniataba percoides, assembly GCA_037176925.1. NCBI lineage: Eukaryota > Metazoa > Chordata > Actinopteri > Centrarchiformes > Terapontidae > Amniataba > Amniataba percoides. The sequence goes on from JBAJHX010000040.1 coordinate 16,177,012, forward strand.
AACTTTGGCAGGCAGAGGAAATATTGGTTTGGTTTATTTTCTTTTTACTTCACTTTTGACTTTGGTTCTGTTCATTTAAATTCAGTTTAGTTTTTTTTTTTTCCTGGTTCAGTTTATTTGCACAGGGATACACAGAGGTGAGAAATGAAACAATGGTAAGTAATAACAACCTTGGAAAATAGATTTATCACTTAAACAGGATAGGGAGAGGGAGAGAGAGAGAAATGGCCTTATTGGAAGTGCATTGTGTCATGGTGTCATAAATATTCAGTTTTCAAGTGGGCCAGCGTTTCTCTCTCTCTCTCTCTCTCTCTCTCTCTCTCTCGGGTCGCTGTCTTGTGCGTTTCCTGCATAAATCACTTGAGTGGATTCGAGTTCACACTATTCGAGTATGTTACAGTTGGCATGCAAACAGGGGCTGCCTCTGCGAGTGCATCCCGCCTGGAGGCTGATCTGCGGTGTTTGTTTGTGCGTGTGCAAACCTAAAGCATCTGTGCATAATGTACATAAACCCATAAACTGTGCACGTGCGTGAACGCGTGTGTCCCACCGCTCGCGTTCATGCGCACACTTTTACTTACATCGCATGTGTGGCGTGTGTCCTAAATATTACGGCAGGAAATCCTTAAAAAGAGATCACTTCCCTGACACTTTCCCCATGTGGCGCAGCTTGTCGTGAGACCCAGTTCTGTTAGCGAGGAGACAGATTGCTGCAGCTCCACTTCCCATAATCCCACTGTCACTTACGCCGTTTAAGACGAGTCCTGCGTGTTATCGTATGTACTCTCAAAGGCATTCTGCTGCACTTCTCTTTCTGGATAAATATAACCAAAAAGTTAATGTTAACATGTTTCAACAATTCCCAAACAGTTTGACAATGTAGCAGGTCTATTTGTCAGGCTCATCCTTTGGACTATAATATAACTTCATAGATCAGGTTCTTCACCAGTCTGAATTTACACTGAACTGACTATCAAGGCCTCAGTTTGCCGCTCTGCTGTCTCTCCTTTATAAAACTGAGCAGCTTTGGCCGGGTTTGTGATGTTTGGTGTTGCATTCACTGACCTCCTGTACCTCTCAGATCTCACATTACTGTGAGCAAATCATAAAATGATATTTTGCTGTAGCTGCAGGCACATCTGTGGCTGTGATTAAGCAATTTAGAGTCCATAAGTGATCTTTTAATCCATATCTTTTAATCTATTTTTAAATCATGTAATTAAGCTATTAGGCTAAAGACTAAATTGATCAACAGGTGGTGAATTTAACATGTTTTTATTTGTGTAGAAAGGAATTTGACGACTTTTTGACATTTTAACTAACAAACCATCATATGAACATGCCTTGATTCTTGCTTTAATTTTCTTTTCTAAACATAATTATGTATATGTTGTACATTTAGTTCAAGTAAAATTTTATATTTGCCATTCTTTAGAAAATGACGACTTCTCAAAATATTGATCAAAGGCTCCAGGTACTCGTGTTCAGTATTTTACATTTTATTATAATGGTAACTAGGTGTGAACAATTAACAATAACAATTCTGCATGTATCATCTAGAGGAAAGTTCCCGATTGTAGAGGGGAATCAAAAGTCAGAGGAAGAAGCCAGAAGCGGGATTGGAGCTGGAAGACGAGACTTTTGGATAATCCGAGATAATCCCTGGGGCGGAATCTCGGTCAAAAAAGCAACATATGGCGTCAGACAAAAAGAGTGTGAAGGCAAGCGGGAGGGCAACTTCACAGCCGCGGTTCAGGCTGGGGCAGACAAAATCAGCTGTCAGCTTTACAAGTCTGCCGCCAGTCAAAAGTTCTCCAACCCCCTGACTCACAGCCAAGCCAGTGGTGACAATTTAAAAAGAAGGAAAATTCACCGCTCTCGAGTTCATTTCCGCTTCCAAGTTTAGGCGAAATCAAAAACTTTTCCACGCCATAAGTCGCGGTGAGTCAGGATAAAGTCACTCTGGCAAACTCTCAAGTCAATCAAACACAAATCGATGCGTGATGAGGGGAAATTATGAGACTTCAGTGGTAATTGACTTGATTGATTAGAGGGATCCTGCCGTTGAGCGGGGTGAGAGCGACAGAACATCTGCGCCGCAGCCACCCGCTTTTTCATCAAGAGAAATAGAGGACGTCCCTTCATCCTTCATCTTTCAGGAAGCAGGGAGCGCAGGCGAAGACAAAGAAAGCGCCACAGGACAGCTGGACGGGACCTGAGATAGAGAGAGAGAGGATGAAAGAAGACTTTAAAGATGGTGGAGAGCCTTCGAAGATCGCACTTCCCGTCGGTTTTTCCTTTTTAAAACAAGTATGTGGGTGTTGAGTGTGCATGCAACAACCGCCTCATTATTTGTTTCCCCATCAGGGTCACATCTCAGAAACCGTCTTCCTCCGCCCACTCATGTTCTATAGTCATTAGCGCCAAACATTACACCATATACACAACTCATTTACACCACACACACCTATATGAAACTCCGCTTTTCACCTTTTGTCTCTCTGAATGGCACTCTCCTCCTTCCTTTCCGTTCTCTCACGCCCTGCCTCACGGGGAGACCTTCCCTCCGCTAATCCCGCGGACTGTTCAAAATCGCCCGCCCGCTCCGATTCCCTGCGCGAGATTAAGACGGACCTCGTCTCATTAGTGCCTCATTAACACATCAGATAGCGGGCTTAACAGATCGTCGGAGAGGAGGGGTGGGGAGAAGGAGGACGTTCAAAAAAGAGGAGTGGTTGATGGGGGGTGGAAAAGAGCAAAGGAGCTTATGGAGAGATTGATGCATCTGTTGCGAATTCAAAAAATATGCTTGAGGAGCCTTGTTATTCTCGGGCTGCGAGCTTTATTGGGAGTTTGTGGCCGCGCTGAGCTTCAAGCAGAGAGAGAGAAACATGAACAGAAATTAGAGACTGCCAGGAAGCGAGGGATGGAGGGCACGTGGAGTCTGGGAATAACATGGGATTTATTTATTGTCTGAACTATTCTCAGGCGGCCGGATAGTTTATAGGTAGCGAGCGACTGCAGAGAGGACTCGTTGGTTTGCGTCCCTCCTTCAGCCAATCAGTGGTAGCGTCACTTCTAATCATGTCTGCCACTGAGACATCTGGGATCCCAAAGCAATTAGTAGGTATGTTTACATGAAATTAAAGACAGGCATAACTGGATTAGCTACCTGACATGATTAAGCAGCGGTCACATTTTTGCATTGGATTAGCTGTTGTGTGCAAAACATGACCACCTTTACAAATTACATATTAATTAGACAGGAGTTAAGGAATTTAAGCGTTTCCGTCTTAGAGCTTCGTGTCTGTATTCCTTGAAATTCAATTAATATGGGAAGATGTGGAACCATGTCACCCCTTTAGACCTGTTTTGCGAAATCTAACTAGTATATCTACAACTGCTTTGTAGTTACTTATATGTTTTGGCCCTGATTACAATCACTTTTAATTACAATCACATTTTTTTCAAATGCAAGAAATGGTTGGTAGATGTTTGGATGGTTGGGTGAGTGCATAAAACAGTGACGCTCACCGTGTTTGTGGGCAAAGCTGTGAAACCTTGACATAAGTGGGTTTGATTTTTATACTTTGAGAGCGCGAGGGCTTGTATAAACATTTTGATATGAAGTATGTGTGAAGGGAATGAAAATTGCAGGGCTGAGCACATTCATTTCTAAATAAAAGCTCCTCAATTTGTTGATTTTTATCACCCGCTGTGGAAGATCACATACAGAAAGATTCTGATATCTGAAAAACAGTTTTAAAGTTCAAACTGTGTTGGTGTAAAGTGAAGGCCAAATGAAGCTAGCCAGCACACTAATAAGTTATTTTGCGTATTTCTGCTCTGTCGATAAAAACAGGTCGTAATAACTAAACTCACTGTGCCCAGGCTGAAGTGAGAAAAGGGAACATCTGAGCTGCAGTAGCACTGGTCAGCAAAAAGGGATCAGAAATTGAGCGCAATCCACGAAGTGAGCAACTGTCCATGTGCCTGCTTTTGTCAATGAAGCTCCTCAGATGCAGCCCTACCGCCTGTAACATATTCAGCTGAGTACCCCCCACTGCAGCCCTGCAGGCTTACTCCCTCCCAATTTAAACAAATCTTTCCCTTGTGCAATTAGTCGCAGAGGCCTAATTCCTGTGTCCTCAGCTCCCACTGCCAACCCATTAACCCACAGGCCATCGCTGTGGCCAATATAAGTCAGCAGGCCGCAGCCCGCAGGCTTAACATAGAATAAATCCCCAACATATCAATGCGGTTTAAGCTGAGCAGGCGGATATATCTGCTGCCGCTGTAGGGGGTCGGGCTGGGCTGGCAGGATGCCAGCTGGGACAGTCAAAACTATTAATGCAGAAGTCATGATACGCATGACACATTCTCAGGCGATGTAAGAGTATTGTTTCGTGACCAACATCAGTTACTGTGGTACTGGAACAATTAGTCAACTGACTGAAAACCTACTCAGAGAAAAACAATGCTCCAATAATAGTTTAATAACCTCGGCACGGAAGATCTGTCTTTGCTTCCAAAACCAAAAAAACAAAGTAAGAAATGGATAAACAGAAAGAAATGGATTACACAGTGTGTTTACCGGCTTCAACATAAGGTGAATAGGAAGACTGCATCATTTAAAAACAACACTCGAGTGTAGGATTATAGGTTGTGTTATAAAACGCTCTTTTCACAACTCGCCCACTGTGTGGTATTTCCTGTGTGAAAGCAAGCCCTCAGTGCAATCTGAATTTTGGGCAACATTAGCATCTCTGTCCTGCTCTTTATTGGGTTTCAGGAAGTTTACGCTCCAGACAGACTCATTATGCAAGATAGTGTTACGTTTGCCAAACACACTCCTATAGTCCTCATGAGCCTCTGGAAAAAAAAACACTTTGAAAACAGGAACAGGTTTAAGCTATGCAGTGAGGAAGTGCTACGTTAGTCTGAAATAACATCTGATCTTACACTTCTCCTACTCATCCTACTATTCATATTCTGGGACTAACCACCTCCAGACCAATGTTGTTCATGTCTGTACATGTCTACATGGTTCATCATCCACTGAGGATGGTACCAAGGAAGTTCTCGCCTCCAGTTTTTAGCACAATATCACATAAGAGCATACGTAAGAACCTTTTTACAAGATTCTTACCTGAATACAAAGTGAAGTTTTTAAAGATTTCATTTCATTATCTAAACACATCGGCTAGTTACTGCAGATCGGCTATAAATCAGCTGCAGATGAGGAGCCTGCTTTTCCTGCATCTGTCTGAAATCAAAGCTTAATTGTTTTAAAGTTCACTAAGAAGTTTCAGTGGTAACTGTGGGCATTATCACTTTCAGCTGCACGTGTGCCATCTGCAAAGAGGAAGCTCGAGAGGCGAAGCAACAGTTAATGTGCAGGAGTCTCCACCAAGCAAAAGTTTTCATCAGTGTAAATCGAGAATGTTTGAGTTTGGGACTTTTTATCAGATAAAACAAGCTCTATATATGATGACTCACGGCTTAATGGCATCTTCATGACTTCGTGGTTATTTGCAGGGCTACATTTCTGTTTAATGCAGTGAATGTTCATCTGAATTCAATGAATCTTACTCTTTTAGCCGTATCTCAAGTGTGCTTTCTGCCGCTTCCGTGTTGCGCCTGCACAAGCTGCCAAAGATAAATGCCGCTCTCCACCACTTCCCCCGATAAAGCGCTGCCAACGTTGTCATTATTGACGACTGCGGAACACTTTGTGTCTTATTAAACTGAAGTAGTTACTCAAACTGGTGGACACCCACAGTCCTCTCCTCTCCCAGTTAGACAAACAACTCAAGTTAACGCTGGTTCTATAGGACAGGGCAGTAAAGTAAATTATAGCGAATAATCACACGGTGCCAGCAGCAGTACAATAACTGCCAGGCTGCCTTGATTTCTGCTGCACCTGTTATTGAATAATGACAGAACTAAACGCAAGTTCCACACCGGCCACAATTTATCATCGCTCATCGACAGCCAGCTCACAGAGAGAGAGGGCGGAAAGAGGGAGAGAGCGAATGAAAGAGGGAGAGGAAGGTGAAGAGAGAAATGCAGAGGCATGAATAATGGAGGGAGTGTGGTGTGTGTATTCCCAGCGCTCGCAGAATTACTCTCACTTTGCAGCATTTAATCAATGACTCTCCCTCTATATTTTAAATCCCTCTCTCCTCCCCTCCCTCCCTCACTCCCTCTATCGCAGTTTTCATTTCACAGTGGGGTCATTTGAGTAGCAAAATGCTGTAATATGACAGCCACACACACACATAAGCATACATATAGAGATATACAGAAACTCAGAGAGAGGAGGGGTGGAGGAGGTAATAACGTCTCAACTCTGAGAGATGACTTTCTGCTCCTTTAAAATCCTCAGACGCAACTCTCTCCCCACCTTCCCACCGCCACTTACGGGAATGCAAACTCCGTCTCCAGACAGGATCATTTACTATACCTTTTTTTTTTTCATACCTGATCAATTCTTTGGTTGTTTGTTTCTTTGCTTTGGTGGTTCTGCTTTGTTAAGACAGTGATCTGTTACCAAAATGACACAAGAGGATTCGTCTCCCGGCCCCCATCGGCAGCTGCAGATTCTCGTCCTTGTACAAGAAAATGAAGGAGAGGCGCCTTCGCCGAGAGCATTGTACTGTCAAAGACCAATAACAACAACAGTAACAACTGTGAGTGAAGATTTATACCTCAGTTTTCTATGCTAGATTTATTCTGTTGAATCAGTTGAAAGTAGTAAAGCTTCATCCTGCCTACTCAAGTGTCAAATAATTAGCACTAACGAGACGCCAAATGAAGAAAAAGAGGTGATAAAAGTTTGAGACAAATGCAGCAGACACTTCCTGCTGCTTTATCACCGGATGTTGCACCTTTCTGACCTCAGACAAGAAGGCTGTGCCCGATAATTTCTGTAACTTTCCACATTCACGCCCACTTCACTGTGAGCGGTCAGCTGAGGGAAGGTCAGAAAGGACAGCTAATGACTGTTGACAGGTTTTTTTTTTGTCAGTTTAACTCAGAAGTTAGCAGTGCGAGACATGGCATAAATAAAGACAAGAATGAGCCATAAGAGCGATCATCCCAAATTATTACAAGCAAAAAGCATGTAGTATACATTCATCTCCTCCAGCTTACGCCGTGCTGACTGGGACGAGGCCATGCAGAGTTCAGAGAAGAGTCAGCTGCTGCAGCTGCTGCTGCGTTTCCTTGGCAAGACAGAGATCTCCTGCACTGCCAGAGACTAAATTAACAAGGCCTCCCGTAATTAAGCAAGTTTATTGGCCCCCGGGGAGTCCCTTCTCCTCATACAATTCCCATTCAGCCTTGTTTATATCCCTTCCTTCTTCCTCTATTTCCTTCAGCCAGGGAGCAGTGTGCAATCTTTATCATGATTACACATAAAGAAGTGCTTTTCTGTGCGCGCTGCTAAGTGTGGACACACATCCTTCAAGCCCAGAGATCCCACACGCACACAAACGCTGCCGACAGGAAATGCTACTTAATCGTCCAAGACGTTTGCAATTGCATATCAGTACAAATGTACACAAATGTGTTTGCTCAAAATCCAAGACAAACATGCATAGATGATGAAAAACACACTCACACGGCAGTCGTCAAACACTCTGTCCACACAGTCCTTTGTAGCACACACACACACTCATTACACATTACACACATATATATGCAGGTGCACATGAGGGAGAAGACAACATTGGCTAATGATGTGCATCAGATCGCTTCAAAGGTTTGGACACGAGTCTGAACCACACATCTGTCATCCCACACGTCTCTGTTTTTCTTCCCCTTTCAATTATATATTTATCTTTGTAGTGGCTGAGTGATGCGTTGAGCCCCGATCTGCTACTGATCCCAGCCCAGATCCGACAGAAATAGAACATCCTCCTTATCCCACTATCACCCCCCCTCCAACCCCCACCCTCCATCCTCCCCTGAGGCTTATGCAAATACTTTTCCTGTGATTTCACTCCCCTTTCTTGGTCAGGTAAAGTGCTTTTTCTCCCTCGATTCCGTTGGCGACGAGATGACAGGCTGAAAACGGGTAAACAACTGAAAAAGTAAAAAAAAAAAAAAAAGGAACAAACAAAACGCATGCAAGAGGGAGGAAAAGATAGAAAGATAGAAAACGGGGGCGAGAGCATCGAAGAGAAGAGACCGAGAGCTCACAGAGGAGGATGCACATCAAGGGAGGTGTCGCTCTTTAATCAAATCTTAGCTGGAGGTTGATTTGATGTTTGCGATATTACTTTTACTGATTTTTCCTTATGTGAGTGGATCCTCTTGGGGTGGGGAGGCTCTTTGCATGGATCCAAATATAAAAATCAAATGAAAAGCAAAATGAAGACAGATTGGTTTCTGCTATGGTGGTCTTGCAGAATGAGTAAACACCATCATAAAGAGTCATCATTTATCTATTACAGTCCATCATGATGTCTTTATTTGACAGAAACAGTCAATCTTCAAACTTTGCACAAGCCTTGACACCGGTAGTGGTAAAAGAGTGAAGACCAGAAGAAATGGATTGTTGCCAGATTTCTAATGAGCTCAGTAAAGGGACACCCAAGAAAGCTGATTCTAATGAAAACTAAAATGAATTTACGGCTGAAAGCAGCAGCGAGTTTGACTAAAATTAGATGGCTGGTCGAAGAGAAAAGTATGTCAGCTGAGGCAGCTGCAGAGAGGGAAAAAAATCTAAATTAACACATTAAAGTTATAATCCTTTAAGAGCTTCACGAAATCAAACCACATACATCTATGGTGTGCATTTTCTGCAGTGACCATTAAATGTATTCACATTAAGAAATTTTCATTTTCAGTTGTTGCAGACTCCATTGGATGACACACCCATGCCAGATTGCCTTGCATAAGCACCAGGGATTCACATTAGAACAATGAATGTATGTAATCCAGTGCAATTTTATGTCATTGATAACATCTTAATGCCGCTGTGTCACATTAAAAGCCTTCAGCTGACGAAACGCATCACTGGGATTAGCGCATCTGCAAAAACAAGACGATGGCCATCCTGTGCACGCTGTCGTCCGGGCGTCAGGTCGGTGTCCCGCCGGCAGCGCTGGAACGAGAAGGGGAGCCGGCCACGGCGATCTGTTAGATGAAAAGTTGATGACAGGCCGCACGCTGCCAACTCCCCGGCGAGGAAGCCAACTTCACAGTGCCCCGCTGCTAGTGTGGAAAACTACTCAGATCAAATCACAGGAGTGAAATAAAACATTAACCTTTGGGCACTCTTGAACTCCCACTTAGCTTTATTACCTCCGAAATAAAGTTTTAAGGAACTAATGATTTTTGTAACACATTTTTTAAACACGGGTTTGTCTATTTCTGGAGCAAATTATTCTTCAAAGAAACTAATGCAAGAGCAAAGACAGTGAATTTGTTAATGAAATAAACTGTGAGGAAAAACACCATACAGGGGACGTGTTAATTGGCCCCAAAGACTCAACCCAGGTGGCAGGTGTCGTATCCACAAACGCGCTCAAACACGTGGGCATGCTGACAGTTTCATCAGCCGTCACACACATTTTCACATCCCGCTTGCTCACTTTTTTCTACACACGTTTTTCTTTTATGACACATTTTATCTACCCACCCACAGACAAAAAAACAAAACAAAACACACAGGCTTGCACAGTTTTTACAGCGCAGCCCTACACAGCCTTGATTTGTCAGGAAAATGCGATTACGGGGACAGAGAGTGAGAAAGTAACCGAGATCGGACTTACAGAGAAGCACTGACAAGGTAAAGGAGAAAAACGATAGGCGGGGAGGAGTGAAAACAGAGAGAGCAAGACAAGAAAAAAAAAAAGAAGGGGAGCCCCACAGGCTACATGGCGTCCTCATCCTGAGGATTAGTGAAAATCTGACAGGTCGCCATGAAAACAGAGCTGGGACTGCAGCGGGCGACAGAATGAAACAGGGAAACGAGTGCGGGGGCTCCGGGTACAGTACGCTGCCAGGCAGACGAAACACACACCTACACACACGCCAGCTAAAGACATGTCAGCTGAGTAATGCCGTACCTGTGGCACTGAAATCCATAAAAAGGGCACGATGCAGCGCAGACAAGATGAAAACATTTCCAGTTAAAGAGGGTGGGGGGGGGCGGGTTCGTACTGAGGCCAGGTGCAGGGCCTGAAGGAGCGAATGTTGGGGGACAGCGAAAGGGACAAAACACCGCTGATGCATGTGATCTCATGGCTTGTCTGTTTGCATCACATTGTCACAAAGCCAGAACAGAGTGTGACTCAACAGACGCAGGCCGCTGAGATAAACCCCCCCACTGGCCGGCCGGCAATTGCATCATTCCTTACAGACATCATACGTATTTGAAACTAAGCCGCGCAGAAATAAAATCAAGTAGCTATAAAATCAAATATCCATCCATTTTTGGAGCAGCAACGTCACTTAGACACCCTAAAAAGTCCTCCAACCTTTTCTATCCATCAGCTGTGTTCTTTCTTTGTTACCTTCCTCACACTGGTTTTAGTGTGTAACCCACCTTTTAGCGCTACACCTCTCTGCTCCTGCAATCCATTTGCCCACCACACCAGGTTGTAGTCTGTGTCAGGTATCTTCTCATTTTCTGCTGGGAGTTTTGAGGCGTAATTCACATAAAAGCATGTATTTGTGACATTGATGGCCGCTGTGATGCACCAACGCTCACCACGCAGCAATTTCTTGCCTGTGACACCTGTCTCTCCGGTCAGGATTCAGGATCCTCAGCCACCATTAGAGGTGTTAGAAGAAATCTCAAACAGAAAATCTTCAGGCTGGTCAAAGTGTATAGAGTCGCTCAATGAAAAAACAATGTTTTTACAGCCAAACTTACTTTCCAAACTGAAAGCACCACTGTCAGCTGAGACAATGAAAGAAACAGAAACATGATGATGCTCTTATGATGCACTCTGCATAAGATAAAGCATAAAGCAGGCCATTGCTATTAACCTTATAATCAATGCTTAAATAGTCTTTGCACTGGCCTGATTGGACCCATTCCAACGGGCAACAGACTGAACTTAGTTTCTGAGGGGAAAAACAGAGGAAAGCACACTGCAGCCTTTATTCATGCAAACGTTTCAACACTACTGTGCCTTCATCAGGGTCGAAAAGGTGTTTCAGCTGCTCATTGCATGAAGAGAAAAAGCATTTCCTGAAACTGTGTTCTGAAAGAGGGTCATAACATCACAGCTTTGTGAACGTATATCCGGTCACTTTTTGATACTTTGCTTAAAGTTTGACATTTTGAGACATACACTAAATGACAAATGGTCTATACAGCCTACATACTGAAAGCAGCAGGCTCAAGGTGTAGGTAAGCAACATTTTATCAGCGCTCAGAGCCCAAAACACAATTACTGTAGTTACTTACCAAAAAATAAGGAAACAGGCATGTAGTGCATTTATAACTGTCTGTACTTATAAGTGTAAATATAGATGTCTATAAAGATTAAAATAGTACCATATCTGTCTGTCAGACAGGCGCAAGACAAATGTAAGATAAAAAACTGAATAACGATGTTGGCAAGTTGTTAGGTGACAAGATTGATGCCACCCTCATTCCTGTGTTTCATATACAGAGCCACAGCCGAAAAAGTCAACGCTACCATAAAAACTGAAAGCAGGGGGAAACTGCAAACCAAGCTCTTTTCTTTTTCAAAGTTCAAAAATACACCCACCACCTACTCCAAAGCTGACTAATGGCATCTTGTTTACTTGGACTTTACAGAAAACAGGGGATGTTAAAAACAATCTCATTGTAATGACAAAACTCCAGCTGTGTCTGATGAACTGAAGGAAATGCTTAAAACCAGCAGGGTGATTTATAATTTTCACAGCACGTGACACCTGTATCTGTTTGTATTTAACTGAACTTGACTCCACAATTGCAGATCTAACCTAAATTTTTCACTTTGAAACTACCTCGTTTCAATTTCCTCTTGGGCCGTCTAATCGTCTGGGGGGGATCCAAAAAGTATTTCTGAAAAACTCCTTTCGTGGATGAAGCAACAATGCGGCGCCATGTGTGGCAACGTCATAAACCACCAGGAAATATTACTGAAAAACCAAAAGACTTCATGAAACTAATTTGAAAAGACAACGTGTTAATTTGAGTTGGTGTGAGTCCAAAACAGAAGCATGAAAATGCATGAAAATTGTGTGTGTGTGTGTGTGTGTGTGTGTCAATCTTTGGTGGCTTCCTCGTAAACAGTGCTTTGTTTAAACCTCCTCATTTGACTTAATCCTCGCTGTGTCGCATGGGGCTAAATGAGAAAAGAAGAGGTAAAACTGAGGCTATGAAACAAGTTTCTGGCAGATAAAAATGAGATAAGTGCTTTTTTGCTGAGGGAGGGATTAGTTTAGAGACACATGCAGGTAAAGGTTTCCTCTCATCTGTCTTGGCAGTTTCTCCCCCTTCTTTTTTTCCCTTTTCTGCTCCTGTGACCTTTTGGTGAACTCTTTCCCTCCCCTCTCTTCTGAGCGGAGGAGGAAAGGGAGGAAAATAAGACTTTCAGACTCTCTGGTTGTCTTTTTTTCATTCCTCTCTCATCCTCTCTGAGCCTCGCAGGCCGAGCTCACTTTCCCTCATCAGCGGACGGGTCCGGTCTCTTCCCTCCTCCTTAATCTACCATCCGCTCCTTCTCCTCTTTCCTCCTCTTTGCTCATTTTGCCTCTTTATCTCCTCTTACGTACCCCCCTCCTTCTCCATCTGCTCATTTCCCCCTCATTTTCACCCACTTCCTCCTCTCATCGCTCACCACCTCGCTCAGAAAACGCGCCTGGAAATGAGATGATGTAAGGAAGCGCTCAGCTTCTGCAACTCGAACCCAAACAGCGATTCCTATATTTCATTATTAAGTCTAGACATCCAGCGCGCGTAGATCCGGGGCGCGGCGAACTTCTGCAGATATGCCTCAAATACCCCCGAGCCGATGGCGGGGTATATTCAAAGATCAGTTGCAGCCCCTTTCTACTAACCCGATATGTGAGAAAAGTAGAGCTGATCACCCCTGAGATATGTCTCCAAGTTAATGTGTCTGTTCCTCCATCTTCACCGGCAGAAAAGACAACTGGTGGGAAAAAAAATCCTTTTAAAATTCGCCTCATTGTGAAGATTTTCCTCTGACGTGTGGAGGCAGATCTGCTCCCTCGATGCTCCGCAGTTATCCCTCCGACGCTTTAATGTTTTGAAGGCTTGACAGAATTGCCGCTGATTAGCAGCACCTCCGTATTGGTTCGCCGCCGTTGTTGTTGTTGTCATTAGGCCATGTGAATATTTTTATTGTTTATCTCTCGGTGCCTCATAGATTTGAGTAATGGAGAAGTGGCCAAGATTAATAAAAAAATAAATAAATGAGTGTCAGAGGAGTGGGGAACAAATGATGAAATAGTGCTTTTATTGTTTCCGGGCACAAGGCTCTCGCCTCCTGTCGCCGTACAGCCGAGGCTGAGATGGTTTCAGTGGAAAATTAGGCGTCTCTAATGCCAGCTAAGCTCTTAAGCCGCTCAATTCTGACACTTTCGTTACCTTGGCTTTTCCTCTCTCTCACTCCCTCTTTCCCTTTGTTTCCCCGTCGCTCGCTGCTCCTCGTCTTTGCCTTTCTTTTTCTTTCATTTGGTCTTCTGTATCTCTCTCACTTCCTCTCTCTCCTCTCCTTCCTGTCTGCTATCTCTATCTTCGCTGCCCGCCGAGAGTTGCATTGTTGCGGTCGGCGGCTGCGAGTTCGAGGAGAGGAGCACGGTCAGGCCGAGGCAGCCATCCAACACGCGGCGCCCGAATAAAGCCGCTTTCACCAAAGTCCCAAGACCTCGTCTTTCAGAGGCAGTCGCATCTTTGTGAGGATCTTCATCGACTTCTTTTATTCCCAACAAACACCGGCGGATTTAACTGGGTCATGTTTGGGCACCGCTGAATTAGGCCCTCGTGAGTTTGTGTTTGTCAAAGAGGAGACAACAGCTCTGCAGCCACTCGAAGGGGGAGAAAGTTCCCGCCGATTTCAGTCTCGAGGCAAAGCTGTCGTAAAGAAAGAAAAAAAAAGACGACAATAATCCAAACTCAGTCTGGAGCGATATTAAATTCCCCCAATTCAAACTCTATTGCCTTTCTGCCAAAACACACGGAGAAGGTGATAAGCTGGATGGTTCATTATGTTCATTTACAGCTATTATGTTCTTGCTTTCGGACGTGGCACATCTGGTGCCTTGTTGAGAAAGCAATGACGCCGATGTCTACGGCAGCGATGGGAAATGCTCATTACTCGAGCTTGAAACAAAGATTCAAAATACTTCACATTAACCTTGTTTTCTGTTCATTTTTAAAGGTTTGTCAGAAGACCTGATGAAACAGGTGAAACAAGAGACAGACATCTCTGAATATTTACATGTACATATTTACATATCCACTTAACTTTTTATTAAAATTGTTCATCCCTGCAGAATTATTGTTGTTTTCTCCAACATAATACAATATCATTATATTAATATACAATATAATATGTTTACATGTTTTTGATTGCAGTTTTAAACGTAAATATCTCACAAACATAAGCTGCCTACATGCATCACTGCACTCTCACTAATCACTATAGTTACACTACACATAATAGTTTAATTATGTTTGAGTGGCTGTTACTTTATCTTTATTTTCTTCATATTCCTTTTGTGTACACACACCTGGCCAATAAAGCAGACTGAGTTGGTACAAACTGTTTTTTCAAAAAAGCCACAACATTAAAAAACTCTTTCAATATGTTAATGGAAAAAACAAATTCACAGCAACCACGAAAACCAATGAAGATCTTCAGAAAAATATTCATTATAAGAGAAGGCTGAAATAAAACATTAAAAATAAGAGATAAAAATGTTCTTTTTTGATACCACCACTAACTTCTGCGTCGTTCCTGACATGAACAGGGCGCTCAGAACGTGAAGTGTGTGTGTGTCCAAGTATGCGACGGAGAGAACGTGTGAAGGAGACATGGACTATCGGGTGGTAGGAGCAGAAAAAAAAAACACAGCAGCAACAGTAAACAGAATTGAGTTGAGAGAGATAGAGAAAAAAGGGATGGAGTCCAGCTTACGGATGAGAAAAACTCCTTTTCATGTTACGGTGTTTCATTTCCTTTCAGGCGGCAACAAAGCATCAAAAGAGAGAGAAGGTGAGAAGAGAGAGAGAGAGAGAGAGAGGGAGGAATCTGAATGAAAATGAGTGGACACGTTAAGGAGAGGAAGCTGTTTTATCACAAGCTCTCCCAAGGGTCCTTCTTCCTCCGTCGCTCGTCACCTTATGGCTGAGCGCGGGAATTTTAGTGAGCTCTGGGGGGAATGCATTCCTTGGTCACACACACACACACACACACACACACACAGAGGAAAGAGATGACATACAGCACCCAGAGCTGTGCAGAATCCCGTTCAAAGGCTCCATATGATTCTCCTTCACACAGGACGGGGAAAAGGAGAGCGGGCCGAGAGCCTCAAAGCTCTCCTCCCCTCCTCCCCCGAGGAGCCGAATAAATGGATGGATGGAAGGACAGAGGGGGAGATGAAGGCGGGATAAAGACGAACAGAGGGAGGACAGGAGCATCAAACCGGGGCTGCCGGCGGTGCGAGGTGCATAGGAATTTAGGCGCTGAAAGAGAGAGGGAAGGAGAGGTCAAGAAGACAGAGAGAACTGGAAAAAGAGAGGGATAGAGGCGGACGGGTTTACGGAAACATGAGCCGGATGAGTATGTATCCACCTGTCGAGGGAGTCGTGTGGAAACCTTTGAAATTTGCAAAAAAAACATAAAATTTATTTGGGGTTTTAGCAAGCAAAAAAAAAAAGCTTCCAGAATGACAAAAGGAATATTTGGATAATACATGCCATCCAAACACAGAAACAAAGAACTGTAAGTGATTCCTTCAATGCAGCAACTTTGGCAGATTTAAAAAGCAGCGACAGAGCGTGTGATGTTTCAAACACATTTCAAGGACATCAAAACCACTTTTGAGCAGTTTATAAAGGCACTTTAGCAATTTGTCATCCCTGTCATACAGGTGCCTCATAATTTACCACGAAAATGTGTTTTCATCCACACATCCAAAACCGTAAATCAATTAATTAAAATTTTCTCTTTAATTTCTTATTAATTTTTACAGAACAAATTCACCCGAAAAGAATGTAAAAACTTTTGTGTTTAATTTTCCCAAGTCCATTTCCATTCAGCGTCTCTCAATGTACTTAATAATTTCTGAAAAATAATTGGAAGGAACACGAACTACACAAAGATAAAGATAAAAAGGATGTTGCTAAAGCTGCTAATGTCTTCTGGCTGAAGAAGAGGAGCGAGAGATTAGTAAAAAATCAGCATGAATACGTCTGAACTCCGCGTGAACCCCCGACAGTACTGAGGCTGCGTCAGTGCTTTTCAAACATCCCCTCTCGGGACCCGGATTTCAAAAACACTTCTGCTCATGCCTCAAACTATTTTGAATCTTTTATTTTTGTCATCCTCTCTTGCTTCCTATCTTATCCAGACACCTGTAACGTGGGCTCGGCGGAGCGCGAGGGGGCGGGAAGACACACATGAATTCGGAAAAAGACGGAAAAAGACAGAAAAAGACGATGGCGTGACCTCTTGGCGAACCTCTGACAGCAGACAGACGTGGAGACAGAGAGACAAAGACATGACACAGGCAGACAGGTTGACACAGTCAAGTGGGATTATATCAGCTCTTTCTTTACTTTCACTGCAGGGTTCAAAAAGAATATTAAAAGATGTTTTTTCTTCTCTCAAAACTATTTTATTGTCTTTCTTTCTCCTTTTCCAACCTGTCATAACATATGTAACAAAGACTTAAACCCATCAAACACACACCTTTAACTCACTGTATGCACACACAACTCGCTGCTCTGACCTCTAACCGGATCGGACAAGCAACAGCTGGTTCGAGACAAAATGCTCCCCTTCACTAACACACACACACACACACAGTGGCGGTGGGTGAGCGTAGGCTAACTGCAGTAAATGAAGAGGAGGACGAACTGCAGTTGTTTGTCAGCACAGCTACAATTAAAGCTGTCAATAGTCATTACGGAAACCAACCCTGAACCAAAAAAAAAAAAAAACAAACACCCCAAACATTTACATGACACCACATCCCACAGGCCAAACACTCAGTCACACACACACACACGCCCACATAGTCGAACGCTCGTATCCCACCGGCCACACATGAACTCGCTCCGTGGTCAGACATAATTCGCCGTTTAGCAGCCTGGAAAAGCCGCTCAAATACATTTGCATCCCTCAGTGCGGTCTGGCAGGTTGATGAAGGAATTAACCCTTTAATGCCAAGCATATCGTAGATATCGTTGATGCGTGAGTTTTTGAGACCTCCACATCATCGGTGTGATGTTAATTTTCCTGAAAAACCTGAAGTATAACATCAAAATGGTGGAAAATACAAAATAGCAAAAATTATACAAATTAAAAATCATATATGCAAATTGATATTTCTTTTATTTATCAGGAGATTCAATAAACACTCTGGTGGTTTGGTCTCAATTACTAATGACGTAATGCTGTCGTGCTTCAACTGCTTGCACTGGATGTCTAATATTCATGGTCTTTCTTTATGTTTTTTTTAAGTAGTGTTTTTAAAGTTTCCCTCCTCTCAGAAATGTGTTTTTGTTTGATACTTTCTCAGATGTTTGACCTTCATAGACGTATGTGCAGACTTCGAGACCAGACGGCTGTTTTCACATTCACACGCTGGAGGGGGAAAGTTTCTCAGCGCTCATCTTAAATGTGAGTCTAAGTCAAGCACCTCCAAGCGCGGAGCCTCGAGTGCACGCTCACTGAGAGTTTACTTTTCAAGTAGTACGAGGCACCGTGTGTCTGGGAGTTTCAAAATTAATAATACTTGCATATTCATAGAGTCTGGACTTTTTAAAGAGGGAGAAGTAGGTTGAAGGAGCAGATTTCCATGTGTTTTAAAACGTGTCTAGAGGAGATCTTTAGATATTGATAGTGCAAGGACGAGACTGGAAATATAGGAGGAGAGACAGGTATATGGTTGAAATATAATTTGGGGATGTCACAGATACAACCAATTGTCCACCTGCAAAATCAAAACCAGCAAAGATGGGAAGAACAGGATAAAGGCTACAATGCTACGGCTATCATGGCACAATGGGTGATCTGCTGAAGAAGAGGCGCTGTTGGGCATGCACAAACATTAATGAAGGTAAATGAGGCCCAGGTGAGCAGGTAAGTGATGTTCATGTGACTGGAGAACAGCAGGAAAGCTTAGGACTGCTGCTGGGCAGAGAGGGAAAGGCATGGATGATGGGCAGGAAAGTGCACAAGTATATTCAGATGGAGACCTTGCAGTGAGAATTTCCTGCTATACAAATTAGTTGACTTGTTTAGGTTTTCTTTAGGTCTTTTGTTTGGATTTTGCGTGCTGTCCGCTTCATTGTAAATATAAATGCTTTAATAACGGCTGGAAAATGAACACTGGCACATTTACATGGTGGTCAACATGCATATGAAAAAAGTTTCATAGATGAAATAAAAATAATTGGTTGAAAACACGACTTGCTTGGCTGAAATTCAACTTTTCAGCTTATTTTTTATTTGGAAAAAACATCAAATCTTCCCAAAACTATTTGCCAAATTCCATCTTAAGCAGGAATGAATTCATTTATAAGAAATATGCCTACTTTTAATATTTTTTAAACAAAGTCTGGGAAAGCAAGTCACATTTCCATTAAATGTTTGCTCATCAAGTAGATTTTGTTCTCTGAATTCAGTTTTTATAATCAAATCTAATAATAAAACTGAGCTTATAAGTGTTACCTGGCTAAGTTTACCTGGTGAAAAAACACACACAAAAAAAACATGCACACACATACACACGTTTGAAAGCACATACATGGAGAGAGATCAGTATCTGCTTTTACATGAGCACACACACACACACACTTCCGACATAATCATACAGTCCCTTGGCTATAAAGCTAATGGGCGTCCTCAGTCTCCTCTACAAGCTGTCTGTGTTTTGCTACCAAGGGACATGATTAGCACGCACATGTGAGTTCACGGGCAAAAACACACACACACACCTCCTTACCACAGGGCACTGCTATCAGCCGCAGTCTAAATGCCAAGTCACCCAGCTAACCATGCAGAACTAACACTCTGATGCATGCGCTGACATACAGCTACCCACAACAAAACAGCATCTAAACACTTAATGCATATATGCAGCTATTAACATTTTATGTAACGTCACATACTCTCACTCTCTCTCTCTCTCACACACACACTGACTTTTGGTGTGGCCTATAGAGATGCAAGAACAGAGCGTACTAGAGATTAAAACATATCACAAACTCCTGGAAACAAGGCCAGTGCTTGTGCATGTGTATTTCAATGTGTGTGTGCGTGTCTTTGTGCTCAGATGAATATTAACAGTCCAGCAGGCTCCGGGCCAGAGGACGGAGCGGCGCTGAGGTGAGGCCAGGCCCGCCTGCCTGTGTGTGAGTGGACATGACAGCACAGGGCAGCAGCAGGGCGGTCTGCAGGAGGAGCAGAGGTGTGAATCTGGGCGTGTCTGAGTCTGGGACTACTTTATCTACATATTATTTTATTCCACCCTGAGCACCTGGCAGTAAGTCAGTGAAATATTATCACCTCACATTTTATGTTCATTTACCTGTTACTGTCAACCTGGCTGCTGTTCACATATTTCTGTCCATTATGACTATTGGTTGTAATAAAAATTCACCTCTGACCTTCATTGTGGAAACATATCAAACTATCTGCAAAAGTTAGAGTGGTAATGATTCCTATTAATATTAAGTTTTTTTGGAAAAACGTATGAGACTCGCTTTCCTCGCTTGCCCTAATAAATGTGTTTTTGTTTTTTTTTACGGAGTGGTCATTTCTAAATTGTTCACAAAAGAGATGATTGCCAGGATGTGTTGCACTAATGAGAAAGTACAGAGTATTTTGACCCAACGTATTGGACAAATGATGACACTTGTCTGTGGGATGACACTGAAAAGATCTCCAGAAAGAAATTTTGGTTTGAATCGATCAGTGTGAAGGGAAATGTTAAAAATAGAAAACATGGCTGCCTGGCTTCACCGGCATGATAAACTGCACGAGACCAAAATGTTGATTTGTACTCTGTTCACTTCCTGCAGCGCTGCAAATAGTAAAAGTGAGCAAAAGTATTTCAAGTCTGCCTCTGAAACGGCACATCGAAAATTAATCACCAAGGCCGAGATTCATAAATAAGTTCTTTGCGATGAATTTCTGTAGACAAACAGGCTATGATGAAATTTTATCATAAGGCTCATCTTTATAAATGAGGCCTCTGGCGCCCGAGTGTGAGACTCATTCCTAATGAGTCATAATGAGTGTCCTAATTTGTGGCGGTGCTGGTGAATCCAAATGTGAGTAACGCAACATAATATCAGCTATTTAGGGGAGGCTTTTATCCAAAGCACCTTGCATTACAGCGTGGATAAATATTTTTAGCATGAGTGGCCCCAGTGGGAATTAGAGAGGACCATTAAGAATGTGGGTCAGTGTTTGTTTTTCATGTAAATCCTTTTGATCAGAGAGAGAAGAAAAAATTAAACCGTAGTTAGTATTTAAGACCCTTTTATGTCAGTACGTAAGGTAAATGTTGTTATTGTTAAGTTTGCTGAGTGGAAATGGTTTATTTTCTGCAAAGGCGTTTCTGAAGGAGAGCAGAGCAGCAAAACTGGAGCCTCAAACGTTTAACCTCGCACTAACCTGAACTTTGAGAGTAACCTGCTGGAGTTTTCTTTTAAACAAACACAGCTCTGTTTACATTTAGTGTTTCCTGACAAAATGCATTCTGTGTATTACGTTAACGACAACAGCTTTAAACCACGTATATACAGGCCAGTCTCAGTTCAAATCAAAGGAGCACTTTAACATTATAAATTAGTTTTCTTTTAAAGCAAATATAATATATAAATTTGCTCCATTTGCTCCAAATTTGCTCCTCTATGATAATAAACTAAGGCTTTGGACTAGACAAATGAAGCAATTTGTTTAAGTTGCCTTGGGATTTTTTAAATACTGATGCACATTTTTCATGATTTTCTTAAAGTTTATTTACCAAACACTAGATTAATCCAGCGATTGACTAAATATTTCCAGCTTTTTGTCTGTTTTGTTTCTTATATTGTGTGTCATCTTTCTGTTTTATGGCTTACATGCACTAAATATTTGCATCATCGCCATCTGTTTCCTGCAGGAATGTGTAGTGCTTTGCCTGCAGGCTTGTGTGCATGCGATGTACGTGCATCCTCATACCGTATGTATGTTAGCAGCACATGTGAACAAAATAATACTCATCAAACACTCATTAAAACTGCAGCCCCACTGGGGGTCAAAAACTTTTAACCCTGCCCCCTCACACTTATCTGCCAGCACTGATGTATTTAAAATGTTCATTGCACATAGTTACACTCTATTTATAGTTCATATCTGTTCCCACACAGTTCAGCGCATCTTTAATTCTTCCCGTCTCTCTCTGTCTTTATCCATCCATCTCGAGTCAATGGGAGCACTATCTACTGTATATGTCATACTTTTCCTCTCATCTGTCATCTTATTGGAGACGTCTGCTGCCGATTCATCATCTGGGAGTCATCTGGTGCGCTGCTCAGAGGCCAGTGACACATTTCTTGTATGTGCTTAAGTTCTTGTCTATAAAAGGATTCTGATTCTCGCTTTTTGACTGCGAGACCGTTCATCTTGATCTTGGCACCACACTGTTATCTCACTAAAAAGACAACTTTACCACCAAGCTATTCAGTTATGTATTTATGCAGACCTGAATTACTTTTGCTGTGCACATATAGTGTTTTATAATATCACAAGGACAAGATTTACCATTTTTCTAATGGAAAGGCTGCAGGGAGGATTTAAAGAGAACATCAAGGTAACCCCAAAGAATAACACGATAGAAAGGTTTCACAAACAAAAATGGATTCACAAACCTAACAAAATAAACCGTTTGTATTAGAGCTTTTCATCGACTTGCTTTGGGATTCACAAATAGCAAGATTTTTATTTGATTGTTATTTTTTCAGTTCAATGCTGCTAAAACACAGTGGGCCATTACTGCCGCGTTAAGCTTTTAATGTTTCGTTTAACAAGCCTCAGGACCGGCGCAACCGTTTTTTTAACCCACTTTATCCTCGCCGGATCATTAAACGGTCAAAAGATTATCAGCGTAAACTCTGGGTCCTCTTATTTTCATTGGCCTTTTGGAGTCCAGGTGCAGACGTAAAGAGACCACAGCAGTAGTGATTAGGAATGCTTTAACATCAGACGGGGGAGAATACAAATCACCAGTCAGCCAACCCTTTAGGAGGCAACAGTAGTCGAGTGTAGACTGTCTGTAGGCAGCGAGCCAAACAATGCTGATGAGGCAGATGCTGGGAGTGTGTGTGTGTGAGAGAGAGAGAGAGAGAGAGAGAGAGAAGCTGAACACTGAAAAGAGGCCTACCAGGCTGATGTACACCAGACTTAGATGTACACTTCAATCCCAAATGTGCATATATGCTTGCAATTTTTGCAGAAATGCCAGCAAAAACATTTTTTTCTTTTGCAAGCAAGTCTAATACCTCAGATAGAGTCAAACAAAAACAAGATGCACTTGTAATCGCAGCACCTTAGAGGACAGTTTGCCGCAAGGAGAAAGACGGAGCAGTATCCAGTGAGGAAACGATGAATAAACTAGCCCGGGAAAGTCGTCGGATGCACAAATACTGACTCGTCACATGTTTTCTGTGCAGGTCGAGGAGCCATTTGCCAGCATTTCTGTGACGTTGAGGAGTCTCTGTGGTGCTGCAGCCTTTAAGCACATATATAATGCAAACACGGGCAGCTGTGTTGTCTGTTTCTCACTGCTCTGATCGACGCAGCACACACATTAACACTCCTCTCCACACAGATACAGCACTTGCAAACAGACAAATCCAGACACAATTAAACGCCCTTAAACACAATCACATTTTTCCTCACACTCACACACACACACACACACCTACACGGCGGCCTCTGGACCCCATGCAAGGTGCAGCTGTGCTTTCACAGAGGAACAGCAGGACCGGAGCGGGGCTATTTCAGGCTGCGGCGGCCAGATTGAATTAAAGCCGGATTAATCCCTGTAGAATTTGTGTCATTCTTCCAAGCAACACTAAATCCAAATCAAATTATACAACCCGCCCCCTGCTGCCACCACCACCACTGCCGCCGCCATCCATCTATCCACGGTACTGTTGCAGTCAGCCTCAAGTGTGCGCATGCGTTTGTGTGTGTGTGTCACTGTCTTTTCCTCTCCTTCGCTTTCATCCTCTGTTTTTCTCTCCCTCATTCTCAACCACATGATCTATCTGTCCCCCCCCCACACCCCCTAACCCGCCCTCCCCTGTCCTCCCCTCTGCCAACCTCTTGCTCCTCTCCAGCTGTGACTGATGTGAGGAAAGTTAATTGATAGCGACAGCCCCTAAATCCAGTAGAGGAAATCGTTAAATGAAAGAGGACTTTGGGTCGGTCACTGGGTTCAGTCAACTAAGTTTCTCGCCTAACGCCCAAACACACCGTCACTTACTGCAATCACTCACACGGGCAGAGACACCCAGCCACAAATAATATAAAAGGAGAGGACTGAACATGTGACATCTGGATCATGGCCATCTGGCACAGCCCCAACTGACATTTAAAGGAAGACATAAAGTTTTGGGTGTACCTTGTAGGTCGTTTTGTATGGCGTTTTTCACAGTGATGGATGCTGGTGGGTGATTGGCATTTTGTCAAATCCCTCAACTAGAGAATTACCAGCAGCTGTAAAACCAAATAGTGATTTATGTTCTGTGCTACAGGTCTGCCTCTTGCTTTGAGCCTGATAAACCCCCAAAAAGCTTGAGTCAGATCCAGCACTTTTTTTTTATTTAGGATTTTGCCTAAAACATCAATGAGTATAATTGAAAATACCAATAATATTATTAGGTTTTATAATATTAAACTTACAATAACAATGCATGATGATCAATATGAAGTTGGAGCAACAGTTCAGCCAGACCCAAAAGTTCAGTACTTTTATCTGCACAAAAGTTAAAATATCAAGTATAATGACTTTATGATTAACTCTAAGTGATTTTTCTCTCTCTCTTCTACTGCAGCAGCCAGGATCAGCTGAGTTTAGATGCCAAAAATGAAAGTTTTAGATCTTTCAATTAAATATTCAGTTAATGTTTGCTTATATATTTTTTGTGAATTTCATTTCTAAACATGAAGGTCTAAGTGTGTGTCAAAGGTGTGAGAAATCCCAAATTCTTAACCCAAATCTATTGACACTGAGATATATTCAGTATAAAATACAAGAAAAAATACTCAAGGATATAACCTCGGTGTCCACAGTGTGAGCTACGGCCACGTCCTCCAGTAAGACTTGATACTGATATCTTATTGCTGAGACATCTGATACAGGTATTCCAATAGGTTAAAGACAGATTTAGTGTGCAGTTTCGGAGCAGATGTTCTGCAGGGGACTGTTCTCTCCATGCTGTTCTCAGGTTTGCTGCATTCGTTTAAGTTAATGTTCTTGTTTTCACGTTTTGCACATGGAGATTCGGCAGATTAAGAGAAAAAGAGAGTGAAAGTAATAGAGATAGAGTTATTATGGGGTTTGCACTTAAATCACAGTAACCCACTGGACCGCTCTAATCTGGTATGTTAATCTGCAATTCCCAGAACCACTTTGTAAATCTCCTGATGAGAATTCAAGAGCAACTTTTTATCTCGACCGTGCAAACTGTGCGGTGTCTCCATATTTGATTTGTGGGATATAAGGGATCGCGAGCGTGAGCCGAGTATCATACGGTGCGTGTTTGCAAGTGGGTGGTTAAGTTCATGTGCGAGTTCCTTCTCCAGCCTCTCTCTCTCTCTCTCTCTCTCTCTCTCTCTCTGTTTGACGGACATACAGGAGCTGTGGAGGAAGAGTGAAGATGAGCGAGGGAGGAAGAGGAGAGTGCAGCAGCAGCTGGTGGCGTGAGGCTGGCAGATGAGTTCATTGCCTGACAGGACTGACATACTCAACCAACAGGGGAAATCTTGCACTTTTTCTCTCTCTTGCTCTCTCTCTCGCTCACACACACTCACACTCTCACACACACACAAACAGCAGCCAAAATCGTAATTTCCATTCTCACACACAATTTCACATCTTGTTGAGCAACACCTCAGCAGTGTACCATTTTTAATTTATACATACCACACACGCGTGCACAAACACGGGCCAACTGATAATACGTAATGAAGATTAAGTTTGAGTGTCTTTTTTCTCACAGGAAAATTTTCTTTGTAATTGCTTGAGAGCTGAAGCGCTCTTCAGATAAAAAAAAACAACCAAAAAACTACGGTTTCATGCAATTATCTCAAGACGTCCTCGTCTCTTGTGTCTTGCTATTTGCCTCTGCTGCAGGTTCGCCTGTGCAACCAACCTCATTGCTTTCTGGTAACGACCGAATGCGTCTTTGGCGCTGATTATTGGAAACACGAACGTTATGCGTGCGTAATCATGCACACAAGTCCCTGTGAGGCCCGACACAGCGGAGCATTGAGCTAAATGCCACCATCAGATGATTCTCACAATGACAATGCCAACACGCTGATGTTTAGAGGAGTAACTTTTACCATATTCACAATCTAGAGAAAAATTAATAGTCCAGAGCGTTTTTGGACGAGTCTCTCTGTGGCTAAATGTTCCTCATTTCTTTCAATTTCCTGACAAAGGAGGTGGAGGTAGGAAGTGGTACGTAAAGATGTGCAGGGGAGACAAGAAAAAAGGAGAGATGACTCAGTAAGACGAGGAGGGTGACCAGCAAAACTGAGGGCTGTTGTTCGCCTGGATTACATGATAAAACAAAAAAACAGAGGCAGACAGACACAAGGGAGAGAAATCCAGAAAGAGAAAAAAAATTAAAAAATAGGAAGACTGAGAGAAACAAAAAACATGCTGCAAAAACCCAAGACACAACACGGTGTCTGACACTTCTATGTCTTTTTCTATGTCCTGTCTCTTTGAAATGCCCCTCATCTTTCATGGTGAGCAGGCAAGACAGGAGACAAGGAACAAGAGAAAATACAGAAACATGGAGCGGAAGACAAAAGGGGTGGAGAGATTAGCAAAAAAAAGGTGAGTGGAGGAGGAAAGGGGGGAAAAAGGAGGTAACCGCCACCTTGCATCTCCTCATATCATCCTGTCCAATGTTAACCAACATGGAACACACCAGTCAGATTAAAAAACAAGGGAGAGATGAGAAGGAAAAGATGAAGATGTCTCAGGGTGAAGGAGCAGCCAGGTGAGTTCAACCATCTTGCACCATCCTCCCCTCCTCTATCTCCCATTTTCCCCTACACAGGTGAATCCTGGGAGAATAAAGGAGTCCCTGAAAGAA
>JBAJHX010000040.1:16213057-16230154 GCA_037176925.1 Amniataba percoides
GTGAACGCACTACCTCACCTCTGCCACACGAGGGAGCCATGCGTGGGAAATGGTTTGTTGGTCAAGGAGTCTTTTCAATAGCATTATGACCAAATATGAAGAAGGTAGAAAACCAGCAGACGTTTTTACTAAAATGAGCTCCCGCCGTGTTTGGAGGTAAAACTAAAGGTCAGGACTTGTGATATGTTGCTAATAAACTCAGGGAAAGCAAGAGTGTGAACAACTATGGTAAGAAGAGTAGGTCAAAGTTTAATCAGAAGTTGGACTGTAAGCTGGGGTGGGTGTTTACAACCGACTGTTTGGGTTGTAATTTTTCCATTATCCTTGTTTAGTTTGTTTGAAACCTTTCCAGCTGTCTGACTGCTTATTTGTTGCACCATCGATCCTGTTTTTCCGGTGCTGCTGAGTACAGTGTTCATACAGCTATTAGAAGCTGCGGTCAGTTTTGCGTCTTTCGAGGCACTTTGTCTCAAGCAAATTTAAAGAAGGAAGTATAAAGAAGCAACAAAAAATAAACAATTTTCTTTCTATCAAACCACCCCACAGATCTAGAGGTGGCTGTGTGTTGCTCATTTGTTTATGAAAACAGCGGATGTGCTGCATTTATAAAGCACTTTTATCCAAAGTGCTTCATAATGTGTCTTTTGTTCGGCCATCCGAACAAACACTCACACACCAGTGGCAGTAAGCCTCCATGCAAAGGAAGACTGACCACTGGGAGCTATTTAGAGTTCAGTGACTTGCTCAAAGGCACTTGTGGACATGAGGTGTTGGGGATCGAACCACCAACCCTACAAGTGGAGCCACCTTACGTGTTAATGTGAAGGTATCCAGGTATTAGGATACATGAGCTGGATATAGTACCTTTAATGTTTTAGTACATACGGCACTAAAACTTTCCATTAGCCCTTTTTTTTGTTTTGTTTTTTTTTTGTTTTGTTTTTTTAAGACACTGTTGTGATGGCTCAAGAGCTGAGGTAAGGAGATATAAAGGTGAACATACATGCATATCAAAAGACACACAGGTGGGTGATCAGGTCTGTGCTCCCTCCTTTTTTTCTTCCTCCTATCACCCTCAGCCCCTGAAGTATTAATCTGTGATAGATAAAGATGTGATTTTATGGGGGTATATCATAAATTATTCATGAGGGAGCAGCGACGACAGGTTGAAGAAAGACACACACGGCAGCGGGGGTCCTGCTGTGGCTGATCATCGGGCTGAATACCATTAGCGAGGTTTCATGTGTGACCAACACCATCATTGGTATTTAAAGCCGCCTCCACACCCCTACAACTCACCCATCCTCTCTGCTCTTCATCAAGTGCTCCGCCGTCATGAAAACCTCTCGCCGGTGTTTATTTAGAGGATTTAAAGGATAACAGCTGCTGTAATTTAACTTATTTCCTATCGTCATTATTGCTAATGAAAATTCTTCAATTTGCTGCTCTGCTGCGGCTTTGCTCTACCTCCTTGAAGTGTGCTCATGTTGTTTTTAAGAAATCCATTAAAAACAGCTTGCAATGACAGCACTACCTTGGCTAATGCGATATATCATGCTGATCAGCACATGTATAGCCGTTTTTTACCAATTAGGCAGTTAATTATTGTTTGAATGCAACTACTGGATTTCCATTTTTTTCCATTAATGCACAGTGTCACATGCACATGGTGAATGTTTCCCCCTGTTTCCACTTGTTTGTCATGGTAGGCGCCGTGTCCTGGGCATGCAGGTGGGTGGAAAAATTAAAGGAAAAACCAACATGTAGTTTCTCAGTAAGGGTTAGTTAGGGCTCGCTGCCAGAACAGACAACGGCATTAAATTGTGCCCAATGGATGGGGGCTTCAGGGTATTAATGTTTCACCATATTATAAAGGTGATTAGTCCTTTGTACTGATTTGCAGTGATTCTTCCTTCTCAGGGAACAAGTGGACCCAAATCATGCCAGCAAACTGGACCCACAGAAATGAAAATTGCACCATTTTCTCCATTGTCTGTGAGTTTGAAGTTGAACAAGCATGATTCCTAAAATGGCAACAGTGGGAGGAAGATGCATTCAGTGGTCTCCCTGCTTTTTTCCCCACATTCATTCACAATTCAAAATGTCACACATGACATTTTGAATTTTCATAGCATAGGTAAAAAAAAACACTGGTGTAACAAATAACATAATTGATGGTTCCATTACATTTAAGTGTTTCAATCAGGCATGCCAGTGAGCCAGTATAATATCACAGCAGACATTTAAACTTGTCACAGCAACAAAAGCGCAGGTGTTACTCGTAACATTAACCATCCCAGTAGGCCATGACTGTGTGATGGTAGACCAGCAAGCATAAAACCAGGACCATGGAAATGAGGAAGCTATCTTTTATTTCATGATTTGCATCTGTGCTTTTCCTTTTCGTGACAAAATTATGAAAAGGGCCGAAAGCAGAGCACTAGCACAGCAGCATACATTAATGAAATGTGGACATTATTAATGATTTGTAATAAGTTACACCTGTGTATGTCCATTGTAAGAAAAGTCTTTGGACTATTTTTCCCGACAGAAAGATGCACTGCCAATGGATAGATACTGAAAATTGCAGCAAAGTGACATTTTATCATTTTAACCTTAATGATAGCTTTCGTGATTGCCAAGAGTAGACGGCGCAGCATCGTTTGTCACTGAAAACATTTTTGTGCAGCAGTACAACATTACCACAGATGTGCAAGAAATAACGACATTGCTGGCCTCCTTCTCTAACAGAAGTGTTGTGTGATGCAATCGTAGACTGCAGACTCAGACACAGAGATCATAAAAAAGAAGAGAGCTTTTGCCTTAAGTTTATTTATTGCTTAAAACTACTGTTACAACTGGCACAGGCTACACATGAGAGGTCACCCTCACTTGTGTTTTTCTGTGATTTAGAGTTCGACTCTAATAAACTG
Organism: Amniataba percoides; assembly: GCA_037176925.1. Lineage (NCBI taxonomy): Eukaryota > Metazoa > Chordata > Actinopteri > Centrarchiformes > Terapontidae > Amniataba > Amniataba percoides. The sequence continues at coordinate 16,215,991 of JBAJHX010000040.1, forward strand.
CAACTGAATTGCAGCTGTAGCTTATTCTTGACCTTAAAAATGGTACTTGATGTTCTTATTTCAGGAGCTTAAAACAATATCAATGGTCTTCACTCTCAGCAGGAATTTGTTTAGTTGTCATGGAGACAGATCTGTTGACATGCCAGTTCAGTAGCTGTTGTGTTCATCATGTCATATAGCTGAAAGTTTGGGGGAAAAACACAAATAAGCAGACCTGGAATTGGAACTGTTTTGTCAAAGTGCAATTTCCAAGGTGATGAAAGAAGAGGACAACATGCATAAGGTGTCCTGACCATGTTAAGGATGAAATCTGACCAAAAAACACTGCTGCGATGAGGTTGAAAGCTCGAGGAAAAAAACAAAAACAAAGCTGAAAGTGAACCAGAGTCGGGATTCTTTTGTCACACTGTAATTGAATTGCTTTAGTCTGCAGTATTCATGGCGGACAAGTTCCCCCAATGCGCCAACAACACATTTCGAAGTAGTGCTCCAGCAGCACAACACCATCCCCGCTAATGGAGCGTTAATCCAAACAATTATTGGTGCTGATAATGTTGAAAATCATGAGTGTTTCCCTTTAATTGAAAAGGAGCTGTCAGGGGGTAAATATCTGTTTATTTTGATATTCATCACCTTGTGGCTCACAGGCTGGTGCTTGACATAGCCTTTAACAATAGGAGCCAATCATGAATTATTTCCAGTGAGGCTCCATGGAGCCGGAGAGTCTGTCATCTTGTGTGTGTCATTGTGTGTGTATGTGTGTGTCTGTGTGTGTGAAGGGATCATCCATTTTTTCTGTCATCATGTTTGCCAAGAACAACAGAGCGAGTGTCTTGATCAATGCTAATGGTTTGTGTGAATGTGTGTGTGTGTGTATGTGTGTGTATTTCTGTAAGTGTGCGTGTTTTGTACCAAAACGGTTTGAGTCCTTCCTGCCTTTCTGTGTTCAAGGAAATTGCTATTGATGAGCCTCACTGCAGCAAAGGGCCCCATGCAGTTTTAAAGGCAGTACACAGCATTAATGCAGATGACAATTTTGTTCATTTATTCCCTTAGGAATCCTCACAAACCACACACATACACACACAGACGCACACATCTTATACAGGTTTGGTGGTTTATGAGGCCTTTTCAAAACAAGTGGACATGGGAATATGTTTTCCCTTTTGATGCAGAAACAAATGAGCAGTAAAAAACTGCTTCTTTTAAAGTTAGGACCGATTCAAGCTGCACAGAAATGAATTCAAAATAAACAGTCAGTAGTTGTGCTGATGTGCGAGTGCTAACAGTGTATGAGCACCAACCTGCCTGTAACTGGATTTTGTCTATATGAGGTCAGTACACAATGGTGCAGTCATTTTTTTCTTTCATCTAAAATTCAAAAGTGCATCTAAGTCAAGGAATAACACAGCTATTGCATTTGTTCTATGAAAGAACACATGCTCGTGAGCCTTGAATTCACAAATGCAAACTGACACAGCCAAAAAACACAAAGACGTGCGAACGAGAACTGAGTTTAAAGGAAAACACAGCTAACCCATTTATGCATAGACACACGTGCACCGATAACAATCCCCGAGAAAGCCACTGTGTTATTTAAACCCACAATGTTTGCTCTGTACGAAATAAGACTCGGGAAATAGTATGCACATGTCAGCTCTTACAATAAATATTTGATATCGGTTTTACAGGTATTAGTGAAATGGTGGAGAAAATCTAAGACATCAATTAGACTGAAAACATTTTAGATGCAAATAAGGGGTGTGTGTGATACAGCGTTTCCCCTGCTTCACCTATTTATTAAATAAATTGGGTTTCAGCCTTCTAGCATCTCAGGTCTCTGTTTTATACATGTCTTTCCTTGTGTTGCATGCAAAATGGATGAGCACCCCGATTTTGAAAAGGCATGAAGAGAGAATATGTTCCGCGTATATCTAAGGTTTTCTGTCATGTGGGTACAACAGCGAACACGCCGGCACTGGCAAAGAATGAAATAATTCAGACCATCATTGAATTAATTCGGCTGTAGGTAGAGCGAAACACTAATCAGCTCTCAGGCAATGTAACGGCGCAGCCTCAAGTCCTCATTAAAACCACAAGTCACAGTGTCTATATAAAGAAGTTAGGTGTGTGTGCGTGAATGTGTGCGCCTGCAGGCATGTTCGACGTCTGTGTGCTATGCTGTGTTCGAGACTGCAGATCCATGTGAGACAAGGGGGAAAAATTATTCAGGTGTTGGTATTCTAAATCCAGAAACCCAGAAACCCCAAAGCTGGATCTCCCGTTGTTAGTGTGTGTTTGAACAAGGCTACCAGTCAAAACTTTTGATGAGACGTGTCAGAAGTATTAGCTTCTTTTGCAGAAAAAAACCCAAAAAAACAAGAAACAAAAACAGCCCTCGGGCTACTCTTAAAGGGAAACAAAAGCTCTCGTGCACTACTTTTTGTGGTTTTTAAATGGTTTTCAGCCCCTTCAACAGGTGAACACAAACACCCACACCTGATCTCTGCCTTCAAAATCACACAAATGCCTTTTTTTCCCCTTTTCAGGCAAATTTTACTGCATTAATTATTCAAAAAAGGCTGAAAGGCAGCAAATTCCCATTATTTCCACATGATATATGATTATAAGCATAAATGTACGTATTTGAAATACATGTTCTCACTCTCTTTAAGTCATATTGTGACTTTCTTTAAGTCCCCCTGATGCATCCTACAGCCTGAGAACCAGTATCTTAACTCAGTATTTAGCAACATGAAGATATTTCTGTTTCATAGTCTTTCAAGGTGAATTCTTCATGTTATACATCTTTAAACAGACAAAAGAGGAACAAATGAGAGCAGCTTTAAGTGATAATGACACACAATTGATAAGAGGAATTTTTTTTGTATAATAGTAACAAGATAGAGAGGGGGAGAAAATATGACATCATCATCTTGAATTCACGTTGTAATGACTCAAAATGGAAATCCAGCCACCAATCCACAATCCTGGATACTTTCCATTTTGCAGGAAAATCCACCACCACCAACTGTCGGAGAGGCTGTCACCGCACGTCGGCCTCTGCAGGGTGCTCAGCGTGAAACTCTGCACTCCCTCCGGCTTGTCTGTCACTGATTGTGAAGAGCAGCGTTTGTCAATGGTTTCAACAAAAACTGTTCTGAATAATGTGGGAGTGATTGGGTTGTTCGGTCGGTTGATTGATGGATCGATCAATTGTGTACAATGTTGGCGGACATTGTTATTGAGCAGCGGCCCCGAGGAGCCGATGAGAAAGTGGTTGATGATGTCAGTAGTTTTCATCTGATTGGAGGTGCGACAGGAGAGAAGGCAGGGAGAGGAGAGAGACAGAAAGACAGACAGACAGGTAGAAAGAAGCCATCAGTCACACCATGTCGGCTATTTCTCTGTAATCTCAGTTGCGTGGGAGAGACTGGGTTTAATTTCAGCCAAATACACCTGAAAGAGACGGATGGAGGCTGTGTTCAGGATAAAATGGACAACTAGAAAAATGGATGTTGTCTGTCAGTACAACTGTATATTTTTCTTTTCCTCCAACTTTCTTACCAACATCCTTGTGACTCCCTGTCAATGTTGAGCAAGTCACTTTAAAATCACCTGACAGCAAAAGCGAATAGTTACATTAGCTGTTACATTACATTAAGTTACTCAGCACGGCTCCGTCAAAGCCTTCACACATCACATACTCAGAAACTAAAATCAGGACAAAGAGAAGATGAGACATAATGCATCAACAAGCAGAAAGCATACAGTCTGGGATGTACTGACTATTGACTTCTTGCTCAACATTAGCACCAGAGAATGTCAATGCATCTCCATGCTAAACCGAACGAAGACTAAACTTATTGTCCATTCAACCATTCATCAAACGCAAAGCTAAATGGCAAAGCCTACGTTTAAAAACAGGGATTGTAATCACAGTTTCATTTGTTACTGCCCAAAACTGTATGCTGTGCACCCGACAGCTGTTTTTGAAAAGTGTTTCCATTATAATTAATATAAATGTACAGTATGTTGGAGCTGAATATAAATGTACAGTATGTTGGAGCTGACCCCATCACTATGACACATGGAACTAAAATTGAATAAAATCAACTGTAATGTTTCAAATTTAGATATTAAATGATAAAGAACTGCAGCACACCCACGTTTTCACACAAACTGCGTAATACAACAGTCAGAACAGAGGGAGAAGATAAGACCCGTGATCATTAGGTGATAACAGAGATTAGATTTCTGCATGTTTTGACATCAACCTGAGGACACGCAATCTGATCTAATGTACATGAACAAGATAATAACACATTACATTTCAAGGAAAAGGGATATAAGGTATTATCTCCTGCATCATGCAGATGAGATATGAGATATATTGTACACGACTGTAATTCGGTGCATTATCATTATGTGCATGTGAAGCAACATGATGACAGGCTATACGAGCACAGGCATTATTTGCAGTATATACTATATATAAGTCCCAGCAACTTCTTTCAACATAGGTTTGTACCTCTCAAATTATTTGCTCCTCTTTTTGTTCTTTCTCTGTCACCACATTTTAACACTGTTCATATTTTTAGCAAGTAACTCTTTAGTTCACAGACAGAAAACTTGGGATGAACTTGTTTGAAAAAGTGTATTTATTCCTCCACCTTTTGGAAGTTGGCTTCAATTAAACAGCTGGTTACTCGTAGCAACCGCTCTTGGCACAGTTACAGTTAAACCGACATGGTAACATCCAACCACTGTGACCAAGCCAATATTAAGAAGCAAGGAACTCTTGTGGTTTATTATTATGTTAATGAAATAAATATATTTCTCTACTGACTGTCTTGTGTGTAACAAAAAAAAACTGTTGCGTGTCTCAGTCTGCTTTTTCCATTTTCTTTTTTTTTCATCTCTATAGTTGCAGTATGGTGAAAATATATCTGTCTTCATATATGAATAATATAAACCTGAAAACGTCCATCTAAAGGTGCGGAGGTGCATTAGAGTTATGACTGACAGGATCGTGTGCTAAGGCAACGCTTTCGTTCACGTAGGGAGCGACTATTGTTGTGGCAATGATCTATTCGTGTACTGACAGCGGCATTATAAAATGGCATATTTATCATCGGGCTGGTTCTGCTGTTTTTAGCTAAGGTCAGGAGTGAATCAGTCAGAGAGCCTCCGAGCACTCAACTCCATCTTCATAGAGCTGTGAAGTGATTTAAATAGTAATTGTTTGACCACATACGTCTCCCCCAGGGTGCTGCTATAGATAAGAATATGTTGTTAGTCAACTTGCTTTGTTATGTAAAGGTCAAAAAATACCTTCTCTGAGTGAGTCTAAAATGGTTGTGGAAGAGTTATTTATCCTGGTGCTGATCACGATGCTCATTTTAGCTCCTGGGGTGTAACTGACAATACAAACAGCAATAATGACTGACTTTGGGGTTTGAATTTATGAATTTACTGAATTACAATCCAGTATTGTATCCACTTTTTAAATCCCTTGTCCAATCTAATATGATTCAGCTCTCAACGTTTGCAAGTAATTAAAGTTATACATAACTCAAAGAGCCGTAATTTCCTTTTTGTTGGCTGAGAAGGGAGAAGCAGTGCAAGTTTTAGTGGCAGCTTAATTAACACTCACAACTCGTAACCTCAAAATGAAAATGAGATGAGCAGCATTATATATTCACATATGTCACTGTACTATATATGACATACTGAAACAGGTGAACCATATCCACTTTTAGACCCTGTTTAAAGAAAAAAACTATTAGAGATAAATGTTAACGCCCTGAAACTGTGCCGTGGAGCTCCTGATGGAAGTGGATGAAACCGTCAACCTTGAGCAAATCTTTAGTGGAAAACTTTCTTTTCTTGTGTATAACAAAAACTAAAAATTGTCTTTATCAGGGGCCTCCATCGCTTACTTGCCACTTGTCCTTCTTGCGGTTGCACTGATGAGTTTTAGTGCCAGACTTTGGAAAAATCAAACAAATGTGTGATCAACAGATCCAACAGCCACAAGGACACACCCGTCCGTTACTGCCCATGACTCACGCCTCTCTGTCTTCATTATTCTGATTGTTGTTCATTATTCTGAGTTGTCCATCTGGTGTGAGAGACAGTCCAGAAAATTGTATTTAATTTATTCCCATTGTTGAATGTATATTTCAGGACTGTTATAAGGGAAAAGTGTAGTTATTCTGATTATCTGTGAGTTTAAAGTTTAAAGTCCAGCTGGGGATCTTCGTTCCGTGTTATCCCTCCTCACTTCCTCTCTTCATTTTCTCTCAGCTGTCCACTGTCTAATAAAGACATGAAGTGCATAAGATACTTTCAATAAGTAACCTCAAAATGGGTATCTCGGAGGTATTAAGGGTCACTCTTTTACAAATCTTTTAAAAGCTACATTTTGAACTGCTGTGATGCCTGATAGGCCGCCACAGTGCAGACGAGCTCAGCGCTCGCAGTTTGGAAACCAGCGGAGTGTAAATGCCAACGGATGTTGTTAGCTCTTGATAGCACCGGCGGCACCCATAACTCTGGCACCCCAAGGAGCTTCAAACCATCCTGAAATGGAAGAGAATACTATCTCGGCTGACGACTGTCATCTATATTTCAGACTGGAGTTTAATGACTGTATTAAAAGCCCTATTAATCTTTGGTAATGCTACTGCATGGTTATTACCTCGGTGCACGAGGTGTGGCTGCCGGATTTGTGTTAGACGAGATAGATCAAACAAATCATTTTTATTGTCAGCTGCCACATTGAAGTGGGGCATTTGTTAACATTTGGAAATGACAGTTAATTAATGGAGACAGTATTGCGGGTTAAATGACAGCTCCTTGACCACATATGGGCCTCCAACCTCGTACGCGCAGTACTTTCTTGTTTCCTGTGCGGACACCACAGAAGTAGAGAGTAAATCTTGGTTTTATTTCAACCAGGGGCATTTAGTTTTTTCCATTCGTGTTCAGCCATTTCTCCATCCTTCTCCTCTGTCCAGTTCAAACCCTGACATCCATTCTCCCCTTCATTCCTCTTTTTCTTCCTTCCCCCTGAGGCCATTTCACGGTCACCGCTGTTGTTGCACCACCAGAAAAGTTGGGAGCCGTAACTCTCACCTGGACAGAAGTGCTGGATTTAACTTTCCTTTGCAAGTAACTCGCGCCGAAGTGTCTGCGAGTCAAACAAAGGGCATCTCATTACCGGAATTGATATTCAAAGATATTTTTGCCGAGCTTTGGCACTACCCACCCTCTCGAAATATATTGAAATCAGCCAGACTGTTGCTCAGACCGAGTCGCAGAGATGCCCTGCGGAGGAGAACGTAAGAAAACAGAGAGTCGAGATGAAACAAGAGGATGTCAAGGAAAAGACACGGGGCAAGAGTTTATAAGGCAGAAGGAGAGGGAGGCGGCTGTTAAAGATGACAAGGGATGGAGGGATGAGAAGAAAAACTCAAGGATAAAGGCTCAGGCTTTCATGTGTCCTGTAATTGAGCTTGAAATCGCCCTATAGTCTAACTTAACAGCAAACTTTTATTCCCCTCCCCATTTCTCATTTACTGGCTTTATCGCTCTCTCTCTCATCTCTCTCTCATCCCTCCCTCCCTGCCTTCCTCTCATGTTTCCTTGTGCACATGAAAGCGACGGGCCTGTCTGGTCCAGGGTAAGGAATATTAAAGTCCTGCTCTTCCACTTTTGTTTATGCGAGGCCTTTCGAGGGCGCGTCCACTCGTCTTCTCCTCGACCCCCCTCATCTGTCCTCCACCTTGCACCCTCACCTGGCTAATCATCTGTTCATTAAAGGCTCACACATTACAGCTCATGTGATCCCTCTGTTTCTGTCGATCCAGCATACACCCTCGTCCCTTTACCTCCATTTTCATCTGCCCATGGCACCATGTGTTGTTTGGGAATATTAAAACTTTTTTTCTTTAGCCTGCAGGCACAGGTGTCTTCATGCTTGCCTTTGTGATTATGTCAGTGTCTGTAAGAGGGTGCTTTGCATGCCTCCCAGGCAGTTTCTTAGAGTAATTTTGGTGTGGCGGGAGAGGCCCCAGGTGTGGGAAAGATATTGGCAAAGGCTCTTATTGAACCAGTTCAAATTAGACAGTTTAGGAGAGTGTATTTTGTCATGACCACGATTTTGCTCCTGTAATCTCTACTGGGTAACGCACTTCTGAAACAATCTTTGTAAGAAAGCATGTTATTTTCATATCATTAACAAATGGCCGCTTGTTTTTTTAATCGTTTCACACAGTTTCAGTAGATGTTTTTTTCTTGTGGCGAGCCAAGTTAACCGCTCACACTGATTCTAATATTTCCATCCTGCATTACACAGCAGTAAACAGTTTCTTGACACAGCCTGAATGAGGCAGTCCAAGAAGGCTGTGTGTACGTCCACGCGTGTTGTGTACCAAAAAGCCGTTTGGTAAATTCCAGCTGGTATGTGCTGGGGCCTCTGAAATTCCCATCTCATTCTGGGCACTCTCCCGCAACCTATTTCCATGGAAATTAAAGCATAATGCCAGACATCACGGCTTTTCCAATTCGGACACACACGGAGACACAAACACACACACACACACGCGCGCTCAAAAGAAATACTGGAGCATGCGGAGGTTTACAGAGCAGAACTCGGGGAATAAAAAAACAGAGATAGATCTTGGATTTATAAATATGGAGGGAAGATAAGAGGATCAGAGCCTTTCTGGCTCGCTGATCAGAACTCTCACCGTGTTGTACAGTCGCACAATGATGGACTTAATTCAGCTGAAACACAGCGAGACAGGGAAAGTAAATGTAAATTCGATCAGGTACGATAACGGTTTTTAATATTCTCAAAATCTGCCGCGATCAAATAAACTGCTAAATAAGCCAGCGGGGTGAATAAAATGGAATTACGTGCTTTTAATATGTGACGTGCAGAAAAACACACTGCTGCTACGGCTTGAAGGTTGCTTTTGGGGAAAGAAATATTACAAAAACAAACATAAAAATGCAATTACAATTTGGGCATAGCAGTCTACTTTTTAAGCTTTACTGTTCTGCAGTGCTCTCCAGCAGAGCCATTACTGGGATGCATCTCTGTTTATCTAAGAGTCAGTGATAGCCTCTTTGTGTTTATCGCATGCTCCTCTGTCCCTGCTTTATGTCTTTCTTTAAGCCCTGACAGCCCATCCTTGTTCTCTTTGGAAACACACAGGGCTGCTCTACAAAGCAGCCTGTACATCCCATTCACAAATACAAAATTAAGCACACACGTACGCCCACACCTGAAAAGACACACAAAAAAAAACATGTGAAGTCGCAGCACGCAAGCCTCTGCAGGAACAAACAACACAAGGTGCTGTATGTTGTCACTGAAATGTGTGCATATTCTCAGCGATTTAGCAAAAAAAAAAAAAAAAAAATCAGTCAATCAAAGAAAAACAGTGTGTGATTCCAGCTGGTGCCATGTGGAAATTATGTAATGTGAAAATTATGTAATGAAAATATAAAGAGGGTATAACGAGGCTGCTACAGCGCTCTGAAATTTATGCTTCTCACCTAAGATTGGATTTACAGTATGTCGGTGTAATGAATTAATTTCTGCACACACAGGACACATTGTGATTTTCCTTTTAAGTATCTAAATTTGGGGATTTCTGGAGGAGTGGGGACACAGACCATTGGAGCAGCAATGTAAAAATGCTGCGTCTGCAGAAAAAGAAAAAAGGGAAAGTAGGTCCTCTGCGGATGCATTTTGCATTTTTATCGGGACCACTTTCAAAAGGGATCAATTACACATATCTCAACATTTACAGCTTTAATTAGCTCAATATCTGAGAGGTAAAGCAGGCATACACCCTCTTATTTTGATGCCTGCTTGTCCTTTATTCAGTATTTTAAAGAGGAAATGTCTGTGAAGCTTTAAAAAACGACCTTGTGTATGAGTTGAGCCTTGCAAGCACTTACAAGAGCTCACAAAGACACACAAGACGCAACAGGAAAATACATGAAAACAGAACAAAACACAAACAGTGAAACAATCTTCAAACCTGAGCCATGCACCAACCTTTTTATGAAACTTGTTTTGTTGAACTACATGTGTAGGGAGGTGTATTGTACCTCTTACAGACGTCCTATGAAGTATATCTGCAGTGTCTCTTAAGCTTCGAGATGTACAACATGATAGTGCTGTAAAAGGCTGCGGTCAAGAGGCTGATGTAGAGACACAACTCTGGAACAAACGCGCAGTGTGTATACGGGCGCTCCACACACAGCGTACAGCATCAACAGACATATTGCTCCAATACAAACAGGATTACTACACACACACATACACACACAGGGAAAAAAAAACAAGTGTGTGCAGCAGTAGTGTTCCCAGGGGAGATAGCGGTCTGGTGTAACTAAACACAATGATTACCCTGCCCACACAGCCTCTGGATCCTCTCCCATTATTGGCTTTAGATGAAATCAAGATCGATTGATCACTCGGCCTGAAACTCTGCTCCTGCTCAGCGGCGTGTGTTTGTTTACGTGTGGAGGTAATTGCGCTGAGTGCGGCGTGTGTGTGAGCATGTGTGTGTGTGAGCATTAGGGGTAGCACCATCCTCGTCTGAAAGATACACGAGATGAAGGGCCTCAGCAACCCGAGCACATGTCTTTTTTGAAGCGCATGTGTTTGAATCCTCCTGCCTGCCTGTCCTGTGTGTTTGCATGTTTCTGAAGACGGATGTTGCACACGCTTGATGTGCCCGTTTTACGCGTGTTTACGGACGTGTTTATGTTTGTATCCAGGAACGAAGATCACTCCCCTCTGAGCTCGTATCCCTGAGCGAGAGCTTCCTCGAGGTCTGAGCGGGAGGTACGAAGCCAGCGCGCACACACACTTACGCAGACTAATCTGACACACTTCCTCAAGGCCTCAAGATGAAAAGAATTTTTAAACACAGAGCCGTCTGAAGGACCCTCATGCATATTTCATCCAGCAGCGCTCATCCTGCTATCATAAAGCAGATTAATTGGACATTTACTCAGTCATCAATCGATTTAGACAATATATCAGTTTTACATTCTCTCTCCCTTCCCATGCTCATTTGGCTTTTCTATTGCTCTTATGTTGTTATCAGCCTGTGTGCCTCCTCCTCCTCCCCGGGGTTTAGTGAAGTAATGGCCTGGAGTGGCCATTACCACTGTGTCATCCCTGAGAGATCTAAGAAATGCTGCGTGCTATGTATGTGTGTGTTTGCATGTACAGCGTATGTCTGCGTATCACATTCATCTCTGCAGCAGTCACGGCACACCCCTTGACACCACGTTTCCCTCAGTGAATCACTCAGCAGCCCGGCCACAGCTGCAGGGTAATTTAGTCACTCAGTACCTGTTACCAACTTCCTAAATGTGTCAGCGTGCGCCACCTGTTGCACCATTAATGTCCCACGACGTGCCGATAAACTCACATTGCTAAAATATAAATGACGTGTGGGGCCCTCATACATTACGGGAAATACGTGGAAAATACACTTTTTAAATGGAACTGCTCATTTTAAGATTTATCATGGTAAACAAGCCTTCTGAAATGAGCACAGCTGAGAAAGTTCAGAAAAAATGAGAGACGCAATGGGATAAAAACAAACAAAAAAAAAAAACAAGGTTCGTGTTACTAATGCAAATGTTTTTTTTCAACATTTTTATTTTTTATTGTTTTATAAAAAACAGCATTTCTTTATTGACAATAAATCCCTGGGAGAGACCAAAGGCAACATCAAATTAATACTATTAACGAGTATTGCTTGTGCAGTCGAAGCCTCATATCTTATTCCTTTGTTATTTAGAGCTCCACTGTTAAATTAAAAACACATCAAGCAACCACACAGTTTGCTCTATTTTTTTTTAATCCAGAAAAAAAATATATGCACAGACACACTTCGTATCTGTTAACTTTCTACACACCAAACATTTTATCTATTACCAAATAGATAGGATTGTGGGATATTGTAACTGTTTGAAGGGCAGTTTTTTTGTGGCAGCAGCTGAAACGGTTGTAACTTCAAGGTGCTCAGTCTCACTATGATCACTGTGCTGTCGGGAACTTGCAACAGAAAATCGCTTGCTTTGGAGACCGTTGAAATGAACCCAGTTACCGGTGGGCAGAGTTTTTTCCCTTCCAGTGGAGCACGCTTTACCCAGTAGACTGTGGTGGTGTTGCTGTAAGTTGCTCTCCCCATGTCTGAATCTGTCAGCGGGAGAGAGCAGGAGTGGACTGGAGTCTCTATTCAGCAAGCGCTCAGGGAGGTAGGAGAGGTTTTTGCTGCAGGCCAAAACTGTTAACTCCCAGTCTGATGCTGCGTGTGTGTGTGTGTCAAGTGGAGATGCTTTATATACAGCACACATCTGATGTTGCAGAACATGCAATTCATTCGTAAAATTGCATCATTTTAGAGTTTTTCTCAAAGTTAAATGACACAAAAAGGGGAGCAAATGAGTGTGTGCCGCCTTTGCATCTATTTGTGTGTGTGTGTGTGTACAACAGCAAGCGTGCCAGTCTGTTGCCGTGTGTGTCTGCCGTCTCAGCGAGCAGTCTGAAGAAAGAGCAGCAGACGATCTCAGCTGACAGCCCAGTGGCGTGGATGTAACTCTCCGCTCTCACTCGTCTGCCCGCATACATCGCACCTGCTTTCGGCTAAATTTCAGTCAGCGCACTCGACAATTCAAACACACTGCAAGAGCAAAATTAGCCGTGATGACGAGTAATCAAACGTGCTGTCGGAAACAGCTTAATAGAAGCGCAGACACTTGGCGCAGGTGGCGCATTCATCCGAACAGAAAAACAAACTGTGTTTACCTTTAATTATGTTTCTGAATAATCCTCTCTTTGCTAAAGCTCAGAGCGATTTCACAATAGCGGCGAGCTTTGTCTCCACTTTGGTCGTAAATTACAATACAGCACACTTCCTCGAGTACATTAAGGCTGGCAGTTAGAGTAACAGACACTTGGATAAAGTGACACTTAAGTCTGCGGGAGAATAAGTCTCTCAAGGATGCGGAGGCTTTTTCATATAGAGGACAAAGGTGATACAGTACCAATCATCGAGGTACTGTACTGTACTATCATTTATCCTGCATCTGACCCGCATTAATGCCGTAGACCACCTGAAGTACACACAGTCAGAATAAGGTCTCCTCAGGCAACTTGTTACTAGACATTTCATTATACGCACTACAAAATGACAAGACAATGCAGTTTTTTTTTAAAGGTGCTCTCAGTCTTTAGAGGGTGGTTAAGGATCTTTAGTGTTTAGAACTGCAGGTTAGCGATTGGTGTGCAGGATTTATATAGATCTATTGGTAGAAATGGACCTTTATATTGTGTTTATATGTGTGTATCATGAGCTGAAACTGAAAGTTTGTGTTTTTGTCAGCTGAGAATTAGTTCTTCATATCTACATGGGGTCCTTGCAATAATCTGCAAACCCATTGCAAGGTATTGCTAAATCCTACTGGTCCTTTAACAGCTCATCAATCACAAAACTTAAAGCACTGTGGATATTTTCTGCTTTTGTCTTCGTGCTGTCAATATATAATATAGTTAATCATTTGTAATTTTCTTCACAAAAAGCATAATAATAGATCCAAAATATGTAATTTCAGCATACTGAATTCTTACAGAGGACAAAAAAGAACTGATTATATCGCTGGTTTATACGCGCTGCTCGTGTTCATTAGGCCGAGAGAAAGGTCCAGTCACACCAGCGTTTAAAGTGGCCACAGTTCACAGCAAAAATCAATTTAATTTGAATCAAATGACTGTGATCAGTGGATTCACTCAGGAAAATAGCGTGATTGGCCGATAGCAACAGTGCAGACCTCGGGAGGGAACGAAGAGTCAGACAGTCCAAAGTGGCAGAATCCATTAACTAATTAGTCGCAGCATCCGCTTTTATTCGACCGTCTCTGTCGGAGCAGGACCTGCACCCAAAAAAGAAAATGGTTTGCGCACGTTTGCACGTTTTGTCCACTTCATACAAACGTAATAAAGAGCCCCTCTCTGATATTCAACAACAAGTTTACTTCTGGTGCAGTCACTTCTACTTTCCTTACTAATAGTCTATTTGTGACTCTTCTTTTTTTCCCATCAAACTGTCATGTTTGTTAT
>JBAJHX010000040.1:16233751-16246938 GCA_037176925.1 Amniataba percoides
AAAATACGGGTTAGAGCAGCTTTAAAGTTACTGTATAATTTCATGATACGTGTTGAATGTGTACTTCACTCTGTCTTGTAAAGCATAAACACTCTGCTATCTAAATACAGTGTTTGTCCTGTTCTCAATAGGGCTTGAAATACTAAATTATATTATGTAAAGCATCATTCATGTGCCGCCCGCTCTTCCTTGTGCACCAGCTTCAATAGAGAGAAAAAAAGGGTGATAGAAGTTATGAGACATTTTATAATGTAAATAAGGGCTACAGATGTGAAAACCGAGAGAGAAAGATTTCCATTTGCACCTTCCATATATTCTACCGAAGACTAGAATAAGACCTCCAATTATTCATAACATCAGTGGCACCTTCAGAAGCTTTAATCACAAATATACTGCAGATTTTCATTATTGTTCTCTGTTCTTGCTCACTTTTTCCGTCCCACTCTCTCTCATCCAGCCTCGCCGGTCTTGTTTGCAATCAGCCCTCTGCTTTCCCCTTTCCTCATTTCCTCCCTCATTCTGAGCCTATTGTTTTCCTTTCTATTTCAGTCGCAATATCTTAAGCATCTTTGACGTCTAAATGTGCAGCGTTAGAGCCGGCACAAAAGGGCGCGAAGGATGAGGAGCATTAAAAAGAAGATGAAAGGGTATAAGTGAAAAAAGAATATTGGAAGATGTCCTCTGTGTGCGAGCGGACCCCCATCGATTTCGACTTTCGCCGCGCTGGACATCAATAGGTACAGCTGTAGGACGGAGTGAAACTACACTGTGCAAACACACACTCGAGTTAACAAGCAAACGTCTGCATACTGTAGGCACATGCAGATACAGAAACATATGTTAACATGCATATGCACAGAGGAGGAAACGCACACCAACAGGAAGACAGAGCCTCTTTATGCACCAATGTGCCAATCTCAGTTATAGGTCTGTGTGCTGGGTCTTTGTCAGCCCTTCCAGGAGACTTGTAAAGATAACAATAGGCCAATTACTGCCTAATTACTACAGATAACTGGTTCAATAAATTCTTCTGGTCCAATTTCACTTTAATTGTCCCAATTAGATTCAATTAGATCTTGCTAGTGTAAAGAGGACAGTTAGAATGGATGGTCTGGCACCACGGGGTATATTACAGGAGTCCCAACATCCCACATGTACTTCCCACACATGCATGAATGCCCATAAAATACACGCACATGGATAGGCAGGGATATACTGCACACACACACACATACTCTCATTTATTATAATAACGGACAGACATAAACGTGTGTGAGCCTGTTTGCTTTTTTTATGCTTATGCTCTTGTTTCCCTGCGCAGTGTTTAGCAGAATGATGGCAAGCACAGTTCAGGCGACTCCGGGCCCAGAGAGCTCTGCATAATGAAAAACTGAGTGTACACCAGGCCAGCCAGCAAGAGTCAAGCCTCAGCTAACCTGATTTTCTTTCCCTGCCAGGGAGTGTGTGATTTAAGTGTTTTGCCAGTGGTGTCGCGCCGTCAAGTTCGCAGAGTTTTGAATGAAGATGGAGGCCGTGTTTCTCCTCCCTGTTATTTATCTCGGAGTTCAGTGGCGTGTCTTTCGGGGGCTGAATTCCAACATGGCGTCACAGAATCTCTGCACATTGGCTAACTTTAAGATCAACAGGCAGAACAACTCGAGGACCTGGAGCACACTGTTATACCAAGAGCTTTTAAAGAGACGCAGCGACATGAAACATCATCAGAGACGACTTTCTCAGCTTTCATGAGAGTGTGGAACAGTTTTTCAGACCTCCTTTCTACTCCTGCTTTTCTACTCTTAAATCACTCTCTTCACTCTAAAATGTAAATGTAAATCAATCATAAATATAACTTTGATGTAATAATTTAATTAGATTTTTAATTACTGATATCAAGATCTCTCTCTGTTTAAAGAAACCTGCAGGGTTGTAAGCAGACATCTAAGGGGTCACATGGTTAAAAAAAAAAAGAAGAAAAAGTTGTCAGCTCTGCTCTAGTTTTAAAATGTAATGTGCGTGATGAAACCAAAGCTTGAGCTTGGAGCTGTACTTGAGCATTCAGCATGCTTCACCTCAGCTCGCTGCGTTGGTGTGGCACGTTGGACACGTTAACACGGCTGCAGCACGGCAGCAGCTGGTGCTTTTTTCCATTACGGGAACTGTATGTCTGAAGGGAACTGTCCCAACTTTGCATCTCAGTGCAGATACATTATGAAGACTATGTTCTGTTCATGTAATATACAGCAATGCACTGTACATTTTCTTTCCAAATATTCACTGTGATCAAACAAAAAAAAAACTCTCGTATGCAGTCCCATCTGTTGTAACTAAAACTTCCGGATGTCTCTTAAACTCCTCTGAGTCACCAGCAGTTCAGCACAAACTCATGTTGTGAAGCTAAACTCTGTTTGAACTTGCAGAACTTTATTCTAAATTCTGTTGCAGACCCCAGAATTCCCCCAGATACCATATTTGTAAGGTTATATCTTTGGGAAATGTGACAAAAATAATAAGTAACCCCAGAAAAATATGATCTTTTACACAGTGCAAACATCATATTCCATCTATTAATTAATGATTAATGGAAGGTGTATGATGTTTCCACACTGAAATTAGATGATTTTAACAAGGTGGGAACACATAATCTGGCAAAGTAATTTAATGAAATGAAACTAGAGTTTAAGAGGATCATTTTTGAATAAAATGCATAAAGCATAATAGTTAATCTGCTACAATGAACTCTCATCCTATAATATTAACTTATTAACAATAATTTGGTTGTGCAATATCTTTTGTTCTACACTCAATAAGCAGCATTTATATTTATATTTAACTTTATTTTGTTAATTATATATATTCTGTACATATTCTGTTTATTGTATTTCTGTTCATACTGTACATATCCTGGAGCGCCAAATTTCATGATTTTATTCATTAATATCAGTGATATATAGACAATCCATATATCAAATAAAACATGATAAAATGTTTGATCCTACTTTTGACATTTCTCGTAATTGTTGTAATTCCATAATTATTCCATCATATTGATACATCTTTTTTAAATCAATGCTGGGACATGACTGTACATACATGTCATTACGTTTTTTTTAATAATTTATCTGTATCCACTGACATATTCACTGAGTATGTGAGTCATATAACAAACAAGTTCTTCTTTTAATCTCTGAATCTCTCGCTCTTAACTTTCTTCCCTTGTCTCTGGCTCGTCTCGGCCTCTTTCATCTCCCCGCCTCTCCTTCATGCCCGCCGCCTCAGAGAAAAGTGCTTTTTCCGACTTTCTCCTGACATGACAACAGACGGCAGCTTGGCTTGGTTTGCCGACGGTGATAAACGGGACGGCTAATTAAAAGGCTCTCTGATAGCTCTCGTCTGCCTTTTTAATTTCCCCTCCTCAACTACTACTGCTGTTTATATCCTCCCACCCCACACACACATACACACACTCCAACTCTTTTTCATTCACTGCTCATCTTTTTTTTTCCTACAGTGTTATTGTCTGTCCGTCTCTGCTCGTCCTGCTCGCTATGCACACACACACACACACACACACACACACGCACACACACAGTGAGATTTACACATAAAAATCCAACTCTCCTTCCCTGTTTCTCTCTAGATAAAACAGAGTAAACAACATGAAAAACAAGCACAAGCACAAACACAGGCACGACAAATAACATTATTCAAACAGGCAGACAAAAGTGCGGCAATAGTGTTTTGTTTTGAGAGTTGTAGTTCAGAGGAAATGACTGACAGCAAGGAAATTTACTGGAGAGAAAAAAAGACAAAGCACAACAACCGATTTGGGAATTTGTGTGCAAGTGTGTGTGTGTGTGTGTGTGACTGATAGGGAGACGGAGGATGCAGTGAAAGAGCAAACCATTAATGATATGCCATGTTTGACGACCAAGGTTGTGTATATTTTGGCTGACATTCACTTTGCGAGCTCATCTAATGCTCCAGCATGTCCAGGAGATTAGGGCACATTCAGAGGTGTGTGAATGTGTGTGTGTGTGTGTGTGTGTGTGTGTGTGTGTGTGTGGAGTGGCGGGTATGAGAGACGAAAGGGGGGGATGAAAGGCGAAAAAAAAGGAGGCAAAAATTGGGAGAAAGAGAAATGGAAGCATGTGGGAGGCGAGGGGTTGAGATTGAGAGAAACACTGTTCTCTCCAGGAGAGACGAGCGAAACAGATAATTACAGAAATATGAAAGACTCCTTTCCTTCCCCGGTGAACTTCATTTCACCTCTTTTTCAGCTATCCTCCTGCCAAATCCACTCGTTCTCCCTCCCCGCGTCCTTTCATCTCTCCTCCCCGGCCTCTCTTCGTCAGATCCTCTCTCAGTTTGGCTCTTTTTTTTTTTTACCCCCTTCTGTTGCCTTATAACCTGCCTCCCTCCTTCACCTCAGACGCATCCCCCCTTCCTCTCGAGTCTCCTCTTCCTCTTTTATCTCTTTTTGTTCTCTCCTATCTTTTCTTTCCTCCTCTCTCTCTCTCTCTCTCTCTCTCTCTCTCGCTCGTTGAGGCCAATCAATAGCAGCTGAGAGAGGAGATGCCTCGCAGTTGACTCTTTGACACCCATCAAAGCTGACGCCCCGCGACCCTATTTACCTCACTCCGCTCCCCTTTTTTTGCAGTGTTTGTTTCTTTTTCCCGCGATGGCACTCCAGTGACTTACTTTCATTGCACAAGGACCGCATCAAAAAAATCTTAACCCATCACCACTCCACGCCGCTCGATGGATGCCTGCGCGGCTTTATTTTGACCAATCATGCGCCAACTTTTAAGTGCCCTTGAACAGAGATGTTTTTTTTTCTTGTTTTCTGATTTGAGAAAACCTCTCTTTTGATTACTTTACCTCCACTTACAGAGCCAGCAGGCCTCAATTAAATGGTAATATTTGAAAATAAACACAACATAATCAATAAAAGCCCTTCAGCGCTCACTATTAACCACGCCAATGGAAGCTACCAATGTCTAAGCACTGGTTTAGAGTATTTACTTTGATGACTAAGACTCTGATGCACTGCACAAGTGGGCAGCTTTAAATTGCTGCTATCAAATTATCCTCCATTTTGCTCCTAACATAGAAAGAAACTGTCCATTATTAGGCCAAATTACCCCCCGAAAGAAAGGGCTGTATAGATTCAGTGGAAAATGTTATAAAAATAGATTTTCTTTTACCTTTTTACCTCTTAAAATGTTTTAAATCTTTTCCAAAAGCTAAGAGATTAGCTTTGCTGAACATTTAAACTGGGGAGAAGTTAGAAATTCTATGTACTAGGACATCTAAAGGTCACCAAAAAGATAACAGATCGGTTTTACTCCCTGTAAACCAACTATTCTTTTACACCTCAGTTTAAACAAGCAAGATATAGTGTTTTTGAGCATTAGAGATGCAGATTTTGTTCACTGATCTGATCGTACTTGTGTCCCCATCCTGCTACAAGGTGACATTTGTCTGTGTCATAAAACATAAAAAGTATCAGTGACACTACTCTGTTGATGAAGTCGGACTTTATTGGCATCTCTCTAAGCTTATGTGATTTAAAGATGCTCTCCCTGAGTTTGTTCCAGTGGCCGGTGGCCAAAACCCCAAAAATTCCTCCCAGCCTGCTGCTTATGTTTTGAACTGCGTGTGTTTTTCATTCCTAAACACCAGCAGAGAGACTGAATCTGGGGATATTATGGCACTACTGGCGCTCTAACAAATTCAGGGAGAGTGCTGTTAAGACAAAGTTTCAAGAAGTTTGAACAACTTTCTGCATCGCATGCATTTTTAAAGGATGGACCCGCCTGTGGGTTCAGCAGAATATAACTCATTAAAAGACTCTCTACTGACTCACCTCAATCTTATTTCACATCAACACTCATCGCTAACTATATCTTTTTATTTGTTCGGCTCTATACACAGAGCCCATCAGTGATTTTTGGTATAAGTTATATTTCCTCCTGCAAAGACAACTAGTAGGAAAGTCAGAGTCATCGCTCTTATGTTTCTGCAAGGAAATTCACATCAGGAAAAAGGAAGATTTTGATAAAGAAACAGGACAAATAAAAGCTACAGATTATACAGTTTGATCTGTTACACAAACAGACATATCTGAGAAGAACTACAGAGAAAACTCAGCTGTAAGAAGAAGGAAAAAGGTGGTATAGGTCAGTCAACCTCATGTGCACAAAGCTGCAGCAGCACAGCATTCTGCCGACTCAGCTTTTCCCCCAAACCAGAAATGACTCAGCATTTCTAATGAGCTTCTGGCTGTTTAGTTTCTGTTGCGGCTGGAAGTGCTTAAATCAAATGAGGGATAAAGACTTTTTCCGCCTCATGAATATTCCCTTAAAGGACAATAACTCAGGCAATTTGAACGCGGAGTTAATTCTGAATAATTGCATCATCGCATAGAGGGAGGTAAACAGGCAAAAAAAAAAAAAAAACACAGAGACGAATGAGTTTGAATATGAAACGCACACACACGTAAAGATGAAATACGCATTTCTGTGAAAAGTAATCTGGCTCAAAGCTTCTGTCAATAAAAATATACTTGATTATGTATTAAATATGCATATTATTAATGATTGTCCCAACATATGAGGAAACACACAAGCACACTGATGTATTTCTACCCTGATGAGAACCTCCCATATATTTTATTCCTTCACCTCTCTGATCTCAACACTTATCCTCATCTCACGCTAACCTTTATTCGCCAGCCCCTAAAGCAACTTTAAATATCAAAAAGATGAAGATCAAATTAAACGTCCTCACTTCCCTAAAAATGTCACTTTTTTTTTTTTTTTTAAAGCCCTGAAACTCAAAGCCGTTTCTCACAAGACTAGCAGAGCGAGCGGCACGCTAACCGACCCAAACCTCAGCGAGCAGCGTAAAGGCTTATGCGTTACAGTTTATCTCCCGTTGCTGTACAAACAAACAGCAGGGGAGCTGCAGGATTTCTGGCTGGAGTCTCTCGCTGTTCAGTTTCAACACTGTTCGCGATAATGCTTTCACCGCCGCGCTCCACGCTAGCCTTCAAACCGCCTGTGCACCTCTGACTGGGATCTGTCCGCACGTTAAGTCTCCCCGGAGCCATTTAACTATGCAGCCGCATGTCCGGCGGCTTATGTACAGAATATATATATATATATATATATATATATATATATATATATATATATATATTTATGTGCACACATGAGCAAGGAAGGATGGATGGAAGGATGGGTTTAGGTGCAAGATGCGGGAGTGATGGAGACAAGATTTAAACCGCATCCAAACACATCTATTTGTTCTCCTTCCTCCCCCTCTTTCATTCAGCCTCTCTCCTTTTTATTCCATTATGCGTGATTTGCAAGATCAGGCCATTTTATCTTTATAAATTAGCCAAAGTGACCCAGCGTGTGGAACAATGGGGACGCATTCATCACTAGAAATGAAGTCGTGAAGATGAAAAATGCTTTGCAAAAAGGAGATGCTATGTCATTACTTCCTTTCCGGTGTGCACGCGTAAGCTGTCCTAGAGAAATGCATATTTAGTGCTCTCCTTGTGGGGACATTATGTTTTTTTACTTATTCACTGAAAGGAAATTCTGGTGTCCCAGAAGTCTCTATAGCGACACTCCACTGATTTTTACACATTTAGTTGAATTTTTAAATTTAAAATATTCCCTCCAGATGTGTTTTACAGTAAGGCATATAAAAAAACACACTGTGCCACCACTACTTCTCCCTCTTTGGAAAAAAAAAATCAAGAATCTATGAATATGTAAATATTTTTCATTTCAAAAGTTTAAACTGCAGGAAGCGAGCCGTCTCCTACTTCACTGAAAAATCCATTCACAGCACACAGAGGGGGACTTCAAATACAGTTTAGTTTAATGTCCTCTGAGGCTGTGAAGGAAGCTCTCTCCCCGTGAAAAAAAAAACCCCAATGATGTCATCAGAGTAATCTCGGATTGGTCTGGGAGTATTGAGTACTTTCTACCTCCTCTTTATGTATAGTATATAACATGATTATGCAACACAAAAACAGACTCTACACAGGACATTAAGAGTGAGAGTGGGGATATGATAGTGTGTGCAGTAAGTGTATATACAGATGGAGTATGCATAATGTGTGAGCAGCAGAGGAAGTGCTGAGAGGGGAAGTAAGACGTTAAAAGGGCAACCAAATGTCAATGGGGTGTGGAGTTGTGAAGACCTGGGCATTTAACCAGGAATCACATTAAAGAAATTAATGCAATGTAGAATTATAACAGGGTGTCGTTGGAAGTTCACACATAAGAGAGACTACAAATCGTGCTATTTTGAATTTTGCAGCATCAATTTTGACTCCCCAACTTAATGGAAGTGCTTCATCAAATTGCTTGCGCACCCTTTGATTTTCACAGCGCCGCAAATAACTATTTATTATCGACTCATCTGTTGATTATTTTTGACTGTTTTAGCTTAAAAAGGTCAAAAAGCAGAAGAAAAATGTCACAAATTTTCCAAACCAACGGCGATTACTCAAATTGGATGTTATGTCGAACCAGCGATCCAGTCAGAAAACAAGGAAATATTCACACTTGATAGGCGGAAACCTGAGAAATTAAACATTTAACTGATTTAAAAAAATAGCTGTTGATTCTCTTTATAACAAATCAATTTATTTATTACTTATCTTAGAAATATTTTCAAATGTTTGGCCATCCTTTCCTTTTGGTAATAATTAAATACTTGTTGATTGGTGTTTTTAATGTCACAGTATCACAGTCACTGTGTCTCTATGCTAATGAGAGAACATCTTATTGTACTTTATATTGTTCATTTCTTCTGTGCAATAAAGGATTATCACCAATATTTTAGGAGCTCTCTCTCTCTCATTTTCACTTTCATATAAAATGCTTTAAATAAGCTGGCTAATTTGCTTGATCACAACCTGTTTGATTGCAGGACTTTGCAGTTTGTTGTACCTGATCAAAATCCAGACAAATAAAATGCAAATGAGCTCGTAGAGATAAACCAGAATTTTCCTTTAACCATCACTTTGGGCCACTGCGTGCCCTTTTCAAAGTGATGACCTGCAAAATGAGTTTGGAGGATTCTCAGTTCTCATAATGATAAAAGGGCACTAAAGGAACATTTACACACATGTCCCACATACACACACACACACACACACAATGCCCCCCTTAGAAAAGTTTATCTTCTCCTTTGTTCTGAAATGATGCTGCAGCTTTCGCAACCATCTGGCCACTGACAGTGTTTAACACGCACACATTTACACGCACACAGGCTAAAACGCTGTGTCTTTGTGAAAAAAACACACACACACATATTTTGTCTCCCTACTTCACGCACACACAAAAATATGCACACAAACTCTCTCTCCCTCTTTTCACTCAGTCACGTACAAACAGCCACAGCAAGTGCACTCACTGTCTCCCTCTGCCCTGAACGCAGCCGTCAACACACACACACACACACACGCGTACACACACACACACACATCCCACTCACAGTAATGAGATGTTTGGTCTGTGTGTGTGAGTGTGTGTGTGAGTGGCTGGTGGGACACAACACTGGCCATACGAGGATCGGCAGAAAAACTCCAGACTAGTATAAACAGCCTGCAGAGAGACGTGGCGGTGCACTCAAACAGACACACACACACACATATTCCCATATTGTACAAACACACACACACACGCCGGTCCTCTCCAAACACACACACGCAAAAACACACACATCGTATGTCTCTCTCCTGTCTCCACGCAGGCACACAAGGGAGGACGAGGGGAGAAGGGGGGAGGAAAAAGGAGGAAGGTGAGATGCAGCAGCAGGAGGAAAGAGAGGAAGTGAAGAGGAGGAGGAGGGAGAACTCTCTCTCTCTCTGCTGTCTCCTTATCCATCAGGAAATGTCAAGATCCTGTTATAGGGGGACTGCCAGGCTGCATGTAGTTTGGGGCTGAAATAACTGGAGTATACAATATGTATGACTGTGTGAGAAAGGTAAAATAGGGGTGAAGACATAGGGGGCTGAGGAGGGAGGTATAGAATGAAAAAATGAGAGCCGATATGGGTCTGTAGGTGCTATAAGGCTACAACTGAATAAATAATGGTAAGGAGAGAAAAAAAAAAAACAACAGGCAGAAACACTGCAAGAATAAAAGTTTGTCTTTGAAGTAACTGAATCATCCCTGCTAAGGTGATGTAAACTTTATGAAAACTCCCTCGTGTTAGCTTTTAAATTAAAAAAAAAAGCACTTTAAAGGGTAGATTTCAAAGGAACGTGTTTTTCAGAGGTTGAGAACTTCCTCGTGGTGATGTGAACGTGACGGTGCTGTGTGTGACGGCCATTTTTCAGCATCTTTAATTAACACAGCTGCTTTAACTGCATATTATATATTCTTTAAAATCGTTCAGTTATGTTTACATTAATATACTAAACCAGGAAACTCTTTTTTTCAGCTTTGTCACAGGAAAGGGTTGTACAGAGTCCCTTGTCCATCAATAATACCCACCCACAAGCCAGTAAAATATGAAAAGCAAAATGAGAAAAATAATATGTGTAATGTAATCTAATGTGTTAACAGGCCTATAACAAGGCAATGTTTTTAGAATAAACTGATGAGTTTCATTATTGAGTGAGGTCCACGGAGAAGAGACGGTAAGCTGGTTTGTAATCAGGTATTTAAAATCCACTCATGATTTCGTGCTGATTAAACAGGATGCTCAGCAGGGTGCAGATCCTACAGATTATTTTACAACATCCTACTTCTGAAAGAGAGCCAGTAAATTGCCTTAATAGAGAGCAATTGCATGTATGCTTTATTCTATCTGGCTGGGGGGTCTTGTTGGGAATTGTTGAAAGGATCACTTTCCTCAAAAACACTGAGAAGGCCATGAAAAAACAACATGTCCTTAACAATGTACAAGCAGAACAAAAGTGACTAATTAGATCCTACCACCAGGGATTTTTTTTAAAGGTATTTAC
This sequence comes from Amniataba percoides, assembly GCA_037176925.1. Classification (NCBI taxonomy): domain Eukaryota; kingdom Metazoa; phylum Chordata; class Actinopteri; order Centrarchiformes; family Terapontidae; genus Amniataba; species Amniataba percoides. Next base: position 16,244,751 of record JBAJHX010000040.1, read on the forward strand.
TTAACAATACAGAATCAGTGCTTTGTGATTTAGTACAGCGTTGAATCATTTAACACCAAAAGCTTCAACACAGTGTTAGCTGTTATTCTGCACGATGAGACCTCTGCACAGACACTAATAAGACTGGTGAAGGTGTGAGTGGTCCCACGCTAACAGGTGCAATAAGATGACAGGAGATTCAAGCAGATGTCAATCACGCCCAGTTTGTTCATGCCAAAAAAAAAAAAAAAAAACAGTCCTGAGAGGAGGTCTAATTAGTGGGAATACAGTGAGTGAAAATGTCTGTGTATGTAGGCTGTGGAGACAATATTCAAAACATACTTTGCTAAAGCACTTTTGAGTCATAAATACACTAAATATCCAAAGTGGTGGGTCATTTTTAGCCAAAACCTGCAAACTTTAGTGGTTCTTCAGTAAACTGTCAGTAATTAGGACTATTTTTGTTCCTTCTTGTTGAAAAAAATGCATCTCAGTTAGTTTTTTGGACATTTGAACATTTGGATTTATTTGAAGTTGTTTTTCTGGCCACCTGATGACCGTGAGTCCAGTTTTTTTTTAGCTCTATCCAATATTTATTTTGCACTTTTAGTTCTGGTTTGGTCTCCTCCTACCCCTGAGAGAAACAGCCGACACCAGTGTTCATCAGTAAGTCAACGTTCTCTGTCTGCTGTTTGGTGATAGTTCTCCACACACACTTGGTTAAAATATTGATAACATGGTTTTAATCTTCAGCAGACCTTTATTATATTTACCTACATTCAACTAAATATATTGGTCTATTTATGTTCATATACTGTTGTTGCAGCAACATGTGCTCATCTTCAGAGAGAATACGTTGCTCGGATGCAGAGTATTCACATCAAATCACTGAAACGACTTCAGTCTAACTCCACCAACTCCAACCTTTCTATTTATATCCCTCCACTCGACAGCATCGAAAACAGTTCACAAGATTGTCACACACAGCAATTACGTGGAGCGGCCGGTGACTTAAGAATTTCATTGCCAACAGCCACTCCATGTAATTGTTGCACACATGACAATAAAAAAACCTATAATTGAAGTGTTTTTGACGTTGCTAAGTGGATGGATATGAACAGAAAAGGTTGATAGTTGGCGTTAGGCTGAAGTCTCCCCGTTCGGGCAACATATTCTCTCTGAAGACGAGAAGAAACAGAAACAAGTTGTCTGCCTCACTTTTTGTTGTGAATCCTGTGTCTGACTTTTCTCATTGGTTTAACTCTTTTTTTTCTTCTTCTTCTTTCTACCTCTGTTCAGCCTTTCTATTTTTATTCCCCCCCCCCACCTATCTTCCCAGCCTTTTTGACATTTCATCTGTGGGCCTGACTGTCTGTCTTTACTCCCCGGTCCTTCTCAGCTTCTCTCTCTCATCCACCTGCTTTCTCGCTCGCGCTCTCTCTCTCTTCCCCTTCTGCCTCTTTCCATCTTTTCCTCTATTTATCGCAGTGGGAGCTAATGTGACCTTTATGTGCTGTCAGCTCGCTGCGTGGCCGTCAATCATCATCTGCTCCCATTAGAACAGCTCTATCAGGAGCTGTCAGCGCCAACAGGGCTGCCCACCCGCTCCTCCATCCACGTGCGCCACCACCACCCACCACCCACCGGCTGAGAGGCAGAGCGGTGGGGGGAGCGAGTGACATAGAGAAAAAGGAGAAAAAAAGAGAGAAAAAGGAGCAGGAGAGGAAGGGAAAGATTACTCCACAGTATCGTCTCCGCCGCCCCGCCCATCTTTCATTCATCCACTCCTTCCACTTCTCTCCTCCATCATCCCTCATTAGCTGTGTTTACTCCGAGATACCTGTGTTTTGGTCCTCAAGGAGCCGACACAGTTAGCATCCCGACCAGCCAGACAGGAAGAGAAAGAGAGACGCTATCTTTTCTTATTCTCTCCATCCCTCAGCACCTTCTTCCTGCCTCCCTTCTCAACTGTCTCTCATTATAACTTTTTTTTTAGTCCTGCTGGAGGAGGTTCACTATCTCCTCTCCTCCCTCTCTTCCTTCCTTCTCCATCTCTGTTTACCTGCTGTGGGAACTCGCTATCTCTCCCTCTCGCCTTCCTTTCTTCTCATTGACTATCCCTCCCTCCTCCTCTCATGGCCCCGGTTCCCTTCGCTGTTTGTTTATTGCGATGCATCCTTCGTTCCTCCATTCCTCGGCCCCTCTTCCT
>JBAJHX010000040.1:16250389-16281378 GCA_037176925.1 Amniataba percoides
TGTGTGTGTGTGTGTGTGTGTGCTGGAGGGTGGAGCTGGACCCAGAGCGGAGCGTTGACATCGGGCAGCCGAACAGATGGCGTTTCATGAGCTTGCGCGTGTGTGTGTCGTGTCCTCAGGTGGCTGAGGGAAGTGATGTGAGGTGAGCTGATGATGATGTGTTGTTCTCATTAAGCAGCCCAATGCTCATCTCTCTTATACCATTTCCCTCTACCAACATCCCCCCACTCCTCTTTTTTTAACAAACAAATTAAAACGTATGAGAAAAGCTAGACTAATTCTCTCTCTGCGTGTCACTTCTTTTTCCCCCCAACCTGTTTTAATTAAAATGCCCTCTCTTATTCTTTTTTCCATTTTGTCCACCATCCAAAGAACCTTCTATAATCAGTCTCATTTCGATCATTATCAGCCTTTATCAGTCATCTGCACCGTGTCTGAGGTCAGATTCTGTATGATGGAGGGTTACAGGGCCGATGGTGAACACACACACTCCTTTTAGACACACATGAGCCTGAAAAAGCATCTTTGAACAAGGTAACAGGCAAGAGATCTCTGGGTAAGAGGCCCACAGAAGATTTACAAACCTTCTTGCAAAAACACTGTGCATCATGCACCTGCCGACAAAATGCTTTTCTCTGGGAAATGAAAATGTTTGTATTTCCAGATATGCTAATTTTTCTAGTTTGGATATTGTGGGCATTGTTTACATCATGCACAGTGTTATAGGAGGACCTTGGAAGATTGTTCCAGGTTTTAAATATTTCACTTCTTCCTCAATGTGTCTATTAAAACAAGTTCTCTTGATGTGACACGGTGCATACTGATGGGATAAGCAGTCAAGGACAAAACAGCAGTTTGATTTGATTGGAGGGGCAGGGGGGACGTGATTACTTAATAATTTGTGATGGCTTTATTGCTGGGATTTTATGTTCACACCTCCTAAGTGCAAGATGAGGTCGCCATGAAAGATTCACAAAGTGAAGCGTGGTATGTGCTGATTCAAACCTCAGCGTTATTCCCTTACATTTCCTCTCCCCTCTTTCCTTTATCTCACCTCCTCCTGTTTTCTCTCTTCCCTTCTCTAATTTCTTAATGTATTTCCTCCTGTGTCCTCCCTTTCCATCCTTGTTGCTGTCCTTTCTGTCCTTTTCTGTCTTTTGTATCCCAGAAAAAAAACACATTTTGTCTTTTGTCTCATTTTCCCCCCACTGTCAAATTTTTCACCTCACTACCCAGAAGGCACTTGTCACTATGGAACGCTGTGACGTCTTTTTTCTTTGGGTTTTCTCTTGATGTCGTTTGACTTTGTGTCACTCACCAGTCGGGACAACTACCTTCTTTTCTGTCCCCCCATTCATCCCAAATGACACCTAGTTTTCTTCCTAACCACCTTCCTCCTCTCCTCTCACGCCACGGTCACTCCCAACATCTTTTCCTCATCCTCTCATCATATTACAGATCTCGCTCCCTTCCCGGCACTGTTTGTCCTGGTACATTGTGTCCTTACAGCATCTCTCGCTGAGCTCACACACACACACACACACCTGCACTCACACACCTCTGCTTCCTCCCGCATAGGCCCGGGCCCGAGTTAATGGGATGAGTTCTAATTAATTTTTCTGCGTCAGGGGAGGCCGGTGGATAACACCGGGAGAGAGGCAGGAAAAGGAGAGGCAGGTACGTCGAGGGTGAAGTTGGACAGTGAAAGAATGAGTTTGGAGAGAGAAATAAATATAGAGATAGACAAAAAAAGGGAGACAAGCAAATTAAGACGAGCTAATGATGAAGAGAGAAAGGGGGCTCTAGAGGAAAGGCGAGCGCGGGTAACATTACTCCTTATTGGTATTTTTCTGACCTTGAAACGTGCTTCATTGTAGTTACAAGCGTTACGCACAAAGTGTAATAAATGGGAGATCCATGCAGATGAGGTGAAGCGGGAAACGTTCCATGAATAAACATTAAAGGAGCGCGCCCGTTGTGAGCGCAAAGTCACTCTTGAGAAATCAGAAATCTCAACAAGAAGAGTGAACTAAAATCGAGATTGATGCCCAAATTAACTAAATCAAATATGAACTACATTTTTATTCAATACATATACACACACAGCTCATAAATGTGACCTACTGAGTTTATAATGTTAAGTTTTAGATGACATTGTCAGATGTGTAAATCCAAATATATGTTTATCATTGAGGTCATAATTAAAGGCGGTGTTTTACTAGACTACATTATATTCAAAGGTGAACTTGTCATCTTTCCCATCTCACACATTAGGGAGCAGAAAATTAGAAACCCACACATATAATGCAGTCCAGTACAACACCACTGACTTTGACCTTGGTGCTGAAACTTCTCATTTAATTAAAACCTTTTCCCCTCTTAGCAGTCAGGCCACTGGACAGCACTCTTCACAGCAGTTTCTTGTGTCCCTGTTCATTTTTTTCCATGTGATGTACAAGCACATTCGACCATGTAATCAATCTCAAAATTGACTGGAGCACAACCCACATGGCCTGATCCGTTAACCCTTCCTCTGCTGCCACAACACAACTTCACAAATGATTTTTCCACCCCGGGTTGAATGCAATGCATCTCATGAAGATTTTTAAGATGGTTTGATAGTCATGATTATCATGATTACAGCATGGCATGATTACAACATGACATTACAGATCAAATATCAAATCTTTTATTCAATTTTGTACAAAAAGGTGTGTCCTTATGTGTTTAAAATCATAGTAAAATCATGCAAAGAAGGTATTGTTTGTCATTTGCCATGTCAGTTATAATTAAACTTATTGATCCTAAAAATCGAATTAATGCCTATCTGAGACATGTATCTACGAGCCTGTGAAAACACCTTATAGCTCAGAGGCTTAAAGGGGATTTTACCTGGATCTCTTGAACTATAAAAGCTCTCACTTTTCCCTGCAGGCAGCAGGACACATATGTGTGTTCCATCTGCGGCGTCTAATTTGAAAAGTGATGCACCATTATGCAAAATGATCCATTGTGGTTACCTCGATTAAATCATGTGCAGCCGACACCAGGGTGCTGCAGAATAACCACACAAAAACTTCTCTGCAGATCAGGCCGGTCTGTAATAATTCTGTATTTGCCCGCTTTTGCGCTTGACACCCTGAAACACAATGGACACAGTTCAGGGAGTTCAAAATGAAAAATCTCTCTGGTTCCCATCCTCCCTCCACAAGGCGAGACTGTGACAGAGATGAGACGCGACTGTGACAAGCATCCCAACATCAGAGCTGCTCACGTTAGGAATTTCAACTCATTACGTCAAACTTCTTCAAAGTGAATGTCGGTGCACAAAAACAAATTATCCTCGGCGAAGAGCAGATTTGCACAATATATACAGGTCCAATATGTTGCAGCGGCCTCAAGACGAGGTAAAATAAAATGAGTAATATCTTGATATAAAGTCTTTATCTAAGCTTGTATATGCTATTCTTTTTATTGTTTTATTACTTGTTGTGCCGCTTTGTTATAAAACCAATTTTACGACTGGCAACACTATAACGTTTCAGTCGAGCCCACGCTGAGCAAATCATTTATTTTTGCTTACGAGCATTCATTATTTAAAAGTTTCTACCTTCTTGCTTGACGTTTTTTTCCATAAGAGCACCTCAATGCACCGTCCAGTACTCAAAGCTGCAGTACAGTGAACAAACAACCCAAAGAGCATTAACAACATAGCATGCCACACACATACAGAGTAATATGCCGTAAATGAAACATGTCATTTAGTTTAGTTTGTCATTGATCACAGAAATAGAGATGAAAAAAATCTGCCTAAATCTCACTTTTGTGGAGGTTTTTTTTTAAGAATCTGTTCATACACACATAAAGGCTTTGACCTCACCACACACAAACAAAGACGCACACACACATACACACACACACACACAGATAACAACGCTGTAATTAAGATTACTGAGTTGTTTCGACATGAATCATGATTTCTTTAACTATGCATACCCAAAATGGGCCAAAGGCTTAATGCCTCTGGGTCCCGCATGACAGGAGCAGTAATATGTTTTAATGAGCCCGGGTCCCTGGATGAGACTCTACATTTGTCATTCAGGTCCTGCACTGTAAAAAGTTTAACAACAGCAGAGTTTTACGCCGTCTCAAATAACTCAAGCACAGGTAGTCTAATCTTCTATGAATATTACTTGACATTATTAATATGATATCTGTCTGCAGTTGATCAACCATCTACTTTTATGCACATGTAGGTCTAGATAAGACAGATCAGATTTATTAAGTGTAAACAAAAATGTATTAAATCTCACAGGGATTTTATCAGGATATGACACAAGTGAAGGTGTAAATGGAGCCTCATGCATTTTTTCATTTTTGCAAGCAGGGTGGTTGAGTGCGCTTTAAAAGCAAATACAAAATTCAAAAAGCTCTCAGCACTCACATGCAAGGTTTCTACAGGATGTGACTGATATTTGCAGCACACACATCATTAAAATGCTCATTAGAATAATTTGTAGCAGGACGTCAGAGATGCTACATGTACTTACGTTGTGTGTTTATCGAAAGCACCCCTGAAACTATAGGACAAATTTACTTTAGGCTATAACTCCATGAATAAAACATGGAGCGCAGTGGCCTCGGCTCGCACTTTTATGATTTGTGTTTATTTGCGTGCGTTTTATTTGAGAATAAGTGGGAAAATATTGACCTCCCTATGCAAGGTTATCTTTTAATTGCTTGATAGCAGTGGTTACATAAGATGAAACAGCGTGCGAGCAGGGAATAAATTAACTTTTAATTAGAAACATCATATTCCAATTCGCCCTCCTTGTTTGCCTGTTATTGTTGTTGTTGTTGTGTTTTCATAGAAGTGAGAGATGTGCGAAGGAAAAAGAAGAGATAAAAATGCTTACAATGGGAGTGATATGCCACGGAAGCTTTGATAGACCCAATTATCGCACAATATCCCACTGTCTTTTCCGACAAATAAACCTTAATTTTCGCTAAGGCAACGCGGCTAACTGGAGCCGTCATGATTATGCACTGCAGTCCTTTTTAAACGAACAAAACAAGGCTAAGTGGAATCTGTGCAGTGCAGCACTAATGTGGTAATCATCACAACCGCCCTCCCTCTCGTGCATCTACCCTGCGCTCATACACCAGCACGCTTTATTTTTTGAGCACAATATAACGACAACAAACTGGTAGGATTGGCACACAAATAGATAATCTCTCATTATAATGTCTGCTGTGGTGTTTGGGACACAAAAGAGATCTATTTTTGACTTTTTTTAATCAGCAGTGGCGCATTAAGCCACACAATATCTTTACTTGAAACTTTATCAGGTGAGTCATTGTATGTCTGCAGTTTGGCTTCATATACTTAAACATCACCCCGGAAATTCTTTTCTTTGAGGTATGTGAGGAAATTAACCAGGAATCCACCAGTCAACACTTTTTACGGTGACCCTGCAGGTTGATATCATAATGAATATAAAATCCATACATCCCCCTACGCTTAATCCATCACGCTTAATAGGAATTTGATCTTAGCAGGTCAGGCACATATAGTGTGTATTGATCACCAGCACACTAGCCATGACACTGCGGTCGTTATTTATATATTTTATTTTTTAATCTCATACTTGCCATTTGATTAAGTTGTGGCAGAGGTATAATGCGCAGGGGTATTACAGTAAATGAGAAAATGGCACCAGTTTTTCAATATTCCCCCGCTACGTTCCCTCCATCTCCTGATTTAGCACTGCTGAACACTTTGGCAGTACAGTAGAGCTGCAGCACAACTATAACAGAAAATTATAATATCTCTCAAATAGCCTCATACAGCATATTGATTTTTTTTTCTCCTCCCCAAACTGTTCTCCTGAGTGATAGTGCAAGAGTGCAGCAGTGGCTCTGCCGCTAAAGTGTGCAACAAAAACTGAGACTGCAGGGGTGACATCACTGCAAAACAAACCTCAGATACCTACAAATGGAAACTCTAAATAAGAAAAAAAGTTTTGTGAGGTGAGAGGTATTTAAAGATGCTTTACCGCTCTTTAAAATGATGGCTTCTTTTACCTGCAGATCATGAGGAAACATACTTAATAGTCTCTAAACTTCAAATCACATTTACCTTTAAAACTCATGAAAATGACACACACTGACATGGATTAATCTGATCTGGATATTAAGATTATCTTTGGCACACCGTTGTTTAACTACCTTTCAAAAGACAAGAAAGTTTTCAACCCTGCTGGTCATTATATTCACACTAAGAAACAAAGGTTTAGGGCTTCACGTGGATGTGTGAAGGCGCCGTCTTAATGATGATGGCCACACTTTGGGGCTCGACAGCAAAGTCAGCCGCAGGGCAGCGGCGTCTCACAGGTGATGGATTTGAGTTCCCAGCGGACGTCTTTGGAGAGTCTGTTCTAATTGATGAAAGGCAACGCTCAGATTAAAGTCTTCTGACTAAAACCCAGAGTCGAAGCGTTGAAACCTGAACAGGTGCATAAGTGTATATCTGTGTATAAGTTCATATATGTGTGTGTGTGTGAGAGAGAGAGAAAGCCTCTCTGTCTGATAATCTCTCCGACCTACAGTACCTGTGTGACTTTCCTCTAAGCTTTGAGGAAAATCACTGTAGCAGGCGAGCAAGCCGCGTGATGAAAAGGAACTCTGAAACCTGACTGCTGGATGTGCGCCACACCTTTTTATGTCCCCCACTCTGGCTTTATCAAATATTGATTGCATGGAAAGCCTTTCCTGAGAGCAAAGAGACAAACAAAGAGTCAGTGTTTCTGTCTGCATTCAAGGGAAACCCTGCTCGACATATCTCTGATATTCTCCTGCCGTCCATTACAAACCCAAATTGCTCACCAGTATACAGAAATTTATGAGATAAGCTTCGCAGGTTGCAGTTTGACCGGCAGCTCCAGCGCCTGTGTGAGTCCCGATGGCTTCTTGATGCTGTCAGAATAATGAAATATTGCATGCCACTAGCTGTAGTCCCGTATACACTCATATTAAATCAAGCTTTGCATCTCCAAAGAGTTAACATCTCCGATAAGAGAGAAACAAAAGAGTCTGCAGCGTCTCTGTGAGGCTGTAAAGTTGGAAGAAAGAGGTGAGTAAAAAGATGAGTTAAGATGCAAACAGTTGGTAACACAATGCTCAGTTGAAGCTGATGGGAATGTTGTTGTAGTTTTGGAGGTATTTGGATGTAAGTGGTGGAGATTTTGATCAGATGATGATTGAGTTATTGTAATTCACTCTCCTAGGAACATCTACATGTACACCAACTTCATGGCAGTTTTTTATTTAACACCAAAACTATAACGTCACAGTGGTGGTACAAGAAACATCAGGGCATCCCCAAAGTCATCTGGATTCATCAAAAACTTCATCACCATCTATCCAATATCCATCACCCCGGATCAAAGTGGCAGACTGATCGACTGAAGGTGGAATCACGCTGTACTGTACCTCTCCAGGCTGCGAGCGGGAAAACATGCCAGGGTGTCCTTTCTATCACACGTGTGCATGCAACGTGCAGGTTTATGTTTTTGATTTTCCGCCTCAATTTTCAACCAGCGAGCACTGAATCGACCAATCAACTCGCTTTCACTCGCAGGTCCACAAAAAAAACTATTTCAGATTCAGGAAGCGCGTGCATCCGCGACACTGCGCAAACCTGTGATCGCCGATAACCTTCTCTGCCGTGGATCACCACGAGGGTGGCTAAAACGCATTGACTTCTCATTTATTTTCATGCTTGACACAGACAGGGAAATTTGTATTGGTTTAATATATAAATACAAAAAAGAGGAGAGAAGGTGGTAATGTGAATTTTAATGTGTGTGTCCTGCAGAAGGCGAAGAGTTGTGCGATGAAGGGGGGGTCCAGCAAATTCCCCCTTGAAGGACCTTGAGGCCTCTCGTTTCTTGGAGGTGATTAGCCATTTCCCTTTGCTCCCATACATCCATACATCATATGGATTGGGTCTGTGGGACGGAGCTAAGAAACTAAGTATGCACACACACTTGCAGGGGAGAGGAGGGCACTTGCAACTCGCGAGTGTGGGTGTGGACTCTGGTTTGGCAGGGCACTGACTTCTATCTCCAGGGTCGTTGGCTGGTAATTAGTTTTGCTCTAATGGCTGCCTGGTGAGGTCAGGGGATTCCTGTAATCCCTCCTCTATCTGTTCACCTCCTGCTCGCCTCTTACTACTAATCTCTCTAACCTATCTCCTCCTGTCTGCCTTCCCCGCCCTCCTAACAACATCTCTCCTTCAAGAAATCACATGCTTCTTCTCACTTTCTCCCCCCCCGTCTTCCTCCTGAAACACCAGTCTTCTGTGCTTACCCTATTTAATAAAAGCAGCACCTTTTCTTGCAGTTCACATTGTATTTCTTCTCTCTGCCAACTTTCTCCTCCATTTCCTCTTGAAGATATTAATACAAAATACCTCCTACACACATTTCCCGCTATTCCAATTCGCCACCTCTCTTTGTTTCGTCCTCTTTATCTCGTTCTCTCTCTCTTGGCCAGATCTACTCGGCTGATCGTAGCTGAGAACCCGCGGAGTCGCGCCGTGAGTTTATTATTATTCAACTGGGATTTTTAAATTCACACATTCTCTCCACTGACGGCTCCGACTGCGAAACATTATCAGAAAGAACGGACCATCTGTGCCCGTATCGCAAGCTACTATCCCCACTCTGTCTTCCACTCAAAGCGAACAGATGGAAGTGCAGTTATAAACACACAGCAACGCTTATTTGTTCCCGTGCAGGACATATTCACATCCAGTCAAATATGCTTGCGTGTCAGAGGCGGGTTTGTTCTTCCTAAAATTTTGTGATGTAAACGGAGAAAGAGGCGGGATTTCTGTAAACTCTGCTTAAGTAAAAGGCTTGGTGACAATTTCCAGGTTCAGGTATTCAATTATTCTGTAAGTTGCATGAAAAACAAAAAGGTCTGACTGAAAGTTCTTTGGATGTCAAAGTTACATATAACAACTGTTCAAACATCCATTATCTATACCTGCTTATCCTGACACACAGGGTCACAGTCCTTTTAATGCCCGGCTGCCAAAATCCAGATGCAAGAAGAAACAACTTGATCATACCTGCGTAAGTTCAGGTCATTGCAAGTGGTGCATTTCACAAGCCTGGACGACTGCAGGTAATCTCTGCTGAAAATTTTACTGAAACTGTTTCTCCATTTAGAGTCAGTATTCCTCTCAGAGAAATAATAGCTTCAAACATCAAAGATTAAAAGAAAGAGCTCTTTTAAAAGTAACAATTTGACATTTTTTTGAGAAACAGCTCGCCTTACTCTGTCCAACAATCACTAAATTTTCCTACAAGAACCTTTAAAGTGCACAAATTACCTCATTGTATCCTGTTTCTTTAAATAGTACAAAAAAATGAGGTGCAAAAACGAGGAGCATTAGGAGCAGTAATTTACTACCTGGTTGCCTGGCAGCAGTTCAGACCCTATAGATATACGTCATGATGTCTAAGATCTGACCCGCTGTTGATCACTTTATAATTAGAAACGGCAGATATCAGGATGGTATCACTCTTCTCACCTTACCCTCCACAGAAGTATGTATAATCTGCAAAAAGAGATTTCCAGGATTCTGAAGTATAATATTTGTCATCATATCATAAATCAGGAGGCATTAACAAACACACAACGTTTTCAAATAACTGCCATTAATCTGTAAAGCACGATAAACACTTTCATCACATCTGGTAGATATTTGTGTCTTCGTGGAGAACAACACTCCTGAGCTCGCTTGGAAAGTGTCTCTCCTGAAAGAAATGACAACTCTTTGATTATTATATCTTAAGATGTGTGTTTGATTCTGCACAGTGTGTGAAGACACACAGCTGTGTGTCCCTGCGACTGTTTGAGCTGGCGTGTACTACAAACTATTCAGCACAACAAATCTTGAGTCGTGTTAGTGTTAGTGTTAGTCGACCTAATGAAGATGCATTTTTGGTCACCATAAAAGATTTAAAAAAAAAAATCCTCTCTCTCATTAGGAATCACACTTCAGCCATTAGACATTATATCAGCTGTCACGGAGGACACAAATTGAGAAAGAGCCGTCGAATGAATAAGGAAACTCTGTCTTCCCGCTTGCAGTCTGGCGCACCTGGCTCGCTAAGGAGCTCATTTTGAAGCCCAGGATTAGGCCTAATTACTGCTTTAATTAGCAAGTTGCCGAGGGCCGCATCCCACCCCGCCGCCGCCACCAGCGGCACACCGCGCCGTCAGGCCGGGTGGCCGGGGAGGGAGCAGATCAAATGAGATCTAATTGATGGCAGCTTAACATCATAAAAGCTGATGATTGGGGAGGCTGGTGCTCAGTTGAGTCAAGTAAAAACAGAAGTGTGTGTGGGGGGGGCTCATTCATATTTAATGGCAGTTTTCAAAGGCAAAAGTGAATATTGAGGAATAATTAGGAAGCGTGTGTCACTCAAGAAGAGGGACAGTGTGTGTGTGTGTGTGTGTGTGTGTGTGTGTGTGTGTGTGATCCAGCAGCAACAGCGGACATGAAACATTCCAAAAAATATATATTAATTTCTCCCAAGGTCATCAAAAAAAAGTGATTGTAATGCCAGCTGGAATAAAGAAAACCACTGAAAATGTTTTTTTTCTTTCAGTTGAAGTAGAGCTCGAGTCTGCTGTCGACATCCATGCTTAGCGACATTCACACGACTTGTTTTGGATGCTTACATCAAAACGAACATGGCATGAAATAAATCAAATCGTCTTGAAGTGTCCTCCCCCTGCGGTGCGCATTCTTAAAAGCGACTGAAACTGGAGTCAAAAACATTAATTTCTTTTAATTCCCAACATCAAGCGATCGCTGCAGCACGAGTCAGGCTTCTGCCATGGATTTTTAAGGATTGAAAAATAATTAGCAGAGCACCCTTGAGGTCTGGATTTTTTTTTCTCCCCCATCACAGCAGCTGTGGAAAATCACTGACATGGCCTTTTCCATTGGGATGAAATTCATTCTGGACTCTCTAAGATAATAACTCAGTAATTATGTAGCCCTCCGGTGATACTAATGCTGACCATAGAGAGCCAAACAGATAGAATAACTGACAGACTGACTGACAGACAGAGACGCGGTATCCCGTAATAGAGCTGGCTGGAGTTGGTTTTATGGCCTCATCTTAAAGTCTTAATGGCTTTCAGAAGACAAGGCTGTTTGGCTGTCTGGTAGACAGAACGTCTGGATTTCTTCTCTAATAACTCCGATTGCAAAGAGTTCCCAGAACCTCGCTGGCTGTGGGACATAATAATGGACTAACACAGGCTCATGTTTATGGGTATTGACAAAGATTATAACGTATGACCGCAGCTTACAATAAATTTCGCATTAACAACACAAAGCTCCGGTGAAAATACAGCTGATCATTATAATATAACAATAAAAACAACCATGCTTTATGTCTTATACCTCCAAAGGATCAAAGGATCTATGAAAGCTAAAACACTCTTTAAATCTTTCTGATGTAACGTGACAGGACTGTCCGGTCGCTTATTCGCTAATTCAGGACGATTCATCACGGGAGACTGTACGTTTTGACTGAATTCTGATGTGTGTTTGTTATTAGGTCCCTAATAGACTTTTTGACAAGTGAATCCATCATGTTATGTGATAATTGATTATGGAGCGGTGCTGTTGTCACATTTCCTAAAGAATCAATGGATGGTCATGTGAAAAAGATCTGATTTTCCTTCTCAAGGTCACAGGCATACCACAACAATCATATTGTGCTTAATAATGTATTTTATTATCTTTTACGTGGTGCCAAACCTCATCCATTTCTATGCCAGAATCTAAATCTGGGTATACGTTCAAGCCTATCTGAAGCTACTGAAGTTAAAAAAAAAAAATCATAAAATCTTAACTTCATAAGGTTGCTTGTGTATCCACCCCATTTAAATCAGTGCTGGTAATGTCTGTGAGACACCACTGGAAATACAGAGAGGGTAGAAAATTAGTTTTTTTGACACATCTCTACTAGAAATACAAGGATATGCAATTCCCAATTACTGGTACACAATGTATATACAGCATATACAGATGTCAAATGTATGGCCACACATCTGTAGTAGTAGTAGTAGTAGTAGTAGTCCAACAAAAGGCAATTACAAATAAAAATCTTACATTAACATGGTCATTTTGTGTTAGTTGCAGTTGCTGTTGAATGGTATTATTATACTGAGCAATGTTCCAATTTGGTAAACACCATATATTTGTCGCTTTGATACTGTTATTAACCCTAACCCTAACCATTTTTTTCAATAAATAAAATGTTTTCTAACAGGGTCTTTGTATCGGATGATACACGAGCAGATGACCCCGTGTCTGATTTTCCCTTTTGGACTCCTCAAGTTAGAGAAAACATTTTCTACACCCCACCATCGTCTACTCACACGGATACTCACAAGTGAGGCGAGGATGAGAGGTCATAGTAATTACAGAGCGAGAGCAATTTCAAGACGAGCTAAGCTTTCGTGAAATACATCTTCACACACACACCTCACACGAACAACCTTGAGGTCAGGGAAGTGGGCTTGTGCAACCCACAGAGGGCTGCAGCGAGGTTAAGGACACCCACGGCAGAAGAAAAGACCATATATCTCTTTTAGTTCTCCACTCTGTTGTTCTTCGTCTTCCCTCTCTCATCCTAACCGCCTGACCTTCTCTCCATCCCTCCTCTCCTCTACCTCTTGACCCCCCTCGCAGGGTAGTAGGAGAAAATGAGGAGAGAGAGAGAGGGCGATAAGAAAAGCAGACGCAAGGCTGCAAATAAACAGGCCAGTGTAAGAAATGAGGGAGGGATGGGAGGATGTGACGGGCAGAGGGGAGACAGATATCCACGGGAGTCGGGGAAAAGGGATGCAGAAGGGAGACAAGAGTCTTTTTCTACCCCCCTCCACTATTTCTCTCTCTTTCTTTCGCTCTATCCATCTCTGTCTTCCTCTCTCAGCCTCCCGTGCTCAGATGTGTCAGGGAGAAGCAGAGGAGGTGAAGTGAGCCCAGCAGGTTTCTGGCCTCTGCACAGTCCGGCAGAGGCCACCGCTGAGTGCAAGGTCCCCTCTGCCGCGGGGCCTCGCATCGCAAAAAAACGAAAGTATACCTTGACATCTTCGTGTTATGTCATTTTTTTATTTTCCCCATCGCATTTAAATTCAAAGCAAGATCAGCATCAGGATGAGGGAAAATTAAACTGCCGCATATAATTCATCCTCTCCTTTTTTGACATTTTCCTTTGTTCTGCTTTTTGCCCTTCATTTTAAAATATGAAGCCACGGTGAGCTCTGCCAGAGGAGAGCATAGTGAGTGAGTTACAGGTGACTGCCAAAATCAAGGAAGTGCACGAGCAAATGAGAGCTTCAAAGTAAAAAACTAGAAAGTAGAGATTTGGCAGCTCTGTGACCACGCAGGGTGATTTTCACCAAGTCCACCCAACTCTTTTGAAAGGAAAAAAGCCAATGAATAAAACCTACCAAATAGATATTTTCAAGGCCTGTCCGAGACTTCAGGGTCACTCCTACATCTCACTTGTTGTTTATTGTCCTCTCATCATCACAGGAGTTACCATTCCTCTTAAACATTGCAGGGAGCTGTGGACAAATCTACAGCAAAAACACGACGGTGGCAATAAAAAGCAAAAAAGCCTGTAAAATGTTACAGTCTCTACACATCGCTGTCATGCCTTACAAGTGTCGTTTTCAAGGACGCCATCAGGTCAGCGGGGACGCCACTTCGAATTTCAAATGGCGATTCTCGTTGACTGATGTGTGCGCCAATGATCCTTTATTTTCTGTGACTTTGATGAAACTTTCACTTTATGAAGATGTTTTGATTGTTCTCGTGCACACGGCTTTGCCTCTTTTAACCTGTGCTGTTCACTTCCTGATTGAGGCCAGCCCGAGTTGTACTGTAATCGGACTTTAGCGCTCAGACTGAGGCAGCTGCTGCTATTTTGAATACTGACCTACACCATGTCAGGTTAATTGCAGCAGAAAGGCTTTTTTCTTCTGTAAACATTTCCTGTCCCAGCTGTCATTACCAGTTTCTGTTAGTTATTTACTGAAACTCTGTAAGAAATGTAGTCCACTAATCTTAAAACGACCACTTATGCCGACTTGTTGCTGACAGTTATTTTGGATAATGTGTGGGTATGTTTTTTTTACAGCAGCAGTGTCAAGACTCACAACTTAATGCCTGCGTTTGTTGATTATGCTTTTGCAGTTTTTGTGTGGTTGCCTGTGCAGACGTGACACTTCACTGAGAGGGGAGCTTTGCAAAGTGAAAACGCGACTCGGCTGCCTCCTTCCACACATCAACGCTTCCAGGGAGGCAGGAGCCAACCCTGTTAGCGGGCTTTTACATCTTAACCCCTACATCCAGACACAAAGCAAGCCCAGATCCTGAGAAAAAAGACGCCCTGCTGTACAAACGCTGTACCTCAGGCGAGTATTTGGAGGTTCCTGCGCTGAAAGCCCAACCAGCAGGCAGAGAAATCCTGTCAGCCATCCCGCGTAATTCACTTTAACCTTTCTCCTGATGAAGTTCTCAGAGCTGAAGAGGAAAATGGGAAGGAACAGGTGGCGTCACGACATCAGCAGAAGTTGATCGAATCGCCGCCGCAGCTTTCCCCTCCCCTCTCAGCACTTTCTTCCAGCGCTGGGACACATCTCCCCTTGTCGTTTTTTTCCCCTCCTTTAATCCAAATCAATGTCCATCTCCATATCAGTCCCCCTCTCAATATCACTTTGTGCCGCGCAGGGTGTATGAGGATCGATACCGAAAAAGAGATCGGAGATTAAATTAGAATTGAGTGAGGGACCCCTTCATACTCAGATCCACAGAGGAAAATGAGAGGGAGGAAAGTGTGTGTGTGTGTGTGTGTGTGTGTGTGTGTGTGTGTGTGTGTGTGTGTGTGTGTGTTGGGACAGGGGGTGGGGTACACGTGCAGATCAATGTCCCCATTCAGCACAATGCGCTGGTTTGATTAATTAACAAATTAATTGATTTGTTTAAGAGCTGGCCGACGAAGGGCGTTTGGATGTTAGCGGCAGCACTTTACTGTAAAATTGATCACGTTGACGCGGCTCCTGCATCCGCCTGGAAGATGTCATGAGGTGCAAGAAAACACACAGAGGACGCAGGAGGCATGGTGGGAAATGGAGACACATTTTAACAGTTTCAGTGGCTTTTATGCGAAGTTGATTGGCACTCGCAGAGAAGGCAGCTAACAAGGCAACTGTGTGTCAGATCCAAAACTCGTATAATGTCGATAAAAAGTATTCAGACCCCTTGGACTCGAATATTGCTCTTCATCTGCAGCACCGATGCAAAAGAGCTTGAGCAGTTTGTGAAGGTGAACGAGGGGAAAGTTAACCACTGATATAAAATCCTATAAAGGGGGGAAATCAGCAGTAATAACATGCATGTATAAACACTGTTAAAACCCTAAAAAAAAAAACACTTTTCAACATTTTGTCTTCTTTCCAGCATCGATTAGCAGCAGGTGTGGAGCACTAATTACGCGACACAAAGGAGCCCAACTCACATTAACGTAACTTCGATTATACAACAGCAGAGCTTAGAAACCTCTTCCCATATTTAACACTTTTTAGCAAATAAAATAATCCATCCGTATATTGAATATTGAATGATAACATGAGCAGAGTTGTTGGTGCTGATGAACATACAGAAGGTTTCCATCTGAATCTGCAGCTCCCGTCGGCTTTACGCAGCTTTATGGTGAGTTTCAGCTCAGTGTTTATCTTTCAGCCCCACAGCTCTACTGTTTCCATTCACTTTTACCATTTTCATTTTCAGCCACAGCATGCAGCTGTTTTTTTTTTTTTTGTCCACAGAAGCTCTAAAAATCCACTGTTCACTACCTGCTCAGCACCAAACAGCAGACAGTCACAGTTAGTGGTCAGCTGGAGAACATGGTGGATTATTTAGCAAGCTGAAGAGTCAAATATTTTCCCTCAGGAGTTTATAGTGAACAAAAAGAGAGGTAAAACAGAGCAATTATCAGCCTTAAATCTCAAGATGTCCAAATGAACGATAGTGTTGCTCCGTATCTGGTGGATGTGTTGGTCAGCAGCTGTACCCCAAATCAACCTACAGGTGAAATATCTAAGTGGTGTTAATAATCAAACGATAACGCCCACATGGTAAAGTTCAGGGAACGACAACAGTCATAAATAAAAACATAATTTCGCTGTTGGTAGGTAACAGAAAACAAACTGTGGTCCTTGGTGTGACCCGTCCATCCATCCAGCCCTTCCTCCTCAGTCCGAGCACTCTGTCGCTCTGCAGAAACACACTGTTTTTTCCCTTTGCTCCCCACGGACAAGAGCCATAATTACTGCGCTCGCTAGAGGGCTTTGTCACTTGGACATAAACACATTTGTTTTGGGGCATTTGCTGAAACGACTGATGCTGGTTTTACTTGAGAGGACTTTTTTTTCCAGAAAAATGCATGATACCTTCTGTTTTATAACATTAAAGAGCAGCTTTGCACTCACACAAGGGAAATATTCCTTTCTTTTTGCACGCTGGCTGTAAGTAAAGCGAGCGTTGTCCTTGTTCGTCAGTTTTTTCTCCCGCTCTCAGATGTCAGTCGCATGGACTGGAGACACTTAAATCGGCCATATGAAGTCAGGGCTTCGGGGACACTGATTAGGAATAAGTGCTTAATGACACCGAATGGCCACGTGTGCTGCTTGATGTACCACACGCGCTGCTTTATGAAACAGATATTGCTCCCCTTAAGTTTGACACCAGACAGCCAATTTGTAACTAATTTGCCATTGCCATTACATTGTCAGTCGAGAATAGCTTTGCATAATAGTATAGACATAGTGCTCTTTGTCTGATAATCCATCATTGCACGGTCTGTTACTTCAGTATAGAAAAAGCGCCATTAGCAGTTCCTGGACCATTTTAATGAAAGCACACACCGGGAACGCAGTGGGAGATGCTGCAAATTATTTTAGCGGAATGCACTTTAGGAGTCTGATTTTAAGAAACTGCATCTATAGTGTTTGAAAGCACTTTTTGTGGCATGTTATCTCATAAATCATATGCCCAGGATATTTGTGCCTTTCATTTTAGCATCAATCCCTTCTTGTTTTTCCATGAATAGAACAAGAAGACAACATGTACAGGAGCTGGAGTCAGATAAAGTCTGTAAGACGTTCTTTTCTTTCTCTGTCCTCCTGCCCCTTTCTAAAAAGGTAAGCAAAACCAGATTAGATCCAAAGATTAAAATGACAGACGAACTAGAACATGGATTCAGGCCATGTTCAAACATCAATTGTGAAGCCCAGTATAGTCAGTTTGAGATTGCATGACTACACAGCATCTGCGGCCAAATCATATTCATTATTTTTTATTTTTGGCTTGTTCGGCTTGCTTTTAGCCTTCTTTTCTCAGGTACTTCAAAAACAACGCTGACGTCAGTGTTGGCCAGTTACCATGACGCACTGAACCTCGTATATGGAGTCCTGCAGATGTCCAAACAACTCTTAGCCTGACTAAGGTTTGGATGACACGCAACCGAGTACAGTTTGAACCAGGGAACATTTAGAGAAAAAGACAGGGGGAGAAACACAAAGACAGCCAGAGGAAGTGTGTCTTATGAGGATTTGCCCTCGGCAGAACTGTGACCTGTAAACTCGAAGAACTTTACCCGAAAGAAATCAAAGTTTAAAAAGTGAATTCTCTGGTGGCCTGTGTCGGCTGCCTGTCTGTTGTCCCAGCTGGCAGGAGATGAGTCACTGAAATTCAAATGTAATAAAGCCAACATGGCAGACACAAAGGCCTCGCCACTGTGCCCCCAATCACATGAGAGAGGCATCATAAATCACAGAACTGCAATGTCCAAAGTCTTTGACACAGGGCTTCCTTCAGTAAAGCCACTGCAACTTCCTGTAATCTCGTGATGTTGCAACACACTAGAAGCACTTTCTGTTTTCACGTCCCATCACAGCAGGTGCAAAATATTTTGTGGGAATATTTTGTGCTCCCTTAACTGCACATCAAACTGCTCTTTACATATATGGTTTCAATAGCAACCAGCAACAACACAATTGTAAAATCTGAGCAGAAACTCCTGAAACACTAAGTCCATATGCTGCATGCTACCAGTATTTATGATTAGTAACATCCCTTATAAACCTTTTCATTTTGCCTGTTCTGGTTATTCTCATGATTGCTGGCTTGATTACATTTACTGCCAAGAATAGATCCTGACACTACCAGTTCACATGCTGTTAGTGTGGCCATATTGACTGTTTTCATATCCAACCAAAGTCCAACCCGCAGTTTCTCCAAAACCTTAAAGCTGCATCGATTGATAGATTTACATTAACAGCAGATGAAATTATCATATATAATGTAAAAGTTGTCTCCTGTGGGGATGAAGCCATAAAGAATTATGACACGACTCTGCAGATCTCCTGAAATTTATTGTTTTTGTTGTTTGTTTTTGAGTGTTTTTCAGCTCAATGTTTTGGTTTTACAACCAGCTACTGTTTTGTTTCAATGTCAGTTCTCTTATCAGGTTTTATGTTTTCACCTAAAAACATCCCAAAAACAAAAAGCAGACAAAATTAGTTGCTAGATGACAAACATAGTGGAGCATTTAGCAGCTAAAGAGGAGGTATAAAGGTATAAAGCAGGAGTATAAAGCTAAAAGTAGTCTGAATATTACATTCAACAGGAGGCCTAAAAATGAATGCTAATCACTTCAATCCATTTTTCCACAACTTTTACATAACAGATATTTAAAAGGTGGTGTGGAGTCAACGTTGTGTTTAAAACTTGTTGCTATGGCCCAAAGTGGACAAAAAAAAGACAATGAATACAAGTTTAACTGAGCAAGTGCTGGTTTAAAAAAGCAATGCGGGCTGTTTTACTTATTCATTAAAACATATTAGCAAATAAAAAAGAAATCGTTGGATATGAACACTTCTGTTTCAATAATCCACTCTGGAGGAGGGCAAACTAATAACTACAACATGAAAGGCTTTATTGAGCAGACCCACGAAGGCCATGATACACTGGATAAACCCTTTTGCTAATATGCTGTCTAATATAGCAGTCACACAAGCCTTTATTGTCAAATGACCTCTTCCCAGCTGTGCTCTCAGCTCTCACACTCCACTGTGCAGCTACTTAACGCTCTCCGATGGCAGGCCTCATGTAGAAGACCTGCTAGCCTGCTGCCCTTTGTTTGCTGACTATCTATTGTAATGGTTAAGCCACTATTTAATGCTGGCCTGCTGCCCAGCCATCCAGCCAGGTCTGCCGGGGTTGTTTTACCGGACCATAATATTGTGTCTGATTGACACGAGGATTATTTATACCTTAATCCCTGCAGCCATCCCTAATAACTCTCAGCCTCTTTCTCTCCATGCCCTCCCTTCTCCTTGCCAGCTGGTGAGGCGTCTGTCAGTTTGTCTGACTCTGTGATACCTTTTCATAACGGGCTCCTCTCGCTGTGCCGCCGAGGACGATGGCGCAGGCGGTTAAAAAGAAGATAAGGAGGATGAGGGATAGGCTGATTAAAAGAGAAGAAGAGAAAGAGTAAGGGACAGGACAATAAAGGCGGAAAATAATCGTAGTGCGCGCTTGACAGCAGGTGAAAGGGGAGAGGGAGCGTTGGCACAGAGGAGGAAGATCATGAGAGAGAGAGAGAGAGAAAAGCAGAGAGATGGACTGATGAAGACCTGAAAGAGACAGGAAATGGATTTATATTCACCACTCATTTTGCGCTCCGTTTGACTTTTGGAAAGGAAGCAGATGTGCCTCCGCGCACACGGCAGCCTCTATAGTCGCACAGTGATTCACAGGCTTGCAGATGAATATGGAACAAGCCCAGTTCGCCACATTAGCAGGCTCATTTCCCACAGAGAGACAGACATTCAGTCAATCCGTCACTTCTCCACTACTCTGAAAGACAGAGGGAAGGAGGAGGGGCGGGTTGACAGAGAAAAGGGGGCCTGAGAGAGGCAATGAGAGACATAATGAAAGCGACTGAATGACAGAGGGAGAATGTGGGAGAATGAGAGGGAGGATAACAAGAGACGAAGTGGAACTGGGTGTCTGAGCTGCGTTTGTTTTTCCGACACTTTCTCATGTCCCCCTGGTTTGGAGAGACGCTGGAAATAATGTGATCATCTGCATGGAAGAGAGTCCCCGGGATACACGGGTCATGCATTGTGAGCGGCGGGCCGGCGTTCAGATGAAACAAGAGGGAACGGCCGGGTTGTTTATCTACATTGTCATTTCTCCCCGCTAATGCTCGGTGCCTCCTTCAGCACCGCAAACCTCCCGTTGCATGGAAACAGAGCAAATAACTAGTGCTGCCAGACACTACCTAGCAAGCACAAGACAGATGGCAAAATGCAAGAGGTGGCCAAGATAACAGCACTACAAAGTTTTCTGAATATACTACAGTATATTGTATATATACAGCAGCACAGTAGAAAAATAGAGCCACACTGACAGCTGGGTAAACTCATTTCATTGAACAATGTACTGTAGATAGCAGGTACACTTTCATTTTGGCCTTTTCCCTATAGTACATTTTGTTTTTTGTATGTTTTTAATGCTTTTCAGGCTATAATATTAATATTTAGCTATTTGAGATTCAAATGTTTACTAGAAAATGCAGAGCAAATATAATTCTGAAGAAAGTTTCTGATTGTTTCAAAGGCTTCCAATCACAGATCTGTCAGTGTTTTCTTCTTTTCAAAGCTCAGTGACTTCCTTTGTTAAAAAATGGGGGGGGCATGAAATAGGTGATAATTACTGCAAAATTTCTTTTTATTTCCAGACGGCCGACGCGTTTCTGCCATCGTCAATGTCACGCAGACATTTTACTACTAAGTAGCGGGAGATGAAGACTTTGATTTTACCTTTTAAAAAATCTCTGCAGTCACGAAGAGGAAGAAAGTAGAAAAAAAAAACATAACAACATAAATGAAAGATATTTCATCTTTCAGTCGATTTGTTTACATTTGCAAATCTCTGAAACCCCTTCACATATGCGCCTTGATGTTTCCTTTTTGTGTGTTTCACAAAAAGGAAACTTGGTAAGTCTTTGTTAACAAAATAATCAGATATTTGAAAGGGTCAGATAACTGAAACAAGTATAAATGCTCCAAGTGATATTCACCAATTCATATACTGGAGCTCTCTAAATCTAAATTTCACTACAGGGAACTCTTTTATTTATTGTTATAAGACTAAAACTCAAGTTGGCAGCCCGTTACGACTGAATGAATGTAACTGGTAGCGGAAATATTGCATTTATGTAATGATGTATTCAGTGTAGCTCAACTGTGCTATAACAACAACAACCATTCTGCTTGGTGCATCTGTAGCAGCGGGCCCCTCACACCAACTTTACTCCCCGCTTTCGAATGGCTAATTAAATCTGAACATTCATCCACGTAGAAATGGTAAAGAGGATGCAGGAGGAGTGAGATGCAGGAAATCCCAGATGCCGCTTGCAGCACGAACACCCCGGAGCATTCGGCTATAATGCAGATACACTGAAGCATAAGGTAGCCCCTGCGCAGAGATGGAGATAAGGCTGTATAAATACTCAATGCAGCAAAACAATAGAGCCGTCCACTGCATCGCATAGTGTGTAATGTGCAGTTATACCACCAAGACACCTTATGCAGCAAATGTAGGCAGAGAGCAATCCAGCTGCCTGATGCAGTAGCAAGCAATACGTGACGACACACACACACACACAAAAAAAAACACAAACACACACTGAAGATGCTTTCTACGTGCCCACACAGAGATGTACACAAACACTCTTGTCTGTTATTGCCTCTGTCACTCCTTAATGTACAGACACACACACAGATAGCAGGTATATGCACCCTGACACACACACACACACATACACACACAAGCTGACTCTATCTCAGCCACACATTCACATTTAGGGCACACACACACACATTCCTATAGGAGCAGCAGCTTCCACCTGAAAAATAACTATAGTGCTGACGCGCCAACATCAGCTGTCTGCGTGAGGAAGGAGGGAGAAGAGAGAAAAAAGAGGGGGAGAGGGGGTGGGAGGGGGGGAGTACACAGATGGAAGAGAGACAAGGAGGGAAAAGAAAATGAAATGCAGACAAAGCAACAGTGTTTTGTCAACAGAAACGAGCGACTGTCAGTCAGCACTGCCCATCATCCCCCAGCAGCAAAACATTTCTATCTAAAGACATTAAGTTAAAATGTTATTTATATCACATAATTTCTTTTTTTCTGTCTTCTTTTTTCTTATAATGTTATTGTTTTAAGCAGAAAAGGGTGGAAACTCCTATGTAATCTTTGTAGAAGGCATGCTAACAAAAATAAATAAATAAATAAAAAAGCAACAGCAACGTACATTACATATAGGAATGACT
This sequence comes from Amniataba percoides, assembly GCA_037176925.1. Lineage (NCBI taxonomy): Eukaryota > Metazoa > Chordata > Actinopteri > Centrarchiformes > Terapontidae > Amniataba > Amniataba percoides. The sequence goes on from JBAJHX010000040.1 coordinate 16,272,899, forward strand.
GAGCTTCATCTCAAACTGCATTTGTCTCCACTGATCGATAACACACATAGGCAGTACAAAAGCACTGCAATCATTTGCAGAGCTTTTAATATAAAGTAATACAGTACAGTGACAGGTTACTTATTAAAGTAAAGTACAGTAAATTAGCCCAGAGCTTTTAAATATAACTACTAATAACACACAAAAGGCCTAAGAGCCCCATAATAACACTGTTGTGGAAAATTTACCTCCATGAAAAATCTCTGTAATACGACTTTGTATTAAATTATTATTAGCTCTGCGATTTTAATATTCTCTGTGTGTGTGTAATGAACTTTGGATTTGCTCTGTGCCTGAAATGTGCTCCATAAATAAACCTGCCTTGGCCTGTCTCATTGTTATTGCTTTGAGTGCTAAGGCCACTTTAAAAAGCGGCGCAAAACAACAAGTCGCCTTATATAACATTATGAGCAACAACAACAACAACAACAATGGGTAACATTCGCTGCTCCCGACGGTTAGCGGCGTTCTCACTCGAATGATCAGGGGGTTTTTTTGTAAGTCAGACGCGCCGAACGCTGCGCTCAGCGGTGGACTGTCTCACCACATGGCAGAGACGCAGAGCCAAGTGACGGTGGAGAACATGTCGACTCCTAACACATCGTTTCTTCTTCCAACACACACCCGCCTGCCTGTATAGCTCACTGTATGCTATAGCTCAGAACAGTATATTATAACAGACACGCAGCTGCTGTTACCAATCCCACAACATAATGACAGACATTAGTTCTTGCCTCGCCATATGGCTGTGACTCAGAGCCGGGGGGACCCATGCTATATGCCAACTATGACATGTGGGACAGCTAACATCAGCAGAGCGTTTGTTCGTGTTTAACAAGGAGGCGGCGGTAGCCCGGAGCGTAGGCAAGCCGGTGTTTAAGATTCAGGGCCACCTACGTTGCCGACGACTAGTTTTTAGCGAAAGTAAATGAAGAAAGCTCTGAAGTGACTTGAAGTGCCATTGTGCAAGGCATTTAACATCTAGAAGCGTAGAAGAGTGAAATTATGCCACTGTAAGACTCAACAGGAACAGATTATGTTCTCTTATAAATAAGAGTTCAACCAAGCAGGAGCAGTAAAATAACATTGTGTGTCATTGTTTATTCTTTTAGCAGCAAATGTGGTGCGTATTCATACATTTAAGTTTTAATTACCTTCATGATAAAACACATAAAAAGTCTTGTGAGCCCCGTAAACACCGTAACTTTAACTAGAATGTAAATGTGCAAAGGGATGAAGCATTTGTTTTTACATCATCAAAGGATGTGAGTCACCCTAAAACATGTAAATCGTCTCTAAAGAACAATTTAAATCATCTGCTGACGTCCAGCAGTTTAACGTCTTATCTTGTCGCAGTGATGCAGAAGTGCACTTCAGGGTGTGTCAGTACACCACGACAAACACGGCTTTTCATCCTGCTGTATGTGCACGATGATGAGATACAGAAGAAGGCTGCGAGCCGAGAGCGGGAGTGTAAGTAATGCAGATTTCAAACTTTTGATCGGCTTTGTAAATGTTTTATGAGGGAGGGTGTGAACTGAGCATTAGACGTCATGGATGCACACAATACGTTTCGGTGAATAAAAACTTTCTTAACAAGAGAACAGCTCCTTGAGTTGCTTATAGTTGTTTCTCTTTTCTTTTTTTGGGTGTGTTTTATAGCTAAACATCTGCACCGTGTTGCAGAATTCGGCTCTGATTTAACAGATTTTTTTGTCACAGCCATGGCAGTGTCCCATTATTTTCCCCTGTGCTCCCCTCTGTCTGTCTCTCTGTGCCAGTATGTGTGCCGTCCCCCTCTCACTTCTCCCTCCCCTGGAAGCCCGAGCAGCCAGCGCACCCACCTTCAGTCAGATCACCTCCGACCTTCACCCATTTCTGTGCCAGACCATTATCTCGAAAGCAGCGATCGACGTGTTTTTTTCGTCCACTTGGAGTCGTGCATTCAGGATGAGTTGTTCCCAGTCTTGTTCTCACCGTGTTTCTCTTGTGTTTTAGGATACCTCGGTTCCTGCCTGCCTGCCCACCCGCCTGCTTGCTAACACCGAGCGTCCTCCAACCAAGCCAACGCTCACACCCTCACCTTCTGTCCTGCCCGGCCCCGCTCCGCTTTGCCATCCACCATCGCTTCCATTCGCCAACCATCATCCTTCCCTCTCCACTTTCTGTCCTCACCATCTACCTCCTCGTCTGTATTTGGCTCCATCCTGTTGAATCATAATTTTTTTTCCACATAAATATACTATTAATAATCTGTCTAATAGGAGTTTTGACTGATTGTTGAACAGTTATATAATATAATTTCCACATGGGAGACTGTTTTTTTTCTTCCTGTCTATTAATCCTGATTAAAATGTTTGAACAGTATTTGTTGTGAGTTCAGATTTTTCCAGATGTTTTATGCAAAGTATTTGTCCTAAACAGCTGCACTGCAAGTGAATTATTTACCTCATTATCTCCTTTTATTCATCACTTATTATTAACTGATTTCACCAGTGTGTGTGTATATAATGATGAGTAGCGACTGACGGAGAGGGAGTACTTCTGAACTGAGTTGTGATTTTTTTGAGGAAAAACTGTTTCTTTATCATCGTCACTGTGCCATAATCTCTTCTTGTTCCCTGTCAAATCAATCCCCTGATTAAATTGTCAACAGCGACATTCGCACCCAAAAGTCAAAGCCGGGTCCGTACGAAAGGCGGGTTTCAGCCGTCCCGCTGGGCAGGAAAGTTACACATCATATTAAGGGCGATTTAAATTTTCAATAGAGGCATAAAATAGAGGGGGGGAAAAACATAAACATCTGATTTACAGCATTTTCACTCGGCGGCGGCAGTATGCAGGGCGATAAGGTAGACCCGCGGGAGCAGAGCTAAGCTTGCAGACATGTCAACCAGAACAGGCTGTAACTCTATCAGTAACCTCTCCTGACACATAAAGGCCTCCGCAGCCCCGCTGAAGCTCAATACGCTGTGTGTGCTGCTAAAGACATTTCTGCATCTCCTGAGCGTGAGGGAGCGAGAGAGGCAGGAAGGAAGGAAGGAGGGGGAAAGAAAAGGAGGAAGAGAAAACTGTGTTAGAGACTGGGAGCGAGACAAAAGAGAGAAATACATGGGAGAGAGGATGAGGGGGGGTGAAGAGAGAGGAAGATAGGTGTTCCACTCTCCTGCTCAGTTCTGCCTTAATGCTGATGTTTATTAGAGCTGTCAGCCCCCGAACCCTCCTGCTGCACAAAAAAAACACACAGAAATGTATCTAGATAGACCTGAACACACTCATTTTAGCACATACAGACACACACATACGTTCCTACAGTAAACACATGAATACTTGAATGGGAGAATACATTAACACATGTGTCTTATGCATACGTTTCTGACACATGTGAAAGCTCTCTCACACACACACACATGCAGACGGAGATACAGTAAAAGAGAAGACAGCAGCACACCCAAGAGAAAAACTAGAGTTCATGTCGCGCTAGTGTACAGAATGAAAACGAATGCCACTGGTCTAGAAAATAACAGTAAACACACCCAGCCTCAGTCAGCGTTTCAACATGGATGAACAGTGTGTGTCTGTGTGTGTGTGTGTGTGTGTGTGTGTGTGTGTGTGATATATCAGTGCGTGACATTCAGCTGTGGAGGAGGCTGATTTTCCTGTTCCAGGGTGCAATTAATAGTCCGAGTGTCATTTATCTAACTAAATCACAAGTCTAAAATGCGAAGGAAAAAATGAGACTTATCATGAGTACAAATTATCAGCATGAAATAATTGCACTAAATATTCACAGCCATGAGCTGTCAAGACTGTGAGCTGTCATGAAAAACAACAACATTTAACGTATTTAATTACCAACTAATAATTTATCCCAGTGCCCTGCATCTCATGCATCTGCCATATTGCCCCGGTTTTGCACATTTATTTTTTCCAGATTTCATCTTGAATTTGTCATATGTAATTACTAGGTTGATTAATATCGTTAGAGGCAGTTAGGGATGCAAATAGAAGCAATTATTCTTCATAATGTAATTTTTTACATCACTAATGTTAAACAATATCATTACAAATCAAGGGATCGTCTACTTTGTTGGACGGCCATTTAATTGCGCTTACGATGATGTTGAGTGATAAAGAGGCAGGTTTTTCTTTTCTTCGTACTGTCTACGTGGTGGAGGTTTCCACCACACAGAGATGATTCAGTGTTTGCTGCACTATCTTTGGTAATACAGCGCAGAGCTCTGATTGGTGTGCTCTTACACCGATGTCTTTGCCGCTGCAATGAGCCAGCTTCCCCTCTGGGATTATTAAAGTTTCATCATATCTCACCTCTCAGCACCACAGGATTGCCGTTATCATGCTGAGAAAGAGACAGAGAGAGAGAGACATTTGGCCCAAGGTACATCATACTTTCTCATATCTGTTGCTTTTCAAAGACCTGTTTTTTATGATATAAAGCACTATGTAATTGAAAAAAATCTTGAATAAATATCTATTATAAAATGGACAATATTGCAAAACCTTCCTCTGCAATGAGCAATCATGATGTTGTCGCTGTCCTGCAAAACCTCCTTCTGATGAAGCTGCGGTGGATTGTACAGTATGTAACGTGTGTTTTGCACGTGAGCTGCTGTTTGACAGACAACTTCGCAGAAAGGCGGACAGAGAAACTGGCAGAAAAGTCGACCGGGCAAAAAAAGTTGAAAACCTGCAAGTGTACATTCCTGTTAGCTGACTGTGTAACACGAACGTCATATTTCTGCTGTATACATCAAGACCACAGCGACAAAAGATGAAATAATTGCTGCCATGATGACTTTCCAGTCCTGTATAAATCTAATTGAGCCCTGGATCGACATGCAGTGTAGGCCTCCTGGATCACGCAGTGTTTCACTATCTGAAAAACAACCCACTTCACACGGAGCTGTTATCGGCCTGAACACACACTTAATATCAGCAGTCGACAACGTTTTCATTTAATATGATCGCAGTCTTTCTCTGACCATGTGTGCACTGGTCTAAGTTGCCTAAAACTAACCAAACCTTATTTACTATAACAGTGGCAGATCAAGACACACTTGTAAGAAACTTTTTTTTTTATCTAAAACAATCTGTTTTTTAAGGACCTGTTGCTTTAAACAAACACAAACCTACCTCATGCATATTGCACAAACAGAAACACACACCCACACAAAGAGGCACAAACTCCGTCTGTCACCTCACATACATCATTTTCAGGCATAAAGCCTCTCGTAGCAGCTGTTCCTTCTCCCTCTCCTCCACCTCCTTTCTCTTCCCATTTCTCTCCCTCTATTACTCGCTCCTGCTCCTTAAAGAGAGGCTCAGTGTGAAATCAGCACCGTCTCCCATCCCAGAACCAATTTAGTGTCTCTGCGTGATGCAACACGTGCCTATCTGGTCAACTGCTACTTCCCATTAGCGAGCTCGTTGCCTCCACTATAATGAAAACTTGAACGTATATGCAAATGTCTCACTTTACTCTCAGGCCCCCCCGACGCTCACATACAGATGATATGTTACCAGACACACAGACATATAAACACTCATAAACACACATTCAGACTGTGTACAATATAAACCTCACACACACACACACACGCTGACATTCATGAGCATGCAGACCTCGTTTCCCCGCTTTGATCCCAACTGCTAGACAGTTGAACGTTGCATGAATAAACCAATAAACGGCAAAAAGAGGGGGCAAAAGAAAGAGGGATGGGTAATAAAACAGATGAGAGAGGAGAGGCGGCGGTCGAGCGAGGGGGACTAACTGCGGGGGAGAGAGAGCGAGAGAGAAAAGAGAAATGAAGCGGTAACTGTGAGCGGAGAGAGAGATGTTGAAGAGAAGAGTCCTGACATCACTCGTCTCAGTCGGTTTTCAGAGGCGAGACAGCTGGACAGACTGCTTATGCAGCAATACCCTTCTGTGTCGGACTCTCCACACACACACACACACACACACACACACACACAGCCTGCTGTCTGACTCTCTCCCCACACATCCCGTCCTCCTCCTTTTTGCTTATCCACACCTCGTCCACCTCTTTAAACGCCTCTCGCCTCCCTTCTCTCTATTCCCATCTTGTCTTGTCTTCTGTTTGCCTGTCTTCCGCCTCTCCCCCCCCCCCCATCTCCCCCTCTCCTCACCTCTCTGTCTACTACTTCTTCCACTATTTACTCACTTGTTCACCCCTTCCCCTCAATCTCACCTCTCCGTCTCAGCATCTCACTGACTTTTTTCCTCCTCTCCCACCCCCACATACCTCCCCCATCTTCCCTTGTTTTTCCTGTCTTGTTGACTCCCCCTGCTCCTTTCCTCACCCACCCACGCTACCTCTCATCTTACTCTCTCTCTCTCTCTGCAGTAGATGTCTCTCTTCCTGTTCTCTGTAGAGAAGGCGGATGAGGAGAGGAGGCCCCGGTGGCCCCGCTGCACCATTCATCCATCTGTAGGAAGAGCGGAAAATGAAATCCACTCGCTCCAGAGTGAGTACACACACAGACACTCAGTTCACCTTTCATTATACAGACTGTAATGTCTGCAGACTGCTTCACGCTGTCCTGTCCTGCAAGAGAGCAGGAGGGGCCGGAAAAGTATTGTTTTCCTTCAATAAAGGAAAAAGTTAAATACATCAACGTTTTAACGCAACATTTAACTAATAGTGATAAAAACAAATGATATAAAATGCCAGAATTCTTATTTGACATCATATTAAAAGTTATGCTTGCTGTTTCAAGGATCCAAATCATGTGACCGATTTATGATGAAGTAGCTTCAAACAGTATTCTAGTTTTTAATCTGTGTTGAGCAAGTAAAAAAAAGTAAAAAACATGTGACATGACTTGTGATGAATATTTTACGTCATGCTTTTTCGTTCACTTTTGCTGTAGGAAGAAAAGGTAAAAATGGGCTATTGTGAGGAAAATGCTAAAGTGCTAGTTTCTTTGAAGAGGCACAAATAATTTGAGGCATTTTGTTGTGACGCCTGATTGTTCTGTAAATAGTTGTACAAAAAAACGCCTGCATTTTAACTCTTAGGAGTCTTGAACTGTTTGGGCCACTTGTGAATACTTTTGATTTTTCCTATATTGTTTAACACTGTCTATATTACCAGACAGTTATTCTTTCACTTTGGTACACTTTGCAGAGGACCCAGAAGGATTAAAACGATAATCAGGAGCCGGTTTACAGTAAAAACGACAGCTTGAAAAGGCAAATATCCTTCCTTAGACTAACTCTGCTCTCATACCTGCTCAGTAATAGTGGATATCTGCTATACAGCTTCTCTGACTCACTTTTCCTCAGCCAGGTCAAAAGGTGGCAAAAGTATCCCACACCACCACATAACAAGAAGGTACTGGATGTAAAATGCATCAGAAAAAATCACAGTATCTGTACACCTTCTGTATCTCCACTGCAAGTTATTGACTTAGCTCTCACTTCCACAGACCTTCAGCCAGAGAGACAGAGGGAGTCGAGGCTGCACATCTGATAACATGCTTATAATCTTTAAAATATACCTCAGTTTGATCTGCTTCATTCTGACCAGGAGAGCATTAAATTATAATTACAGTCACTGACATTGTGTGCAAATGAAGGAGTGCAGTCATGAGCGTTGTTACACTGGAACGGTATTTTAATATACATACAGTTAATATATTTTGTTTTGTTATATTTGTCTGCTTACTTTTGTTATCTATGAAACAGATTACTGTCAAGCCCCCTACCTCCCAACAAATTTACTGATCCTGCAGCAGTTGGCCAGGTTAGGGGGCGGGGCATCTGAGGCAAAAAATACTATTCAAGATTCACCAGAAACTGTTTGACCGTTCTTCGACACTCACACGCCGGAGGAAAACGTGCACCGACCTCAGGTGAGGAAAAAATGATACTGATAATGAATCTGAACATGTCAAGATTCTCAACGTGTTCTCACTCCTAACTCAATGCAGGAGCGTCCGGTGTGTTAAAAGGTGATGACAAGGGAGTCCTGATGAAGATCCAGGTCCATTTATAATGCAACGACTATTTGAAAATTCGAAAACGCACGACCCATCGCTTGACCAGGCGAGGTTAAACAGAAGGAAGGATTTTAACTCTGACACTTTCTTTTTCTTTTCTTCACTCTGTGTACTACTACCAGAATACTTGTGTATACATGTGACAGTAACACCAGAAAGACAAGACCATCTCGACCCTCACAAAGACAGCGAGGCTTTCACCCCGCCTCTGAAAGCGGCCATTCAGAAGAGCTTTTAACACTTTTTCCATTTATTCACAATAACACTTTGCGCTTGGTTATCTAAAGGCGACTAGCTTTCTGTAAGGTGGTTGTGGCTCATTCAAAAAGGCAGTGAAGAGAAAGCATTACACCTTTTGCAGATCACCACGATGGCTTCCAGTATGGACTGACTTTAAA
>JBAJHX010000040.1:16281478-16336131 GCA_037176925.1 Amniataba percoides
TCAAAAAGGCAGTGAAGAGAAAGCATTACACCTTTTGCAGATCACCACGATGGCTTCCAGTATGGACTGACTTTAAAGTACGCTCTTACGCATTGACTGGCCTTGCTCCAGAGTATGTATTAGATGTGTTTAAAAGCTCTGACCCAGCCACACAACTCACAGGTCACTTGCCTCTGGTAGTGTATGGTTGCTGAGCAATTAAAAAAATAAGCTCCCAGGTGCTTCTTGATGACTTAAAATGTGCTCATTTCATTTAAAGCAGCCATCTTGCTTTTTTTGACAAGGAGTATTATATCTTATCTATATCTATATGTCCTGTGTGAACTTTGCAGTGGCTGCAAACTTATCTTACTTTCTTTACTTTCTAATTTTCATGTAACGCACAGATCGGATTTTCCCTTGTGCATGAAATGTGCTGTATAAATAAAGTTCGCCTCGCCTTCCTCCCATCTGGACAACTACGGCGCACACGGGTCACAACGATGACCCGCGAACGGGGAATTTCTGGCCTCTGCCACAGAATGGAAATCAGCGTAGGTTCAATAAAGTACATGCCAAAGTAAACTCACGAAACACAGCGGCGGATGGTTCAGCGCTGTACTTTTCTATAAGTTTAACAATGACGAGTCACTTACCCCAAAACTTTTTTTTTTTTTTTTTTGCACTCCTTCAAAGCTGCTCGGTTTGGTTTTCGGAAATCTGAAACTCTTTGAGATGTGGAGAAAGTTAGTGAGAGAGTTTACCGAGTGCTGCGTTTTGAGGGGGAAGATTGAACGCTTGAACGCTGCTTGAAAAAGCAGTTGCAGCATTTGCTTGTGGTGGTGCAACCTCCTCCTCCCACTTATTTACAATACAAAGAATATTCCAGGTTCACTATCAGTTCACTTTGCCTGTGTGTCTGCAGGTGTGTGGTGGATGCTGTTGTTTTGCTTTCTTTCCTTTTGGATAGGGGCAGATATTTGAATAAAATTACAAACAATTTGCAAATGAAGCAGGTTGCATTCCAAACTGAGATATCCAGCATTTGAATAAAAGTCACACCTACTTTCAGAAAATAATTGCTTGCATGAAAGAAACAACACTGGGTTGGGTGGGGGGGCATCATTTGAGTTCTCAGTAGCCTTTCCTCCTAAAAGTTATGTGTGAGGACAGAAGAACCTTTTTTTCCCGTCTCAAATGAAATTCAGGCAGCATTTTACAGTTGTTGTCATGAAGTCCGGTTATAAGAGGGATTTAACAATGAATATTGTGTCTTTGGCAACCACAGTCATCGACCTTGGAAACAGACAGCCGATCCTGATTCTGATCCGGTGGTTTTGTACACTCAGCTAAATCTGCTTCCTTGAGCTTCTGACGTTTTTCTCTTCTTCTCTGAAGATTTGAGACCCTGTTAGATCTCAGGGTAAGAGATGACCTTGGGTTTGTCATTGAAATGTGCTTACAAAGTCGGGAGGACGCGATAGATTTTACTGGTTGCCGCCGCCACTGCTGCTTAGTGGTCCGACCATGATCTCAGTGTCCTTCAGCGATCTTGAGACAGTGCTCCCAAGAAAAAATGACAGCATCAGTAGTTTTTCTTCAAAAAAAAGGACTGAATGTGTTTAGTTTCCACTGACAAAGCCCTCTAGTGGCTGCAGGAATTCTGACATTTAGAACAAAGGAAATGGTATAAATATGCTATAAGAGCCATGAAGTCAGCAGATGTTTGACGTTGGGGTAGTTGAACGGGTCCACAAAATGTCTTTGACTTTGACATGAAAGTCCACTGTTCACTTCTTGTTGACTTTCCACAGTCAACATATATTTTTTTAACCTTTACCGTGACAGTTCCCTATACCTACCAACAATGACTGACAATAACGAACACAGAGTTATCACCTGAACAGAACTTCACCTCAGCTTTTATATATTTTTCAGCATCCTTCAACCACTATTTTTGATTTTCTGGTCCACAGCTTCACTGTTTTTTGTTCACTGTCATCAGAGTAGTTTCTGCCACAGCAGGCAGATGTGTCAAGCAGAAAAACTTCACATCTGCATAATATTATTTTACCCATATCTACTTAGAAAATCACAAGTCACAGTTACAGCTTATTTCTGCTGCCATCAAGTTGCAAAAAAAATCAATTAAGTGTGGTTTAAATGTTTTGTACTGTACAGTTGATTATACTAGTAGCAATAGTGGTTGTATGTTAAAGCTGTATTATAATAAAGATAATAGATATTTGGTAAAATCTACCTTCACAGCAGTTTTCTAGGTGCTCCTGCTTTTCGTGTTAAACCCCACACAGGCCGTCTTCATGTAAATCGATTCAGACGTGCCAATCTTTTACCCCGTGTCACTGACGCATGCTGTATGAGAGGTTATGCTGACATAAGAAGGGAATGCATTACCTTTACGCCATGCATTGTCCAATTCTATTATGTAAATATCTTGCTCCTCTTGCTACTCTCTTGGACGTGAGCATTTGTGTCTCCGTGTGTGTGTGTGTGTGTGTGTGTGTGTGTGTGTGTGTGTGTGTGTGTGTGTGTGTGTGTGTCGGCGTGCGCATGGCTGCAGGCCTGGCCTCGCACACGCATTTACATTTTATCTTGTCGTTTTGGATTTGTCATAAATCCACCTGCAGAAAACGTCTTTTCTGTGCCGCCGCGTGCGAGCGCGCGTGCATGTGAATGTGTGCTTTTGAGTGTAATTGGAGCTAGCACACAAGGACATTTGGAGCAATTACGGGAGACGAAGGACATCAACAAAGCCTCAAAGTATTGATGGCTCCCATTAGAGACATGTATACCATATGCCAAGCCGCTGCACTACACCTGATTAACTACTCCGATACAGTAGCTGATTAACTACTCTTCTCCTCTGTGTTATTTAGCTTGATTTTATTGTTGTCTCATTCAGGGCAGAATCAAGTCCCAGCTCAGGTAGGATTGCTCTCTGTCTTTCTTCCCGTGTCTCTTTTGTCACTCTTTCCATCTCCCTCTTCGTCCCCTCTCCGCAGTGCGAAGACGTCCACGCAGCTGCGGGAATTTTTAATGAAGGCAGCTTTGGATAATACGGCCTCACCCAGGGGACCGCTTGTTTGGAAATAATTATCTCTTACAGCTGGCAGAGAGAGGGAAGGGAGTAAAAGAAGGAGAAGGGATGAATTGTAAGAAGAGAGGAAAAACACAAAGCGGGAACGAAAGGTATCTTCATCCGACTGCGGGCGCACGCCGGCGCTGAAACACATGAGAGAAAAGAAGAGTGAGATGCAACTCTGCTCCGCTTGCTTAAATCGACAAGTACGGTTATTAATATCCAGTATTTACTGTGAACAACTACATTCACTCACTCTTTGTCTCATAGACAGCAGAATCCACACATAAACACACACACACACACTTCCTGTTCCCGAGTTAAAATGGTTTAATGGAAGTAGAGCATGGCTAAATTCAGCTGCATCTGAGCACAAAAAGATGGGATGATGAACAAAAACCATCACAGAACGGAGGATTTGGGATTAAATTAGAAATACCGCAGTTGTTTATTGAAAATGGAGCTGAAAAGGTTTTATCTTTGTGTAGCCTCTCTGTGTGGCTTGGTTATTATATTTAACCCTCCTGACTTCAGTGTGTGTGATAGCACGCTACATTTGCTTTATCTATTGTGGGTTGGCAAACACAAATACAGCCTCAGCACGCCGCATCAATCCCCTGCTGCTGCTGCCGTTTCCCTAAATCATCCACGCACACATATACACACTCGTATAAACGCACACTGATGCAATCGCATGCCAATACCTCGGCTTGTCCCACCCTTCCCCTCTTTACATTTTATTTCCTTCAACCCCCTTGTCTGTTTTCTCTTTCATCTTCACTTCCTCGTTTGCTTTCCGGCCCGTCCGTCTTTTCCAGCTAATGCTGACAAAGCCAATAATGAGCCTTCAGGTGAGACGGGTCAGTGCTACGGTTTCATCTCTGGACAAAGACACCTTCAAAACACAGAGCAAAGAGGAGAGGGGAGGTCAGAGGGGAGGAGGGGGTGAAAAAAAGGGATGAGGGAAAAGAGAGAGGAGGATAAGGAGAACATCGAGGGGGGAAAATGAGCCAAGGACGAGAGGATGGAAGACAAAATGGCAGGACAAGAGGAGCAGGTGGATAAAGACGTGATTATGATAAACCAACAGCCTGTGTACACAAAGCTCGCTCGCCCCCGCTCTCTCTCTCTCCCTCTCTCGCATCATCCCTTTTCCACGACCGGACGCTAATTTATGACATGATAGCCTCGGCCGTGTGCCTGAGAGGCACACATAAATCTACCTCATCACTGTTAAACACAAGGGCACGTCAAGGATACCGCCCCACCGTACACTGCAAAAAAATGTCCACCTCAACAAGTCATTTCATCTGATATTCAGTCTAAAGATCACATTCTTCTCAAAACTAAAGAAACACTCTGCCAGGGGGTTGATAAAATACAACTCACTCCCAGCATGGCTTCTCTCTTTCTATTATTTCTGTAGGAAATGTGACATTATCTTAAAATGATGCAGATTAAGAAAAGACAACTCACTCCACTTAAACGACACCTTATTAAAAAAGATTTATCTGTTGTTATATTTGCACGTTTCTTGTTTCAAGAAAAATATTACTTTTTTTTTTAAAGAAGAGATGTTGTTTCAGTCATTTTTCAAGCAAAAACACACAATTCATTCACATTCAATGTACTGTTTGTCAGATAAAATAACTCATTTGAATACATCACCTTGAGGAGGGAAGATTACCACTTTGCTTTTCTGCCTTTTATTAACAGAACAATTAACTAATTAATCAAAAACCATAGACAGATTTATCAATAATAAAAACAATCATTAGATGCAGCCTTAGGATGCAAAAACATGGATCTTAATTAAAGCATTCAAAAAGATGGATCATTTTTTGATACTGACTTCTGGCTATGAAAGACATCTGAGACAGAGGAGAGATCAAAAAGGCGTTCGAAAGAACAAAGATGCCCACAAATAACTTAATCTTTCCTTCAGACCGTGACGCATGTTGACCTGAAAGACGTAAGGACAGAGAGACGCTAAAGGGAGATGGCAACATTGGCACGCTGAGATACGGAGATAAATAAATGAAGAGGGAAAAAAAACACTCAAAAGTTTAAAAAAAAAGAAGAAGTGAGGCTCTTTGACAGACAGGAACACAGCGGCACCAAGGTTAGTCAGTCTTGGCAAAGGAGTGAGATCAGACCGAGGAGGGAAGACAAAGTGGATTATGGGAACAGGAAAGATCAGCTGGCCCTGATAAGCTCATTGTCCTCGCCTTGAGCGCGGTGCGCCCCACGCCGCAGCAGGACGCTGACAAAGGCAAGCCAGGGGCGCTACATTCAAACACGAGGCATCGCATCACACGGCATTATTGATTCATCTGCATAAACACGGAGGCATCTCACAAGTGTGCAATCACACGGCATGCATGCACAAGCACACACACACACTCACAAAGTCATTTACATTCGATCCTGTGCGTTGCAGAGAGCGGCACCAACACAGGCATCAGCGAGACCTCTGCTATCAATCCACTATCGGCTGGCTGTGATTTTCAGCACCATCAGGATAGTTAAAGGGACTCGCAATCTCAAGAGGACACTATATGATCCTCCTCTTCTTTCCTTTTCCCAGGATGCCATTGTATCTCTGTACCAGTGGCTCTATACATTCTCCTTCGCTGCAGATGATCAAAGCGTGTATGTGTGATTAAATTTGCACATTAATCACTCACGTACACTTATGAACACACATACACGTAAGTGCACGTGCTCTTGGTCTCACAAGGCATCTCTCCCCCTCACGTCGGCCTCCTCCCATTCTCGGCACTGTCTCCATAAGATGTTGCCTTAATTGAGCCCCCCCCACACACACACACACACACTCCGCTCCAATGAAAAAAATAAAACAGTGCTGTCACGTATACGAATGTGGAATTCCTTCTAAAACAATCAACTGGCTTTTGCAAGCAAAAGCCTCCCAAGGGGCACACCTCATCCCGTATAATGCAATTTCTTAGATGTTCTGGCGATAAATAAATAAATAAACTCCTCTCTGTGTGTGCCGTAATTAATTTAGAACGGTGAAAATGAAATTAAGGCAGCATCGCGGGCGACACGCAGGGGGTGCACTTAACATTGAGATGATGAAAAAAAGATGGGAGGTGTGCAGCGCTGTTCTGTGTACGCCGGGCGTGTGACGGTGTAGTTCACCGGGATGCGTGCGAGAGGTCGAGGCCTGATTGTCGACTCAGGAGGAGAGATCCAGCGTTCGGTTTTGACTCGGGGAGCCTCTCAAAGCAATCTGCGCTAATGCTAGAGAGTAAAGCTCCATCAGAGAACACTTAAACTGGGTAATATTTGTCTGAACATTCACACTGTACTGTTTTCTAGAGCGGACAAACTCTACATAGCATGCTGGCTTCAAAGTCAAAGTGCACATGCTGCAGCAGCCTCTATAAGCGACTGATGGCAGCTGATCTTCATGTTACACCATCACATGTCACCATCCTGTTTTTCACATGTTTTGCTGGACTTCCTCTCTGTGTGGGAACATAGCCTTTTAATTTTTTTTTAACTTTTTTTTGTTTATCTATTTATTTACATGTACAAACAAAGAACACAAGAACATAGCCTTTGAAACATTACATGATTGCCTCAGATCGCACCGCAAACTTAACTTTCTATGACCTTCCTATGACACCGGTATATTTTGACATTGGTGACATGAGTACGCTGATTCACATAGATATCTACAGTGAAGCTTTTCCAGCACTTGCAATTTCAGATTTACATCAAACCCTCAACCACAGATCCTTAGATTATCTATTTCTCAATTTAATAAATATGCATATGTGTGCAATTTTGTACCACTTTGCAGAACAGAATCATTTCATATGTACAGGGAAGTCTGCACATTTGGATTTTAATGCAAAACAAGGATGTTCAGATCAGTATTTGTTGTTGAGATCCGTGTGAAATGCTTAATATGCTCAAATCCAGTTGTGTATTATTGGTTGCAATGTACAGTTTACCATGTTTATTGGCTACATAAGGAATTATCTACTCAAGTGAGGCTGAAAAGCAAAAGAAAAGTGAAGCTGAGCTCTAATCTTTTCTCCTGACCTTCTTGAAATAGCAGGTCGAGGTCAGACATGATCCTCTGAGAAAGGCCACAAGATGTCAGAAACACTGAACTTGAACAGCGAAATAAAAACGTACTTTGTGTTTTAGCATTTAGTGACGGATAGATGCACATTAAGCATGTTTCTTAATTCTCAGGTGCTTTATAGATTATTTATTCTAATGTAGGACCTGATAAGTGTATGAAAGCAGCAGCGTCGGTCGTCGAGCCGCGGCAGCTGCTATTATTGGTGATCTGATCTTTCACTGTCACATTTTCATTTCCCAAGACGTTCACAGCTGGCAGCCTGGGAGCTAAGCTAATTTTCACTTGCTTATTAGAATGCTTCCTTACTGCCGTTTAATAAAAGCAATAAGATTGGAGGCCATGTTTTACAGTGCCGCAGCTTAGCGCTTAATTTCTTCGCGTGACGTCTGCTTGCCTTTCATACAAGAGTGCATATCGGCGTCAGCATCGTGCAGAAAGCTCTCGCCGATGATTTTCCATTTGATTTACCACAGCTGATTGATGATGTTGCCCCAAACGAGAAGAAAATGAAAAATGTGTTTGGATTTTTTTTTCTTTTTTTCCCTCTCAGACCAACAAGAAGAGAGGGAGAAAACTCATCTGCACACACAAACACGCGATCATCTCTTTGTATGTCATACAAGTGCTCACTCACTCCAACGTCCAACACGCACATATACACACACACACACACACACGATCTATCTGTCTTCCCCTTCCGCATCAAACACACACCTACACATGTTGCTGCTGTCTTAGCGGATAAAGTGAAAGGAGGGCCTCATTTGCCAAAGTGTCTGCGCCGGACCGATTGCGGCGCGGGTGATGAATGGCTGATGGAGGCTCGGCAGGGGTGCAGAGGAAACAATTAGTGCCATGTTGATCTCTCCTCTTCTCCTCCGCCCTCCACCCATCCCTCATCACCCCGTTCTCTTCCCTCAGATTCTCTCTCTGGCGTTCGCCCAGTCAATCATTGTCTCCCTCTCCCCGTCCCATCAGCTGGACCGGCTCGCCGTCCGTCTCGCTCGCTGTACCTCGATGAATTTGCGCCTTATCGCCATTAGTATTAATATGCATCTTGAGGGAAAGGGGGGGCATAAATGAATAAAGATGGAAATAGGGAACAGGCGGACGAGGGTTGGCGAGAGGACAATGAAGTGTCTCGTCCCCGCGATGCCAACATCATTAATGTTGAAGCTGCTGGTGAAGTCAGAGCGAGAGAGAGAGTGGGGACAGGTGAAAAATAAATGAATAAGGAATTAAAAGGCACAGTTGAACAGGTGAGATTGCCCTGGAAGGAGGGAGAGGCATGTTTTTGGAAGATGTGGTGCATGTTCAAGGCCGTGATTTCCTCTGGGGAAGGCGAAGATGATAACTTTCCAAAATTCCTGGCTTGTACAGTTTCAGTTTCGCTAAAATATCTCTAAATGTCCTTCGGCTGTTGAGAGATATCGTCTTTTTATTCCACACTTTCATCCTTTTTTTGTCTAAAGCTGGCTCCCACATTACCCACAATGCAACTCAACCGCCAACAGTTTGTTTGGAAATTTGGGCGTGTTAACTGACTCAAGTGACATCATTTGAGGCAATAACCTACATTTGTGCAGCTCCATTTGAAGCCACAAAAGGCTTCATACAAACTTTTTTCACACATGTTGGTTATCCTTTCGACCTATGAGCAGATGTTGATGTGTAACATTGCTTGAGTTCCCCTCTAAGCTAAAGGAGCAGCAACAAGGAAGGACATTTCAGTTAATTTTGCCTCAAGTTTCGCCTCTCAGGCAACACAGAGGTTGCCCTATTTGTTAGAGGTTGTTGGAGCTACATACAAAGAGGAAGATACTATTCAGGGTGGAAAGAAAAAAAATCATCACTGCATCTAAATATTTCTAAATCGTTTAATCATTGTTTTTATTTACAGTTTATATTCTCCTAAAATTATGTCAGAATAAAGCATCTGTTGTTTCAAATTATATTAGTGAGCCAATTTATTCCACATTTCTAGTTTTGTTATACTTCCTTTATTCTGAAAGGCCTGATAACCAATTTCATCATCAGGTTATTTGATATATCGATATAAATGTATAAAAATTCATGCAGTTCAAGAACCTAAATAATGTCTCCACTTCTGAAACAAAACCTAAACCCCTGTGCATGTATGTGCAACTGTGTGTGTGTGTGTGTGTGTGTGTGTGTGTGTGTGTGTGTGTGTGTGTGAGCAGGACACAATGTATTAAGTGTGTCTGTCCCACAACGAGGTCAGGCTGATGAATGGCCACTCCTCCTTTAAGTGCTAGGCAGCACCAATCTGTTTATGTCACCCTACCAATCAGTGGACAACAATAAGTGTGTGTGTGTGCGTGTGTGTGTGTGTGTGTGTGTGTAACACAGTTAGTGTGTGCGGTGTGTGCATACGTGCATACATTTACCTCATGCCTTTATGAATGGGTTCATGTTTCCGTATAATAAGAGGAGTGTGTGTCACGAGCGTGTGTGTTGTGAACTGTGTGGACAACAGCCGCAGCAGGTGTCAGAAAATCCCGCTTTGTAGTCGCGGAGCCTGGGCAGATAAATCGCTCACACCGAGTCACTGATCATCACTACAAATAGGTCATGACATAAACAGGCTAAAGAGGGAAGGTGGAGGCGGCAGAGACCGTCCCGTAACTGAAAAAAAGTCTGATCACAGCAGGAGGAAATAAACAGCCGCACGCTTTTAAACTTTCATGTAAGATTGACACTCCCTTAATTTGTGCTAAATCAGGCTAATACATAACAGACGTTTCAGTTTGTGCATCTTATGTATTCACAACATTTTCCAAATAACAACATAATGCACAATGTGTGCTCATTTGTTTCCTGTTTCCTGTGTCCTTGAGCTGAAACACTGACTCACTGTTTTGTAAATTGCTCTAAATAGGATCCTCCATCAAAGTCTAAACTTTTTGGGTGAAATGAGCGTGAAACACACATTAGCTTGACCTCTATGTCTCCACTTTCCAGCCGCTCCATTTTAATCTCAGACTAAGTCCTCCTCCTGGAGAACATTTTCACCTGACTTTTGGTACACAGAGTATGTTACTCTCACTTTGTAATTCAGAAAGAAACGCTCATAAGATCAGCTGCCAGAACGTCTGACAGGAAGGTTTTAAATTAGGGGGAATAAACAAAAATATTGATGTGATATAATCACTGCCAGTGAAAATCTACTTCCACTTTGACTTAAATGATTAAATGATTCATCCACAAAAATCCATGATTTGATCCATGAAGATTAATTGCTCTTTTTATGAGTAATTCTGTTAAAAACTTTGTATTTTCTCTCCGGCATGAACATAATTCATAAGTGGTCCAGACCTCATGTACCAGTTGTGCAATTGTTCTGCTGTTATCCGCTGTTATAGGTATTTTGTATTTGAATCCATAAATTACCTTTCATTACTGTGTTGATATCATTCTGTATCACTCTGCAATTCAAATTGTCGTATTATTCCAAACTTATTCATATATACTAACAATAATCATTCATTTAAACTGGCTATTGACACTACTGTTTAACACTACATAATTAATGGTGAACATCTTAAACTTCTTAAAACATCTTAAAATATGCAATTGAAGGTTAATTTGTCTCTTTGTATATAATAAAGTCAAAGTGTAATGCACATACAAAGAAAAAACAATAAAGTTAAGGGAAGACAAAACATTCACACACTGCTCTTTCAGGCACATCTAATTAGTGAAGCTGTCTACCCATTTATATCAATGAGAACAAACTAAACAACAACACCTGTTAGTATAACGCAATATAGTTCAAACTGCTGCCTCCAAAATGACCATAAAGTCAAATCAGCAGCTCTAACAACATTATGAAGGTGGGATTTATTGCAGAGCTGTTGAATTAGGCTAAATTAGTTTTAATGAATACACTGCGCTGCACTCCACTTTGGAGAGTTCAGCCCTGTAATGTTGCAAGCAACCGTTAATAAACATGAATTTATTCTTAAATGTATAATATAACTGTGTTTTTAAAGTGCTCTATATGCTCTCTTTTCCCCAGTGTAGTTTCAAAAGAAGCTCCACGGATACCTTTGGATGGTATGTAGATGTGCTGATTCCCAGGTTAGCGCCATAAGCCCTGTAGTCTTTGTTAAATGTTTTAATATGACATGGAGGAGGATAAAAATGGAAGCAGGCTGAAGTAGAGACAGACAGACAGACAGCGAGAGAGAAAGAGAGGGAGAGAAAGCACTGCCATAATGAGAATCATGCCCTAATTCATTTCACTCAGGTAGTTAATTCAATGCAATTCACCACACTCACACACTTATCTGAAGTGCTTTAGAAGAACATGGTAGATATAAAATCTCATTCCACTGACAAAATGAAAACGGAGAGACGGGAGACAAAAAAAAAAAGACAGAAGTGAGAAGTTTAAAAAAAAAAAGAAAAAAGAAAAAAAGAAAAAACAACTCGATTTTGAAGAGTTTCATTTCAACATCATGGTCCACTTATTATACAAATTACTTTTCATTTTCGTTCCCGTGGTGTAAGAGGAACTTGACTGGTTGAAGTTTTTTTTGTGCGTGTGTGTGTCACACTTTTAGTTTGATCGCTCCGCATCAGAGGAGGGACTGTCTGAGAAACATAAATAAATACAAGCACACAGCTGTGCAGTCATCTCTATCACTGCCTGACAGACTGCGAGGTTTGTCTTTGTCAGATTAAAAACTCCGGACTCGGCCTTCTTCAGTTATCTCGCAAAACACGCTGGATGGATACCCGGCAAAGGTCAAGCTGGTTTTTAAGAATTATGGGGACCAAAAATAACTCGGAGGCCTGTTTTCAGCGGCTTCTACTGGCACTAATGCTCTTTGATGAACTGCAGCGACACAACAAGACCAAACATAACCGGTTATGCTGCAGGAAGGGTTTGTTTTTGTTTGTTTTTTTTTTTTACAATACGCGCTGGCACAATGTCACAGCAATGTCGTGACAACTTAATCCCAAATTTAATCCCAAATGCTCATAATAATTCTACTATACAAGGGCATGTCAGGGCACAAAGTTAACATTTCTATGAAGGGTGCTATGCAAATTATGTCAACCTTCTAATTTCTTTTTTTTTTTTAAATAAATCGGATAACTTTGCTGAAAAAAGCTATGTGATAATAATTATTGTAGAAACAGTGGCAAAGTTCTGTCACAGGTTGTTAGAGGGATTTCATTAAAATCTTAATGGAAAAATTGACAGAGCTCCATCTAAACCCACATAAATATTCATCCATCACTAGAAGCTTTACTCCCTGTACATTTTGATTTTATGGGGTCGCCTGTATGCACATTTCACATTAAAGGCATTCAGTTAACAGAAATTCATTCATTTTCTAACTGGAAGTTGATTTGCACTTTGTCTAATCGAAAGCAACACTGTCATTGACCTTTAAAAAAAACAGTTTTACCTTTTTGTTCCTAAAATCATCTTTTTACATCCAAACAAATGTATGCAGGAGAATCATATGTCCAAACTACTGATGCGATTTTAATCCCGCAGCCCAATCTGTTTCTTATAATGCTGCTGTGTGCAGAGACTCTGACAGGCAACATATAACACACACATCCACGCACATCTGTCTCATATCAAATCTGAACGAGATCTCATCGGTCTGACTCTTCGCTCTGCTGTTTACGGAAAACTTGTGCATCGCGAAAGGCGCACTTCGCATACATTTCGAACCTCGCAGCCGAGAGCGAGCGTGAAGGGCTTTAAACTTGCTGAATGTAAAAAAAACACAGAATTTTAGCTAATAAAACTGAGCGAGGTAGGTATTCATTAACGAAAGGGCCGCACAAGTAGCTGTAGAAAAAGCTCTCCCAGCTCGTGCAGCCATTATGGTGAGCCCTCCTGGAAATATAGAGAGGGAGAGAAGGGCTTGAATGAGCTCTTGTCAAGGTAATGTGTGTGGGAGTGTGTAAGTGTGTGTGTGTGCGTGTGTGATTATAGGCCAGCAAGTGAATGAGTGACTGACTGAGTGAAAGAGAGTCACAGAGATAGATGGACAGCAGGGAGAGGGGTAATCTTGGTCGCAGTGCTGATGGCCTTTCTGTGTCAGGGTGTGTGTGTTCGCTCTACATGTGTATATATATACACACACATCTGATTTGTCTTAACGGCAGCGCCCTGCATTGTCCACTCATTTATGTCTGACCGTGTGTGTGTTCCCGCCTCTGTTATCGGTTCGCATGTGTGTCGCAGTGTGGGTGCTTCGGAGGTTTGCTGACAGTGACAGAGAAGCAGGACACTGGGTAATGGAGTTTGTACCAGTCGAGAGTGCATCACGCTGACAGATGCTAGTCCCCTCGGACACCGTGGGGGAGGAAGTGCTCATTCACTCTCATTGCCACCTCGTGGGAGGGCCTGGAGTACTGCTACACACACACACACACACACAGATAGAGACAGTGATAGGTTACACCGTACACACACTCACGGGAGGGCAGAAAGAGGCTGGATGGTACACACACTCATACAAAAACACACATATAGTACACTTCAAATTACAGTTATGGGGGGGTAATGTGGCTTCACATGTGCAGGTACCCCCTTTTTTTTGACGGTGTGGAAGCTTCACCTACATTACAAACATATTTTCCCGCTGTGGGTATCTATCCTCACAAATAGTTTTGATTGTGCTGCATTTGTTCTGGTTTTGAGACGTCACGTGTGTCTCTGCCAACAAAAGAGTGGAGATGAATAGATTTTCGTTTGTGGCGATCGCAGCATTTGAAAATTACAACAGTTTGAGATGCAGCATCTATTCCCAGAGCCGGTGAGATGAGCCGGGAACTACTTTCTACTGAAGAAACAGTCCCTCTAAAAACTGACTACAGTGTGTTGTGTGGATTATTTCAAGTGAGGCTATCCATTTTGTTTGTTGTTGTTTTTTCAGTGCAGACTCTTTTTACTCGCTTGTTAATCATCTGTGAAGCACTTTCCACCTCACTTTTTTTTTAGCATTAAATATAAGTGTGGAAGAGATTTTAAATATCAACATCTGCCTGCATGCCAGGCTACAACAACTTTAACTAAGAAAAAAGGGTTTGTTTTGTATTTTGGTTTAATTAAACCTTTATTGCCATATGCCTTAAACCCAACACTTGTTTTCACTCTAAAATTCAACTGGTAACTTTGCAGGTGTGACATTTTGGGATAACCGCTGATTTGTTTTCTTGCTGAGAGTTAAAGGAGAAGATCGATACCACTCTCACCTCAGTACATGGTGGTAGGCAGATTGTGTTAATTTTGGCCCGAGCCAGGCTAGCAGTTTCCACTTATTTTAAGTCTTTATGCTAAGCTAACCCAGCAGCCTCCTGGCTCCAGCTTCATACCGAGCTGCCAGATACGAGAGCGATATCGATCTTCCCATCTAACTCTCAGCCAGAACACAAATAAGCCGATTTCCCAAAATGTAAAACTGCTCCTTTAACACAATCAAATTGTAAGAACTCTGCAAAGTTAACAATTAAAATCTAGCTTCGTTTTGTGCATACTGCAGGCCAGAGAGCACCTCACATGCACTCACTGTCAAACACAAATCTGCACACAGATGAACTCTGCACACACACACACACGTGCACACACACACACTTGTACCAAGACTCATTATCACAAACAGTAACTCTGACAAGTATGCTCTACAAGGGCTCTTTCACACTCATCCTGTCTGTCGCCCTTTTCTCTCTCGCACACTCTCGTACGAACACTCTCCTTACTCGCAAACCCACTTTAACACATTCACACACCTCCACGCTCGCACACACACACAGAAGCACATTCAGCATTGTGGCACTAACAGGCCTGCAGACGGGTACTTTAGAGTGACAGGAGTTTACCAAAGTTCCCTCGGGAATAGAAGAAAAGTGTGATCTCATGATACTGAGTTAAAAATAATGTTTAATGTATTATTCTTACATTTGACATGTCATTCATTAAAAAAAATATTTTGTTTTTTGGTGCCCCAGTTCCTTTGTCTTATCCCTTCGTTTCTTGCCCCATACTTACATACGACTGTGTCATTTCTTTTTGCAGGAGCAGGTGCGTGTGCATTTACATTTTTGGTGCAATTACAAAGTGCTCACTTTACATTACACAAGAGATTTCATTTTAAAAAAAAAAGAAAAGGGCTGCAGAAACTAGGAGACGAGTTGCTATTTCAGGGAGGGTGGACTAAATGCGGTCATTTCTGGGGCACTTTCCCTTTTTTCTTTTTTTTTTTTGCCCATTTCATTTCTCCCCAATTTCCTTGAAGAGCTGTATCGCTAAATTAATCTTACATAACCGGCTCTTATCTGGACTCTGGGCTTAAAGCTCTTATCCAATTACAAACTTATCCAGCCCACGCTGACGGACTACCTCAGTTTGAGGACGCCACTACGAGCACAAGAGGAGGACACTCATACCTCTTTCTCACTTTCTTTTAATATACAGATGTTATCGATGCTCTTAGAGAGAGCAGAGTGCGACAGACATCTACTAAGTAAACACAAGTGAGTGTGGGGGGGGGGGTGCACTCGTTCTCTCTGGTCATCCATCCCTCTGTCTCCACTTCATTCAGTAAAAAAGATATTATCTATTGTTTAGACCAGCAGGGGGAGGGCAGCGGAGATAGTCTCAGTAATCAGGACGAAACTAATCACAACAAGAGGGTTCCCTTTCTCTCCGTCCTCATTTAGCTTCCACTTCTTCTGTTGTTTAAGAGCAGGCCGAGGCAGATACGCTTCACGTGTAAAGTGAATGAAAAGGAAGATAACGCTCGTCTTCCGAGACCTCTCACGACCCCGCTCGACGGAGGGACACTCGTTCTCGCTGTCATTATCTCGCCCCTTCTTTCAGCAGAGAGACGGATCTGTGCATTACGCCCCGCAGAGCGTCCATGTTTCAGACGGGCCGCATCTCCCGAGTCATCGCAGCTCAACTCGGCACAGCAGCAGGACGCTCGTTCGTGTCATTTTACCTCTCGCCTTTCCCATACAAAGAGGATGAAAGTGTGAGAGACAGTGATGGGAGGGAAAAAAGGACCATAATGTTTTTGCATCCTCAAAAAGAGTCTTCTCGAAGGCAGGTAAAAATGTTTTACCTCATCCTACAGTAGGTGTTTAGGGCCAATTTCTGATGGATTATACACATCAGAATTGATGTAAATGCTAATCCTAATCCCTTTAAAAGGAAAAGAACATAATTCAGTGTACAAGTGACAACCGCAGGATCTGCTGCCCATCTGATCACTTAAACAATGGATTTTTTCAAACTCTACTATAGCTATTAGACAAAAGATGTCAGATCCAATGGTTCATTTTGATTTATACCTGTGATGGTAATGATGATGACGATGAAACGTGCCATTTTTTTGTTTCCCTTGTTTTTGTTAATCGTGAAAACAAAGTCACACTTTCCTTGCTCTGTATTTGTTTTTGCTCTGTATTTGTTGTTTATTTATTCCTGCAAAGGGGAAGAAAACTCCAATTTTCCCACAGCGGGCTCCTGTTTGCTGATCGGCATCAGCATTTGTTGCTTCAGGTTAGTGAAATAAAGTTAACTGGTTGTCTTACAAGTTGCTGTCAATCAGTCGTCGTGCAACAAGCCTGACAACGCCCCTCGACACCTCTCGTGTCCTTTCAGATTTTGCTCTCCCCCCTTAATGATGCTGGCAGCTGTGTTCTTTGTGCTTGAGCAGAAGTGTGTGTCGAAGCCTCTCCCCGACTGCGGCCTCGGCGAGACTGCAACTTCAGCATGTTCAGAGAGCAACAAAACACTCCTCCTCTCCCCTCTCGTTAAATATTTATATATTTACACTTACTGCACACCTGCAAAAGAACAAAAAGGCTGTATCGCAGGGAAAAACTACAAGTGGGCTCTTACCACCACAATCCTCTGGTTCATTATCTTCTTAGTGACACTTTTTAGTTTTTGGATTATTTTTCAAATCTTAAAACTATATGTGTCGTTATGGGCCGTTAGAGGTTAGCTTCTTTGATAAAGCTATCAATTCAATTTGACAGTAAGACTCACAAATGTATTTGTTCACTCCAAAATGTAAGCTGCAATGTTCAGCTTGTGTTCAGTACTGTGATGAAGTGATGAGATATTTTTTCAGAGTCAACACTTCAAGTCATCTTCAGGTCGTCTTCACTAAATTCATTTGTCATTCATTGGTTCATAGCTTCTGGTCTAAATATATATTTAGTTTTTATAATCACCCATACTATTATCATCATATTTCCTTAAATACATGGCACCTAAAAAAATATATGAAAAACATAAATTTCACTCTGCCACCGGTTAATCTCAGCTCACGTGTAGAGCAGCTGCCCGCAATGAACTCAGTAAACTATGAGCCTGCTTCAGTCTCACATTTGACCTGTACCACTCATGTTTTAATGGCTTTGTTCAGCATCTGTGATGTGGAAACATCTGATTTCTACCGTTAGAGTAATAAACATCAGCGTACAGGTCATAGTTCGGTTATAAAATCCCAGTACATCACATCCCAGTCTGTCCCTCCGGGCTGCCGGCGGCACCGTAAGACGAAGAGGACGCATCAGCACCTGGTTCAGAAGTGGTTTTGCCGACTTCATTGACAGTCAGCACCGGAGCTGAGGGTGTCTGAGCGGCCAACAGACAAGAGACGCGCTGCCCTCCATTTCCATCACCCTCTTCTATTCCTCTCACACTTCGTTTTGCGGCGGGGTCGTTCTGAGGTAAAGTTTACAGTCTGACATGTTGTTATCTGCCGCACTGCTCCGGGCGCAGTGACACAGCTAAAAGAAAAAAGGTCTTCTGAAATGACAACGTAAGAGGCAGCTTCGTGGTAAATGCTGTCTTTCTGTTCTCATATTCATTCCGACTAATCTGCTGTTTAAAAAAAAATGTATCTCAGCATTTACAACATCGTGCCGGGAGCTGTAAAGCGGGTATACAGCGAAACGGCAAATGTGATACAAAGAGAGCAACAAACAGACATTTATGTGTATCATTACATTGCATATCACAGTTCATTAGTTTTCAAATGAGTGCGGATGAGATCATCTCCCTTTCATACACATCTACTTACTGTAACCCTGGGAGTCATATAGCATGTGCAGCTAAACGCATTTGCTCATGAGAAAGCGAGACATATGAGTAAGTAAATAGATGTTAAATACAGAACACCACCTCCAACTCCAACCTAAATAACAAAATAAGTCATTGCAGCTGCCCTGCAAAATGACGCATATGTTTTTTTTAACGCTACACCCCCTCTCAGCAGGAGGATGTCAGTGTTTTCCAAAAGCACTTCACACGACTATCGACTGGTTCCGAAGTGCAGTAACTAAACTGTCACTGCTTCATCCATCTCTCTGAGTGAGCAGCTCCGACATTTTGACATATAAATTCTTACATGTGCATCACGCAAAAGTGAGCTGCATTGACCTGCAACTCCACGCTCACCTTGGATCAAATCTTTGCTCTCCTTGTGTTTTCAATACGTGTTAAAGTAATACATTAAAGGGTAACTTTCAGCATTAGTATTTTAGCAGCCCTCTCTGACTCTGATTTCGACACAGTTTCTCCTCTGAAACGTGCCGTGTTGTGCCTGTAACCCCGAACAACAGAGCTGTAACACGGTCCCTGAGTACACCTGTACATCACTGCAGCAGGCGAGAGGTTAAAGCAGCTATGTTTTCTTTTATAATAACAACACTTCAAATGACAATGTGAAAACTACGTGACAGGAGCTGCTTGTAGTGATAACCCCAGAGATAATTATCACTTGACTTTACAGCTCGTTGTTTAGCCGTCCAGCACATAACTCTACTCTGTGGTTCACTGTCACTTCTCTTTTTGGGGTAGAAGCTCAAAAAACCCACTGCACTCAAACATCTCACACTAAATGGTTTTGTTATGCTGCAGGGGGACATTTTGCTGGCTTGTTTTGAGTCCACTATTCTCCTTAGAGGGAAGGATCACTGCACGTTTTTCTTCTGAGTGATCACCTTTATCCTATGAAGAAATAGTTCTACCATTATGGGAGCAGTCGCTTCCAGGATGGACACAAAGAGTCACTGAACGGATTGATGGGTATGAAAATTATTTGAATCATATGCTAAGGCCTTCACAATCACCAGATTTCAACCCAACTTAGCACTTTTAGACCCAGATGGACGGCACTCTCCACCACCATCAAAACACCAAATGAGGATATTTACACCTTAGTAAAAAACTGAAATCACTTATTTCAAGTTCAAACCACTGTATATAAACACAGACAATGATTTGATCTTTCAGCAAATATCTTCCTCAAAAAAGACTGGTGGATTGTACACATACAGCACAGACAGTTCAATTAAGATTGAAGAAAAATATTTGTCCCGGTTATCTTCACCCTCACCTGCAAAAGTAGGAATTGTCTCACAAAAACCAAAAGGAAGATAAAAAATGTTACAGTCTTAACAGAGATGATAAGAACACTGACATGTCAGACACTGAGAGACAGACAGGGTGAAGAGAAAAACATGGCGGACAAGGAGTGAGGGTTTCTTCCTGTGATAAACTCTGTGATACTGATGCCTCCTCTCTCACAAGCATAAGAGTGATTGCACCAGAGACTCATCACTCCCTCTCTCTCTCTGTCTCTCTCTTTTCCCCTTTTACTCTCTCTCCACCTGCCCTTTCTCTTCCTCCCTCTGTTGATCTCTCTGCCAAAGAATAGTAGGGGATATGGGACCAGAAGAGATAAACAACCAAAAAAAAAAAAACATCACATGCACATGCACACAAACACAGTGTGTGTTTGTCATGTGGCACACACACAGGTATTGAAGCCAATCAGATAACATTCACATTGCAGAATGTCATCAAACATGCAGCCAAACCTATCTCTCAGAGACATAAAACCGGTGACAGAATCTCTCACTCTTTCAATTCAATTTCATTTTTATTGGCATGACGTGAATTCGTTCGCGCTGCCAAAGTATATGCAGAAAGAAAACGGTGGATGAAGGAGAAAAAGCAAAAGGTGATTGTAAGTCAGGATAGATGAGAGAATAATTAAGAGCATCGCAATACACTGAATGTTTACCCCCCATCTTCTTGTGTTGTTTGCACATGGTTAACACCCAGTTATCATTTATACACACACGTGCAAATACAAATACACACACACTCACTTACTGGAAGCCAATTAGAGAAAGGCAAACATAAGACATACTCAGATAGCAGCATGCCCTATGTGCAAGTAGACACACCCTATTATAAACATACGCTTGCAGTCCAGACAAACACACACACGCTCATGCAGGCAGGGCAGCAGAAACAGGACCCCCCCCCTCCGTAATGTGATTTTGTCTCGATTAAAATGGTGGGAATTGGATCTGAGGTAAAAGGCCATGTCAAGAGAGAACAAATGGGAGCGGCGGTACACCGGAGGAAGATGAACGACTGTCTGGGAGATGGAGAGATGAGATGGAGGGGAGGAGGAGATGGTTGGTGGGGGGGAGAAATGATGCGAGGGAGGAGAGAGGGGGAGTAAAAAAAAAAAAAGTGGGGTGCTATGGGTCTGTTTTAATCCATTATGGCTCCTTCGCCTCATATCTGTAACCCTCCTCTCCTGTACACATGATGATAGCACTGACCTCCTCGTGGAGGGGGGGAGTCATGAGCCGAGAGAGTAGCCGTATATACATCCTTCCTCCTCCTCCTCTTCCTCCCTTTGTCCTGGATTTTGCTCTCCTCTTTCATCTGCTCTCGTGTGATTCTGCCTTCGCCGCCTCACCTATGAGCTTCCTCCATTTTCCTCCATTATTTTCTTGTTCCTCCACACGTTCCAGATATTTCCTCATTATCTCGTCCGTGGACCTTCATTTTTCCGTTTTCCATTTTTAGACTTCAGGTCCAGTTCTAACAAAGCGGCGCAGTGAGAGCGAGGTATTTCTGGGCGTCCACGGTTAGAGAAGTAAAAGCTCGGCCAATTTTCCTCCAAGTAACTGATAATTGGCTGACACTGGATCATTATTAAACAAAAGGTGAGAATCTGCACTATTTAATGCAAAGTGCGAGGTATAAGCTCGCATACTTACAAACATCAGAGGGCGAGGGGGTCAACTACGACTCTGGAACAGCAATTTTGTAAGAATCAACCATTTATAATGCTTAAAATTCTTTGACATGCTTCACCCCTGCTGTGGCTCAGGAAGTAGGGCGGGTGGTCTATTAATCTCGGGGCTGGCTGGTTTGATCTTTGGGCAAGACACTGAGCCTCAAATGCTCACAGTAGTAAAGTCAGTGCGGTGGAAAAGGAGCTCTGCCTCCATCTGTGTGTGTTCGCAGGTGAACGATCACTTCAGGGATAAGTTCATTTTGAGATCCGTGATCACTTCCTTTGATTCCTCTTACTGGTTTCTTTGCCATATTATTGAAGATGGGAACATTTATACCAAACTAATGAGGGGAAAAAAACATGATTTCTCAATAAAAAAACTGAAATAAACCAAAATCGATGGCCATAACATAAACAAGTATGACCGCATTATCCTGGAGACGTCCCATTTCTCTGACGAGCACTGAAATGTTGAGGAATCGGCTTGAAATGGATATTGATTTCCATCGTGCTCCTCTCGTGGCTTCTCCCGGTCACCCGCTTTCTCCTCCATTCACCATAATCATGCCGCACCTTCCTCCTTTAGCTCTTCATCATGGCCTGGATTTCCCTTTTGCACTTCTTCCTGCAACCCCTGGGTTCATTTTCCTCCCACGTTGCTTCTTTTTGCTCTTTTCCTTCTACACACACACACACAGCTTTGACCCAACAGCTATCTATCTGATTGTATCATCCACCTCCAGACAAGGAGATGAACATGACTAGCTTGTAGATTTCATGTCCTCTGCAATAAACCTTTGTGACAGTGAGTATCTACAGACGCAGGCTGAACGCGGAGCAGCTGATAACACAATATGTACCGTGTGTGTATGCTGACCCAGAGTCGACATGACAGTAAACATATGTACTGTCTGGAAAATCAGAGGCGGTACATGCAGTGCTGACACTACAATATATTTAGCCTGTGCGGGACAGAAACATTTCACACAGCGAACAGACTTAGATCCATCATGAGCTTGGATCAGACCATCTGCATGTTTGCAGAGAATCAGTGCAAAAAAAACGTGCGGAGATGATCTCACAGTTTGAAGTGCTGAAGTGAAAGGAGGGACTAGTTTTTCGGTACAGAAGGCACCTTTATAAACAGGGGTGAGTTTGAGTGAGAGGGGAGATGAAGTTAAAGAGCGCATCCTGTAAATAATGCAATGTAATAACAATTGGTCTTCATCACTTAATCAAAATTTTAGCTGCTGTGGCAAATTTTCACTGCTGTAAAATCTGTGCAAATTCAAATACATATAAACTGTTTGGGTGTCTAAAAAGCTTTCAAACTGGTCTTTTTGGTCCATATTTCATCATTATATATATATCTATAAGTTTAGCAAGAAATCCACACCAACTCAGACCTGGGCATTTTTAGATCCCGTCAGTCTGAATACAGTTGACTTTGCTGTTGTTTCAACCACATCCAATGATAGGTATAGCAGTCCACATATCTTTCTGTATTGATATTAAAATGTGTTTCTTTTTGAGGGATCTTTTTTAACACAGGGAACAACAGCAAAAAGTGGTGTCCCATTTAATTCTTCCCCCCAGATACACTTCAAATTTTAAACAACTGTCATGAAGATGCAGTTTCCTTAAATTGTGATCTGTGCTTTGATATCTTATCAGTATTATGGTAAAATACTTAGTGGCACAAGGTGCCTAGCGATAAGAAAATTATCTGATCTGCCAGACAACCTGTGAGGCTGCAAATACAATCTGTACTGCGTTTGTATCTGAAAGGAACGATCGCCCATGTTGGAGAAACTACTCACTCATAAGTTTGACTTCTCAGCTTTTGGTGACGTGTTTCTTCACCTCATTCATAACGCTGCGGACAAATATTTAATATAGTGCTGAATAAATGAGTCAGTAAGTTCAAAGACAAGAAAATGAATCAGAAACTATTCTGACAATCAGTGAATCTTTTGAGTTTAATTCCCAGATTTCATCTTCTACAATGTACAATCTTAGATTTTGAGAAACTAGAAAGGACATTTTTCAGTGTTTTATAATGTATTAAACAATGAATCAAATAATCAAGGAGATAATCTGCTGGTTAAACCCATTAAAGCAATCATTTGTTGCATCCCTAATATGTTTTAAAAAATAAATGAAATTGAAAGTGTAATGTCATTAGTTTATTTTGGATAATAATATAAAAAAATGTCCCATCTGCTGCCTGATTGAACTGCATGTGAGAAACGTGATCAGCTTACAAAAGGAATGGTGTGTTAGATTAGAAACACCTTCTTTTTGCAATATCAACAAAATGGCACGGTAACATTTATGGTGACAAAGCCATGTTCGATTTGATAAAGGCTAGACACGCTGTAATCACGGTGTGAAGCATGATCAGAGCGGCTGTGAGGACGGAGCCGGCCTACATCGCAGAGTGCTCCCCTGGGTGATTCTGGGCAGGGAAAAGTGATCTGTGATGAATCTCTTGTTAAAAGGTCAATACAAAATATCAGCTGGCCAGATTGCCTCCATTGATTCGAACTGGAAGGTTTTGGAGACGGACATTTGGCAGCAGCGAGAGACCAGCGCTGGTGGTAAAATGCTGCATGCAAAGGCCAACCTGACAGTGATAAAGATTTCTAAAAGCAAAACAGTAGTGAATTAATCTTTCTGTCGGACGGATATTATATGAGCATTGAGCCTTTCCCGAACACGGTGGTAAAAAGGTGCAAACTCGAGAGAATCAGCAGGACTCGGGATTGTTTATTTTACTTGCAGCAGGTCAGTACTTAATGCACACAAGTGACCAATATGGGTCTCTTCCTGTACAGAGTTACAGACAGTATGAGCCCAGAGATTTTTAGGTCTCACAGTTTCATTTAACTCATTCTAAGAGGCCTGAAATGATCCAGGAAAAAAATAAAGAAAAGTTGAGAAAATAAACAGTTTTCCTATCCAGTGAATCATCTTGTGACCCCTCAGGTTTATCTCGTCCTGACCCCCATGTTGAGGACTGCTGGCCGTGGCCGAATAGCTGGGAAGGTTGATAAGTGGGTGAAATGACCTGGAAGGATCTAAGTGGCAGCCCTGACGACCGCTGTTCAAATTCTCTAAATGCTACAGAAACATGCTTCAGTGCTTCCTTTCTTATCTCCTTTAGCATAGAGCACACTGGACCATCCTTTACGAAAGGAAAGGAGACTATTAAATCCCACAGTTCATTGTGGCAGCAACATTTAAGGTACCAAATCAACATGTTACCCAGTCATATTTTCTTAGCACCCTCTTAAGTCCTAAGAGAAAGATTTAGATTGATGTCGATTCAGTTTTGATACTGCGTGTGTTCAAGTTTCTGTCAATATGTGGAGTGTTTTATAGTTTTTTAATGTTTCTATTTTCCGTTTGTGATTTTAAGTCATACCAGTATTTGCAACTTTTCATCACCTGACTCACCTGAGGCATGTTCGCAAATGCAAAATAACAATTATTCCAGATTATGCATGAGAGCTGTTAGAGCTATGTGGGGAAGCTGTTGTTTTTGTCTCTTCCACAAAAACATTTTTTTCCGCCTAAGGGTGAACACAAAAAAAAAAATTAAAAAGAAACTTTCATGAAACCTTGGAGCCAACATTTTTAATCATGAGATTATCATTTTTATATACAGAGGACCTCTGCTAATGCTGCTAAAATAAATCTGACGTGCCGCCCATCCCCGTTGACCAGTCAGCTGAAAATGTAATATAAAGCACCGCGAGGTAACATATAGCATGTTCGCTGTATCCCATTAAAATCACTCTGCTCTCACTGGTGATGACTATTACTGTAATGGTCTGAGCAGGTCCCAGTTGCAAGTTAAAATGGAAAAAAAAAAAAAACGTACGGTGTTGCATTACCATTACATATATTGGTTCTGATATGGATGTAGGTGTATGATATGCATGCATTAGGCCATGTGTAGGGGGAAAAGGTGTGAGAGCATCTGAGAAAGAGAGTGAGTGAAGCTGGAGAGATGGAAAATGGCTACGAATCAGCGTTGACCCCTGGACCACAGAGCGGCTGATGAAATTATCCTGCTGCTGAATATTGTTTTGAATAGAGCCAACTGTGAGAGGGCTTCAAGATACACATGGCTGAGCTACACGCAATCACATACAAACACACACACACACACACACACACACTCACATCTTCAGTGCCACTTATGCAGGTGATTCGTGAAAGAAAATTTCACATGGTTAGAGAAGGAAAATGTGGAGTTGGGGTGTGGAGGAGCGAGAGAGAAAGAACATGAAAGTGGGAATTGTGAGGTGATGGGAGAGGGAAATTGAAAGAGGAAAAAAATTGAGAGAGTGAAAAGGGGGGTAAAAGACAGAAGCAGGCACCTGAAGAGGAAAAGAGAGAGGAAGGAGATATGTATATGAAGAGGGAAAATGAAACAGACATCCAAAATGAAAAGAGAGGCAAGGACGGGCAGTGAAAAGGGTGAAATAGAGTGCAGCTTATTTGAATGGCTCTCAGACTCGAGTCTTTGACTTTCTTTCCCCTTGTTCCGCTTTGACTGTGCCTGAGCCTACTAATGTATCGATCTGGGACAGGGACCGCCTGAAAAGAGTATGGAGTCATTTAAAGTTTAGTCCGACTTGCTGTCGCTCTCAAAAGACAAGAGTTAGACATGATAGCTTCAACTTAGCGGCTCTGTCCCTACTTGTGCTTTGTTCTCTTCTTCTCCTCTCCCAAACTGTCTGTTTTAGCCACACTTGTCATTTCATTGCTATTTTTTGATATCCACTGATCTGAGATCTGACATTATGAGACCGCACCTCTGGGCATCCTGTTTTTGCCTGAAAATGTCCGTTACAAGTCTCACGTGGCCGCACTGCTTTTCAATCTGCAGGCTCTTTGCATTTTCTTTTCATGTCTTTCCATGGCTCCCGTGTTGTTGTGCATTCACAGGACGGCAATTTCTGGTGACAATGAGCGACGGATCAGTTATCAGATTACCTAATGAGCTGGATCTAAATATAGCGACATTGGCTGATGCTAATCAGCTCGTCACTGTGTGATCACGTGTTGGAAATTACACGTGTGTCATTATACAAGAAATCTCCACGGACGGCTGCAGTGAAAGGCGAAACACGTCCCTTTGTTAGTGTTATATGTTGTATGTTCATCACACTGTGTGAGTTTAGAGTTAAAACTAAAAGATCATTTAATTATTGAAGGTATTTTATTAGTAGATTGATAGTTGCATGATTAATAGTCATTTTCCTCAGTGTAAATGCCAAACATTTCTTGATTACAGCTTGTTAAAATGTTGAATTTTTTGTTATATATAAAAAAGTAAACTGAATACTTTTGGGTTGTCAGCTGCTGGTCAGACAAAATGAGCAATTTGAATACGTAACCTTAGGCGTTAAAAACTTACAATTAGCCCTTTTTAGCGGTTTTCTATTATTCAACACAATAATCGGCACAGTTTGGCCTTTGGCAGCAAAATGCTCCATCTTGAATATTGACAATTATTTCTAATCTGTAAAACAAATTTACAAGCCCTACGTGTTCGTATCAAATTAGTGTAATCCTGTTAAACGCAGCCATTTACAACTTCGCCTGTTACGCTCAAAGCTTCTCCAGGCATGCTAAAAAAAAATAAATTAAAAAAAAAGACAGACTGAATCAAACTAAAGCTGAAAAACGTTGCTTTGATTGGTCAAGTGCCATCTTGACAACAATGACAAGAATGCTTGATGGTGGTTTGTTTACATTAGCGACCACTTCCCGAAGTTCCTCCAAGTTCCCATGACGACAGAGACCTCCTGCTTCAGCTGTGCCTAAATGTGTACAGCATTGAGAGGAATCAAAGGACGACACCTACATCTGATTACCATGCTGTTTTTCCAGTATTTGCGGCTGGTTTCTGTAATCGCATTACAGTCATTGCATTACAAAGTCCTCACCGTAAGATCTATTCAATCTGGAGCTCTGCAGCCTTTCCTGCCTTCCCGGCTGTCTGGGGAGGAGAACACTCGCAGCGCTGTAAGGGCATTAAGAATACATCACAGAGACAATGGGAACCATGACGAGGAACCATCATTGTGTGTTTTGATTCTATCATTGTGAACAATGAGGCATTTCCCTCCCCGAGGCTCAGTGGTGAGATGCTCTGAAAAACTGCAGGAGTAATGCGGAGAAACGCCCCCGGAGGATGTTGGAAGATGAGGAACATGTCAGTCTGCTCATGGAGATGTTTTTGTACAACAGCAGGCAGGCACACACACACACTTTCCTGACAAGTGGGAACCTTAATTCCCTGTCAAATCCTCACACGTTTAAACACACAAAACCTGCTCAGGCACCAAAACTCGGGAGCTTTTTTTGTTTTGTTTATTTGGCAAACTCATTCAAACACATTTTTTGGAGGGG
This sequence comes from Amniataba percoides, assembly GCA_037176925.1. Lineage (NCBI taxonomy): Eukaryota > Metazoa > Chordata > Actinopteri > Centrarchiformes > Terapontidae > Amniataba > Amniataba percoides. Next base: position 16,309,224 of record JBAJHX010000040.1, read on the forward strand.
TACTTAACCATTTAACTAATATTTCTGTGATGTCTGTCCTCAGAACATTCAACATTTTGTACGCTCTAACTTCAGGCTAAATATTATGTCTTTCCAGATGGTCATTAAACAGATTATGCTGCACAAAAAAGTCCACTTTATCTAAAAATCTGCTCTGAACATCAATTTTCCTCAAACAACAGAAAAAATCTGAAATTGTCATGATGTCATTTCAACCTGTTTACAATCAAAAATCAACTTCTTTTGAGAATTTTTCCAAATTAACTAATTACGTGGATGTTGAAACATGACAGAAAAAGGTGTGTCGCTGCACTAAAAAGGTGATTTGCATTGGAGATTGGATCAACATTTCTTACTACACTGGCAGAAAGGGTTGTAACAACACACATATTCATCCTGAACTATGCAAGACGTCCCCAGTTCAGCAATTAAGTTAAGCTGCTGCCTCCAAAAATCAAGAATCTTTTATTGTCGTTATGTTTTCGCATAATGAAATTTAGATTGGTGACGTCCAGCTGTGAATAGTAAAAATAAGGAAAGGCACACTGCACAAGATGAAATATACAAAAATAAATATTGATAAAAGACATAAATATGTAACAGTTAAGCAGTTAAAATATGTAAAATTTGTAAAATTGTAGCAGCAACACAGTAAGGCATTATATAATGGAGATATGTATATCGAAAACTAGATGTGCTCAAGTAATAGGGATCCTAATAAAACAATGAGAGTCCAGAGTTGGAGGCTCTCATCACATTTAAATACACTAAACGAAAAGACAAACATGACTTGATAAAAATGAGATATTTCTAGTTTAAGTGATTATAGGCTTTCCTATGACTCGATGCAGATTCTCTCCTGTGATACTAAACATAGAAAACTATGATGAATTGCCGTTCCTCCCCTCCAACATATCTGTTGGATCTGGACATTTTTTGGCTGACATCATGTTGCCTTATCGGCGAGTTTTTATTACCCGCATGTAGATGCATGTATCCTGCATCCTGTCATCCTTCTCGCTTCAGATACCACTTTCTCTCATTCCTCTTCCTCCCTGTGTGTCTCTTGCTGGCAGGAGATAAAGCGAAAGTGACACTTGTGTGGGTAAGATGATATTTATGTAGCGCGTGGAGGTCATTTATTAAAAGAAAAATGGCTTATTACCGGCCATGCATGGTGAACACAAAGGATTTATTCTCTCCCTGTAAAACAACTTGGTCTCTCTCTCTCTCTCTCTCTCTTCCCCACTTACTAAATCTCTACATTTACACCTCCCTCCCACTCTCGGCCTCCTTCTTCTTCTTCTCTCCCGCTCAGGGCTGATTAACTCAGAGGACAAATTACAGCCTTGTATCTATTAGTGCCGTCCAGGTGCTCTACCCTATTGAGCGATCAGAACTAAAAAGGTCTGCAAAATACACCCCGCTGCCAGGCCCTTTAGATTTCCATGAAGTCTCTTTATGCACCGGAGGACAAAGGAACATGACAGTTTGGAGATTACATCATTTTTGGTTTCGCACCAGATATCTTCTCCGCGACGAGGCCAGATTTACGATTCAGTCGCGTTATTCTAACTGGCCGCACTCTCCGTCCTTCTAAAATAAACGATCGTACACAGGGAGTTGATTTAATTTGTGCCACGCTGAGTCCCCAGTCAAATTAAACTGAGTGTTTACTGGGGATAAATGCAAAATGCCCACTACACAAAAGACCTGAAAACTGTTGGAGCTCTGGCAGCAAATGAATGTAAAGGAGGGGGGGGTGGGGGCAGTGTGAACTCAGCTGGGGATTTGTTGGCACAGAGGAGACAATTATTATTCCCTATTTTTGATAAAGAACACTATTAAATATGACGTCTGCTCCGGGCTACATACTGAAGCTGTGACACAGACGTAAGAATCTGAACACTGTCTGATGTGCCGATTCAGTCCTGCTCGTCTCAAAAAGTCATTTAAATCAAACCGAAAAATACAAAGTTTGTAATCGCCCTTGAATGACACACACAAGAAGTTTCTTATCCGACTTTTCTATCAGCAGGACCTCATTTATCAGCGCCTTCAAGAAACATTGTGAAAACAAAACTGATCGTTCAGGTCATTAACAACTTCGTACTATTTCTTACTTTACTTTAGACAAAGAGTCGTATCATCAATGGCTGCTGGAGGTGATTTGGTGTGATATTGGCCATTTTCATTTTCATTGACCATTATCATTTGATGGTTCAAGACATGTTGTATTTTATATCGCGATTCTGAAAATCACTTACAGATAAAGTATAAAACTAAACTATGTAGGAGTGCTGTTGGCTGATGCAATGGATTAATTATTGGAAAAATGACCATACATATATAGAACTACCAGTATTTTTAGTACCTTTGATTGCAATATGCGAAACAATATGGGTTCATGTTAAATTTCCATAGCAAAATTATTTACTTAAAGACCCATTCTGTGACTTCTCTGACCACATACATGTCAACACACACACACACACACACACAAATATATATATTGTACATACGGTACATAATGAAAGATTTTGAGTTATTCATGAAAGATCTGCTATGAGTGTGCCTGAGTGGGCTGATAATCGGAAATACAGATCTATTTCACTCCTCTGTACCGCTTAGAGAGGTAAAACTTTTACAGCATCAGAGAATAATGCTTCAGGTAAGTGGTCAATTAGAGTGAATCAGTGTTTTAAAAGGGGTTTCATTCAGCATTGTATGCCACTTCTGTAAGAAATGTGTTCTCTCTCAGGAAACGGAGCATTAAATAAAGAGCAGAGGTGATATTTCTCGGAGCAAATGCCGTGTACATAATGAGCGCGGCTGACGCTGAGGACGTCATTTGCTCATTAAACAGATCATGAGAAGAGATGCATCGCGATTTAAGTGGCTCAGCACCTCGACTGCACAGGTGCCCGGAGGAAATGTTGAAAGGACCCGTCAGTCATATGAAAGCGGCCGCACACTCTGACCTTATATTACAATTTTTGGTGGCGTACGTGACCCTTTTGTTTGCTTTTAGATGATGTATTGTGCCTTTAATATTTTTCCATACCTCCACCAGTGCTTCCCTCTGGACTAGATACATCTGAGATAACTATTTTTCAAAATGAGAGTCAAGGACGGCTTTGGATATTATTCATATCAAGAACATGACATTTACACAGGCAAGTCTCTCCCTCTCTCTCTCACACACACACACGTGACATGTATAAAATCGGATTAGATGGAGACAGGTTCATTCACCTGAATGTCATATGAGCTAATGAACACGTCACAGACACACAACAGAGGGGATGAAATCCAATTAGATGGAAGATATTTTCATAAATGCAATCAAACGATACACACACACACACACACACACGCCTGCCACACATGCATTGATGACCAAACCCCTCCATGTAACAGCGTAAGTTTACATTTCGCACACGCCAATTCGCATTTATGCATCCGCAAAGCCCGGCCGCTGGTGCTTCATTACTTATTAATGCTTTCAGACAACCTTCGTAACTGGAGAGCTATTTCGGGGGGCAGAATGATCTTCGAATCATCTGCCAGCGAGCCAATCTCTCCCCACGCTCATCACTCTGCCGCCCGACTCTCATCACTTTTTCTGCTCCTGCTCATCACTCCTTTGCTGAGCGCAGGAGGCCGGCGTTGGCCAGGGCATGACAGGTTGGAGGCTGTGCGTGTGTGTGTGTGTGTGTGTGTGTGTGTGAGGGAGAGAGAGCTGCAGAGAGAGAGACTAAGGTGGATCATGCAGTTAGATAATGCCTGGTCATGCTTGTCTGACACTGTGCAGTCAAAGGGAGCCCTCTATAGGTCGCTTAGCAAACTGCCTCCTGATCCAAGGGGTCAAAAAGGTCAAAGTGGAAATAATAAGAAAAATCATTTTAAAATGACGTCCACAAATTATTCTGCTGATATTCCTGCAGTTCTGCAAATACTGTCAGACCACTGTGCTGATAATAGTCTTCATTTCTGGAGCTTCCACACATCCCACAGGAGAATATTTATGACGCAAGTACGGATTTATTTTGGAGATGAAATAAGAGGGAAAAAAAAGCTGCAGTTTTTTACTTGAGCTGCCTCCGTGAAGCTCTGAAGTTGTTCCGTGTTTGCACTGCTCTCTGCCACCCTTACAGCACAGTGAGTCATTATCCAGTCAAATCAGTTTCATAATAGCGCAAACAGCTCTTACTGTAAAGATTTTTCAGAGTCGCTTGCCAGCACGGCGTGATCTTCTCGGAGATGATCTTCCCTCTGAGTGACAGCTGAAAATGAAACAACAAGAGGGAGCAGGAGCCGACGGGGGAGACGTGAAAGTGCGTCCTCGTAAGGCAAAGGAAGATGTGGTGCTGGGGTGCAGCAGTGACGGGGGCGGGGGGGATTACAGTGAAGGTGTATGCAACTGTGGGCTGAGTGAGGAGAAGAAAACGAGATAAAATAAGGACAAAGGAGAAGAGCATGAGAGAGGGAATGAAGAAAAATGTCTCTTTAAGTGAATACGGCTTAGAAAGAGAAATAAGTTTGGCTGTTGGGTGGAGGCATGTCTGCTTTTTAATCACACCGGCGGCTCTCATAAACGGCAACAAGCAGAGATGCACCGCAGGAGAGAGAGAGAGCGAGGACGGGAGTCTGAATGAGTGAAAGGGAAAGCCACGCAAGTGAGTGGGCAAACCAGTTTTAAAAATTACAAATTATACAACTTAATTAAATCCATGGGAAAAAAAAAACAAATCCAGTCAGTTAAACCCCTGAATGTTATCATTCACTTAAAAGACTGTTTTTACTGTCCACAAATTTATTCAGAAATTAAAAAACTGCTTCCTAATATACAGGCATAGAGATTGCTGGCTTTTAAATGGGTTGTCAACAGTAGTTAGACAGAAAAAACAAACTCAAGAGTTGAAACAATTTAGTTATAAAGAGGTCAAAATATGGAAAAATTGAAACCCTCAAAATTTACCACACCCCACAAAAAAAATTATCCTCATTACCCAGAGGGGATACAGGTGTACAGCTAACAAACGCCAGGTGTGCCAGCTGATCGCTCAGTTGCATCAATTAGGCAGATGATGTCATAGGCTTAAACTGAACACACACACACACACACTCACACACACACACACACACACAAACACAGTCTGTATATTTCGAAAACATTAAGGATTAAAACTTTATGCTAATACAGCTTCACTGAGTTCAATTAAGAGAGAAAACTGAATTAAAAACAAACTTACTGTAAAATTTGGGGGAAAGTCTTATTTTGGAACAATAAACTTTTACTTTACTTCTCACAGGCACAGTGTATGTTCGTCAGAGTGTGTGTGTGTGTGTGTGTGTGTCATGCACATGTGCGAGAGAACACTGTTCCTATTAGTTCCCGTCGAGGCTCCCTGCAGGTTTCGCTGCACCTCTGCTATTTCACTTCAAACACACACTGAATCAACACTCCCAATTCGTTTTTCTCTCACTCACTCACTCACACACACTCACACACACAAAAACACTTACTCATAACTGTCGAGGTGCCTACCTACTGAGTCTTCCACAATGAGAAAGTCTGCTGCGAAAGCCAAAAATACCAGCGAGCGTGATCCCACCCCGTCCCTCCTCAGTTCTCTTCCCTCCTTTGATTTGTGAAATAGAATTTATCCAGCTTTGAAATGACAATACAAACCTCTTATTGTATATTGCATGACACTGATAGCTGATAAAAACGCAACATTTAAGATTTCGTAAAAGTACAGATGTTTTTATTGTTGTTGTTCATAATGAAAGCTGTTGTGTTCGCATTAAATTAGAGTTAGACTGTTAAATACCGCCTGATATTAGCTTCCTGTCTGGTCTGTGTCTGTTTATGTCAGGCAATAAGGTATTATTGTCATTAATAATAAGATATTACTGGAAATACAATAAATGATGTCTAAGATGATGGTGTAACAGTGTCACAATTGCACAATAGAAGGTTATTCATCCACTATAAAATGATCCACTCAGCATATATTGTGGTCACAGTTGTGAAATCTAAGAGATCCGTATCAGAAATGTTTGTTTGTGTGGTACATTTATGTAAGAAAAAAAAATCACCATCCAACCATTTATCATTAATGGATTTTATATACTATAAAATATCACTATCAGCATGAGCTGGTATGAACATTAGCAGCTGAAATATTTATTGTTTTATCAGATCTGTGCTGCTCAAAACAGCGAATGAAACCAGACTGCATTTGTATTTTCTCAACATATAGTGCAGAGTGGACAGTGCAAACACACTCCTATGATAAAGTGAAGAGAAAATCCCTGATTACCTTGAAAACACAGATTACTGTCAGCTTTAATGCCACTTTACAAATAAATTATAGTGTTGAACCAAGAGAACAGAGATCCGACTTTGTAACACCGAATGTAAAGAACGTGTTGCGCAAATATTCTCTAAACTGTGCACATGGTAAGTCTGGCATGTCAGAAAACTCCAAAGGTACAGAGAGGAAGACAGTGTGCTGCTGCAGCCGAAGCACAAGAGAGTCTGAAGCCCCCCTCCCTCCTCTCCCGGGATAAGCCACAAAGCTCAGCCTGTGTCTGCCGCTTTCTCCGGGAGTAACAGCCGAAGCACAGGAGGACTGATCACCCTGTCTGGCCACGACGCTCATCAAATGAAGTGGCAGCCACAGTCCTCCGTGAAGAAGAAAGCCCCCACAATCTCCATGATTGCCCCAATCCAGGCGAAAGTGCTCCCGTCTACACGGGCGCGACCAACAGCGATTTCTGAGATGAAAGTCGAGACCTTTACTTCCACTTCCTTTTGTGCGACAATCCAGAGAGCGTGGGCGTCGCCGAGGACTGGAGCACAGGTGGTCAGGATACAAGACGACGTCAAAAGCAGTGATTCTTAAGATTAATCACTTATATCACAATTAACCACCTCTAAAAGTATTCGCTCTCTTTTTCCTGAGAGATGTTTGTGTTTGTCATGTATCAAAAAGTCCCTGTAGGGAGAGACGGGGCCACAAAGAGTCAACATATTGTTGAAGTATATGTTAACTCAGCAGCAAATAATGTATATACGGTATAAAACAGACTGTTTGAATGTATTAAGTTAAATTGCTTTCTTCTATCTGCTGAGAAACATCCAGCACATTATAATAAATGACACTGCAAGTAGTACAGGAAGGAGCCCATTTGAATTTTTCTCTCGCTTAACTGCATTGTGCTGATTTATTGTTTATGGGATTTTTTTTTCCTTGCGACTGATGTAAAAACATGGCAGAATTAAAATGAAGCAGTTTAGACTCCACTGAATCACGTCGCATCATTCCACATTATGTCGCTGAAAGTAGGCAATATCAAACCGCAGCGGCCTAAAATCTGTCACTCATGAATTGGATCGTTGATCATAAGTTGAGACGTGTGTTGTATTTGTCAAGAGGGAGACATACTCGACAGTAATATGAGACGAGAAGAAAGCAACAGCTGGGCAGATGCCTGTGCAAAGCCGACAGCTCACACATACACCAAACCCTTCCCATATATTTAGACTTAGATATCAAACAAGTGCATATACATGGGCGCTGTGCTGAAAAGTGTTGCCCAGTCATAGTTTGGCATCCATAATTAGGCACAGCGGGCCTGAAGAGTTTCCAAAATCAGTTTCTATTTACAATCAATTTGCACTACATTCACAGTTATATTATAGCCGCTCAAGTTATTTAGTCGCTACAGTGATGATGACACAAAATGATGACGATGATAAGCAAGCACCTTAAATCTTAGAGTTTACTCCTCACTAACAAGGAAGTGATGCAGCGTATAAAAGAGAATAAAGGGTGTCATCTTTTTTTTTTAGCCTTCCCTAAAGCAAAATCATGAGAGTAAAAGTGAATGGATAGAAAACTGTGTGTTTATCTGCTCCAACGCAAGCTACAATTGTTGTAAATAACTGAGCCTTTCTTCGAAGGCCAAGCCTTTCATTAAGTTCCTATATTAGCTTGTGGGGTTTCAGGTTTCATTGAAAAACGTCTGTTCACAGCTAGTATAAGTACATCTAATATGTAGTATTGCCACGCTGTGTGAAAGTCGGTCCTGGCTGCTGGCATAGTTTCTAATAACGTCAGCACTTCTACCCTGCTCTTTATTGGATTAGAGGAAATTAACCCTCCAGTAACTCCAGTAAATCTTACATGAGGAGAGGTTTACCAAAAACATCAGTTAGTATCATGTATGCAGCCTAAAGTGACTATCTAAGAAGTCTCTCACAACCTTCTTTACATGAATCAGCTTAAAGTTATTAAAAGTTGTCACCAGCATGAAACGAGAGCTAATTTTCTTTACCTTTGTCTAAAAATTGCTATAATTTCAAGTGGTAAATGTGCCACCCTTTAACCGCACACTTGCTGCGCCTGGATGTAAAGCTCAACAGGCACAGCAGCAGTAATTAAGCATAAGTAATGGCACTATTATGGCACACATTCAATGAAAAAAAAAAAAGCGGAAGCTGGTTGGCCTCATTAACATCCATTGTGGCATTAATCAACCACCACTCCAATCACACGAGAACTGATTATGAATTATTGTAGTTTTCTGTCTTAAGTGCATCACCCCAAAAACTGGTGGCCACAAAATGACCACAATTTAAACATAACATAAGAACTTGCCGTGGTATCAAAAAAGCTGGTCTGAAATATCTCTGGCGTTTGAACTTGGATGAGCCAGGTGGAGACGATCACCTGCCGCCCCCCCTCGCCGTGCCACTCATGAGCAGTCACAATCAATTTGCGACTCGGCCCTCAGCACTTCTGCCGGCTGTCAGCGTGATACAAGAGGTACGAGAGCGGCGCCGGCAACCTGTCGCTTCTCTCTTTCTTCCTCCCTCTCTCCCTCTTGACTCCTTCCCCCATCAAACCTGATTCATAGGAAATTGCTCATTCCAGGGTTACCTATTGAAGCCTGTGATTAGCAAGCTATTAGGCCTCCAGTCAGACAGAGAGAACGAGACAAGGGCAGAGAAACAGAGGGAGAAAAACACCACAGGCGACGCCGCTGTGCGCCTGCCTATGGCTCTTTTTACTCGGTTTCTATAGAACGGTGCCTCACAGCCGTACGAGGGCAAGACATCTGAGATGCAGCGTTGCTCGCTACGAGGCAGCTCCACAGCCAGATCTGAAAGGGGCACTGTGGGGCGACAATAAAACAGAGAGAGAGAGAACTGTGTGGGGAAAGAGAGAAAATGAAAAACAACAGCGAGGCCCTCAAAAGACAGCGACAAAAGAGCTTTCCCCCGCCGCCCGCTCCTCGGACATGACTAATAAATCACCATCACGCCATCAATCACCGGGCATCAAGTGCGAGACTCACACGGTCGATTCAGATGCCTTCACACCTGAGGGAAAAAAAAAAACACAAGGAGTAGATACAGACGCCGAGCTCTGCACACAAAATACACACAGAAGGGGAAAACCCACGGGAACACATACAGAGCCCACGTGGACACATGCGACACGAATGGCAAAGCGCCATTACTCCTCTTCTATTACTACTTCAATGGTAGAGAATGAGGATTTTAATGTTTTTAAAATCGCTGATGAATTCACCCACAGAAACACCAGTATCAGCATCTATCTGGGGCTTATTTTTAGATTTTTGTCGAGATTTTTCTCAAGAACATTTTCCTCAACTAAAGTGTAGAGATTTGGAGAAAAATCAGTTTAACAAAAAGCCATTCAGACACTTAAACATTGAACAGCACAGTATATGCATGGACATTCAGGATATACTGCACCTACTAGAAGCACTTTATTGGACGTATCTGTAGATGTTGTAAGCAAACCTCTTTTTATCGTATAGCAGCAGTAAATAAAAGCTGTTGTTGTATTTTTGCATTTTGGGAACTTGCAGCTGCAGATTATTTTCGTACATTAATTACCAAATGTTTTTGTCCTGGTAGCTGAGTAACTAAGTCACATAGCATCTTACAGTAATGTCTCAATTCCTGTTGGAGACCTTTTGGTGCATGCTGTGAATATGTCGATACCAGATATAAAGATGGTGGTGATGAGTTTACTTTCGAGATATTCAGCCCACTGAATATGCGCAGTGGTGCTAATTTCATTTTGCCTCGATGCTCTTACACAGCTGTGACATTGACGATGACTTTTCTGTGCTCTGGAAAACTTTTACTAAATGAAACTTCCATGTCTTAATCTGTAAAAAGGGTATGTGTCCTCTTTGATTCTCCACTGTCTGCTACCAAATTAAGGTATAAGCTGTAGGAGGCTCAGGTTTCATGTCAAATCTCCATAACAGAGGTGGCAGTAAAGTGCTAAATAGTTATAATGCACTGAGAATATGGGATTGAGAACTGAGATTCCCGTTATGACTTAAAAAGTAAACTTTTAATTTCCCAGACTTTGAGCGCAGTCAGGAAGTGAAAATAGATTCAGAAAACACAGTCTCACGCACACACTGACAGATGCTCATATACAAACAGGGAATGCACAACAACACACAAACACACACACACACACACACCAGGGAGACAAGAAAAAAACAAAAACTATATCACAGACAAAGTAAAACGTCTCTCCCCTCGGAGGCAGGCTGCTGTAAGACATGATCAAAATCCCTTTCCTCTGGACTATACATCCTCGCTTCAAAACTTTCCTTCCAGAAAAAATAAATAAATAAATAAATAAAACAGAGAGAGTGGACTTTTTGAACTCTGACCTCTGGTTTCTCCGAGGAAACCAACCAGAACATTCTCTGTGAAATGAAGTTTCTCTTTAGCACCATTTTCCCTGCAGCGAGAGAGAGAAGAGAGGCCCGAGCGGGGAGAGGATGAAGCAGCACTTTGTTGGCCTCCATGAATGTTGCCTTCAAACGCCTCATACCCATCGAGGCAAAAAAAAAAAAAAAAGTGCTGAGAAACATGAGAGACTTTTATTTTTAACACAGCCTTCCCTAATCTAATTACCTCAGCAATTAGACTGTGCTGTCATGAAAATGAACTCGCAGAAGGCAGCGCGGGAGCTGTGACATGCTCTGTTTGCCTTGGCCAGCCTGAAGACTGCAAAAAAAAAAAAACACTTCTGAGAGTTGGCAGAAAATTTCAGTTTTTTTCCGCCTGTGGCAAGTGTGTGGCCGGTGCTTGTGCCCATCCCAGTGTGCGTGTTAAAAAAAGAAAACTGTGCATAGATAGGTTTATATATAGCTGCATATATGGCTCGTGTGCCTGTATGTGATGTATCCGTGTCCGTAAATCTCCTCTCAGGTTTTTGAAACAGCTGATACGAGGAGAAAAATGCATTTCAGACGAGAGGGGAGATCAGACGGTTACAGCTCGGCTTCGCAGCTCGTCACAGTCTCCACCAGAGTCGGCTCACGTGATCTAAAACAAGGCTTTCAGGAACGCGTCCATACCTCCCCGCCGCTGCGAGTCACATGTTTGGACACCAGCCTGAGCTTGTTGGCAAAAGGTAGAGTCACACACAGACGGAGAGATGAGAGGCAGCACACGGCTCGGTTTAAGTACAGTCGGGCCTGGACAAACAAGGCAGAGCGGGGCAGGGAAACAGAGGGATGAGCTGACAGAGAGAGAGAGGAATCATCATGAAGGCATTAGCTGGTGAGAAGGAGAGGAAACAATTTGCACTTTACATCACTGCATCTGTGTTTAGAGCCTCCTGTGTGTGTGTAGGTGTGTGTGTGTGCGTGTGTGTATCATCTCTTTAACCGGCCAGTCTCCCAGAACACTCTGTCTCACTACAAAGTCAAACCAACACTGATTTATTATGTATTTCCCTTGACGGGGCATTATGGCTGCTGATTAGCATACACTGGTGGGTGGAGTGTATGCAGATATACATACACACACACACACACACTCACAGATACACAAAAGCAAGCACGGGAGAGTACAGTCAAGTTGTTGCGGCGTTGATAACATCATCTGGTCAGTACCATTTACTGTGTGCGGAACAAAAATATTTTTGTTAGCTGTTCTGGTAAAGTTGGTATCAAAAATACAACAGCAATAATAATAATAATAATAATAATACACATCAAATGAAATGCAAATGAGATATATGTATGCACACACACAAAAAAACATCACTACTGTCACATGCATCTGCACCAGTTCGTGTACATCTGTTGTTCTTGGCGAATAAAATGTTTCTGATTCTCGTGACACTCACAAATACACAGGCACGTCTCCAACATTCGAACCCACTAGCACCCAATACACTCACACACACATATACACACACACACACACACGTCTGTTTTCTGTCTCTAGTGGTAATTTTCAAGCTGTCAGTCAGAAGAGAGGAACCTTGAGATTAATGGAGAAGTGAGGGAGAGAGGAGTCTGTGTGTGTGTGTGTTTGTTTGTGTGTGTGTGTGTGTGTGTGTGTGTGTGTGTGTATGCAGCCACAGCACCTTGGCAGCTGACCAGAAGCGAGCAAGCTGACTTTGAAAAACATTTCAATAGCTCATTTTTGTGGAGAACTGTATAATTTCTTCTACTTATAATGAGACACTTGCTTTTACACTTTATTTTGCTGCAATTTGAAGGTAGGACAAACACTGACATCAGTACAGTTTAGCTACACTTTTTTGTTTTCTCCAGTACAGATGAAGTTCATATTGTGCATTAATGTCACTGTAAGGGTCAACCGGAAGTACACGTTGTCATTTGCTCATGTGTAAGTATCTACGACGATGCACGTTTGAAATTTTTGGACAACTTTGCACACTATCCTGCCTTTACAATCACTTGGAATTAAAGGTTTTCTCTGAATTTGATTTGCTATTGATCTCACAAACATTCATTAATTAAGCAAAAATCTAACCAATGTTTCAAAGAGATGCGCTCATGAGTTTGGTTTCTCCAACACTGGCTGAGGAAAAAAAAAAAAGATAATTCTCAAAAAAAAAAAAAAAAAACCTGTGCAATCTCTTTCACGCTGGCAGACGTCCAATCTTGCCCTGAACATTTGCTGTTGCGTATTGTAAATGTTGTGGGCAATTTTTCATCAGCGGCGAAATGAATTCCACCGACCCGGCTAACTCGCTCGCTCGGCAATAAAAGGATGTTAAAAACTTGGATTCTCTTTGGGCCTCGACCATCAAACACAGGCGGACAAAACAGCAACAAAAGCTTATAGATCAAAACTTGTATCGGGGCAATAAATCACTGGGAGAGCTCCTTAACCTGGCATCTGAGGGGCAAAGGAGCTCTGAAAAACAACACCGCCGGCCTTGATGGCGCGTTGTGGTTCGCCACAACGTGTTGCTGCACCGCGGAGCGACTGTTTCATATTCAACGAGTCTGTTGTCAGCGGCGTGTGACATGAGAAATAGAGGCAGAGCAGAGAGGATTTTTCTGAAATGTATTCCTTCACCTCATTCGCTGCTTCCTCCATCTCTTAATTAAATCAATTTCACCCTCCTCCTCCTCACTACCTCCGTCTTTCTCCTTCCCGTTCCTTCCGTCTCTCTCTCTGCCTTCCTCTCACGCTCTCCATCTCTCTCGCCCGCTCGCTGCCCTGCGTGACTCCCCGCCTGCAGTTGATTGATGATGAGAGAAATCTCCCAAGGACAGGCACCTTGTTAAAGACAGGCCAGCGTGTTCTGTCGGTGGGAGCAAACCGAGATGGAGGGAGGGGGGGGGGGCGAGTTGGGGGATTACAAAGAGAGGAGCACCCCATCATCCCCCTGTTTCACCTTTTTTTTTCTTTTTTTTTTTAAAAAAAACATTGTTTCCTACATTTTCTTCCTTTCCCTTCCTGTCTCCTTTAACTCCTGCTTCCTACCCTTTCACCCTTCTTTTGTCTTTATTATGTTCCCCAGCCTCCCCCAGCTTCACCGGCAGGCCCCTTTTTTTAGCATCTCCGCCGAGGGAGAGCCTCGTCACTGGGGGGGGGGGGGACTGTGGGGCTGTCAGGTGGAGGAGGGTGGAAGGAAAGAGGGGAAGAAAAAAAAAGCAAGCTCTGAGGTCTCCTTTGAGCCCCCTCCGAGGCCTCTCCCGGGGGGGCCGGGGTGTTTTGGACGGGGGGCCATCCCAGAGAGAGACAAGCTGCGGTCTGATTAATGACAGAGACGCCATCGTATTCATCACTGCCCCACATCAGCCCTGAGAGAAACGCTGTTTGTTGCCAAGACTGGTGGCTCTTCTGCCTCTGGATATATTTTTTTGTTGTTTTTTTTCCCGCCTAGTTTTCCAGCAATTAATTTAAAATAATGACTGATGAGGCAAGCAGAGTTAGAATACATTAAATGTAAATATTAGATAATTAAGAGTGATAATAAATAAAATTCAGGACTGTTTTGTATATGTTGGGGATTTTGTTGCTAAATATCTTTGTGTTTTGGAGTACTGGAGTCAAAATCTTGGGGCAAAATCTTTTTTCCAATTTCCTTTTTTTCTGTCTTTTATTCTATAGTATCTTTGGACTCACTGGAAATGAAACTACAACTGGTGAAATCCTTGATTATAACATGGAAAGGGTTGCATTTGAAAGCGTGAAACATGGGGAGGGAAAACACAAAAAGGCAATGCGATGTTGCTCAGCTCTTTGTTGGATTCTGAAAATGCATTACTGGATTTGCAAGCAGGTCTATTCTCCAAATGTGTTACACTCGCAGGAAGAGAATAAACGGCCACTCAGTAGCGGCGTATGAGCACCTGAACAAATTGTGATAAATTGATGCTTTCCATGGCTAAATCAGACAGCTTGTTGTGAAATCCATGAGCTGCTAGGAATTGTAAATGAATGTAAATAGCTTTGTTTTAATTTACAAGCAGAACTTATTGAGCCTGAGTGCTTGATTAAACCTGCAGCATGCGGCATACATGGTCATGCAAGGCAGATCATTACTTTGATGTCCGCTTTCTCACACACACACAAACACACACACACACACACACAGACACAAAGAGAGAGCAAGGTTTCTTAATCTCAGACGCTCATTACGGCAGTCCAAAGCCAATCAAAATAAATTTAAAAATGCTTTGATTCAGGAGGACATGCTCTCGTATCTGAGGTGTTTCTAATGCCGCTTTTCCACTAGTACCTGATAGTACCTACTCGGCTCGCCTCGGCACCGTTGTGTTTCCATTACAAAAAAGTCCCCCCTCAGTGTGGGTGGAGTCTTCACAGCGAGGCGGCCCGAAACTCCGCCGATATGTGTTGTTATGCGACACAAACGTGAAACAACTACGGAGGCCAGCAGAGAGAAACAAACAAATTAACACAGCGAAACGTCTGCACCTCGTTGTTGCTCCACAGACTTGTTTTCTGTGCAGCGATCTCTGATCCCGTTATTTGTTGTTTTTGTGTTTTAAAAATGCCGCGGCTCATTCTCGTGAACGAGTCGCTCTGCGGACGCATCGCGCTCTGGCCAATCAGCGGCCTGCTAACTGCCAACGTCACGTTTTCGGCCCCACTCGGCTGGCTTGGAACCCCGGCCGAGCAGGTACTACGATGTACCAGGTACTAAAGCGTAGTGGAAACACGCGCAAACCGTGCCGAGTCAAGTCGAGTCAAGCCGAGTAGGTACTAGTGGAAAAGGGGCATAAATGGTTCAGTAATGACCGTTTTAACCGCCTGTAGAAACAACATATGCAAACTCACTTAAAGACTCTAAAAGAAGCTTTTCATTCAGTTAAGCACGTCTCCTATTCAACCAAGTCTCTTTCCTTCTTCTGCCACCACCAACTACTTTTGTTCCTCCTTCCTCTCCTTCCTTTTCCTCTTCCTATGCTGTCCTCTTTTTCCTCTTCCTTCCTTGCCTCCTCTCCTTTCCTCTCCCCAGGCTCTCTGCAGACTCATACAACATTTATGACTGTCTGGAACATACGCTTGCAGCATTAAACTGAAGGGCATATCTTTTTTATCCAAAAACCAATACTAACACTGTCTAACAGCTCATCTGGAATTTCTGGTATGTTTCTTTTTACAGTGGGCGGCCTTACGCCAATGCTCTCGTGGCGTCGCACTGCTTAAAACTTTTTTTTTTGCTGGAGCAAATGCAGTGTGGAGACAAAGTTCCCCACGGGGGCATCGGTCGAACTTTTCCTCCCGTGTGAATGTAAATCAGAAGACTCCTCGTCCGCTGTCACTTCCGCGGGGTGCAGGATGGAGGGTGGAGCAGCGGTGCAGCAGCTGCAGTGCGATAAGGACAGCTGCATCTGGACAAACACGTACACCTTGTATTTGTTCTCTCCTGAGATTTCGAACAAAGTTACGCTTGTGGTTTTCCCCAGCAGCGCATTTACAAACTTTTACACCTGGGATCCGTCTAATGCACTCACAGCGGTCTGCCGTCGACCGCGGAGCAGCTCCGCCGCTTTGCTCAAGGGCACCCTGATGGTAGTTGCTGAGTCATTTCAGATTGAGATTTGCACCAACAACTTTCCTGTCACAAGTCATTTCTCTGGCCTCGTGGCTCTTTCTGCTCCACTTGCATCTCTCTCTGTAGCAGCATGGTGCTTTGTTTTGTGTCCTCACTGTAAAGGTTGCCTTTCCGAGGTTTATTATAGAGGTTCATGTTAAAGATAAAAACTACTGCGCGTACACTGAAAGCTGAAAGAGCTGAGTATTTTGAGGGAAAGAGGATCTAACTGTATATGATCTAAACCACACTTGCATGACAGGTACTTAGAGAATGAAAGATACAGAGAGCTACTTATATACCTCATACACAAGCTGAGGTAAAGGTATGTAGATGTGGATGATCAAAATGCCGCCTGTGGGAGTAAAAAGTTGCCTTAAAAGTTAGTTCCTCGGATTTCTGGTTGATTTTGTGACACTTGAAGTCACTTGTGGCTTTGAGTAGCTGTCAGAAATGCAACAAAGGAAGAGCAGCTCAGTTTACAGCACACCCAAACAAGTCGTAGGCTGAGTATACGATATCATAGCAACAGCTTCACTTTCTTTTCCAAGTGCCCAGCAACAGCTTTTGTCATTCGCATCCAGTACATATATGTATCCTTTCCTGTAAATTTCTTGTGCATCATCTGAGACCAACGCAGGACTAACTATGAAAACTACTTCACATCACAAAATGCAAATGATTGAATGGCTGTTCCTAAAAAACTACTTCAAAAACAGAAAGAAAATCTTGAGATGTATTAATGCAACGAATGTAAAGCTACCAAGGAATCTCATTGAGTCACAGCGAACAAAATAAAAAAAGTTCACAAGTATCGAGTTTTGTGAGAAAAATGCGTGGCGCTTCTTTCGAGCCCGGTGCAGCAGAGTGGAGAGATTGAAGCCAGTAACTACAGTGGGCGATTTTTACAACGGCCATTTTATAGGACGGCGCACTCTTTTTATGTGCTGCAGAGCCATAATAGACCGCCATTGAAGTCCTAAGTGAGGACACTGGTGGAGCCGAAATGGACTTTAAGGAGATTCCACCAGTTCATATTTCAGAGGTTCTTTGATTTCACGCCTTTATCCTGCCTATTACTTCCAATCATGAGCGTTAATAATGAAATAGGTGGTTTTCTTTTGTTGCTAATCTATCTTATTTGCGATTCAGCCACTTAAGGCCATTTCACTAGAACTCATATTAGAATACTGGGCCCAGTGGGCATTAATATTGGATGAAGTGGGAATATAATAATGTGAGCTCCCCTCACTAGAGGCTAACCACTCTCACTGCCTTTCTCTCGGGCTCTGCAGCAATATGTATGGAGGAATATTAATTACTGTCGAAGCATTATGGTTATTATTATGATTCCACATTATGCAGCTTCCAGGGGCAATCGGCGGTGCGATGCTAAACATGTACAAGCCACTTAAGATAATGAGGAGAAGGGGACGAGGATAAAATAAGGAAAGTGGCTCTCAAAGAACAGTCATTTTTCTTTATTGCTCATTATTTAGTCGATTGTTTCTTGCTTCCCGTTTTCTCCTCCCTTCCATGTGTTCTGCTTCCTCTCCTTCACCTCTCTATCCGGCTTTTTTGGTAACTTTCTCTTTCCTCCTCAACCTCTGCCTGCCTCCCACTCACTGTCTACCCCTCCCTCTCTCCCTCCCTCCCACAGGCACAGTGGATCAGAGGGTTTTAGGTGATAAATACCCCGGACCAAGGGCTCACCAGCCACCGATTCCTGCCACTTTACTGAGTCACATTGTGGCCGAGGCCTCATTAAAAAGGCATTAGCCTCCTCTTGGTCCCATGATGGAGGCCGTGTCTGGCTCAGCCACTGCCGCAGGGATCTATTTAAAAGTGGCGGCAGGAATGGATAAGGAAGAGAGAGATAGGGGAGGGAGCAGAGAGAGAAAGAGATGGCCGTGTAATGAAAGGGAAGATCCGGCCGAAGAGAGAAAGAGAGAGAGGGAGAGGCGTCAATTCCACGTGTGAGGATGAACCGAGGTCCCACAGTCCAAGGAGGCGATGGAGGAGGAAGCGGAGATAACTAGCTGGAGCAAAGTCCACTTAGTTGTCCCCCGTGAGTTCACGCGCTCTCAGAATTTAATTGATGCCGGCCAATTAAAGCCACTCAGGTTTCACCTTGAGGGGGTCGGGAGAGGTGCGGTCAGGGGTTGGGAACAGGATGAAGGGGGGGGGTGAAGAAGAGGAGAGGAGCGAGGTGAGGAGGGGAGACGGAGAGTGCGGCGTGAAAAACACAAGAGTAAGCGTTTGCAGCACATCATTAGTAAATAAGTAGTCTGGAGGTGACGACGGAGGGGAGGAAAATAGTGAGGGGGAGGAGAGAAGAGGAGGAGGAGGTGGTTGACAGATAAGAGGAATGTTGTTTGGGGTTTGGGGATGAAGGATGCTGAGAGCGCTATCGAACAACTGTTTGCAGCATTAGAAACGTTCAAAAAAGTGTCGAATCTAAAAGCCGCACCTATATTCAACAAAAGACTGCAACAGGAAATGTTATTATCATTAAACAGCAGAGATCAATATTAGGCAATTTGTTACTGATCTTTAGGGTCAAGTAAAATTGACTATGCGTCAAAAACAGATACACAAAGCAATATTGTAATGTTCCAACAAAAAGGTCAATAAACCACAAATGTAACATTGGAGCGACGCTGTGTATGACATTTCAAATGACATTTTTTTGTCGTGGCCCCGACCCTTAAAGCTGCAAGAGCTGCGTTTTCTGGCCACTGGGGGGCAGCAGAAACAAGTTGTGAAGTCACATTGACAAATTATCACATTTTAATTTTTATGCATTAGTATTTATGCATCCAGTAGTTACAGAGTAACATTATCATTCATTTACATTCATGTTTTGGCTACCTTTAAGTCTAATATTCACTCAGCTGGCTGGTTTTAGGAACATTCACTGTAGTTAGTGGACACCACAAACAATTTACTGCATTTTCTCAAATAAAAGTCAAATAATTGCAGGCCGCATGGTCAATATGAACAAATAAAGAACAGCCACAGTGGGAAAAAATATATTTGTATTAACTACATTTAAAATGCCTGTCTATAATAAAAGCTTTCTTCGCATAATGGCCTTGATAAGACTTCCAAGGCGACATGGATTACGTTCATCAGGTGGACAGAAACACGCTTCTCATTTTCTGCTGTGCAGCACTGACAACCAAACCTCTTATGTTATGAAGTTATACCGACAAACTATCGACCACAATAGCAGCTTTTAACGCTAAAAAACAAAAATAGAGACGAGGTTGGACATGGCACAAAGGCAGGGTCTGAGAGATGGACTGATAAAAATCAAGAAAAGCATGAAAAATCTTGACAGACAGCTGAGCAGATACATCCAGAAGTCCTCAGGTGGGCTCAGGGAGACACGGACGGGGCCGACAAGCTGCCTCCTTGTTCATCAGCGGCACAGATTCCAGTGAAACTGCCCTCCTGCCCTCCTCACCGAGACAGAAGGATGAAGAATAAACAAGCAGACACCTGTCACCTTCGCCGTCCGTCCATCCATCCGTCCGCTGACAGGCTGGAGAAGCGAGCGTGTAGGCAGCTTGGCGAAAGAGGACGGGGTCAGGCAGCTAAGTGTTACTCAGGTGCAGAAGGACCTTTTAACTAATAAGGATTTCTGAGGCAAACAGCCACAGACAGAGCAGAGGAGTTTCAGTCGTGAGGCGAGACGGAGGTGAGGAGTTTGTCTAGCAGGCAGACAGGTAGCTCACACTGTACGCAGCACAGAGAGAAGACGGACACCGCTGAGGCGGTGGAGGGGGGGTCGAGTTTTTGCAGATCAAAAGGCCGAGGTCAGACAGGCAGACGGGACTCAGGTGGAAAGAAGCGGATTAGCTGTTGTGATTTTTTTGGACAGTTTCTGTTTTTCGTACAGTAACGGGGAGACAGTGGGCCGTCAGAGGTTATTTCACAGGAAATAAAGTCTTTGTTCAGGTGACGGGTGAGAGAGTCTGAAGCGAGGCAGGCCGTGTTGGACCAGGCGGGAGCTGAGACCGCAGCCCGACTGCCGAGCGATACGCTGCGAGTGTTTCAGAGGACGGAGCGGCGGCAAAGTGGAGGGAGTGATGTAACGCAGCAGTCAGACGAACAGGCGTTTTGTAATGATGCAAATCAATACATCGGACAGGCAGAGCTTCTCTTTCTTTCTTCCTCCCCGCTTTGTTTAGCTTGTTCTCACTCTAGCATGCATTGCCTTGTTTTTCACGTTCGAGCCAATTAACGAGTCTTCAAACATTTGGCGTCTATTGTTTTCCCTGACATGGTCATAAAAGAGGCAAAATCAGAGATGAGACAGCTTACTCTGATGTATCTCCACACTGTTGAACCCCCCCACCCACCCCAAGAGAAAGCCATTTCCAACAAATCACATCTGTTGTTTACCGAGCCTCATTAGTATAATGAAGTTAAAGTTCCATTACTGTATAAAAAAAAAAAAATGTAACTATAGCTATGAGTCTTCACACTTCAGCTGCAAATTTTCACACAACTCCCACAATCTGTCATGTCTGCTGAAAGAACTTTGGCAACTCGCTCATTACACTGACTAGACACTACAATGTGCCTCTGACTGACTCATAATCTCTGACTCATATTTCGAACCAAGAATATCATGTTCTTCTTTAGGCCAGGTCTCTTCACACACACTCTTCTGTGTGTGTGTGTGTGTGTGTGTGGATCAAGCAGTGAAAGTGTTGGGGTGATGCTGTAAACCAAATAGAATATTTAGAGCTCTTTGCAAGATCTTTATTTAATAAAAAAGGGGCAAACAGTGTTGAGACTGTCCCATTTTAAGTTAAGGAACCAAACTAGGACACGTACTCATACTCATTTTTGTGATGGTTCATTTAAATGTCGAATTCTGGAGAAACAAAATAAGATCTAAAGAAACTGAAAGATATAATGCTGGTGGTCAGATATGTTGTGTTATTCCACCGATTTTAAACTGAAATATTCATTTACTAAGTTAGTGGGAGTTCAGTGAGCAAACTGACCACTGATCACACACACACACACACACACACACAAAGTTCTTCTCAACACATATCAAAGTGTTGTTTAGCAAAACACCGCACCCCAAATGGTTCACGAGTGTGAAAAACATGACTTTTTGACAAAAACGTGCCCACAGAGATGACTGTCAACAGCAAAGAAACAATGCATGTATCACACTCTTGCATGTACTTGGAAAACAAACAGCACACTGCAAAGCTCACAAAGCACACTGCAGATCAGAGGTAATACATCATATATTTTTAAAACCACACCCTTCATTTTATTGTGAAATGCTTTTATGTACTGCAGCACAGAAGGAAAGTTTTAATGCCCTCAGCTGTTAAAGTGTGTTTTCACAGTGTTTATGTTTCATGTTTTCGTGCTGCAGAAAGAATTTCCTCTGGTTCAACAACAGAAGCACACACTGCTCTTATCCGGCTGTATACGCTCAGCATACAAAAGACATCCTCACTGGTTTCAGATCATTTCTCATAATAATGTTCAGTGCAAAAACAAGAGCAGGGATGAAAAAGGGGTCTCAGGGAAGCCGCAGATCTTCTCTACGGGCCCCGGGCGCGTCCGACTGGTGACTGAGCAGCCGATAAAAGCAACATGTGAGATGATAAAATATTCAGATTAACCTCAGCAGACTCTGTCCCTGCTGGCTGACAGACAGCAACAGCACCAGACAAACAAGATGTCACCCACACACATCCAACCAACGCAGGATATTTAACCAGCAGTGATAAAACAGGACAAGTTAGCAGACAGAGGACTTTTTTACTTACTTTATTTGTAGTGGGAGCCCATTTTCCTGTCCTTCAGTGAGGTGAACTGGTCCAAGTCACATGTCAAATGTCCTAAAATGGCACACTGAACTTGTTGCTGTGATGGCAGTAAACTTGCTGATGTACATTTTCCTCATGATAGAAGAACAATTTTACTTCCCAAAGTTTCATCTGTTCAGTCTGCAGCTGCTGAATCTGACACATGCTGATTTTTATCAATTAACTTCACCTGGTTTCAACATGAACAAAATGGATGCCTGACATGCACCAACCATTGTTGAGCCAGAGCAGGCGCTGTTTCACTCTTTTAAACCGACCAAATGAAAAAAGGGGAAGGGGCAATGTCCTCAAATGGTTTTATTCTGTAACTCAAAACCCAAATATATTCAGGTCAAATTGAAAAGGTTGCAAATTTCCACGTTTGAGAAGATGAAACAACAGAATATTTGACTTTTTTTTTTTTATAAAATACTAATATCAAAGTTTTTTGTTGATTCACTAATTGATAAATTAATTCTGTATGTGTACTGTATTTGTGCTTTGTATATTTTTGTGTTTTTTTATGCAGTTTTAGGTCATTTTTTTCACATTGTTCGCTCACCTCATCACATCTCATCCTAACTCATTTAACCTCGCCAGATTTATGGATCCAGCCTGTCCACACGTGACTGTATGCATTTACCTGAGACACACCGCTGAATACATTAAACTATAAAGCAGAAGGTTTATCAGGTTCACCGACAGAGATCAGTGCGTGTTTTAATGAGCTCGAGGTCCCACAGCAACCATGAAAGTATTAAAAAAAAATAAAAATAAAAAAAGATCTGAAACTTCGGCATAACTTATGTGTTTAGGTGAGACGTCTTTTTAATCTTCCTCAGAAAACTTTGGACAGTCAGAGAACAGGACAGAAAACTCTCAGCATCTGGAGGAAGTTGCTGAAACGGCTGGACAGTAATGAGACGACAGGAACGCCGACATTTTGCTGACGCCCGTGGAACTCTCCGATCCAATTAATAATAAAATTCCCCCCCCCCCCACACACACACACACACACACCCTCTACATCCCCGCTCGATCTTATTAAGGAACTGTATTTAATTCATGCTCAGAGGGCGTTGAGTTCCCACGAGGACGCCCTTACATCAACCCCTCACCCGGCAAAGGTCAGAGAAAGTTGAAAGGCCGCGAGTCTCCAACCTTATTCACTCACAGATGATTTACTTCCTGTGTTTGCATGCGGGCGCTGCTGCAGGGACGCGCGCGAGGTGAGCTGGGACAGGAGGAGCAAGCTGATCGCGACAACCAGGTCAGGTTGGTTGTTTATTAGAATAATAAATGGCCTAAGGTCCGAGTGAAGGGACCCTCGTGGTGGGGTCAATTATATGAGGCCCCGATGGAAAATCTATGAGCGCGTTTATGAACGTATGCAACACTTGCACACGTTTGCCTTTCTGTGTAGCTTGATTGAATTGATTTTTTGACATTTTTTGGGAGGTTGGGTGTTAGCATTCAATGAAATAGATGTTTACGTGTGCCAATATAATACACCAAAACCATAGTCTAATCATAAATACTTTTTTTTGCTGATATAATCTACATGTGTACCACAAGCCCATCGATAAATGATTATTTTTGGTTGTTAAACGTCCATTTTTGCAGGTGTATATACTCCTTCACTGGAGGAAAAGTGAACTGGAAACTAGAAAAGTGAGGCTACACAAAGACTGACATGTTGTTTTAATTTCAGACGATCTTGACAGCTGAAACTGGCAGACAAGGTGCACCAGAAAATCTTAAAATTCAGTTTAAGCAGCTTAAAAAAACAAATGTCCTACTTTACCAAAAAAAGTTCTGCTACACTACTATTTTTTTATGTCCCAGAGCCGCAGTATGTCGGTCCAATAAGCAGCGTGTGTGTACCTAGAGTGTGTGTGTGTGTGTGTGTGAACATACAGTCATTTAGAAGGACAGATAGAAATTGCTGAGAGGGGTTGTGATATCAAAGGTGAGGAGAGGTTATGCAGCCTAGCGAGCGGTAGTTTTGAGTAATGGACGGTGGACTGGGTCGGGTCAGGGGTCACCGGCTCCAGGCAGACTAACCTCTAACCTGTTCTCTGGCAGATTTGTGGGTTTGCGGGGCGGTTAAGAGCCCACCCCTACAAACCTTTAACACCTCCCGCCTTAAAGAATCAGACGTATGATGGATAGGGACAGCGCCGAGGTGGCGACTGCCATCTGGGAGTGTGTGATAGAGAGGCGAGTGATTGACTGGGATTTAGAGGAGAGGGGTCTGACTGTGTGGCCTGACAGCGACTGATAGCGGCGCCATCATCATTCTGGGTCACAACAGCGGCGGTCTGCGCTCTGTCATGGAGGTCACGATGGAGGGACGGCAGCATATGGGCGAAGGTATAGACGCCTATACAGAGTGCAAACAAGACTTTGTATGAACAGTGTAAATGGACACAAACGTTGAAATCAGAAAGTTAGAAGCATCTACTTTATGATTGATAAATAAAAGTAAAAAAAAAACCTTTCTGTTCCTTAAATGGCGGCGTACAGAACGTGGTCATATAAAGAACAACTATTTACATGAAACTATCTCACCAGAATGGCCATCGAAAGCTTTTAAATCTTTCTTGTTTTTCTTCACTTCAATCATAAAGTGTAGAAAAGGACATTTAAAGTTTCAGCCTCCCAGTGACTGAAATATCAAGCACACAAATGTAGTTTTTTAACGCAGCGGCCATTTCTTCAGTTCGTTTTTTTTTCCCAATAAAATGGATGTAGTGAGTTCACAGATGCACACAGAAAAATTATGATTACAGAAATATGTGTACATATATAATAAAAAACAAAAAAATTAATAAAACATAATTGAACCATGTTATTGTAACTAATCCAAGTTGTGAAACTACACTAGTAAAAACGAGTCAAATCAAATTTAATTTAAAAACAACAGTTAACATACAGCATCAGTTTCATTACTACTGCAAAAAGGCCACAGATTTCACCTACAAAACCTAATCAGATCCAACAGTATTTCCACAGACTGAGATATCCTGTTTCCAGACTTAAATACAAAAGGTAATAACCGTTAGCACCTTATCGCTCACTGTGCACGCCGCAGCTGTGTGAACGAAACAGACAGGTGATGTTATTCAGCGTAACACTTGGTGTATTTTAACCCAATGTGCAATTAAAACTGCCACTGTTGCCGAGATGCAATAAAACTAATCAATCCACCATCAACTATTAAACCTTTTGATTGTGATGTCCATATGGCATTTCACCTGCGGCAACATTCATTAATAGCTGTGCCTTTTCTTTTACCGCTAATCCATTTGTAATAAAGATAAAGACGTTCGATTGTTCCTGCCACACTGCGCCTCTCTCTCGCAGTCTTTTCCCCGCTTCTTCTTTCTTTCTGTCTACCTCCATCCCTGTTCCTTCACTTCCTCCTTTTCCCCACCTCTCTCGCACCCCGGCTCTGCAAAGCCTATAAATCAAATGGTGATAGATTGGCCCCGCTGGGAATGTCTCAACCCGAGGCTCAGAGCAAGGGTAGCTCAGCAGATACGGCTCCTCTTTGTTCTGAAACCACGTCACGGGGGGATATTTACATGAAGGGCATAGATCCCAGTCATCCTGGCTTAAAGGAGGGGAAGAAAGGGCTATATTCAAGGAAACAGTCCAAGGACAATAAAAGGCTACGATAACAGATATTTCCAAGGGACCAAATTGCAGGTTATATTTGGACTGAGACCTCTGGTGGGACTGAATACTACGATCGCCTCTATTTATATTGCAGCCCTGAGACTTCGCAGAGAATGGGCCCATCAAGGTAAAGTGTGTGTTTGAGTTCAAGAGGCGTAACCTAGAAAGCTGAGCATGTTGCTGCCGTGTGGAGACACGCTGGACGAGCATCAGCCCGGGGCGTCGTTCGCTTCCTGCAGCCTGCATCTTTGATAGGTGGTTTATACCGCGGGCCGCGGCGCTCTGAGCGCTCCTACGCTGTCATTGCCGGGCTGACAAGGGCCCAGTTTAACTCGTGTTTCACACAGCAAATTAGACACTTCAGGTTTCAGGTGACCTTCATCCCAACATGCCGCCTCGCCGCATCCCTTCGCCAGGCGTGCCACCGTGGAAAGCTCGCATAAAAGACACACGCTGCGAAAGGGGCTCGCACCATCCATCACGCCTCGCAGGAAACGCCGAGGTGGCTGTCACACAATCCTACTGGCTTGTTTCGTTTTTTAACGTATTTATCTCTGCACAGGAATGCCAGAAGCAACAAGGTCACCCCGCGTCGTCACAAGTTGCCAAAAGCTCCTTCTGCCACGAGTCACTCATCCCAGAATTTTAACCCCGGGCATCTCTGACAGTAGGATTAAATATTTATACATCACAGCGAGCATTCACAGTTCAACACAGCAGGAGCAGCGCAGTTCAACACAAAGCCGTTATCACCTCTTTGTTAATGACTATCGACGTTATATACTCTATAGACAGGTGCGACACACAAGACAACCCAGGAGCTCGCAGGGTGCTGCCCACTTTCTTTACAGATCTGACAGTCTTTGTTAAAGACTCCCTGATCTCGCTGTGGCGCCCGGTAACATCCCCAAATCCAAAACATGTCCTGACAGTTCACCGCTGATGATTAGAAAGTCATCAGCTGGAGTC
>JBAJHX010000040.1:16336231-16346373 GCA_037176925.1 Amniataba percoides
TTTACCAGGGTTGTCTCGTTTTTTCAGCAGCGTGGCTTTGTGGATGGAAATGTTGGGCATTCGGCAGGTTCACTGCTTTGGTTTACACTCAGATGTCTCGACAGTGATTGGACGGATTGCCATGATCGTGCTCACGTTCATTGTCCACAGATGATGGATCCCACTGAATTTCTTTACCTTGCCACGAAGACGCTGACATTTGTGGGTGAATGAAGAGTCTCAGGATGAATTGTTTTCACCTCTGTGAACCTCTGACGTTTCATCCAACACCATCAGAAAGTCATCATTTTAGTTAATCCAATACTTTGATGTATATTTTCTCAGAGATTATTCCATCAATGAAATGATGAATACAAACATAGAAAATACATGCTTGATTAACATAAATTATACATGTTAATACATATATTTGTGTGGGGAAATGTCCTTTTGAAACTTGACTGTCTCTGTGTTTCTGTGATATGTTAAAATTCAGACATCTGGCTGACAGCAGAAGGAACGTGGTCACTGTACAACGTTGCTTTGAGGAAACCTTTAAAAACTGAAGTCACTGGAAGTACAAAACAGAGAAAGCAACGCTGACAACATGCATTAGACATCCAGAACAACTGTGGGTTCGAAATAAAAAGAAAAGAAAAAAGACAAACTCCCTTGCTAAGCCTGCCTGTAATTGCTTTTCATTATTAAGTGGTCAAAGCCAAGACCTGATTTAGCAACCTGAAGTTTCATTCCTCCTTTACTCAGCGCCCCCCCTCCATTAAACTCACCCACTCATGGGAGCTGATTCCCTCTCAGAAATCTGGTGCAATAATGTACAATGCACAGTGACAAGGAATGAGACTTTTTAATAAACGAATATAAGCCGAAAATCCTGCCAGGAGACAGGACCGGGAACCTTTTGCGGGCTGCCTGTTGAAAGTGTCTCTGTCTGTATTATACAGTGGAGTTTTTTGGGGGGGAGTCCGCTCCAGATAAGGGTAAATAAAGCCTTTTATTGCCTTGATTCCTTCAAAGATAGACTCAGCTGTGCAATATAGCCACTAAGATACCAGGGGATTGGAGACAAATAAGGATAGGAGCAAGGTAAGGAATATATCATATGAAAGATTTCTTATTCTTCTGCTGATAAAATATATGCAAAGAGTGGCCTGGAGGCAATATCAGAATTCTTTATTATTATTACCTTAAGGCCTGTTTAATTAAGAAATTCAAAAGTGAAGATACAATGACCCCATTTGCCTTCCTCTCGCAAGATTATCAGAAAAAAAAGCATTGATCTTATGGTAAAGGTGTATTTTATGTAGTCATCGAGTTTATCCCCCGCAGGCCGCGCTAGAATTAATGATTACACCTTAACTCGTAACCTGCGGACACGTTGACCTATTTAAACTTAGCCTGGTAATAAGGTCATATCTGACAGCAAACAGTTTCCTTTCATTACCTCCACCTGACACTTAATGGGCCTGTTCACATACAGTAGCCCTGACACGTATCGATCGAGTATTAAAACCGCTATAGGGCTCAGCCTCAGATCAATACACAAATACTTTAGCAGCTCTCAGAAAATTCCTTTTCCGTAACATCAAGTCCTCAAGTGGTTTAAATAATTTCTGTCGGCACAGATGAATGCACCCTGAAATTACTTTTTTTATTTGGGTCTTATTAGCAGTTATATGATAATATGGCAGTGATTTATTTCTCAACTAGGCCCCGTTTTCACATTTTCTGACGCAGTGCTTCCATGCGGCAAGTGGAACGACCTGTCATTCACGAGCAAGGTGACTGAAAAGTCTATCTCTGCGTCAATTTCACTGCTTTTTTCTTTTTTTTCTTTTTTTCAGCACCACCTCCACATCTTCAGTCGGTCGCTTTCACTCCAGTCGGTCCACCGTCCGCATGTCGATAACTGTCTCTGTCGAAGTTGAAATGTACTTTATTAAACTTAGAATTTATTCATATGTTCATTTTTTGGGGGGGGGTTTTGTTCTTTTTTTTTTATTAGACTCCTACTTGGTGGCCTAAGTCTGTCTGTCTGATCTGTCCCTCTGTCTGCGTCGTTGTTTCAGAGCGTCATGACTGTTTCTGTGGCTCAGGACCACAATAGCTGCCCTTTGCTTTTTCTGCAGAAACCTTCCAGAAATACAAGAGTAAAAGGTGAGACAGGGCCAGCAGATGTAAACTAAAGTCAATTTTATTTATATAGATCTAAATCTGTACAGCGCGGGTCATCCTCTGCCCTAAGACGCTCGGCTTGTATAAGGAAAAGCTTTAACAAGGAACAAGGAAGAGGTGAAGAGGAGGGGAGGGACAGATATGCAATAGATGGTGTATGTACAGGAAAGAAACATAATGATGGAGATAAACTATCAAAAACGAGTGTGATTTGGATCCGGAAAGACATTGTGCAACTTCCAAAGTGATCATCGTCAAGGTTACGTCAGCATCACTGGTGATCCTCTTGGGAATGTGAAACATCTTTAACTTTGAAGCGCAAGCCTTAATTTTTCCAGTTTGAACCTGATTTCACTGCACATATTGTACGAGCATGTGACAAATGAAACCCTTCAGTCTCTAAATCTTCAGTCTTGAACTCTGCTGCTGCTTTAATTACTACAGAAGCAGCTGCTCAATAAAAACCCAACATGTTTCAGAGAAGGACGGACAAACAGACGGAGACGGCGCGTTTCACTGAGGCTCATTTATTGGATAATATATTCGCAGGCGGCCACATCAAGTCGCATATGGCCACATCGCTCCTGTTTGTTAGAGGTAGTAGAGAGAAACAGTGAAGGTACTTTATTCTTAGCATTTTAACCGCAACGTGCATATCCCATCATGTCTGAGAGCAGGTTACTATAGAAACAGACAAAGATGCACAATATGCTTTACAAAGGATTCAGCCGTGATATTAATTCACAGAGCCGAGGCAGCAGGACGAGCAGGCTCAGAGCAGGAGACACCTGAGACCGCAGCACCCTCACTCAATTTAAATCACATCAATGTTCTGCACAACTTCCCAAAAGCTAAATTGAAATGAAAAAAAAAGAGATTACTCTAACTTTTCCCACGGTGTTTTTATTCTTTTGGGTTCTGCTGCAAGGATATAGGACGTGTTTTACATGTAGCCGACCATGTCAACTGTCGGTTCTTGTAAAAAGAGAACAAGGGAAATAGAGAACGGGACTTTTCGGCAGGATACCAGCGATAATCTGTGTAAAACCTGCTGTGCTGCTGTATTACTGAAGCTCTTGGCAGGTGCAGCCACACTGTAGCTTCGCCCAGTCAGTGTGAATAAGCTGTGCGTGGGTATGATCACCGTGAAACTCCAGATAAGCACGACTCGCGCTCAGATATGCCAGGGGAGCGCTGAATCGGCTCTCTCGCCGCTGTAATGTCAAAAAGAAAACCAATCACGATGCAAATAATGAACATGTTTTACTCGCAAGGGCTGGAATCGTGCGGCCGCGCGAGGGAAAATCATTTGACGGCATAAACAAGAGCTAAGCATGACCACAAATGTCATGCAAATGCTGAAATGCTGGCTCAGAGCTGATTTTGAATTCCATTCGTTTAATTCGTCCTCTCGGGAGTCCCTTAATCTGTTCCATCAGCGGTGGCCGTCCTTCTCCAAGGCCGCAGAGAAGGAAATACTCAAATGAATGCACCCGACCCACCTACCGTTAATGTAAGGGCCTGATTATGCAGGAGAGGAAATCAGCAACTCAGCAAGTTAACAGGCATTATACGTATCGCAGGGCCTTTAATGCTGTGTGAGTTTTTTTTTTATTCCAGGAAAACATGCCAGGAAATGGACACCTGCTGCTGGAGATTTGAGGACAGAGCACTTAAAAACACTGAGCGGGCAGACGCAGGGGTCCGAAGGTCGACAGCTCTGTGATGTATGACAGAGGAGAGCGGCTGTCTGCTAACGGAGCAGCGGCGTTGCTCACAGTGAGGTCAGCATTTCACTCACTTCGCGCTACGCACACGCTCCTCTGGATGTGTGGTCCGAGACCAAAGACACATCAGCAGAGCGATGGGCCACAGCCTGTTTTACACTCACTTATATGTGAGTGAGTGTGTGTGTGTGTGTAGACACCGAGCACGTAGACGTGGGTGTGCCGAAGCTGCACTAATCAATATTTTCATATCAACAGTGTCATATGATTAAGGTGTCGCTTGTGGTGACAAACTTGCAAAGAATTATTATCCGACTCTGGGGCTCCCCTCAGCTCCACAAAGTGTTTTAGCATCTTTCACTCCGCTTTCATCAACCTTGTTTCACAGCAGGCGACTACTTGCTGTGCAGAAAATAAAGAGAGATAAATGCGGGTGAACACGGTGGAGCAAATAGCAGCTAAAGGGGGCAGATATTTCACTCAAGAGCTGGTGGAGGCCTAAACAGAGGTAAAAGCAGAGGGAATATTGGACACACATCCATCAGGTGGAGACAAATGACACAAAAGTGGACTTTTTTTAGGCCTGGGCACTATAGAGGCACAGTTTAAGGCACTGATCATGAAGTACTGTGTATAATGTCTTTTTACCCACTGCTCTCTCCTTAATAAAGCCATAAAATCCTCTCAAAATACTTTAAATTTTCAGCTTGTTCTAGTGGTGGTGGGAAAAAAAATCAATTGATGCAGATTTAAAGCATTGCTTCACTCAAATTCCCAAAACTCTCACGTACATATCGTTTTAAGAAGTGAAATTTTGATTTTATTTGGCCAGATTTGAGACATCAGCTTCTTGTAATGTAAACCGACGTTCAAAAGGGAGCGGAGAGGGAGCGCTGTGTATTATAATTTCTTTTGACATCCTCCAATTCTCCTCTCTCCTCCTCCTGTATCTCTCGCTCTGTCTCTCTCACTTTCTTTCTCTCCCTCAGTAAAAGAACAACCGTTACGAGGGAAGAGACTGGATCAATAAGTGCACTATGTTCGGCTGAAAACTCCCAAAGTTAAAAAGTCAAACATCTCCCTTCTTTCATGGGGAGAGATTTATTGACAGATGACTCGTACCAGAAAAACTACTTTCAGAAGGATGTTAAAGGAGTTTCCAAAGTGGCTCGATCCGAGTCCTTCAGCAGCAGAACTCTCCATCTTTGTCTTCATTTTCATCTCTGCAGTGTGATTAAAAGCCTCTGATGTTCCCCGGTGACGCAGTTTACTGTACAAATACCATGTACTCTCAATTACACGGTATTAGATGCTAGCTTATATGGTGCTTTATTATCTCTCACTTCAAAGTTTGCACTCTCTTCTTCCTCCTTGTATAGAAATGCACTGTGGTTTTTCTTTTTTAATTAAAAACTGAAAATAAAAGTCATATTTGCAAAGAAATCAGTGAAATAAGCGCCCCCTAGAGGATGTTTTGGTCCTAAAAAAAAGCTTGTACTTCAGTTTTATTAGTGTAATATCTGTTACGGTTAACTCGCAGATCATGTAGACAGCCGGGTCAGCTGACATCTTCACCATCAGTGCAAATGTTGACAAGCTCCAGTAATAAACTTCAACTTTAAAGTTGCTAGTTTCCACTCTCTGGGTGAAATGCAAACTCTTCTCAAATGTTCACTCTTGTAAAGGAACAGGTGTCGTAAACAATATATAATCAAGGCCAGGCGGGTTTGTTGGAAAAAGGGGAAAAATGTCAATATAATAAAAGTTTATAATAAAAATATAATAGTGCTACCGGGCCTTATGTGTCAGTTAACTGCTGCCATGGGAAACATCGACTCTGACCCTTGTAGCTGAGCTGCTGTGATCACAAATATGTCCAAAGATATGTTTTTTTCTCCTCTTTGGAAAAAAATCAAAATATGCACAATATCCTCTGTATTGTATGATTTATTCCTTCAGGCCCACATCTAGCTGGGCCATTAGCGAGCCATTCAAAAGCAATGGAATCAGAAATATTCACTGCATATCAAAATGACAGAAAGGAATATTAATTACCAACATTTCATCTTATTCTCTATCCCTTTGTGGAGAGAAACTATTGTTTCCTGTGCTGAAATTTGTTATATGTGTGTGTGTTATGTGAAGTGGGGATGAGGCCCATTGTGCAACGGCTCTTGAAGCAGACCCCCCCTCCTCTAATCACATCACTCACCACTGCATCTAATAAAAAGAGAGGCTGGAAATGAAGACAAATTGATCCGCCAACTTATTTTATCATGTAGGTCTGCTGTCGTGAATCCAGGAGAGACAGGTGTTTCTCAAATGATCCAAGAGCCAATGTGTGTGTGTGTGTGTGTGTGTGTGTGTAATCGGTGTCTCACAGCCCCCGATACAATCACCACTAACTTCATCTCTGCATTGTTTTGTGCCCAGAATCACAAGTACACACCTGGACAGGAGCTGCGTCTGTATTTGGAGCGAGCAAACAGGACAGCGTGTAGGGACGGAGGGTGTGTTTTTTCCTTTGAACCTCACCATCTTTGGCAGCAGGTAGTTTCAAAATCAGGTGTCTTTGGAGAGGTGTTAAAGACAAACACACACCACATATGGGTTATATAGGTGGGGCATATGGGCTGTGAGCACATCTCATAAAGCCACACATGTGGGACCAGTTAAAGGGACACCACAGACCACGGAGCCGCAGCTGAACGGTAACACGAAGGCCTCTGCGGCAGGAACACTTGTCGACTTTTTGACACAACCTGGAATAATAATGGAATTGAAATCTGTGAACTTACTCGCGCACCAAAGCTGAGTGTCAGCTCGGTCCCTTTTGCTGGTCTGTCACTGAAAATACCAGCGATGGCTCCCAAAAAACTCAATGAGAAGCTGTCAGCTTGGGTTTTCATTTGTTTTCACACTGTCTGGAACGCCGCACAATTTCTGCAGTGAGCGAAGGTGTAGAAAGGTTGAGTATTCACCGAAGACTCAGCCCTGTTTTATTTTCTTTTAGTTCCTCGTTTCTTGCACTATACTCTTAGGAATGAACTGCACAAGAACTTTTTTTTTTGCATTACACCAAAGTTTACCACCTCTCTTTTTTTTAGAATCTGTCCATTAACTACCTGAAAAGAAAACAGCATTTAGTTTATATTCCAGTGTGGTGAGATAAATAGTTACAGCTGCATGCAAACAATGCAAACACGGCCACAGTGGCATTGCTCGCATGTTGATGTTTAGCAGGTGTGTTTTCCATGTTCATATCATCTTCTCCACATTTGGAAACTGGCACTGAACTGTACAGCCGAGGCCAATGGGGGAGTTCATTTTGGAAGTATAATGCAAAGTTTCAACTTCACTGTGGCACTAGATGAAAGGATTATTGACCAAAGTTATTACAATTCATCCTCGGGGACCATGAATTTCTTTACAAAATCTCATGACATTCTGTCCAGTAGTTGTCCAGATATTTCAGTCAGATCATCAGTATAATTACACTTTAATTTCTTGGGATTATGAATGTCTGTACCAACATATGAATGTAATTTAGGTTTACATGATCTTATGCGACGCTGGCATCACACTCAGATACTTATTGTAGCCTGAACAACTTTACCTCATAGGCCACGCTCACTGAGCCAGAGTTTCTGCTCAGAAGGAAGCAAAAACAGAAAAAGGTACTCAGAGTTATGCATTTGGTGCAATAAAAAGCCTGTACGTATCAGTATGTGCAGCCCGGCTATGTATAATTCACTATAGCTTTCATATGTTTTTGTGTACGGGTTATTCTGACCTTGAATAACTTTTTGGTCCTAAATCTTTAGCTGTACATAATTTATGTTGCGCTAATGTGGTTAGGCAAAGCAGAGGCTCTCCAGTATGCTGAACTTAACCCGGGTCATCCGGCTGAAGGATGCTGAGCCGCCCGGTCATCCATACTGTGTCAGCTGTCAGCAGCATTAGAGCAGTCCAAAGAGCAGCACGCTGCCGCGCCATCGCTCCCCTGTGATGACCTTTATTTGTTATTTCATAGAGTCGCGAGGCATCTGAAATGCTGCAGACTGTGAGTGTGTGCTGTTCACGTTTAACCGAGGGATCTTCCACCATGATTGGTGTTTGTCTAATTGGAAAATACTCCACGCTTAACGGGGGAGACTCCTCCTCGCACATCATCCATTAGTGCAGCCTGTAATTCTGCGCAGTGTGTATCACACGTGAGTCACGCCAAGCGAGAACATCAGCCTCCGAATGCAGTCGGACACACAAGGTGAACAGTGAGGCGACTGAACTTCAGTGGGATTTTCTATTGGAGGACACGGACGGACCCTTTGTCTCCTTCCTGGTCTCCTAATGAATTGGTTTTAGCCCGTTTTGGAGCAAATTATCCTTCCCTCTCCTCCTAATTTTCCAATTTGCTGTGTCATTTATACCTAATTGAGGACCGCACTGGGCTGTATTACTCTCACAAATAGGGTGATATAGTTTATTGAAGGTCTGCTTTATACAGAGGGGCTGATAAACCAAACATCAATTGTAGACCATACAGAAGATGGGGATTTTTCCCGGAGGCTGGGGAGTTTTGCAAAGAGGCTTTAATTATTTCTCAAAGGCAATCCTGGCTGTTGCTCCGGCGCTCATTTTATGGTCACTTTCCTTGCTCTCTTTGAAGGTGGTAATGAATGGGGTGAGAATTCACTTTATTTTATCCCTGCTCTGTCGCCCTTCCCGATATTTGCATCTCATATTCGTCTAACCAAATAAGAAAAAGCT
This sequence comes from Amniataba percoides, assembly GCA_037176925.1. NCBI lineage: Eukaryota > Metazoa > Chordata > Actinopteri > Centrarchiformes > Terapontidae > Amniataba > Amniataba percoides. The sequence continues at coordinate 16,344,901 of JBAJHX010000040.1, forward strand.
TGTTTTCAACCTGCCAGGTCCAGCATAGGAATGAATGACAGCACAAAGCTCGGGTTAGTGCCTCTGCTATTAGCACTTTCCACTTTAAAAGCCTCTGCGTGCAGGCTTTGTTTGTCTCTCAAACTGTTCGTAATCAGAAAATGTAAGTTATATTTATTTACAAAATCAGAAACGCAGCTTGTTGGCACACAAAGAGGCAGAGACAGATCGTAATATATCAGGCCCAGAAGTGAAATACACAAGGATTTGCCCTTAAACTCCTAATTAGACTGACGACCCAAGAAATATTTGAGCAAACGGAGGGTGTGAAGGTCTCAGCCTTTTGCTACATCAACCTGCAAACAGCTTTAAATCCTTTTACAGAAGGATCCTCATTTCATTCAACTACAGCAACCGTGAGCAAACGACTGCATGTCCAATGAGACATAATAATAAAAAAATACACATTTTATCTGCCATGGTAGGAATAAAAAAAACACCAAAACATGCCACTGACACACAAACAGACAGAAACATCTGTACATCTGCTTTGATTTTCTTTAACTTAGAGTGTAATTGTTTTCAGGGCTTACACTTCGGCTCTTACACACAGTAAAGAAAACTGACAATTCAACTGCTTTTCTTGTACTTCAGTTGAAATCGATGCACAGTGCAGCTGGTTTCAGTGCTTTCAGATTAACTGATAATTTAGATGCACTTATCTCTTACACCTCAGCTGACTCCAGCAGATTTAACCTGACCACTTACACTCCTTAATCTGAAATTTCACACACTTTTAACCAGCACCTGAGCTCATTTCAGCTCATATCTCAACTTTCTCTGATACTGAATATTATTGGCATTTTTACTTCCTTCTCTCACTCATCAGCCTCCTTTGTTATACTTTATTCTACAATTTATTTTTATATGTCACTTTAGTTGCTATCACCTCCTGCGCTTCAGCTGTTAATTAAAATACTTTCATTGCTTACAAACCACAACTCAAAAAGCCCACAGGTTCTCTTAGAAAAACATCACGTCCTCGAAGCAATCACACTTTCATCCCTGGCTCCTTTTAATTCTTAAACTTCACTGATTTCAGCGCTTCAACTGATGGTTCAACTTAAACTGGCACTCTTTTAATAACAGCTCACATACAAATCATTCCTATTTTAAGACATTTAATCCCGTTTACAGTGTGCATTTGCATGAATACACTCCTGTCTGCACATCTGCACACTCCTGACAATTACGCAAATCAAGAACTTCTGCATGGCTTCTTGAATGACAGCACAGGTTTATTGGCTAACTTCTTTTGGTACACAAACGCCGCCAAGAGGCCCCTGAAGCAAAGGTTTGTCTCCGCTCAATCACCGAATGGCATTAACCTCCCGCCTCTCCTCGGAGCAGCCCCGTTACTTCCAGGGCCTCGTTTCCACCGGATGTTTTCTGGCAGCAGATGTTCCACCCCGCCCGTCATCAGGGGTGCCCGGG
>JBAJHX010000040.1:16346473-16369030 GCA_037176925.1 Amniataba percoides
TTGAGTGGGAGTCATCATCGCTGTCAGACGTTCCTGATATCTCCAAATTGGAATTAGGAAGCTAATGTGATCCGTTTCTTACAACCTGGAGGCTTGTAATTACAGTTTGAACGAAACTGCGCACCTGACGGGCGTTGGCATTCGTCAGGAGTCGTGTTTCTGGACAACCAATTAATGCGAGGGCAAAGGTCACTCTTCTTTTAGTTCCACTGAAGCTCTATGAAGCAGCTAAATACGATACCATGTTCAACAGCAAGTCACCAACTCAGTCTGCAGTTTGACGCTGACGCGGGCTGCCTGCTGAATCTGGAAATGGGTTTGATAAGTGACACAAAACTGCAAAGTTGTGAGCAAACAACAAAAAAAAGGTTGTAATACCCTTTGAACTCATCACTATGTGCAACCCCTGCCATTGATCAGTTAAAATATTCACTGGTGCAGCTTTAAAGACTGTTTTACTGGACTAATATTGCGCACATTTATTGTTTTAAATCTCATTTTCTTTGTGTTGTTTTAAAGCAAGTGAACATAAAACTGCACAGAATGGACAACAATACTGCCGACTGAGAGCTGAAGCATCTCTGTACTGTCTCCCTCCCGCTATCTCATGTTCCAGTCCCTCATCCTGAACATCTCAGCGGATGATTTATGTAGCAGTGTTGCTCTGTGACCTCAAAATCCGCCCCATCCATACCGCACCTGTCACTGCACCACTGCCTGCGTGCTTACTGAAAACCAAGCCATCCGTGCAAAATGGCAATTTTCCACCCACCTAGAGAATAAAAAAAAAAGAGGATCCAATCCATTCAGAGGCAAAACTAGGAAAATTCAATGATATGTAGAGCAGGTGCGCGAGGGCTCGGTACTCCGCTAACGAGGGAGCTGAACTGCACGCACCGCTGACCACAACATCTGTCGTTCGGAGGGATGCAGAGTTCGGTTTTCTACCTCTGCAGCACAGTTTGCACAGCGAGAGACAGCAGATGATAAAGCGCTTAAGAAGGATGCAGATGGAAGGGACCGGGGCCGGTCTGAGCCGGGGGCAGAGGGGTTCCCATGCCGTGGCTTGATAGCATATGATGCGCGTGAATCCGGCGGGAATAGCGGAGAGTTATGCTTGTCTGTCTGCGCCCAAGGTGAGGCCCGGTCCGACCCCGGCTCACCGTCCCAGGTGGAAACCCTAACGAGCTCATCAGGCCTAACGAAGCCTAACAAGCTCCTAATTGGCAGCGTTATGATGTCCCCGAAGGTCAGAGTGCAGGTTCCTGTGCCAGCGGCGGGACAGGCTGCCACTTCCTGCCAACAGCACGTCACGTGACCCCAGCTAATGTCCCTCTGTGTAAACAAAGTCACGAAAGGACAAGAGGAACTTCTTACATAAGCAAAAGCAAGAGTTTGTTAACCTATAGCGGAAAATTACAAGGGAAAAAACAGCAAAGCAGACAGCTCTGGTGGCAACGCTGTAGAGCCGCTTTAATTTATTAACCTGTCCGTCACCATAAATTAAATAAAGTTCAGCAGCGTGGCATAGCACAAAGAAAGAAGTGCTAGATTTTCCCTTGTAAATACATAATGAAACTCATTGATGTACATCCAGACACCAAAACTATGATATAGTGTAGCATTTAAGGTGCTCTAAAGAGTGAAAACAAAAGGTTGAGTGGTATTTTTCTTCATCTGCAGCAGAAGCCCTGAGTATGGAAATATGGGTTTTTACTTCCAGTTTTTTTTTTTTTATTTAGCAACACCTTTGAGGCAGGTGGGGGGACGTTACAAAGCAGAGTACTGAAGCTGCTCAGACTTCAACAGGGAAACTTCTGTAGTAAAATGCTGCCACCTACTGGTCAACGTGCAGAGGTACAGCTAGTTTTTTTTTTTTTAAATCTACCAATTACAGAATAACTTTAAATCTGTGCTGAAGCTGAAACACACCCCTATAAGCTAACACATTTAATTTTAAAATAAATGATTCCAGACAAGTTTCGGTCAAACTTCTTTATCAGTTATTCAGACAAGTGTGATCTATGTACATGAGATTTGTCTGACAGGAATAAAAGACTGGAGTAGCACTAAAATGAGACGAACATTAGGAACAAGCCCATAACGCTATAAAGGCTGCAGAAAAGACCCATATAAAAAATGAAAGGTGAAGTGGTTGACAAGACTATCTTATTAACTATAAAAGTAAATGCATAAAAGAACAGTAAATGTAAAATAGCACATTTTAACCCATATTTATACATCCAACAGATTTCATTAACTGGATAAATTCCAGTAAATATGTTCAGTTGAAAGAAAACTATGTCCAGTAAAAGAACAGGTGTATGTTACATCTTTTAAACTCAACTATATGTCAAAAAAAAAAACATCATCACACACATCATATCATGCCACAGCAAATGCAAAGCTTTGAAATAAAGATAAAATATCTTAAAACTAATGTACAAGTCAACAGCGGTGAGGTCATTCTGAGGGCCCACACAAGGTCGTGAGACGATTCTGTTAAGTGAAAAAGCAAAAAAAACAATGAGAATCAAAGATACACCCAGGCAGAACAGGTCCACAGAGACGTTGTACATAAAAGATCGATATACCTGCAGCAGTCGGATGCTCCTCAGAGCTGTTTCGTCCAGTAGCGAAAGGTCCACCGAGTCCATCTCACTGGCCAGTAGCTGAACGCTCTGGATCAACACATTACAAGACGCGTGGTTGGTAAATTAACCAGCTCTATCAAAGTCTCACCAGAAATCATAAACAAATAAAGCCCAACAGTCCTATCTAAAATAAATACAGGTCTAAAACACAGACTAATTAAAAGTGATCTCACTCACTGACATTCCTGGTAGAGATAATTTATTCAGTTAAATAAAATCCCAGACTCAAGGATGCTGAAGTCTGAGCCGAGCTAACCCTGCACTCACCTCTCCGTTGCCAATGGGGACATTGATGACAATGTCCTCGTTTCCTGCTGCAATGGGAGAGCCGTTGACTGAAATGCTATAGACCCTCTCTTTGTGGCGGGGAACTCTCACAGCGGGGGTCTTTGGAAGCCTGGGGACACAACAGGCATGGTGAGTTTCACGAAAACTCTTACTGTGAAATATTGGATTTTAAAAAAACACACACACACACACAAAGATCCAAGAAAGTATAGTCCACTAGCTGTAATAGCACCTAGCTGAGCAGTAGGGTGAGCTACAGAATCATAATAGAAAGAAAAGAAATATATAATAAACCCAGTAATCAAATAGCAAAACATAATATTTGATTAATCAATTTACAGCAGGAGCACATCTTCTGTTGCAGAAACAGGGAGGTTAGTGGACGTATTATAACTTAAAATGTGAACTGGTGTAGTGGAGCTGTGATTATAACGCCCTCTTACCTTGGATCAAAGCGTGGGGTGATGAGAGGAGTAGGGCCCATCATAAGAGAAGAATCCAGCATGCTCCTGGCAGGAGTGACCAGAGGCTTCCTGGAAGATCTGAATCCAGACAGACAGACAGTCAGTCAGCACAAAATTATTGTGTTACTGAACTTGAGAAGCAAATTTCTTTTTAAAAAAGGAGGGGAAAAGGCCTTACCGTCTGATGGAGCTGTTCTGCTTGCTGACTGCCAGCGCCTTCGCCCTTTTTGATGTAGTTGGAGGTTTCCTTGTTGCTCTCCCCTGAATTAGGAACAAGCAGTTAAACGGCGTAAAGTGACTGCACACAGGTTACGTTCCACATCTATCATCCACTCTGTATTTATGATCAGTGATGCTCTCCAACACTCTGCTGTGTTTTGATCCTTTAATGCATGCTTGAATGAGAATCTGATGTTACCTTCCTTGTGGTGCTCGGGGTGTTTTCATCCTCAGAACTGGATTTGGCTCCTTTTTTCTTTGACGCTGTGGGTTGGAGAGAAAATAAAGGGAATGAAATGTGCTTCAAAAGTTTATCATATTTTCCAAACCATACATTCTTGACTGGATAGAAATAATCTGGACACATTCAGTCCATAGAATTGTTGCAGGTAATGACACTTAAAAAGAGAAAAATAGTTTAAGCATACTTTTCTTGACTGATTTAAGAAGGACTGTGTGGTCCTCGGCCACAACACTTTCAACAATAGCAGCTTCCTCTTCTCTCTGTTAACAGACAGACATGAGTCAAAAACTGACTGAATGTTAAACACAGCGCAGGATCTTCCTACAAAAAACAAAGACTCAGTAACACACTGAATCATATGGTATTACAGTGGTATGAGATATAAAAAATAATCAACTCACCTTTGTATTATCCACTTCTGGGGACTTTGGTTTCTCAGACTCTGGAGACAGGGAGGTAAATTCATTTATTTTAATGATGACTGAATACACAGCACCAGTGCAGATAATGTGGTCTACAAGTAACAGGACTGGTGTGCCAAATTAAATCTGTGTTTAAGAAGTCTCAGAAGTCACGACACTCACAAAAGCCAGAAATGTACAAGTTGTGTTCTGCTCATAAAAATGCATTTGCAGCTTCTTTTATGAGGCCGGCACAGTTGCAATACTTCTTAAATGAAAGCTCATGGAAGTAGGATTTGGGTTTCATTACAGTAATGTGAGAGATTTTATGTGTCAACTCACTGCAATGCTCCAGCCAGGGCATTATCCTGACAGCTTTGGGGAGTTTAATTACAGCCATGTTGTAGCTGTTGTCAACATCTTTGAGCAGCTGGTTGATCTTCTCCTTCAGCTGTCCAACTCTGGTTTTCACTGCAGAAAACATAAAAAGTGTTTTAGATTACACCACACAACAGTTTATAAAGGAGTTCAAACTGCAAAATGTTAAAAATATTTTCCAAAGGCACTATCGCCATATAACAGATAACAGTTTGTCAACCACAGAGCACTGCTGTGTTTATTTTTCAACAATGTCAGGCTTTAATAACCAAACGCAGAGATTTGGACATTGCTTCACAGTGATAAATGCATGTTTATAGATGTGTATTTGAGCCTGTGTGTGTGTGTCAAAAAAGGAAATTACAATGAAGAGGAAAAATATGAATTTCCCCAAGGGGATTAATAAAGTAGTTCTTCTTCATATTGTTGTGTAACAACATATCTCCCAATACTCATCTTATTTGCTCTCAAATGCCAGTGTTCGTGTCATCCTGTAAAACCTCTAAGGCTTTGTAATAATATAATACTGTTTGAAGGCTGCAAATAAGGATTATTTTGGTTATCAATTAATCTAATGACCATTTTCTCAATTAATCAATCTGTTTTGGTCCAGGAAGTGTCAAAAAATAGTGATAAATGTTGATCACTGCTTCCCAAAGGGCTACAACTAATGATTATGTTCATTATCAATTCATTGGTCAAATGTCTTGTTTTTTATCTACAACCCAAAGATATTCAGTTAATCATCACAGAAGACAAATGAAACCAGAAAATATTTACATCTGAGAAGCAGAAATCAATTTTTTTGCACCTTTGCTTGAAAATGACGATTCGAAAGGAGGAATAGATTATCAAAATCGTTGCCCAATAATCTAATAGCTGACAACTAATCGATTAATAAAATAACAGCTGCAGCTCTTTAGTGTTTTTTGTGTGTGTGTTATGCACAGATGCAAAGATATTCACCCTCGCTGTCGAAATCCTCCAGGAAAGCCTCCAGCTTGGCTGTCTTCGGGTTGTTTTTCCTCTGTTTGGTGGTCCTTTTCCTGGGAGCCATGTCTGCATGGACAAACAGCAGAAACTATTTTACGTTTAACCACGACTGATAACACCAGGCTGGGTGATATCACCACTTTTCATCGTGTGGGTTCGTGATAAAGCAAAGCTTTTTAAAAAGAAACTACAAACATGCGGCCATCAGCGTCGCTAGTCGCTAGTTCTGCTAGTTAGTTAGCAACTTCACTAGCTCTTCTCAAATATTTGATGGCTTTCTTTCTTCTTAGCTTCACTCACATAGAGAGAAGGGTGTTAAAACACTCTAAATAAGACGTTTCTTCCGCTGTGCTATGTTTTATAAGCGATTAATTACCTGTTTATGTTGTTTTTCTCGGTCGGACCCTCGACAGTTTCTTCTTGCTCCACAAAGCCGTTTTCAAATCTGCGCGGAGGAGGAGCCACTCGCGAAGTCAGCCAATTAGAACACGCCATTGTCCTATGTCACAAAAACGCGACCCTGCACCAATCGCAGCAGCAAACGTCAAGTGTTTACATCAGGAAAGCGGAAACGACTCCAGACAGACATGTGAGGCTGTTAGCTGCTAATGTTGCTTTAAAAAAAGGGAACGCGGATGTCGTTTTAAAGGACTGTTTTGCGCCACAGCGAACTGAAATCATTTGAATAAAGGATCCATTTACTACACACACGCTGATTTCCCATTTTATGGTTTAAAATCAGCTGAGATGTCTACACCTGCAAGTCTGTCTCTTCACCAAGCGCTCAGGAAAAGCTTCCAGAGTCTTGAAAGCAATCAGAAAGTGTGGCAGAGTGTGTTGGCTGAATGTGTCCCTCTGATGGTGTCTCTTGGGAACTTGGCCGAGCAGTCCAGAGCGCTTTCCAACGTCCAGATCTCCAGCACACCGCTCAGAGACTTCCCAGACCTGGAGGACCGGCTGCGTTTCAAGCTCCTGCAAGCCACAGATACAGTCCTGGGCAAACTCAATGAGAAGATGTAAGTGTCTGGGTTAATGCTGCACAAAGGATGCAGTGATGATGTTTCCTCTTTTTCTGAGATGAACAACATTACAGACATAACATGGGACTCCTGAATTCTAGCTGCTTATTAATCATTAGAGCTGCATGGTTTAATCGATTAGTTGTCAATTATCAAATCGATGCATTGCTTAATAGTTATAAGTCATTATTTTAAAAGGAAAACTGTCCAAATTATTTTATTTCTGGTCCTTGGATGTGAATATTTTCTGGGGGTGGGGGGGGTTTCAACCCTTAAGCTGAATATCTTTGAGTTTTGGACCAATGAAGACATTTAAGGACATCACTTTGGTCTGTGGGAAGCAGTGATTGACATTTTTCACAATTTTCTGACACCTGAAGTACCAAACAACTGATCAGTTAATGGTGGACCGATGAACTGATAATGAAAATTTACTTATATGCAGCCCATGTAGTTGCTCATTATCCCAGCAGCTGTAACTCACCTGTTGCAGGTAGAAGAGGGAGCTTGACTATTTTACTGACTCGAGTTTGTATGAGTCACTCACTAATGAGAGTCCAGTTTTCAAGTCACTTGAGTGAGTTACTCACAGCTTTATCCCCCAGCAGCACCAGCTCCCATGAGCATCCAGAGACTTCAGAGCGGCTCCAGGCTGCGAGATGATTCATATAGTCTGAGTCAGACCTTCATCTCAGGCCAGGGAACAGGCTCTGGGCTGTGAGAGTGTTGTTAACTGGTGTGTGTGGCACATGGTCTCGCCTCATCTTGGCAGTTTGCACAAGTCAGTGAAGGAGTTAGTGAAGAGGAGGATTCACGAGTCCTGAGTCAGTAAGAAGAGTTGATCCTGGCTGTTATGGGCTAAGGCCCTCCATTATTCTAAAGGAACCCCAGATCAAAATGTGGCTAATGGTATAATAACACTCTTAACATAACACTCTGAGTGATCGTATCGTTCATTACTTGTTTATATCACCCATGTTGTACTGACAGGTATCACTCCCCATCTAAGATAAATAACTAGTAAATAATCCACCCAGAGCCCCAAACACACATTTAATTAGGAGTATTCTTCATATGAGCACAAAATTAGCTGCAGTAAGCCTGTTGCTGTGATTAAGCTCTGTTAAGTTTTTAAAGATACAGAAAATTATTTACATGTTTTTGTCTCACCTGCGTCACTCTAACACCCTTTTTACATGCCTACATAGAAACATTGTTGACTGGCTACAGATATTACAAAATGTTGCTGCCAGGTTTACCACCAGTGTAAATAGATTTGAACACATCACATTTTAGATTATTTTAATTACCTAAATATTCAGACTTATCAGGATATCTCAGATCTTTTATCCCTGTATGACCCTGCTCACACTCAGATCCTCAGACAGGAGGCTGTTTTCTGTTTCAGACTCTTGGCTGAAGACTAAGGAGGGCAGAGCTTTTGAAATAATTGCCCCGAGGAAATGCCTTTTCTTTTAAATCTAAGCTTGAAATATGCTTTTATCCTACCACCTTCCCTGATTTAATCAGATTCGAATTTTTTTCCGTTTATGGGTTTTATGTGGCTCATTTAATACTTTTATTTTTATGTTTACATTCATTGCTTGGTATGTGAAGGATTTTGTAACTTGATTTGCATAAGTGCCACATAGATAAATATATTATCATGTTATTCCTTTGATAATAAAGGTTCAAAAGTAGACTTTGTATTTTAACACAGGGCATCTATCCATCCCTTCCTCCCTCCCTGCCTCTGTCCCTCAGGTCGTCTCTACAGTCTGTCAGAGATTCCATCAGTAACCAGGTCTCTGCAGTCTTTCAGCTTTACGAGCAGAACTCAGGCAGCCTGGATCTGCTCGCTGTGACCGAGCGCTCGGCCGCCACCCCGTCACTCTCTGACATGCTGGAGTGGCTGCAGGATGCTGAACGTCACTACCGACAACAGTATCCTCTCTGTTCATGTTTGCATTGGGGCGGGTTTGACTTGTTGTTGTGTTTGTGGTCTTTTTTTTTTCTTCCTTAACTGATGTGTTCAGATTCCTGAAGAGGAAGGCTCTGCTGCAGACGCTGAGAGCAGATGATCTCTCCCTTTTAGAGTCGGCTCCCAAAAGATGGAAATCCTTTGAGTCTTCCAATGCAGAAGATCGGATCACAGGTAAAATATTAAGTTATGTAATGTCTAATGCGAAGTTAAAATAACGTTGCTTTGCTCAAGTAATAATAGATACATTTTGTCTAATCAATTGTTCAAAGTTAGAAACATTTTAAAACACTGGATCAATTAAGTGTTTGAAACAGACTGACATTCTACTTCCATTAATATAATGAATTACTCTTTAACTGAATAGTAAGTTTTTCAAGATAAAGAAATAATAAACTGCAGGAAGCCTAATTGATTTGAATATAATTTACCACAGCCATAAGGTGCTTGAAAATTCACTTTTTAAAATACTTGAACATTTGAAACAACATTGAATTGGACTTTATGAAAGGTGATGGAATCCTGTATTGCTGCTCTTTTCATCAGCAGAAAGTGAAATAAAAGTAAAGATTTGAAGGTCAACTAATTGCTTTTCTGTCCTCTTTTAGATACACTTTGCAAAGTGTCCTTCTTTATTGAGTCCCAATGAAGATACAAACACAAGTGACTTCACTGAGACCAGTTTGTGAATCCGATCCTGCTCATGTGAAGAGACGAGAAGAGAAGAGCAGGAACGACAAATGGACAACGAGTAAACAAACATGTATACCTCAGATGGACACATTTCATGTGGATGGATGACTGGATTTTTATTTAGACATTTTTATAATTGTCCATGGATATGTTTTTTTTCATGGAGTGTGTGTCATGAACCAAACTTGACAGATGAGTAATTCAAGATGAAGAGGAATTTACAAGTTGGCAGAAGATGCTTATTTTCAGGAAAAAAGGACCTTGTGGCATCATTTCGTTCTTGATTGAGGACACAGTGAAAATGGCTGTGTTGCATTGTTTGTGGTGGTCAGAAGACCCAAACCTGATGTATTTTTGAGATCAACCAGCACACACAATCATAAAGACCGCTGCAATACGCAGTTTGTGAAGCACGCTTTAACAAAGTGGTTTTATTTCACACTTTGGATGTAGGCACACTCAGTCAAGGCTTTACGTGACAGATCGAGAGGTAATGACATTATTGTCGGAGAATAACTGCTTAAGGGATCACTGCAATCCTCACAACACAGGCCATCATAAAAGCCATCATAACAGTCAGACTTTTCTTGTGCTGATGCAACATAAAAGGTAATGGGCTTTTTTCAGGCACTGCTATAAACCATAAAAGTCAAATCTCAAACAAACGTGAATGTTTTTAAGAACTGAAGACAAGTTTAACCTTACAAAGAGATATACAAAATAATATACGTGGAATATATAAATAAATATATAGATTTCAATTTATAACTTAAAATTCACAGACGTCATCAACTCTTTAACTTCCTCCATCTGCTGGTGTTCTTTCTTTCCTCTTCCTATACGTACTCCTTTAATGGTAGACTATTAGATGTGATCGGTTTTGGGGGGTCTGGCGCTGATGCGGGTGAATTAGCGAAGCTCCGGCCTATGTAGCCCCTGCGGTACCTGCCCCCCCTCTCCATGAGGGGGCAGGTGCTGCTCAGCACGGCTCCACTGATCATGAGAATGACGGCAGCCGCCCAGCCCAGATAAATAGCCTGGCCCAGCTCTCTTTTGTGCATCAGGGGCACGTTGGGGTTGTAGAAATCCTGGACGACGGTGTTGGCAGTCCAGGAAATGGGGACCAGCACGCACAGGCCCGTCAGAATGAAGAGAACCCCGCCTGAGAGAGCGATGCCCGCCTTGGCCCGGCGGTCGTCCCCGGCGCAGGTGGTGCACTTCATGCCGCAGCAGGACACGGTGCAGGAGAGCCAGCCCATAAAGATGGCCAGACACATGAGGGCGCGGGCCGCCTGGATGTCCGGAGGCAGGGCCAGCATGGAGTCGTAGGTCTTACACTGCATGTGACCTGTGGTCTGGTAGATGCAGTTCATCCAGATGCCCTCCCACTTGATCTCCGAGGTCAGGATGTTGCTGCCGATGAAGGCCGACACCTTCCACTGGGGCAGGGCGGTGACGGCGATCGCCATAATCCAGCCGGTCACCGCGCAGGTGAAGCTGATGAGCTGCATGCCGGTGTTCACCATGATGACGTCTTTTGTGTGCCTCCTCTTTTTCTATCACAGTTTACCTCTCTTATATATATTTTTTTTTTTAATTCTTCTTTTTTGTCTTTAGAGTCTAATCCTTCGTTTTATTTGTCCACTTCCTGCTCAGCTCGGTCAAACTTCCTTGGGTCTTTGCCCCAATGTCACTTTGTCAGCAGCCATTTTCTTCTCTTTTTCTTTTTCTCCTCAACATCTGCTCTCCGCTCTCACTTCCGCGTGCCTTCTTTGAATCGCAGCGCTATCCAGAGCTAATCGCTCGCTTTCTCCCGACAGTCATCCACCTTTCCAAAAGGATCAGAGGCTCACACACACTTTCTCCTCCTATTCATCCCTGAATAGGAGTCAATGCATTATTGAGCAGCCGATAGCTGCGCGGCCACCTGTGGCAGCTCACAGAGGCCGGATCGATCAGGCTTCACCGTTCGGGCCTTTGTGGATGAAATGGATCTCAATTTTTCTGTGGAAGTGGTTCCTTGGCTTCGGCTCTGGTTCAAACCCAGGGGGCCAATTGTTGAACTGTGGCGTGTTTCAGCGTCACACTCCTGGTTCGGTGTAGCCTTACCTCGATGGATCAGCCTGATAGAACCTGATACTTGGATTCAAGGCCACCGATGCTGCTGTGAGCGTATCCTATCACAGCAAGCTTGAAATAGCGATGCTCGATCACGCAGAATAAAAATCAGCGTAGCTTTTGGGGGGTTTTTTTACCTCTTAGTTGACAGAAATCCAGAGTTTAGTCCCGGTGGAATAAACAAAGAAAAACATCCGGTGGAGATGAACAATCAGGCTGTTTAAGAGTCAATCAGAGGAGGTCATACCAGTCACTTATTTGAGATTTTTTCCCAATAATCCTCATTTGCAGGAAACGAATTTGAAATCTGTGTCTCTAATTTAAAAACACGCACAGGTTTCCAGAGGAAAACAGCCAGCAGGACTTGTCATCAGACACTGCTGCTGTTGCCAGCTGAAGTGTCTCCTCGCGGACACTAAACGGCGCAGAGGTCCAAGCCTTGATGAGGCCACTTCAGCTCAGCTTCACCCTCCCCCCAGCCGCTCCCTTTTTTGGTAGCAATGCAGCCCAAATGGGTCAGCTTGGTTCCAGCAAGGGTATAAATAACAAATCAGGGCCGTACGGTCAGATTTTTGGGTAAACGCAGCATCAGGTCACTCCCTCCCATCTTCGGCACCGCTGTTGACAGTCAAACATGCGAAAGCAACACTGAACCCCTGGAAAGAAAGAAAAAAAAACAGCGACACAGGAGGGGAGGGAGGGAGAGAGAGAGGGCGAAAGAGGGTGAGACAACAAAAGGAGGCAGGGATGGACGGGCGAGGACGGAGAGCCGCCCGTAGGTGGATCAGTTGACACAAAGACAACACGCGGGGGGGGCCCTACGATGAGGATTACACACTTTGTGTTGCCTCGCGCCGCACAAACTCACGTGTGTTTTAAAGGAGCTTTCACAAAAATGAGCTTTCACTCGCCCCCTTTTTGTCTGAAGCGGCGATGAAAGGGAGACACGGTGTCACAAAGAGGGGGGGTGAGAATAGAATTTTTTTGTCATTTGTTTGGTTTTTCAACAGGGCTGAAAAGCCACAGAGAAACACACAGGTCACAGGTAAAAAAAAAAACCATCTATTGTATGTCCACTGAACAAAGGAAATTACAAAACCCTGAATTCTGACAGTTTTACCAACATTATTTTTTTTGTTTCATCTTTGTTTCAATACAGTTTCACAAAATTGTGTGTGAAACATTAACAGACAGATCTGTATCATGGGTTTTTATAGCTATTCTAAATATTGTGTAAGATAAACAACAAAAGAAGAAAAAATAGATCCTTTCTTTGTGTTGATATTCAGAAATGTCCCCTCTGACCAGGACTGCTCTCGCTCCATCTGCATTGCACTGAACCTTAGTGTGCCACTGTGCCGATGAATTAAATATCGTGGCATCAAGATCTGTGGCTCAGGTTTCCTTTCTTCTGTAGCCTCCCCCTCACCTTGGCAACGGTGGCCATGACAACCGGCCAGGACACAGGAAACAGGAGAGGAGAGGGGATGATACACAAAGGGAGGCAGAGGAAGGTGACACATACCAATGATGCCTCCCCATGTCTGAATGAACAGACAGACAGATGTGCGAGCGCCTATAGCAGCCTAATATACATCTGTAGTGAAGTTACACTGTAAGCACACAATGTTATATTGATTGTAATGAAGAGAAATAGTTTACATTTTAATTGTAACTATTCTTTATAGAAATATGAAATAAAGTGTGGATGAGGTCTGTTCTCATGTAATGACATTTTACAAACAACATTTTTAGAAATTCAGCATCTCTGAATTCCCTCGTCCCTCGTTTTGTTTTTCTGACCCTACCCTGTCTGAGTGGACTGCTGGTAATGATCCACAACAAAGACACACATAAGAGGATAATTTGTCCTACTTGTGTTTGAATTAAACGGACTTTGGTTACCGACTGATGGCACCCTAAAGACATCTGATATCAAGGCACAGAGAGGAGCCCATTCCTTCCTTTGTTTCACACTTGTACCTGTCAGGATATTACACGGTCTCAAACAAATAACATTATTCACAGTTCAAGCTGCTGCACAAGTTAAATTAATGCTTTTATTGTGTATTTTACAGGGCAGGATTAGGCCACGAGTTTAATAAATAATACACCTTTTAGTAATCTACAAGCTGGAAAGTAATTGGGCTTTGTGTCAAGTGTGAGTTCTTAGTTGTTTTTGAAATGAGCTCACTTAAGAGTCACTATTATTGAAAAAAAAAAGCATCACAGCATTTTTCAGATCACCACATTTTCTTAGATCACCATCAAGATGAGGAAATGGATAGATCATTAATCTTTTACTGTTCTCAGTAATCATGTGATCCCATTTACCTTGGTAAAGAATGCCATCTAGTGACTAAACACATGCACATAGGGGCTTTGAGGTTAACAAGTCAAATAGCAATATCTCAATAGCTGTCAACAATAATGAGAACACACCAGCTATGTTTTAGGCATAAAATACCAATTTATTACTTTGCACATTAACACAAGAATTCCCTGCAGGCTAAAAAAAAAATGTATTTGAACATGTCACATAATAGCAATAACAGCCAGTGAATGGCCCTCTGCTGGGGGGCGGGGTAACAACAGGCCACGCCCCCTCATAACCGATCAGAAAGAGTTCCATTCATTCACAGAATCAGAATGTTCCATTCACCGAATCAGAACGTTCGGATTCTGTGATTTTATTGCTATTAGACAAAATCACACACAGCTTCAGAGACCACTAGCAGAAAAAAAAGAAATAAGAGAAAAAAAGAAAAAAAACAGAGCAGAGCTATAACAAACCCCCAAAAAGGAACCAAAAAAGGGGAAATAAAAGGGAAAATAAAATAAAAATACACAATACACAATGTCAAATTACAAATCCGTTAAGATATAACAATATATCAAAGTGAGAGGAATTTAAAAATAATTCATGCTCTCTTTCTATTGGGGCACAGAAAGAATTATGGATCTTTTTTTTAAAAAGGTTAAAAAGAGGTAATCCTGCTCAGCTGATGCCATGGGGACCCCTTCACAAAGAGGAAGTGCATTTGTGAGGGGTCAGCAGAGTTGCCATGGAGACAGGAGAGACCCCCCCTCCCTATTAAGAGGCGTGGCCACAGGTACAAACCAGGAACGAGACAAAATGGATGCTCGCTACAGTAACCTGGCGAAAAAGGGAGAGGGGTCGGGTCTTTAACGGGTCCACGTTTGAAGAAAGTACCTCGTTTGAATTTGAACACGACGCAAAGAGCTGGCCCCCCTCGCCTCAGAAAACAGAGTGTACCTCCCAAATTACTGACAATTGTGTAGGAATCTTTAAAATGCATCTTAGAGAGACTGAACAAATATTGCTAGCCTAAAACAGTCCCACTAAATTCATACACATTTACCCCCTCCCCCCCCAAAAAAAAGTTTATATTTTTTTCTTTCTCATAATAAATATGATTCCAAAAAGGTTTTTTTTCTTTTTTTTAAAAGGACAATACTCTGGCATGCAGGCGAGCAAAGTCTACATTTTGTTACTTTAAAGAAAATTGTCTACAGCCTACATAACTATTCCACCAAATGCACATTCCCACTGATTGATACAAGCAAATAAAATTAACTAAAAATAAAAAAATAAAAGTACAGAGACACAATTGCGAGAGTAGACCAACAACCACAATGAGTAGAATTATAGCTTTGTTTTTCCACATCTGAAAACTAGAACTGGGTTAATATTGCTTTGCAATGTCGTGTTACAAACAGGAGTGATCATTTATCTGACTGGAGTTTATTGATCGAATATTGTGAAGGATATAAAACGTCAAAATCATTCCCCATTAGAGATGCCAGATGAATATTCAATCACAGCCCACTTGGCTTGATAAAACTAGTGCACATTTTAAAAACGGATCTGCCCCCTTTAAACAAAGAGTAAAACTTATTGCATGCAATGCCTGGACAACCCCCATCCCTAACCGCCCCCCCACAACCCCAAACATGCCACTGGCCCTCGTCACTTCCTGCTCCTCGCCGATGCCAACGCCCACGCCTTCAACAGGCAGGTGCTCAAACTCATTCATAGTAAACCTGCTGCTTTACGGGTGGTTTATTACAAAAGGGCTTTCGCTGAGCTGTCCCCCCCTGATGAGGCGTGCACGTCGACTGTCTCTCCAAACCTTTCTCCCCCGTGTCCCTACCCGACTGCAACACCAGGGGGCGCCACTTGCGCAACTGTCACCACAGCACCTCACTAATGTCTCCACAGTTACTATGGCAACAGCTTGCAAAGCATTTGTACAAGGGGGTCCAAGGGCAGTGCTTATGCTTATTGTCAATTCAATTAATCCAGTGTTAAAAATGCATAAAAATATGAAACAAACACCGTCAAATAGCAGAGACTTTAAGATGGGTATACTTCAAATACACACAGAGTAATAGAAACCGTTTTTAAAAAGTCTAAAAATTCAACTCATTGCCTATCGCAAACCGCTTTTTTTTTAACAAATCCCTTAATCTAGGTTCACTCTGATTACAATCCCTGATTGTCTCCACCTATGTGATCAAAACCGACTGATACCCGCTGAGCGATGTACACAGCGGCAGATCAGTTTCACCAGTCGGAGTGCTACACAATACCTGGAATCTGCCGCTAAAATTTGATTCACGTCAGAACCTACAGAGGAAGCATGAATTCATCCATCCATCCTGGGGCCTACTTCTTCTCACCATTAACCAGAATGCTACAAAAAAATGTCCAACCCAAAGCTCTACCCCTTAACCTGCAGCTCAACAACTGAAGAAGTCTATTCCTGAAGTCGCACTAATAACTATATAACTGGCTTTGCTGCCGACCTTAAAATTTCATCACAATAGTAACAACATTGACAACAACGATAACAACAACAACATCAATGGTAAACTACTAATTCTAAACAGTTTTTTTAAGATAACCACAAAACATCTTATATTAAACTTTTACAAATCTGCTTTGTTGATTCGTATGTATAAATGCATAAAGGTAAGAGAGATTGAGAGTGCCCTCTGTTGCTTGCCTAGCGTCCCGGGTCAGTGCAATGAATTGGCCAGTATTAGCAAAGGAGACCTCAAAACACTACGTTGGTTTCCGGCCCTTCAAACTACTATAAAAAGAAAAGAAAGAAGAAAAAAAAAAGAAACAAAAGAAAAGCAACGTCCAGCAGTGTCATCATATAATCTTTCAGATAATCAGGTCCAAAGAAAAATAAGATCCTGCTTTTCACACAGAGAGGCTGATAAGACCATACTGTGTTTAATGCCTTCAGCCGTTCAACAGGTCCCAATGCTGAGCCAGTCACAGCCCAGACCACGGTTACTACTGCTACACGTCAGACCCGACTTCACTTACCACCTGAAATGCATCAAATTACTTTTTCTGGGATTCAGTGATGTTTTGAGGCACAAAAAGGAGCAACTGGCTCCCAAAAGGTGCAAACCCCACACATCTTGTACCAGCAGCAGGCTAACACACGCGTTAAAAAATGTAATTCAAAGCATTTCAATTAGTTAGTGACCCAGGACTGCTACAAATACCCACACCAGCCTCTATGAGGCCTGTTTAAGTCATATGTCTCAAAGTTGCTCTATAGATGTAAATATATGCTTATATGTACTGTATGTGTGAATATAAAAACAACAAATCTGAGGCATTTACAGCAGTTATCTCCTTGATTTCCCTTTACAATTCAGTGGCCTGCCATGAAACACACATGCACACACAAACACACCCTCATACAGCAGTACATGTATATACAGAGACACGCGCACACACAGACACACACACACACACTCACATACAGACTAGCGTATTCTTTGCTAAGATGGGAGGAAAGTAGTAATGGGCATGACACCCAGGTCACCTCGCTTGTAAAAGACCGTAAAGGAGAAAAAGTTAAAACACACGCTCATAAAAAGGAAAAAATATATATATGTATATATATATATCATTCTCAAAAGGTCGACTCCCCTCCATCTCTTTTCCTGTAGAGTTCCCTCCCCACCACCCAATAAACCCAAGACCTTGTGACAGATTTTGCCCAAAGGGGCTTTGAGGTAAAAGTAGATAAGAGTCCTGCTTAGCTGGGAGAGCTAAAGAGCTGCACTGACACAGATTGTGCCATTCCACTCCCTTGCTCAGTGTATCTTATGAACACAAGAGTGCAGACATTCAAATAGAAAAAACAAACTCAAAATAATGGCTCAACTTGTAGTATGTGTGTGTATGGTTTGTTTTAGTTTTTTTCTTTTTTTTTCTTTTGTGCATTGGAAACCCTCGGGGTTCTCAGTGCTGGATTGCTGGTTTGAAAGGCGGCTCGATTGGGAACGCTGGTTGGAGATTGTTCCTTGAAACAAAAACCTGCCGGACATCAGGACGCAGCAGATTTCCCCGTCCAAGAACCGCTTTGGTGCAGATTCAGAAAAATGTAGAGTGAGTGTGAAGAGAAAGAGTCAGACTACAAGGAGAGAGAGATGTGGGAGAAGAAGAGGAAGAGAGAGAGAGAGAGAGAGACTGGCAAATAAGAGATGAAAAGACAGAAAGAAAGGGAATCCGCGGGTGGACTGGCTGACGTGCTCGCTAGCTCAGGCGAAATACATGGTGTGCTGGGTATCATAGTGGATCTGAACTGCCTTGGCCAACGCCTGGGGGTCCCGGCCGTTACTTTGGCCCGACACGTGGCTGCCTTCAGCGCTGTAAGACAGAAAAAGGCAGGGCTTACTTTAACTGCCAGGCATGATATCACATCACAAGAAGTGTAGCGACGAGAGGGATGAAAACAAGAGTTGGGAGCTGTGTTCTGGTAGATCAGTGGTTTGATCTTGAACACACGTATCTCTACAATCCTGGAGCTTTCTATCCCTTCTCATAAATTCATCATTGCCTGTCCCAACTACCCATCCAATAAAAGTGCTGTGTGATAGCATTTTAAACACTCAGATGCTTTATCCCTCTTCGTTTGGTCACAGAAACACAAACATTCACGGCCGCCTCACCTATCATGGTCTTTGTCCACCAGGTGATAGCGGGCTCGGAAAGCCACTAGCCTGGCGTAGTAGGCCGGTGCTGGGATGGAGACGGAGCGCGTGCAGCGGACGTAGGTGTGGCACAGCTGGTAGGTGAGGAGCTGCAGTTCGTCGGCAGTGAAACAGTTGTCATCCCACAGGACGTGGTAGTGGGAGGGACGACTGGTTCCCTGAGGGGAGATGGAACAAAACACATCAATACTGCACTAGTAGTTTTATGTAATGCCGTGCTATAAAAGAAACACTATTTATTTGGTGACAGAAATCTTCCATTTTCAGCACTGAACCCTTTATATCAGCTCACTCACTGGCTGAACTGACAACCTGAGTGAGGCATGTTTATTTGTCTTATGTCTTATTTCTATCTGTATACAGGAATTCCTTTGTTTATAGAAAGAGCTGCATACAGCAATATGAGAGCATTTCTACAAATCAACTCAACCGGGGGCAAATGTTGTAATGTGCACAACCCACCGCAAGTGTCTGTTTCCACTTTTTAGAGGCATCTTTTAAATTTACAGGGGACAAGTGTTTTATACCAAAAAGATAGTGTGTGGGTGGTTTATCGCTTTAAATAACCGCCAAACCATCTGATGGGTCAAAGAAGCATCCAAATGATGCCGTTTATTGTCATTAAGCATAATTACCATGGTAACCACAGAGCAAAATTGCACTTGAAGACATTTCCATATTTCCATACACTAAAAAACTTGAGACATGGAGTCAAATGGAAAGGGTGTAAATTTGCATTTGATTTCTTAGAAAAGTGAAAGACTGAATTTGCCACAAAACCTCAGCAAACGTGGGAGAGTGAATCGCTCACCTGAATCCCAGCATGGCTGCACAGGTAGAAGTCGAACTCGGACGGGTGTGTGATGGTGCTGTCCACTGTGGTGCCTGCTGGGACATTCCCACTCTTTCCAACCTGCAGGTGGTGATTAAAAAGATGAACAGTTAGAGCTTGCAAAATACAGTTTTCTGCAATGGAAAACAATTAAGTACCACAAATCATGGTAGAGAAAACTCCTACTGACCCTTTCAGCTTTGTCAGAGCAGAAGAGGCGGGTGTGGTGACGTTTCTGAACCACAATATAGGTAATGCCTGGCCTGTAATCCTCCTCCAGACTGATACAGGCCTTTCTGATGGCAATCAGCTCTGGCCATGCAACCTGAAAAATATAAAAATAAGACACATACACCCTTAAAAAGGTTCTGCATATACACATATACTATTGGTAATTTTTTTCTATGTTTATTTCATATTGATGTATTATATGGCATTTTGTGGCTTCGTCTTTAAATGTCTGATATAATGAATAACTGCTTCAATTCCTGCATTGTAGGTCACACTTGCAGACTGAAATGGCAGAGGTTTGGCAGATATGAGCATGAAAATAGCTGCTAAAACTAAATACTGCAGATCCCTCTCACCTGTTTCATTTGCCCCTCCGACACACCACCACGGTAATAGATGATTCGTGTGGGCTTGAAGCGTGTGGACTTGTAAAACTGGATGAGCAGCTCCCGCACCATGTTGGTCAGGTCTTGGATTACCTCCTGGCTGAAGAGCTGCTCCTGTAGAGACAATAGCAATTGACTTAGACTCAAAAAGGTATAACTATGAACAGGTTCAGTGACATTAACAGTGTTACTATAATTAAAAGCATTGCACACAGGATGATGCCGAAGTGATGCATTCAAACTTACAACAGAATAAAAACTTATCAACAATTTACTCAAACAAAACAAGCTTACAATCGTATGAAATTATGATTTGAAGTAGTAAATGCATACAGGATGCTGTTACCTGAGTGGGAGCTGTTACCTGGGACATATCTTGTCGGGACGTCTGGACTCGCACAGTGGCACAGTAACGGCTGGGATGGCCGTCCATGCTGCCCACAACCGCTGCAATGGACGGCTTTTTCCCATCGCCTGCTGGAGGATGTGTGACATCCGCACCCAGGAAGATGACAGGCTGCTGGAACACAGAAGGCCTGAGGAGGACACACAGTACAAAAAGCGTCATATGCTAGTACATCATAATTCTTCATCAATTCCTCCACCAGCACAACTGTGAGGAAAACTATGTGAGCAAAAAGATTGTTACACAAAGTTAAAAAGATTCTCAGAATTTAAGCACCAGATGACATAAATGCCAAGAGCAGCTAAATTTATATGAAAATGATGCCGATTATTACTACAACTTGGACTCCTCTTAACCACATGATTACCCAGGAATATTTGTCTTCTGGAAACATCCAACCAATCTACAACATTCACAGCCAAAAGGCATTCCAGACTCGCATCTGGACTGCAACGAGGAAATTATGAAATCCACTCTGACCTCTGATGAGGTACCAGGACGTTGTTGATGCCTCCCAGCTTGGCGTTGATCTTGAGGCACAGGTTGGAGAGGGTCTGAGGGGACGTCTTCACTACGTTCTTCACCTGCACACACTGGGTTGCCATGCCAAGGAGGGTGTCCCCGACCCGCTTTACCTCGGCTGTTTGCGTAAACAGAGATAACCAAGTAGATTGTAAAACGAATCATTACATGTAGAATAAAAAAGAAATCTAAAATAAAGTTTTAATTCCAACTTCTGTACTCTTCCTTTGTCACATATCAAAAGATTTTAGCTTGTGTTCATTCATTACAGTACAAAATCATGAATTTCATTGTCTTACCATAGACTGGTGTTTTGCCAGGCAGGATGACCACAATCAGCTGCAGTCCAACATAAGACATCTTGAGGTGTTTGAACATGGGCTCCACACTGTCAGCTCCTTGGGCATATTTACAGAAACATGGCTGTCCTTGAATGGGCATCCCAGCATCCTTTGAGATCTTTCGAAGCTGGTCGGTAAAGCTCCTATAGAAAAGCATCAAATGCTCATCAGAAATCAGCTGCACAAGCATATGCACACAGCATCTAATAATATTCTGGGAAGGAGAAATAGATTTACTAAAAGGATGCAAGATGGTTGTAGTTGCAGGTTGTAACTTAAGACTTAGTCTAAAAGCCTCTCTAGCGGCTCTGAAAGGCTCTACTTTGGCACAGCAGTGCTTTGAGCTAAATGTGGATGGATGGATTGATGTTGGATAAGCTGACATCAATCATGGACAACACCTCTCACTCCCTGCATGAGACTATAGGGGCATTAAGTAGCTCCTTCAGCTGCAGACTAACACACCCACAGTGCAGAAAGGAACGCTATCGCAGGTCCTTTATCCTAACTGGAATAAGACTCTTTAACTCAACATAATAACACTACTATTTATCATCACCCTCTGTATTTTAATCACTATTCATGTCATGTGCAATTTATTTATCTAGTACAATGATCAATCTGTAAATATGGAGGATGTATACAGTGTTTCTAGTGTATTTGCATGTTTACCTTTTGCACTTCTTCTCACTACTGAAATGCAGTAACAAGTGAGTTTCCCCAATGTGGGACTGATATTTTTCTATATTATCTCAAACGAAACACACTAATGTCAAGCTACGCTTATAATGATAGAGGTATAATATTGTGATACAATGATGTTCATAATATTAGTGTGGTGTGTTTGCATGCTGACATTTGCTAATTAGCTCAAAACTGTAGCTGATGTGAGAGTTGTTAATTTAACTGATATTTTTATGATAAACTCTGTATTGTACATACTGAAAATGTGACAAACAATGGTGTCAGAAGTTAAAAAGGATCTTAAGTTATTACAATTCATCTTAAGCAGGACATGACTACCTTGACCAAATTTCAGGACAATCAAACAACTTGTTGGTCATTTCCCTCCAAAACACAAATGTCAACCTCATGCTGGTGCCAGAGGAAAAGTCAGGGGATGACCAAATTCATTGAGATGAATCATCTGGCCACCGTAAACGTTTGTACAAAGTTCTGTGCCAATCTGAGTTACAGTTGTTGTATATTGTAGTCTAGACTAAAATAATGGACTAGCTGACAAACAGACATTGACAAACAGACATATGTGTATATATATATATATATATGTTTATATGTATATAATATATGTGTATATATATGTTTATATATTTATATAT
>JBAJHX010000040.1:16382377-16394573 GCA_037176925.1 Amniataba percoides
TCGTGGATAAAAACCTGATGGCTTGCACTGATAATGTGTGACAATGAGGCTGCCCTGGCTCTCTCTCTCTCTCTCTCTCACACACACACACACACACACACACACACACACACACACACACACACACACACACACCTGTGGATGGTTGTACATTACTGCCATCCTCAAACATTCCCCTGGACTCTCACAGAGAACAATGCATCTGTTTAACATTTACTCCAATGCTGCTGCTGCTGCCGAGCAAATCCCCTCCTTAAATAATGCATCTAGGCTCCCCCCGATGCAACCACCTTTCTTCTGGAGCATGTGGGCAGTGTGTGTGTGCACATACACCGACTCAACAAAAGATAAACAACTGCTTCCCTGTCGACAAAAAAACACACAAAAACACAAATAAATGCGATTTGATCTGCAGGTTGCACTTAGTTCCTCATGCATGTAAGGCTGCATTTCACAAGCAAAACGAAGATCAGTTGTTTTTTTTGGGGGGGGGGGCGAGGTAAACACATTTTGCACGCTGTGACGATATAAATGCATCGCGTCGGCGTGTGTGCAGGTGTGCTGCTGCCTTTTCTCCCCCCTCCCCGCACGCTTTATCATTGAGGATCGCTGCAAAGTAAGTGCCTTTGTTATCATATAGGAGGATGAATAATATGGAGCTGGCCTGCAGATGTGATCGATAAATGCGCCATCCATCCCCGCTGCGCTGTCACAGATAAAATAATAAATAAATATATAAAAAAGGAGGTCTGCTCTTTCTTTTTTAAATGGCACATTTGTTTTCCACCCATCGCTGTCATCTTGGACGAGCTCGAGGAGACGCGCAGCTCCTGATGGCGTAAAAATGTGCACGCAGAGGAGCGCGAGCGCAGGTGGGCCATTGTGTTTTATTTTTATTTATTTATTTTTTTAAATGGTGAAATTTCGACGATGTTTGACTTGACGCAGGAATTAGGACTCGTGTGTGTGTTATTTAAAAAAAAAAAAAAAAAAAGGAAGGAAGGAGGGCAGGCAGAGAGAAACACACCGCGAACAAACATCAACGTAAACACACCACGACGCGGAAGGAAGGAAGGGAGGAAGGAGGAAGGACGGTCCTGGTTAAATCCCCACTCACACAATGCCAGCCCCGACACGACGAGCCGTGCGTGCTCCGCGTAAATAAAACACCCTTTCAGATTAAAAAAACCCCAAAATAAATAATAAAATATCTTCCGCTGTGATAAACATAAACACTCGGGCTGGGCCTCGGTTTGTTTTTCTCGTCCGCGCGTCGAGGCCTCGCTGCAGCCGCGGCCCCCAGTACTGCGACGCGTTTGCGCACACGGCTCCCTCCGCCGCTCCTCGCCGTCTCCATTCCCCCCTTTATTTTCGAGAAAAACAACATAAAATAAACCTCCTACCTGGTCCGAGCGCTTCCATGGCCGAGGCCTCTCTCTCCGTCTCTGTCCCGGCCTGGCTCCTCCGTACCGACGCTGAAATTGGGGGCGGTATCGCGAAGCTTAAAGTGGCTAATTTAAGAAAAGGGAATATAGATAGATGCGCGGATGAGTGCTGACTGGGGCTGACTGACCCGAGCTGCCGCTGCCGCTGCTGCTTCTGGGGATTTGGCCAGTGCGCATGCGTTAGTTTACAAGCCCAGGAGCCCCACTGTGCGCATGCGTAATTTGCTGCGCCGCGCTGGTGGCGGATCAAACTTTAATGGTCCGAGTCAGGAGGAGGTATTTAAGATGTAAGACAATAATGCGTGAATGTTTCTGTGTCTTAGCTGTTTGGATTGAAAGAGATGAATGTCATTGGAGGAAGCTGTCAACAAACCCTGTGATAACAAAATCTGCACTACAAGCAAATAATATATGCCCATTTTAATACACACCACTGTCAAACCTAAACCCAAATATATACTTGCTTTATTACACTGTGCATAATACACTGTCACACCCACCCTCACCTCTCCATTGCACTCTATAGTTACACTTGTACATAATAGTTTAAGTTATGTTCAAGTTTTCTTTTACATTTGAGCTGCTGTTATTCTTTCTCTGTTTTATTTATATATTTCCAGTTTTTGTGCTGCTGTTTGTTCTTTGTATTCTGTGTAGATGTTGAGATTGTGCTGGTGTCAAATTCCTTATATTTGTGTCCATACCTGCCCAATAAAGCTGATTCTGATTCTGTTTATTGTCATGCCCACCTACATCTTGTGTATAAAGCTACCTGTTTTAATAATCATATATATTTATGCTGCCTTTGCACTCTGCACCACTGTACTGTTTTACTCTCTACATGCTGTTGATGTGATATATATACAAATGAGAAAGCAGATAAAAATAGATGTTTTAGTTTCAGCAGAATTTAAACAATGGTATTTATGTATTTATTTATTTTAATTGAGAACATGCAGGGTGATTGGGTATATTTGCCATCCAATGAACTATGTGTCACCCTTAACCTGACCTCTGCACAGAGGTCTGTCTGTGCCCAGCTGAGGTATCTTGCCTCTGGTGGTGGAAACTGGCTGCTTCCACTCACTTCCAAAGGAGAACAGAAAGTGTCACCTGTGTGATCCCGAAGAGGTCAAGAACGAAATGTACTTCTTGTTTTCTTGGTCATTATATCACAATGTTAGATATAAGGTTTTGCGCAAAATGTCTGCAGAAGGCCCTGATTTGTTTTCAATGATGAATGTACACTTCAGTACGCACTGACAAGTGTTTCGCCCAGCTCAGTTTGCAGTGAATGCCCATCAACACGGGAGTACGGGAAGTCACTCTGTTTGAGGTTTGATGTGTTAAAGTTACGCTCTGTGGCTCAGATGTGCGAAAGTTGCGTCTCTCTATTTGTGGTGCCTTGGAGTGGGTTTGTGTTGACATTGTTTGAACCTGTTGGACTTGCATGTGGTGAGCTGTATTTGATCTTTTGCTCACATGAAGCCTGTTATGTTTATAGTGTCTTGTAAGCCCATTGAGGCTGGGCGGCTTTAGGTTCATGATACTTGAAAAAAATTCATACCTTGTGGATGCCACTGTGTAATGCATGGACATCTCAGTCTAGAAAATGTTTTAGTACAAAATGGAACTGCTCACTGTAGCCTTCTGTTCATTGCACCTTATCATTTATTTCTCAGGACAATCAATGCTGCTTATTTATACATTTTCTATACATTTTTATATTGCTTTTTTTTAATATTGTCTAATATGCCTAGGTTGTTGTTTTAATTTCATTGTGTTGTCTGTGTGTGTAATGCTGCTGCTACACTACAATTTCCCAGCATGGGATTAATAAAGTCTATCTATCTATCTATCTTTGTATCTATCTTTGTATCTATCTATCTTTTGCATTTATACTGTTTTTATTTCTTGTTGTTTCTTGATTTCTTTATTTTCTTTCTTTATAGTATGTTATTTTATTTCAGTTCTATCGTTTTTGCTCTCTCTGTCCCTTAAAGCCTTAAACCACCATCGTTTTTGCCCAACACCCTCAGCCCCGCCCGCTCGGGCCTTCCCGGTATTTAAATTCCGCTCTCGTAGAGCTGTGTCGTCAGGGTGGGCGGGCACAAACCACCCAAATGGACCAATGAGAAGGCGAGAACGGCTCGATTGACACGTTAGTGACGAAACACCGCGGGCCAGCTGTCACGGCGCGCGAAAGATAAAAAAAAAATCTATTCGGTGTTGTCTGAACAGGCGGGAGGAAGAGGAGCGACCCGGGTAAAAGCTTCGTAAATGCGATTTGAACGGATAAAATAAAACTTGTCGCGCAGACATTCACTTTTTAGCGCCTGTTGCGGCCCTCGAGTGTCGTCTCCGCTGGTTTATTTGACAAAAAAGGAGCGTTGAATTCATCCGGCGGACAAAGATGAGCCTGCTGCTTCCTCGACCGCAGGTGAGGAAACTCTTTTAAGATCTCAGCAGATTTAACATGAAACTTTCACACTGACAGATGTGTACCAGGTAATTATAGTTATATAATAAGTGACTGAAACGATTAAAAGTATTCCAGTGTGAAGAAATGGACAGATATTGTTAGCTTTAGCCTGTTAGCTCGCCCTCTTGGTGAGGTCTTGGCCTGCTCACCTCCATTAAATTATGTTATTTTACTTTCTTTACTGCCTTTAAAATCGGGTATGTAAGCAGACTGCGATCTTCTGGGATTGATCAGAGAAATAAAACATGTTTTTGTTTCATGTGTTGGTCATTCAGAGCTTAATAAGTTGACTGCATAAAGGAAGCGACCTCCCCAGCTAAGCTCGGTGCTCATTGTTTGGTTTATTGCGAGGCGCCACAGTTGTGAATTAACAGCCATTTGTTAGTCTGAAGCCACATTGCATTGAATTGCAATCGACCTCAGTGCTTTGTGTTAACTTTGCAAAGAAATGTGTGGTATTTTTTGACAAATGCATAAGAAGTTTGTGACTTTTAACCAGGAAATTGTCACCTGGTTCTTTCAGTAATTTGATTAAAACTTAGTTAAAGCACCTACTACTGTTAAATCTGCCATCTGCCTTTAGATTAAGGCTGCAGTGCATTGAATGTCGAGTCCCATGTGTGTGTTTTTCCTCCTAGAAACACAGAGGCTGCAGTGCCCCCATGCTAAAGAAAATACACTTTTGTTTTGTGTTTCTCTATGCAGGCCGAGGGACTCCCAGCTGTGGCTCAGACGGCAGCAGAGAGCGATTCAGACAGCGGGATGGGCTCTCCGGCAGAGGAGATGGTCCTGGAGACGGCCAAGAATAAAGAAGAGCTCCCAGGTGAAGTAGCACAACAATAGGTGACGACGATCCAGCCAAAGAGAGAGATCTGACAGAGCCACGTTAGCCTTGTAAATGAGGGATTCATTTACATTCGTGTCTCTGTCAACATGGCACTGTTTTGGCATTTAGGGGCCACTTAACCAGAGGTTACTGCTAAATTATATTTTTCAATGGCATCTCATGATCCAAAATACTCACATGAAGAGAAATCTGTGCAAATTCTGTTATCTGAGAATTTCATTTTAAAGATGATAACACTTTTGTCATTTTGAGGAATCCTATTTATTTAAAGTCAATTTTAAAAATAAAATTAGTGAGGCAGAAGAAGGACTGAGGTTATATCTGTTTTTGAGTAATACTGCAGCAAACAAAAAAAACATACAGGCAAAAACACACAGGACAGCTGTACCAGAAACAGATTCAGATAAAAATGAACAATTTTGGTTTTAGTGGCACTACTTGTGTTCATGTTAGTTTCCACTTACTTACTATGCTGCAGCACAAATGATTGATCTTAAATGATGAGTCTTTTTCACTCATTCTTAATTATTTTGTTTACAGATTCTGATGATGACGAAGAAATCACAGTTCACAGAAAGCCTCACCGTAATGCCATCAGAGACAGTGACAGCGAGGAGGAAGGGGAGGCAGCCGCAGAGACCGGCGTTCACATGGCGGAAGCGCTGGTTTTATCTGCCTCCAGCGGAGAGGAGATGGAGACCGGAGGGGCAGAAGAGAACAGTGAGAGGAAAGAGAGGGCGACGCAGAGGGGCAAGAGAATAAGCCGTGCGCCTGTTGACAGTGAAGACAGCGATCCTGAGCAGCAGAAATGCGGAGAAGCAGATGAGCAACAAGAGGAGGCGACCAGGGAAGTGAAATCGATGAAGGAGCGGAAGAAGAGAGAGAAGAGCCAGAGGCATCGAGAGAAAAAGGAGAAGCGGAGCAAAGCGGTGGAAAAACTGAAGAAGAAAGAGAGGTTCTCTGAAAGGGATGAGGTTTGTGCAGCTTGTGTTGTTTCCCTCTTGTGATGTTGAACTCTTTGTACTCGGTGCCAAAGTTCCTCTGGTTTAGTCTGGAAATGTGTGAAATTGTGGCCACATCATGAGAAGTTTAGACGCTGTTATAAATATTGAATGACTTTACTGAATAATAAATATTCTGCAAATTTAGAACTGTGTTTGACTTTCTAATGTTTTATCCATTGGGAACAATCTTAATGTAAATGAGGATATGATAATGGTGTGTGTTTAAATTGCACTGGACACCCAAATGATCAGATTAAGAAACTAACATATTCAGAAAGTACCAAATTTTACAAATGTATTTAGATATAAAACTAAGAGGAAGCAGAATTAAGTGATTGTTGTAGGAAAGTATTATTGGTGTGGATTGTACTGTATGATTGAAGACATCCTTTGCCGGTTTCCTCAGGACACGCCTCCTTCTCGGGGCCTGAACGACAGTGGATGTCCACTGGGTGACACAGACCTGTTTGACCCTTGTCTGGATGATGAGGAAGAGGAGGAAGAGGAGTCTCTGGAGGCCATCCGAGCTGCTGTCAAGCAAAAGATAAAAAAACACAAGGTGCAAAAAATATTTTTGTAATTGGAATTGTTTATTTAATACAAAATCTTTTTCATTTGATCTAAATCTTGATCAAAATGATCAGCACTGTATTTAAGCAATTTAAGATGTTTTTATCACTGCTTAGGTGATTAGCAAGAATAATAGAGGTAAAATAATTAGTTAAAGTTGGTTGCATTTTGGTAAAAATACTGGTACAATGAAGGCGCTGTGCTGATGTTTTGTAGGCCTTTGAATAATCAGAGTTTAAATATTGCTTTAGGATCCTCTCCTGGATGATGATGAGGAGGAGGACGACGATGAAGAGGCACCAGAGAAACCCCAGCGAGTGGTACGAAATGCCTAAATGTCTGAATTCATTTCAAATGATGTCAAACTAATACCAAATGGCGAAAAAAACTGTTTCATTTTCAACATTTATGATGTTTTCAGGAGAGGAAAGCTGCACGAGCCAGCAAAGATGCAATGAAGCTGCTCCACAGCGAGTCTCAGAGGCTGATCAGAGGTCAGTTCACAACAAACACATCTGCTTTTTGATTATTACTCCTCATTTAGTTTTGACGATTAAACCTCAAGATGGTGTATTTTATTCTAATTTAAAATGTGTGAATGAAAGGTGTCTCATGTGTTCCACCTCTGAAATGTTCCTCTGTCTCTTTAGAGTCTACACTTGGTCTGCCTTACCACATCCCTGAGCCGAAGACCATCGACCAGTTCTTTAAGAAGAGAGCCAGACCAGAGGGACCTGCCATGGCGTTGCTAAAGTAAACACAAACACGGCAGATGATACACATGCGTCAGAACAACATCTAGCCACACATAAATAAACATGCCAAAAAAAACTGCTATAAAAATAATCTTATTTTCTTCAGATCAACAAAGTATGCCGTGATGTTGGAAACACCATCAGCTCCTCCTCCACCTCCCACTAACCCACCCAGTGATCCTCTGCAGTCATCCGCTGAGCAGGACTCCTCTCCCTCCCTGGACCTGTCGTCCACTCAGATCCAGGCCATACCTCATCCTGCCGCCACCTCGTCCCCGCAGCAGGAGAGCCTCAACCAGGCCAGAGAAGCGGCTGCGAGCCTGGACCCCGACCAGGAATCTGGGCCGGTGCTCTACCTCTCTGAGAGTCTGCACGAGTCGGTCACAGCGGATGGAGAAGCGAAACCTGCTCCCGACTCTAGAGAAGAAACGTCTCCTGCACCATTAGAACAAAACCAGACTGCGGTACCCTCTGACGGCCTGCAGAAAGAGCTCATATCTGGTGCTTTGGTGGAGCCTGTAGCCGCTCAGCGTGGAAACACCGATCCAGAACCTTCAGTACAGGAACCCGTCAAACCTAAGAAGGACAAATTGGCCTTACTGAAAAAGCTCGGACTGGACCCTCCACCTGTCGCTAAATTGTGTCCTGATGATGGAGCTTTTATTCAACTCGAGCCTCCACAGCTCAACCCTGGTGAGTCAAGATTGTTAATGTTAAATCAAGAGTTTGAATGCATCATAAGTCAGAGTAAACTTTCCTTCTATTGCATTTAGATCTTATATGTACCTCTGTTCTTCAATTAGGTGTGGTGGCCCTGAAGGAGCGTTACCTTCGGCACGTCAAGCCGCCCGCACGACCTCAGGGAGAGCGAACGATGCAGGTCAGCATCATCCGCAAAGACAGCACCCCGTCTGGACAGGAAGAGCTGCACACTGAGTCGATCGCCGTCACAGTCAAAGAGGGAGCAGAAAAGCCTGTGATAACCAAACCAGGTGTGGATACACATGTGCTGCGCTCATAGACGACATTTCAATGGGTGTATTTTAAACAGGGAGACCAGACTGTTGACTTCCTTTTTAGAAATACTGCCAACAAAGGAGAAGTCTTTCAGGTGCAGGGCATTGGTTCATTTATTTCTTGACATTAACAACCTCCTGTGTCCCTTTTTTTGTAGGAGCGAATCTGCTGACTCTGAAGCAGCGCCTGCAGCTCGCCATGGCCCAGCGGAGGAAGGAGGAGAGGGCACGCAAGGCCGAGCTGAATCGCCTAGACAACGAGGAGTGTGGGGAGGAGGAAGAGGAGGAGGAAGACATGACAGATGAGTCTGAGGTAGAAGAGGTAAGAGGGTATTTTCTCTTCCAGCTGCACTGGAACAATCAAATTACTTCATACCCATTCATGCTTTTATCCCCTTTTTTTGTACTCACTTCAAACCTGATCTTCTCTTTTCCCAGAATGTGGATGACTTACTGGGAGGTGATGATGATGAGGCAGAAGAGGAGGAGGAAGAGGAAGGCAGTGTGGCCCAGAGTATCAGGAGCCCTTCTCCTCTGGCACTGCACAGACCCTCGCAGACTCCTGACCTAGTTAACACAGATGGCACACTCATGCTGTTCCCCGGCAACTCCTGCTCTCGCACCGGGTAAGTGTGTGTGGAGTTTCTGGCTGTGTGTCTTTATGTTTTAAACATCGTAACTTTGTAAGGGATCTCTGGATTAAATAATTCACTAACAATGAGTGTCGCCAAATCTCACTTACTTTATTATAAGAAGAGAAAAATTGCATATAAAAAGATGAAATGTCTGCAAATTGAACGATTTAACATTAGAGATCATTTTTATACTTTCCTACATGTATGTGCTGGATTTTTACTCAGTATATTTAAAGCTTCACATGCACTGTTTTCTTTTTTAGTGATGGTGTAAGAAGGTCTGGTCCTCCTGGACAGGACAGCGGCAATAAGATGGGTGGGTGGAGTGAAGAGCTCATTCACTTTGTCAATAATTTTTACATTCAAAACAGACTAATGTAAAGTTTTTATTAGTCAACAATAACACGAAATGCTTTAAATATTGTGATAACAGTGTTTCTTGATTCATATTCTGTCACATTTAGTGATTGTGCATTTCTTTCTTAACCTCTCATTCTTCTTGTCTCCAGAAGAGGACGACTCTCTGTCCCTGGTGAAGGACAACAGTCACAACAGCAGCTTTGAGCTGGCAGGATCTATGATAACCTCGTACCAGCCTGTCAGTCATCAGCGCTCCACAGGAAGAAACGTCCCCTCCATCTTCCGCTCCCCATCTCCCTGCCTCTTCAGGCCCAGCTTCCTCGGCTCTGCCTCCAAGGTAAGATTAAAGGTTTTTCACTTTGTTCAATGCTTTGTTTAGCAATTTGCATAAAGAATTACATAAAAACTGTTTTGAATTCTCCTAAACCTGCACACAGTGAAACAAATTCAGTTCAGTCAGTGCAGTCAAAATGAACACACAGAAAATCCCACGTAACATGAAGGGAAGCACAATTTTGTTGTAATTTTGTGCTTTGTTTTGTTTTTTTTTACTTGTTTGCTCATGAAAAAGTGGTAGGAAGCTAAAGCCTATGCAAAGTTAAATGCAAGATAAACAGTGTGACATTAGAACAGAAATCATCATTTAAAGGCAACTACAAAGACAAAAAAGAAATAAACACAATTCATTCAGCATTCATATCATTTTCTTCAATGTTTTCAAAAGGTTTTCATCTCTCTCTTTTTTTTTTTTTTCAGAGTTCAGGCAAGCTCTCTGAGCCCTCTCTCTGCCTCCCAGTTGAGGACTCCCAAGACTTGTATGCACCTCCGTCCCCAGGAGCTGATTCGGGGCCCCTGGGAGGAGCATCCTCTGGCCCTGGTCTGGGAGGAGACTCCCAGGGTCGCTTCTCCCTGGAGGACGACACCCATTCCCAGTTACTGGATTCAGACGGCTTCCTAAACGTCGGGCCGCGTCCCGGCGCTCCTCCCTCCCACAAGAGACAGCTGATCTTGGACAACCTGGATGAAAACGCAATGGACGCCAACATGGGGGAGCTGTTGGGTTTGTGTTCGGGGGCTTTTGGGACGGCGGAGGGTGGCTCGGGTCGGGCTGCGGGCCTCGAAGCGACGCAGGAGGACGAGCTGCTCGGGTTGTGTTCTGGTGCGTTTCCACCAACGCAGGCAGGAGAAGGGCAGGTGGAGAC
Organism: Amniataba percoides; assembly: GCA_037176925.1. Taxonomy (NCBI): domain Eukaryota; kingdom Metazoa; phylum Chordata; class Actinopteri; order Centrarchiformes; family Terapontidae; genus Amniataba; species Amniataba percoides. Next base: position 16,392,694 of record JBAJHX010000040.1, read on the forward strand.
GGACAAGAGCAAGGAGGGAGGACAGGACGAGGAGTCTGATAATACCATGGATCAGCTGCTGGGACTGTGCTCGGGGAAATTTCCTAGTCCAGGTAAAGGTGTGTGCTGTGCCTCCTCTTTCTATGAGATAACGATGTATTTGACCCTGAAAGGTCACTTAATTAAACACTCTTCAGATGAGCCTCCCAGTGATAAACAATGAGGAATAAATTGTAAAAATGATTGTTGCTGTATATCCTTTTATAATCAGTTTTTCCCCTGTATCAAACTAAATTTGGGATAGTTGGGTTTGAATATGTGATGAACATCTGTTTTAAATGTTTTTTTTTTTTTTAAATAATATTTTTATAGTATTTAAATTAGTTTCCTTTGCTACCAATTTCAGGTTCGTCTCACTCGGCTTCACCAGCACAAGACAGGTACAGTACATCCAAAATCATACATCAGAAATATCCACCTGTTCATCACTTTGAAACTGCTCTCCTTGTTGTCCGTGTTTCCTCTATTTTACTCATTACTCATTCATTTGAATGTTTATATGCAGTGTAAGATTCTCACAGTGATTTCTCTGTATGAAGTAAAAAGAAAGAAGAGGAGGAGGAGGAGGAGGAGGAGGAGGAAGAGGACTGCGAGTTCCGGCTTCTGTCAGATGTGGAAAGTCACAGTGAACAGGTGAGATCGACAACTCGTTTTCTTTCTTCTTCAGGCACAAATAATGTTGGACTGGATGTGTTTCTTTGGGATGCAAATGATGAGTGAATCGTGGGTTTACAGGAGGACGGTGGCGAGGACGACGATGATGATGGAGAGGAGGACGAGGCAGATGCTGACGAAGACAAAGATGTGGAAGAGGAGGAGATGCAGGGTGTGTTTGCACCACACCGGGTCAAGAAAAGGAAAAAAATGTAAGTGCAGAAACACAATTATCTGTTTCCAAGCATCCACAACTAATCTTAATCATATAATGGTGTTCATACTTTCTTTCCTCCTCTTCACAGGCGTCTGGCTGACTACTTGGACTCTGAGGCCGAGCTCTCAGGCAGCGACGACGGCAGCGATGATGAGGACGGAGACGGAGGCAGCGAATACGAGGACGAGGAGCTTCTCGAAGAGCTCCCCTCTGATGAGGAGCTGCAGGACCAAGTCAATAAGATCCACATGTGAGTAACGGATCTTACTCCATCTAGAGCCTTTCTATTTCTCTATAGAGCAAAGAAATTAGTATATTACAGCTGATATGAGTGTAAGGATTGACTGTGTCAGGTCTGTTCCAGTTCAGCTGATGTTGAAAATCATGTAGTGTTTGATATTTAAGGATTCTCACTCCACTGCTAGTTGTTGTCATAAAGACTTTTGAAAAGATGTCTGATAATTCTGACTGACATCAGTGACCAATGGCAGAGACAGACAGAAGTCTGTAAATGTAAGAAGAAGAAGAATATGTGGAGTGGAAGGTCCTGGCTAACCTTTTTTGACACTGCAAATTACACTGCATGAACTCCATCTTTGTTTTGGTACAAGAAGAAGGATATCTTGTGTGTAATTGAATGTAAATTAGATTAATTAGTTAAGCTGGGAGATTTCAAATCTAAGAATTTTCTTCCACTCTGTTCCTACAGGAAACAGGTAATGGATGATGACAAGCGCCGTCTGAGGCTCTACCAGGAGCGTTACCTGGCCGACGGCGACCTGCACTCTGATGGGCCGGGACGAGCTCGCCGCTTCCGCTGGAAAAATATTGGTGAGTTTACAGAAAGAGGGAATATAAATATATATATATATATATATATATATATATATATATATATATATATATATATATATATAAAGAAAAAGCACACACTCCCCCCCACAACCAACCTAGTAGCTCGCGTTCAAAC
>JBAJHX010000040.1:16413109-16434868 GCA_037176925.1 Amniataba percoides
AGATAGATAGATAGATAGATAGATAGATAGATAGATAGATAGATAGATAGATAGATAGATAGATAGATAGATAGTGAGAGTATCAGAGGAGTGTAAAAATCACATTTAACAGCAGAGTGTTTGCTTTTTTCTTAGTAAACATTTGGTGAAAAATTACACCTTGAAATAATCCAAAATTACCCAATGATTTCTGGAAATTTGTGCCATTTTGATCCAGGCTCTTTTTCTAAGTATAATTAGCACTGCCTTTTTTAAATGAACCACAAAAACACTCATCAACACCAGCTTCTTTAAATGTGTTTAAAGTCAGAGGTGTTGAAAAGTGTGAACGTTTTTTGTCTAAAAATCTCCCCATAAAAATGAGATTTAACAAAAGAGACCTCCCTGGTTGAATTAAGTTCAAATAAAACTACGTTTACTGCTCACAGAAACAGGAGAAAGTACCCATATGGACTACACAGAGGGGAAATGTACCTGTTTAATTAAATGCATGATTATATATATATTATATATATATATATTATATACTATTAATTGTCATTTTGTGTTATGAGCATCACTCCTACAGAGCCCAGGCATTAAATGAAACAATCCAAACTCTTTTCCACAGCAGATCTTGAAAATCAAATTTTTCTTGTCACCCATTGTGTTCTAAATTGGCTTCATTTGACTTCACTCGGAGCCCAAATTGAAAACCACAGCCGGTCTGAGCATCATCTAAACCTTTAATTGACAAAAACGTGACATTTTTATCAACCGAGACATCCAATAATGTGCTGTAACAACCTGTTGCCTCAAACAGGAAAACGTGGCGTTTAAAGGCCTTCCTGACCTCCGGTGTCAGTCACCCACTTGACTCCTCTGGCTAATTCAGTTAAAGCAATCAGATCCATTATGAGGCTCAAGATCTGCATCAGCGTTTGATTCCAGGACTTGAAGTGTATGAGAGGAGGAGGAGGAGGAGAAAAAGAAGGAGGAGGGGTGTGTGTGTGTGTGTGTGTGTGTGTGTGTGACGGTTCAGCTGCCTCGTCCGCTATAACCAGCTAATAAATATGAAAACAGCAGGTTAAAACTTTTTTATTCGTCCCGTGCCTGAAAGGATTATACCCCTCTATAGAGTCCCGTGAAAAATCCCCCAAACCTCATAATGCCCAATGTTTTCCCATAAAACTGTGTCGGACAAAAGAGGGAGAAAGGGAGCTTTTTCACGCATAAGGGGTTTTCTCAAGAGCGCATTGAGGGGAGGCCCGGCCGGGACCCGCCCATAGATTATCTGGCTGTCGGTGAATGCACGGCTGGGAGCGGCAGGTGCGTGTGCCAGGCACGGGGGGTCGCGGGGGCCCGGTGACCGAGCGGAGGGCCGCTGAACTGTGCAGAGAGCCGCGCAGCTGCCAGCAGGAATGTCTGCAGATTGTCACTTCCATTTAACTTGCTCTTTTTCTTTTCTCCTCCTCCCTCCCCCGAACCCCCGGCCTAGAGATGGAGCAAGTCTCCCAGGTTTCATACACCCCCCCCCCTCATTCAAAACCCTCCTCCTACTTCTAAGCAGCAGAGATAGGGCTAAACGGTGACACCCCTGTCCACAAAGGAGACAAGCGGCGCGGGTCGTCCCCGCCTCAGCGCCGTGAAATTGTGGATTAAACTGATAAGCAGCAAGAAGGAGGCCGAGTCCACATTTTTCGAGGGACTGTTATGGGAGCAAATGAATGCCAAGCCAACTCATGAGGCCGGGTTAACACACTCTTTAACTCCGTCTCACTTTGGTCCCCAGGGGGCTCCTTTCATACAGGTTATTGGATTTCAGGTTTTTGATGCGCAGACATCAACATATGGTGGTCCGCAGGATGAGGCTCAGCCTGTTTAATAATGCGGGCTCATGAATTTATCTCCTCAACTTTGCCAAAAATTAATCAAATGACGCGAAAGGCCGAACGCCACCTAAATTCACAGGCTAATCTTTTGTCATGTGGCCCCTTGTGGAGGCATCACCTCTTATCTTCATTTTCATGCATTCGAAATAAAGTCCTCGTATTATTACCAGAACCCATTTGCAGAAGAAGATAGTCGCCCCTCTTGTTGACCCACGTAGGCTGCGTCTGCCTGGAAATGGCCTCTGTGCACCGCACCTTGGTCTCTAATCTCTGCCGTCCAAACTGTGTCCCCCTTTTTCCAAACTGTGGCCCGAGGCTATGTGTGGGCCCGCAACATAATCCCCTTTAAAAAACTCTGCAGTCCCTCTTATTCCACCGGGGTTTGGCGAAAATGCTACACGACAACGCTGCTTTTTCACACCGTCTTTCGAGCAAAAAAAGGGGATTAATGTCCCCACCATTATGAATAATGAGAATGAATAACAAACAGCCGTCTGTTTATCCTGCACGATCAAATAAAGGAAAGAGTGTCCTTGTGTTTTTTTTCTTTTTGTTGTTGTTGTTGAACTGTGTCGATGGAGGTGACGCACAACCAACAGACTGGGATGAAATCAGTGAGTCAGGTTACCCACTGATGCTTTAAGCTTTAAGTATTGGCTCTGAATTTATCTCTTAATTAATGTCTGAGCCAAGATACATGGCGTCTGTAAGTTTTTGCATGCAAAGGGAGAGTCAAAAAATTAGAATAATGCCATAAATGTTTTAAAAGAGGTGCTCACGATTAATGGATGTGCCCAACTGAGGTCATGTCCGTTGTAGTTTTTGTTCTATCTTGTTTTGTTTATTGTGAATTTGGGAGATTTAGTAACCTGGCAGTGGGAGTGGTTTAAGTTGATTCTTCTTATGTTTGCATTTGATGATCTTATGCATCCTTTGAAACACCATTTAACTCAGTGTACTGCAAGAATAAAAAGACATTAACTAACTCTTCGATTTTTTTCATCTGAAATTAAAGCAGATTGATACTCATGATAGTTTCTAGAGATTATGATCCTGTCCAACACAAATATCCATGAATATCTCCTCTCACAAGTAATGATCAGTGTGATCAATTAAATCCAAATAACACAAAGATGTGCAAAATATAAACTTTTGGTCTAAAGTCTTCTTGTTCATCTCTCCTTAAATCGAGATGATTTTTCCTCTGATTAATGAACCAATTAATTACTGAACTTTAAATCGCAGCCTTGCTAACACCAGAATCATTACAATGATGTGTATGAACAGTGTGTGTGGCATCAACCTCAATAGAAGGTTTTAATGTCAACATGATGTACATGACATATAAGAAATTAAAGGAACTTTTGGTCCTAAATGTTGACTAAATTTTGCCTTTGTATCTACATTATGTGTCTCCCCTGTAATGTGGCCTTAAAAATTCAGCATCTTTTTGCATTTTTTTTCCAATATACACCGAATTATAACTTATGAATCTGGACAATGCAGCTACGAGCAAGAATCAAAGTTTATTAAGAAACTTTTGATTCAAAGTGTTGACAAGGTCTCACTTCAGCACCTTGCATAAATGTCTTTTATACATCTTCTCACATTTTTTCAATCGTATTTTTAATCGTTCGCTGGATCAAAACAAACTCAATACGGCTAAAATGGACGATGATTCAGTGATTTAAATGTTTTTAGCAGAAGTCAAAAGTCAATCAATGAGACAAAATCCTATAAAAAAGAAACAAGGAACACCCAGTGTTGTCCTCTTTCCTCAAAGTGTCGCCCGTGTGTCATGACCTCTCCTCTTCACGCCGTCTCCTCGCTTTGTTTCCTGGCTCAGTATCAAGCAGCCCACACTGGATCACAAACTCTGTATCCACAGCTGCCAAAACGGACAACGCGGCTCGGGAGCGAGAATATGAAAATGAAATATGAAACAGTGGTGTGATAAACTGGTAGATAATCATCTTTTCATTAAACTTTCATCCCCAGTGACTTAAATATTCAAGAGCCCAATTACAGAGCTTGTATCTCTCTCTCTCTCTCTCTCCCTCATTCTCCCTTTTCTTAACAAGAGCAGTCAGGGAGGAGGCGGCGGAGGGGGGGGAGGGAGGAAAAAGAGAGAGGGGTGAGTGGCTTAAGGGTTGAGTGAGAGCAACATTATGAAGTGGTCACACGGGGAGAGAGAGAGATGACCCGTCGCCCCTCACTGAGGACAGCGAGCAGCAGGCCTGACACGAAGCCTGTCCAAACACTGAGAGAGGAAGGAGGGGATGAGGACTGAAAGGTGGCAGATAGACAGACGTATGGAGAGTGCAGCCGTGCAGGTCTGATGGACGGACGGACGGATGGAGGGAGAGAGGGATGGTGGGAGAAAGAGGCAGAAAGAGACAGACGAGCAGAGAGAGAGAGGAGTATAGATTTTCCAGGCAGATAGTGGAAAGATGTGTGCATCCCGATGAGTGCCACAAACAGGGCGCATGACTCTCTTGTCTGCCTGTGTGTGTGGTGTGTGTGTGTGTGTGTGTGGTGTGTAAGTGTGTGTCAGTGTATTAGCAGTCAGAGCACTGAAGCCCACGGGCGATTCCTGTGTGTGCTTGCGATAAAGGGAAAAAGGGAGGAAGTATAACGGGGGGAAGCGGGGCGTAGAGGAGGAGGAGGGAGGAGGAGGAGGGTGTGTGTGTGTGTGTGTGTGTGTGGGGTGGGGGGGTGAGAGGAGAGATGAGGAAGTTGGTTGTGGGGGGGTGTATGCACAAAAAGAGAGAGAGAGAGAGAGAGAGGAGAGAGGAAAGAGCATCCAGCAGAGCAGGGAGCTTCCTCTGTGCTGTCAAAGCCTCTGGATCACGTCCCCATTGGTCTTTCTCTTTCACACACACACACACACACACACACACACACGTTCCCTCACCCAATTGCTCTCTTCTCCCTCAAACCAACCCCTCTCCTCCCTCTCCTCCCTCTCATGAAAAGAGTGTCTTGGCAGGGTAATTAAGAATGGCCTCTAAACACAGGAGTATGGCAGGAACGCTCCAGATGAAAGTAAATGATTAAAATAATTACAGGCTGAGAGCTGACGAGCCGGAGTGTGGGGTGGCCGCCGGACATTTGTCGGTAATTAGATAATTAATCTGAATGCAAATGATGAGCCCTAACGAAGCAGTCAAGCTGAACCAGCGACAACTGCCGTGAGTGAAATGTGAGGGGTGGTGGTGGTGGTGGAGGGGAGAAGAAAAGAGAGGAAAAAGCAGAAGAGAGAGGAAGAGAGAGAGAGTGAGGGGGGAAAAAAAACACATGAATATGAGTGTAAAATATCCAACCTCCCAAAAATCAGCATGAACAGACTCAAAAGCACAAAAAAAAGCACAGGCAGAAGCAGTGGAAGCAGCAAAGCATTGAAAATCAATAACTGTTTCTGGCTCACAGGGGAAAAAATATATATGAAAATAAAAAAATAATTTAAAAAACACCCTCCTGTTTGCAACTTTCAGCCGTATAGTGACAAGCACACACGAATACCTTGTTAAAAATATACAAAAGGAGAAGCCACCATGTGTTGTGCTCTGCAAGACAAGAAGAAGATGAAGAAAAAAAAAAGTCTCCTTCCTCTCCCTGAAATGCCAAATGAAGGGTACGAACATGAAATGGCACCTGAGGAAGGAAACAGAGCACACCCTAAAATGCGTGAGCAAATTGTGGATTTACTGCTGCTGCTGCTGCCACACACCCGAACACACACTCATTATCTCTCCATGTGTCTCCTCCTCACACACACACACACAAACACACAGCATCAGCGTGCTCACAGCAGATGTAAATAACCAACTTCACAGCTCGTGCAGGGGAAGGTTGGGGGAACAGGTGGAGATATACTTGTCAGTCCTTTCCTCTCCTTTCTTCGGAGTGAAATGAAGATCTTTGGGGGTTTATTTATCACTCGCTGATATTATATTGATGTGAAAGCTGCGGCGGCTCTGCCTGTATTTTAATTGGGCCCCGGTAATGGCAGGCGAGAGCTGCAGCACGATTTGCTGAATGCAGATGAACACACGAGCCTGTGAGGAAAGTTCAGCAGCAGCGTGGAGCGTCTCAGGCAGCTGTGACGCTTAAAATCTTAAATCTCACCCACTGATAGCAAATGTGAGGGAGAAATGATGTTGCTACCAGGTGTTTTTGACATATTTCAGGGCTGCTGCATAGCTTATTTTGTGGAATATCAACCATTTTTAATGTATTTTTCATAAAACTAAAAGAAGTTTCTCAAATTTGACAAATGCTAAGAAATTTTCCTGATTAAGAAGTCTGATAAATAATGAATTGATAAAGACACCAGTACAAATTTGAGCCTGAATTCAACAGATGATGATGAAAGAAGATGAAAACTTAAAGGACAAACCAACATAGTATCTCCATCTTCAATACTCACAGATTATCTGAGTCTCTTTAACTCTTCAGGAGGGATCAATAACACTCCTGTAAAAGATGTCGCCTCATTTTGCGTGTCAGTGATGGTGGTGACGAGCGTGCAGACTAATGACTTGATTTAAAATCTCACTCAAACGTTCAGCTGGGTTGATATCTGACATGATTCACATCTTTTTCCATGTTCATCAACAGACTCTGCGGCCTCTTTTGGCCTCGACAGAAACATCTGTATTTGTTTTTCTCCATCAGTTATTCAGGTTTTCTTTTAATGTGCCACCTTGTCTGCAAAAAACACCATTTAAATTCTTCATCTAAACAAATACAGCGAGTTTCTCGGAGGTGTGAGGCTGCACAGTTAGAGGCAGGCAGAAGGGTTGATAAACACACACACCACCCTTGTTAGTGGAAATTATGCAACACATCCACTTACACCTTTAAGAGCCTCTAGAGGAAAATGTTTTACCTGTCCACCACTCTCATTAAATGCAGACACATCGCCCACTCGCTCAGTCTGCCTCGCCGTAACCACCAGAGACCGCCGCTGCGTGTAGGAATGAGTTGTTAAAGCCGGCGTGCTGACGTGGCACGTTATGATCAGTAACCTGCCCCGACGGTCAGCACTTTCAGCTCGTTATTTGGAGCAGATGGTCTTTAACTGCTGTGTCATGGTGTGAGCTCTGACATTACTTGAGATCTTGCTTTAATATTGTAAAAAAAATACTTTAAGACCGATCTTCTGATGGGGATGTAGCCAGAATTTTAAATACTGCTAATGTGTGTCATTAAAAACTGTATTAAATGATAAAATGTGATGTTTTATCAAACTATAGACTATTGCAATTGAAAGAAGTCTGTTACAGATTCAACTGGTCGAGTATTTATTTACATTTACAAACAAGAATAAAAATAGATTCTTTTATGTTAAAAAAGGAGAACTGTAGCACAAAACAACACTGATAGGTGCTATATTAGTTTACATTTGAAACTATTATTAAGTGTCACCTTAAAATGGCTGTAAGACATTATTAAAAGGTTCTCACAGACTTCTACCCACTTTTTTGTTGTCAGGGACTCAAATATTGTGAAAAAAGAAGACGCAAGAGCCAAATGCTGTCTTCAAAACTAATTTCTTCCTGATAGAAACTTTTATAAACTTTTATAGCTGTCAGATCTTATCCTTTCACATGTTTCACAATCCATATTAACCTGTGTGTTGTCTGTCTCTGTAGCTTGTGCACAATCAACAGGTGTGTCACTAAAATGTTGACTAAAACAGACAAAAAAATTAACTTACAAATGCAAAGTTGGGCCTTTTAACATGACAAATGATCACAAGAGACCAAATCTGTATAAATGTCTCAACGATAACAGAGATAAAAAAACAAAAACTTTACTTTTCTAACTACTGGCCACTTTGAGATCAAACCAAGTGATAACTCTGTCATTAAACCTCCACATAATGACAAAAACAACCACATCAGGGGATTTAAATGAATAAAAACAAACAGAATAACTTCCAAATGATCAAAATGTACATTATATAAAGCTGTAGATATACAAAAACATGAATGCTTTGAAGCTGTTGTCTTCCCAGAGTCAGTGTGTCTCAGCATGTCAGTGACAAACATGTTGTAAAAAGAGTCCTTCAGTCTTTTTTAAGAGTCTTTTCAGTCACTTTAGTAGCTTTATTTACTCCACCACCAGCTCAAACTCCTCCGCCTCCTCAAACTCTGCGTTCATTTTGGCGGCCATCGCGTCCAGCTCGGTGGCGTCCATCAGCGGGGCCTTCCTCCTTCGCCGCCTCCTCTCCTTCATCACGGCCACTCCGGGGATGTTCGGGTCCGGCTCCGGGAACGCGCCGCCGCCGCCGTCCGCCTCCAGCAGAGACGTGAACGAATTCAGCCCAGAGAGAGACCCGGAGAGCTCCAGAGCCGCGTCCTTGGACGTAGCCGCCCTCCGGAACACCTCCGGGGTGGTGAGCTTCTCAAAGCCGAACATGGTCTCTCTGGTTTCGGGGCTGCTGAGCCTGCTGTAGGAGCGGCGCACCTTCCGCGACCACGCCGCGTCCTCTGCATCCTGCGCCGGCTCTTGAGGAGGCCGAGAAGCCGGCGGTGGCGGCGTGGAGGGGAGGATCGGGGACGGCATTGCGGCCTTCTTTTTAGCCGGAGAAGAGCCGGGGCCGGGAGTGGACACCTTGGGTTTCTTCTGCAGGACGCTCACCCGGCCCGGGTTGTTCTCCTTGTCGTGGTCAGACGGCGCGGTTGTTTTCCTCGGCGCTATTTTCCTCACGTTGAAGGAGCGTTTGACGGCAACGGCCGGCGGCGCCATTTTGTTGTCACTTTGAGAAGAAGTAGGAGAAGAACTCAAGCGCGCGGACCGTCTCCGCTGCGAGCCGTTAAGGCCATTAGATTCCGCCATCGTGTCTCCAACCTTCCCCTTGTTCGTATTAACCATTCTCTCCGGAAGAACCACCGATTTCCCGTGGATTTATTTCACAGCTATCACAACTAAACAAACAAGTGGCCGCCACAACGACAACAACAACCGCTCAAATTGCCCGCTCGAGCCGGCGCGTAGAAAACACGCACGACCGTTTTCCGGTGACGACATCACTCTGCGCTGCCAAACTTTTGCTGTGTAATCTGCACACCGGCGGAGCTCACCTGATACTTTTGATCATTTGTATTATAGATTTATCTTCTCCTACCTGCTGCAGAAGATGGAATATTTAATCGGGATCCAAGGACCTGATTTCGTCCTGGTCGCCGCCGATAACGTCGCAGCGAGCAGCATCATTCAGATGAAACACGGTATGACAACGCGTTAGCTTAACTTTAGCCGCTATACATGCTAATTTATTTTTAGTTAGTTTAGTTTAGTTTTTCCTGTTAAAACCTGATTGTGCCCCTGACAAATACCGATTAAAGCCTTTTTCTTAAACTATACTGGTATTTAATGCTAATATTACCACATAACTATTTCCTTTGCCACTTTGAAAGAACACAGAGTAAATCTGACTCATGCTAGCAAAGCTAACCGTTGCTACAATGAAGTTAAATTCGCGGATAAATTTCATTATGTACAAGTGTTATAATGACTAACTGCATGCATAAGATAACTGTTGATGTGTTGCTGTCAGCTAATCAAACTCATTCCTAATATTTTTTTAATTTAAGTTAAAGCTATCAGGGTTAGCATGAGCAGGTTCCTGGCAGTGAAAGTGAAACTACTTTCAGATTTTACGTTAATGGACACTTAAATAATGAATGAACACTGAGGTTTATTTATTTGCATCCTCACCATTTCTGTCGATCAAGACTAAAACTACTGTAAAATAAGTAAATAACCAAAAACATTTCACAAAATTAGGTTTTAAGAAGCGATTTTAACAGAAGTCACTGAATTAGCAAGTCATAAATATTCAGGTGGGTCGATATAATGAGTTGTCTTTTAGATTTTATCTTCGACTCTAATGGAGGGTCCCAGGCTTCTCATATGGTGTAGACATTTATATTATAGAGCTCAGGCCAGACCCAGACGTGCTTTAAAGGTGATGAATAAAATCTGAAATGTCAGGACTGGTGAACAGGCGGCAGGTTTGTTGTGATATGATGTTGTCTCTTAGAACCAGTAAGAAGTACCCACATTTTGTTTAAATAGTTAGGAAAGTGTTTAATACAGGTACAAAGTGAAAGTAGTACCATATAAACCTGCTTATACAATGACAGTGAAATAAAATACAGTAAAAAGACAAATAAATAAATGTTGTATTAAGGTATCATGTAAGAAAACGTAATATCTGCAGAGGAACTGGTGCTCTGTGCCATGAAATTTTTATTTGTTTTACTGATTAATTGTGTTGTGTCCATATTTTCACCCTCTGTTCATAAAATATGTTGACTTGCACCAGGTTTTGATACAGGAAGTGTAAAATGATGTGTTGCTGCAGGACTAGTATCAAAATTATGATGATTACGGTACAACTATGTGAAAACTGACAGTATTTTTTAGGATTTGTAGGATAGGAGTTTTAGGATTTTAGACACTTGGTTAAAAGACTAATAAAGAGAGTGTGTGTCTTTCTTTTCAGACTATGACAAGATGTTCAAACTGAGTGAGAAGATTTTGCTGCTGTGTGTTGGAGAAGCAGGAGACACTGTACAGTTTGCAGAGTACATCCAGAAAAACGTTCAGCTCTACAAAATGAGGAATGGTAAGGACTCTTAATGATGACTGTTGTGTGGTAAAACTCTAGTTTTACCACATCTCCAGTCTAACTTGAAAATGTCAAGTGATTGACAGTGATGGCAGGAAGGTAAACTGGATTTATTGCTTTTTCTTACTGTTGTAGGTTATGAACTCAGTCCAGCAGCAGCAGCAAACTTCACACGAAAGAACCTCGCAGACTACCTTCGGAGCAGGGTAACCATCACACACAAAAGCCTCACAACAACACAGTTTATAACCAGATTTATATGTTATCTGGTTCCGGAGACATACCGCCTGCTAAATCAAATGAGCCCTAAGCTGTCTTTGTAGTTTTATCAAGAGAATTATCCCGTGGCAGGCTGACTTTGTGGGCACAATGAAGACTATTCATGGTTTACACACCACAACTGCTATTAATATATTGAATTAAGTTGGACTATACCGTTCAAATTATGAATATGAATTTCAGATCCGTGTCCTGTGACAGCGCACTTGAAAGCCTCCAGGCCTGAGCAGCCACCTTGCAAAGTTGATGTTCATGCTGCCCATTTTTACTTACAAACATAACAGTGGTTTTAAAAAAGATGACAACCACGCTATAACATTAAAGGAGCACATAACAAAATGCAGGAAGCGTTGTTTTAAATTTTATAGATTTATTTTAGCTTGCATTACCTCACACAGTTTTTTTTTTTATTTCAGTGTTTGTTTGAAATTGTTCGTCCCTGTCTGCACCGGTATTTTCGAAATGTTGTCGCCTTTCACTCTCTGCCTATTAAAGAGGCATCAGCTTGCTATAAAGCAGTGGTACTAAACATAACTTCTCATGCTCCGGGTCTTTTTTAGTGAACAGTTTGATGGGAGATGTGACTATAATCATAACTAAAACAATTGTTTGAGTTGAGGGGCAGGTTTTGTTTTAGCAAAATAATGCAACACATTTAATTTTTACTGTCACAGTGTACACTTCCTTGTACTAGAATATCAGTAGTCTTTAAATTCTACTAACAAAGATGTGCTTTCTGAAGGGTTTTGTATTACCGGGTTCTCTGAACACAGCCCACTGCAAGTATGTACAACACCAGTATCTTTGTATATTTTCTTAGTAGCTAATTAATCCCCCGCACCAGTGGTCAGCCTCTAAATTAAGCATATTCATCGTGGAGTAATGAGTGAACACACCTTTAAATATTTTAATTTCTATTTTAACTTAATTACATTCCTGTGTTAGCATTTGCAATCTCATTTTGCTTTAGGGAGGCAGTGATAGAATCACAAATTAATTCCCATAAGTTAAAATAATACTTGCTTCAAATGTCAGGGACAGTAACCATATGTGCTGCCTTCACTCGTCCGTATCGAACATGTGTTTTAGTTTCAGCTCGATGTGATTCATCTTTGGCTACAACAGGAAATTAAAACACTCAAACACAACCGAGACCTTGTGTTGTGAGAGATGCCCCCCCCAAAGTTCAGGTGGGACTCAAGTCTTTGCAATTACACGTGTGTTTGTGTCGTTATCAGTCATCAGAGTAGATGCATTTTGGCAGAAGCAGGTACATTTGTCAGCTTGTTGTGAGCGGTGACGGAGGTTTCTCCCTTGGAGACTTGGTGACAACACCTGAGCCTGCAGCAAAGTCGCTCTGGGTATATTATCAAAATACCAAGATTTTGACCCCCGACACCAAAATGTGACCAAAGAAAACTCAGATTTTTTTCCTCATGACTTTACGTAAGTTTTTAAATTACAACCAGGCAAGTTAACCAGCAAATTTATCTGTTGGCTTGTTTATTTATACTGAACACAATCTGAAAAGTGCAGTGCTTTTTGAAATCATTATGTGAGTCCTTGAGGCCTCGCAGAGACCTCAGAGGCAAAATACTCTTTTATGCCAGGCAGCACAGAGGAAGACACACAAGCAAGGTCTAGATTAAGATGCATTTATTCTGTATACTAAAACAAGTAGAGAGACTTACTCTGAATTAAGTACCTGCTTAGGTATTTCATTAGGTAGAGAGGTGAAGGTTTTAAGATCAGTTTCAGGTACACCCACAGTTACAAGACTGAATATTGAATATTGTGTAGCCATCGTTATGTTGACGAGTGACTCAGTTTGGGGCCTGGTGTTTTCTTTAATGGAAGTCGAGGCAGAGGAAAAAAACTGAACCATTCTAACAGCTATAAAATACACCAGACTACTTCATGCATCAGTCTTAAAGACAAATAATATATGAAATATAATCTATAGTGCTACAAACTCTCTGTCTGCTGTTGAATGCATAAACTTGATTCCAAGTGTCCTTAAGAAGAAACAAGGTTTGATACCAAGTCATAGCTACCATATGTAAGTAATACTTTTTGCCTCACCACCACAAAAACTGAACTTCTTCATAATAAGAGCATTTAAGAAATGTAAAAATATTTGTAACGCTGCAACAAACTTATTTTGATCACCAGTTAATTATTTGGTGCAGAGAATGGTGAAGATGACATCTTAAAATCACTTGTTATTTTTGTCCTGACCAACAGTCCAAAACTTAAATATATTCAGTTTCATATAATACAGAGTTGGGAAAGCAGCCAATGCTCACATTTAAGAAGCTTGAACAAAATAATGTTTGACATTTTGGCTTAAAAATGACTTAACTATATTATAAAAATAGCTGCTGGTCAGTTTTCTTTGTTTGATTGACTAATCAGTAAATGTGTGTTCTCCAGACGTTACACACTGTGCTGGAGTCGTCTCTGCCTCCTGTATGCAGGCGTCGTGTCGCTTCCACTAATTTGTTAAGAGTAGTGCAGCCGCTGCCTGTCACAATAGCAGAAGGGTGAAAATAATTACAAAAAACAATTAGTGTGGCAGAGAAGGGAATGTGGGACACATCGAGCGGGGGATAGGGGTAGAGCAGGAGCAGCAGCAGGAGGAGGAGGAGGAGGAGGAGCGGGGGTCCCGGGGGGGAAACGACGGGGCCCAGTAGACTCCGACTGGAGTGTGAGAACGAGTAGGAGTCATCGTACACACAAATACAATATGCATGCACACAGAGGGACCTATAGGATCGTTTTTATTCTGTCAAGGTTGTGCATGTTGTGGAGGATAACATTTATATTCATGTCTTGCCATAAGCTGCGAGTGTATCGTTATTTTTGTGCCTCACGGTTATGAATTTGGTTTTATGAGTGCAGGATTTACTAATGCCGCGTTCTCAAGAGTGCTCAGAAAACTGAAGCAATAGCAGTTTCTCCTCTGCATCCCACACCTTCCTCCAGCTATGCTCTCCTCACATTCATCAACCTCCAGAGTACATGGACATTTGCAAATTATGTTGTATAAACAGGTTTTTTTTTTTTTTTAAATGGTGTTTTTTCCCCCAGAACATGTTGAGTATGTAGAATATGTAATGTGTGTTGTCCATGTGAATTTGAAACAAAAAGCAAATCATCTGCTCGAAGTCTCGAGTCATTTAATATCAACTAGAAGTCGATTTTTAAACTAATCTGCAGGAGATAAATGAATCTGACCTGTTTTCTGTCTAATTTGGGTCAATAATAAGTCTCCCATGTCTCTGTGAAGAATAAGAAGGAAGTGTGAGTTTTATTTCAACCATTTAGTACGTTTCCTCCGTCAAGACTGCAGGTGAATCAAGCTCATTCTGCATTAATAGATTCATTTTGTTGTCTTGAGACTTATTTTGTGCATCCAAGAACACAAAACCACATCGATATTTGATTTAAAAAAAAAAAAATAGCAGCAGATCCTCTCATTTGAACATGTGAATTTTTGGCAAAAAAAATATGAATGAAACCTTAAATACTTGATCAAGAGTTTCAGATGGATGTTTTATCGTTGATTTCAGCTCTACGTGGTTTAAATAATGATCCTGGTCATTCTGTGAAATGTTAATCTGCGGAAACACTTCTGCTGTCACTGTTGAGGAAAACCCATCAGGAATCCGACATGCTTGCAACGTCTTGAAAATGATTAAAGATGAACAGTTGCGTAGTTCACCAGTTTGAGCTTTGAAAAAACAAAACATTTTCAGCAACATGAACAACAGAGATAAACTTTGACTCCATAAACTGCGTCCTGAGACAGAGATTAAACCTATTTGTTGACTAAAACAAAATAGAACGATAGATTTGTTGAAAAATCGCCTGTAGTCTGTTTGGAGAACTGGCTGCATATGTTGGAATTTATTTTAATTAATCTGATTAAATCAATGCAGATTAAAGTTTAGCCCAGACAGAGAGGAAAGATAATGATCAGATTTTTTTTACATTAAACCTCTCTTCTTTTTTTTCTTTCTCTAACATCCTTAAATCATCTTCTGAACCTCCCTCCCCCCCTCCAAAAAAAAAAAAAATCACCAGTGGCATGTCCAGAGCCCTGGGTTAAAAACCACTGGCTGATAAATTAATCAGCGGTATATTGTTAATTCTGATGGCCTTATTCCTGCAGGATAAATTACAGATGAGTCCTTTTTAGTCTGGAAGATGTCATCCCCCAGTGGCTGCAGACCTCCGGGAGGTGTAGTTAGCTAAAGTCAGCAGAGCATGTCGGCGGGAGAGCGAGCGAAGCCCCCGTTCACGTACGACTGTGCCGCTCACCAGCCCGCCGTCCAGAAAAACAACTCCCGCTAACCTCTGGAGTACTGCGTTCACTCAAGCTTTAGAGAGGAGACAAAGAAAGAGAGAGAGGGAAAAAAAAACTAGCGGTAAGCATAATCACCTGAGGCCTCGACTCTGCTGCATGCATATCAGTAATGATACACATGAAATTCACCACAAAAGCAAAACAAGCGCAAAGTTTTAGGGGCATAAAAACTCAGCATCTGCTCCGCTCCTGTTTGTTTTAGCTTCCTGTCTGATGTACTGTAATAACTGTTAAAAATTAAATAAATAAAAGGCTATTGAAGGTAAACACAGATTACATTGATAAATTGACAGGTGCAGCGGAGTGGTAGTCAGAAAAAACATAAAAGTTTAGCAGAATTGGCAGGTGTAGGAAGCGGAGACGGGAGGTTAAATTGATACAGCAAAACTCATGGGGGATGCAGATGGTTTATAAATATCACATTTGATTTTTTTTTTGGCGGGGGGGTTATGTAGAAGCCTTACAGTCATCCGTTTCTGAATGTACGCGGATGTTTGCTCTGCAGTGTGGTGAAGAAGTAAAATCTTGTCAGTCTGAGAAGTTTTTTATATATTTATTTTATTTATTTTCTGTGAGGCCACAGCAACAGTTAGCCTCCATGCTGCGGTGATCTGCAGCTGGTCCCCCCCCTACACACACACACACACACACACACACACACACACACACACACACACACACACACAACTCTGAATGTAAGAGATTTTGCAGCACGGGCACACAATGGGCACAAATAATTACTGGCGCCATATTGCACACGGCTCCCCTGCTCCTGCACAGATGAACAATTAATACAGCAGATTGAGGAGAAATGCCAATAAAGAGAACATGCCCCGGGGCAGGGTGCAAAAATAAGGGGGGAGGAGGAAGGGAGGGAGGGAGTGCTGGAACGTGGAAGAGGAGAGTTTTGGGGATGAGTTTGTGATGATTTTAAGCAGCCTGACCTTAATTTATGTCACTGCTGAAGATGTTGTTTTTGCTCTGAATCTCACTGTTAAAGGAAAAACATTTTGGGAAGTTCATCGCTTTTGTATTCTTACTCTTTGTTCCCAAGAGTAAGAGTTGAGATTAGGATTGATGCCACTCTTGTGTCTGTGCACTAATTATGAAGCAGAAAATGGGAAACTGCTAGCCTGGCTTTGTCCAAAAGTTATAAAACTTTCCTTCCAGCACCTCTAAATCTCACTAACGAACACTCGACCTGCAGTGATTAATGGTTAATCAATTAATCGCAGCAGGTCGATTGATAGCAGCTACTTTGATCATCTGACTCAGTTTCCAATCAAACATTTGATGGTTGCAGCTTCTTAAATATGAGAGACATTGATGACATGAGTTGGACTGCAGGAAAATGTCAGTTTTCTGATTTATAGATGAAACAATTAATCGTTAACAGAGAAAGTAATAGGCTGAAAACAAAATCATGTAACATAACCATCAGACATGAAAGCAATAAATTGTGGTTTTACTGGGTTTTATTTTTCGGACTAAATCCACCTTGTCTTTGGACAGATCCAGGCTAACGGTTTCCCCCTGTTTCCAGTCTTTGTGCTAAGCTAAGCTAAGCAGGCGTCGGTCTTGAACTTCTCCTCGTGAAGGCGGCAGCGTGAACGTGAGGCTTTTGTTTCGCGGCGCGGCGGTCGCCTCGTTTGGCTGGGAGCAGGAGTCGCAGCGGGAGAGTGGGGGGTGGGGGTGGGGGTGGGGGGGTGAAACATATGAAAAAAACATATGTGTATTGTTTGCATGTGAACCCGGGTGTGAGTTCAGGTGGTTTGGTTAACAAGGTGCCTGGTTCCCTCTGAGGTGAAGGGAAGGTTATTTTGATGCCAAGTCCGTATTATTGTTACATTGTAACCAGTGAGACAGGTGTCTGGTGGGTGGGGGTGACGCCACTGGGGCGTTCGCAGGCTCACGGAGGAGTTAAAGCACACACACACACACACACACTTAGATATTCATCCTGAGATTCACACTCGCTGCGCACACTCACAAACACACCCTTTCTCTTTCTGTTTCTCGTGTGTGTGTGTGTGTGTGTTCGTTAACGCGCAGACTAAAGCCTACTCCGCGGGGAGCGTAACGATCATCATTGCCCTTGTGGCAAACGTAACGCGAACACACACAAGCGGCAGAAATAAGCAGGTCGGCTGAGAGGTGAATTGAAATGAGAGGGCAGGTGTGTGGATCACAACTCAACCTGACGCCGTGTGAATCTTTTTTTTTTTCTTTGCCCTGCTGCATGACAGAAAAGCAGTATTTTAATCAAAAACCACTGCTTCTACTTCAGTCAAGAATTGAGGCCATCAGTTGTTTTGAATCCCTCCCACGCATGTAAAAAAAATTGTCTGGCTTTAAAGGGATTTTTTAAAATGGGGGAACAGTGGCTCGCAACAACGAAGTGAGAAAATTAGTGTTTTGGAGGAAGAGAAGGGAGAAGAGGCTGCGAGCGTAAAAGATGTAATTTAAAAAGAGAGAGAGAAGAGGGGTGGTGGTGGTGGGGGGAGGAAAGGGGCAAGAGAAACGACTTTAGAAGTTTTTAATGAGCCCTGGTGCTACTCCAGGGCACAGGGTGAAGGAGAGGAGGGGAGGAGGGAGGGAGTTAAAGAAGGGATGGGAGGGCGCGATGGAGGGAGCAACAGGGGTGCTGACTCCCAGCAGATGTCACACTGCCAGTGACACCCTGATCCCCCCCCCCACCATCTCTACACACACACACACACCTCCTCTGTCCTGTGACGCCCTTTCACCTCTCCTCACCCTCCTCCCTCCCCCTTTTGCTCTCATCGCTGTTTATGCTGCGTTAACGTCGCCGCTGAATTAGTCTGTCAAGTTGTTAAAAAAAGTCAGTAATTAATAGATTTATTCTGAATAAGTTGAGAGAGAGAAGTTGTACTTTTCATGAGTCTCGGTGTCTTGAGGTGATATTTTGAAGGACGGTTAAAGCGAAGGCAGGTAAGATTAGGAGGCAGTGCTTTTATTTTGAAAATCAGAGCGAGCATATGTTTCTGCTCCCTCCCTGCGATGTCGCTCTCTCTAATTCTCTTTTTATTCACTTTTCTTGACTGCGCTTTTTCTGTTTACTGATCTTTTGTGGAAATTGTTCTTTTCTGATTGTTTGGTTGTTTGTCTGCTGTCACATCTGTTCAGGAGCAGCGATTGAAGCTCCGTCAGATCCTCGGTTCTGATTGGCTGATTTGATTCGGGCATGGTGGAGACTCGTCAAATGGCTTCAGAGGAGTCTGATTTATTTTTCACAGATTTCTTGTCTCATGTACTACTGTCATGACACAGTGACTCTTTTATCAAATATGACTAAAACTTTTCAAAATAAGTTAAAACGAAGTTGTTAGTGACCAAAACGCAGGAAAAAAAAGGTTTATGCAAAGAAATGGTGGCATTTTGAGGGATGTGTTGTAAAGAGCCAAACAACGCTCAGTTTTAAGTTATGTTTTCAAGATTGGGATTGTGCTGGAATTGAATTGAACATTTTGCGCTTCTATTTCTTTTTCTCCAGAGCAGTTAACGAGCTTTCCTGAGTCAAAAATGGGTCATAATTTGATAATTTCTGTTGAAATTACTCAGTACGTGTGCATCTCGTAAACACCCTTTCCTACAGATCTGAATATAAATCCTCTCCTCTCTCCTTCCTCTCCAGACTCCGTATCATGTGAACCTGTTGCTGGCGGGCTACGATGACACAGACGGTCCGGGTCTCTACTACATGGACTACCTGTCTTCCCTGGCCAAGGCCCCCTTCGCCGCCCACGGCTACGGAGCCTTCCTCACTCTCTCCATTCTTGACCGGCACTACAGACCGGGTCAGTGCCGAGGAGCATCTTTCTTTTTTTCCGTTTATTTGTCCCGTGAGATTGACCGGAGAGAGAGAGAGGAATAAAGAATCTGATCCGAGCAGCTGCAGAGGTTACGCAGTCGATTCACATTTCGGACACAGCACAGACTCGTGGCATCTTACGGGTTCTTGTTATATAGAATAACTTTACCTTAATGACAAAATCAGAAACAGTTTGTGTGTTATTTCACTTTGTAGTGAAAATATGCTCAATAAATCTAACAAGCAAGGATCAAATGTTTGCAAAAAATGTAAGTAATTAAATCAGATCACTCTACACAATACTGTACTGCAGCACCACTTAAAAGATAGTTTTCCTCTTCATTTGAATAAAAAATGTCTCAATCAATCTTTTTTTCCTCCAATTTCAGTATTTTCTCATGTTTTTGTTCTTTTTTTTTTTCTAGATCTGACTCGAGATGAGGCGGTGGATCTGCTGAAGAAGTGCATCGAGGAGGTGAGTTCAGCTAGTTTTAATCATTAATTCTTCTATGAATAAGAGTAAAAACCATTTCATTTGATTTACTTAGCTCGTGTGGATTTACTCTCAAAAGCTCCTAAACAATCAGTCCACAAGAGGAGCTGACAGCCGAGATGCTCCGAACACAAACAGCTCTCGTGTAAACTCCACATGAAGAAATCAACGTTGTTTTATTTAATGATTCACTGATATTATGAGAATCTGCCTACAGTGAAACCGGCGAGCCTTGATCAGTCACCTCCGATGCCGTTAATAAATCTGCAACATATAAACAGCGGGAGATTTGTGTGATTTTTAAACAGCTGTCTGCGGAGATTACGCTTCACTAAGCTCGCCAGAGGAAAGAAAACATACAGAAAAACACGAAGGGGGGCCTGTGGTGTGTCGGAGTTATTAGGATTGATACGTTTGAAGCGTACAGCGACTGACAGGCGACACAAACGCTTCAAAAATCGTTTTCTATACACTTCGGCCTTTAGTCTTTAATAGTCACTTTCCACTTTTTATTATCACTCCTCTTCTCCTTCCTAATTTTTCAGTTTTTCCCGATTGCACATCCTCTCCGCTCCTTCGTGCATTCATGCTAACTGCTCTTGTCTCTTTTTCTGTCCTGCAGCTGAACAGGCGCTTCATCCTGAACCTTCCCTCCTTCACCGTCCGGTTGATTGACAAGGAGGGCATCCATGACCTGGAGAAGCTCACCTCCAGCGCCAAGTGACCGCTGACTGCTTAACTACCAACCCTCACGCCCTCGTTTCTCTCTGGCTCTCTTTTTTTTTTTTTTTGTACCGTTGACCTCCTTGCTCTTTCTGTTCCAATAAAAAGTGACACACAGTTGAGATACAAGCTCTTTGTCCCTGTGGTGCTTTCTCATCGCTCTCTAGTCTACTCATCTGCACATAGAAAGAGAACAGCCTCCTGGCTGTGTACTTTTGCACTTGTACTCAGTGAGTGTGGGTAATGTACACTTGCTCGTGCTTGTACACGTGTAATAAAACACGCGTGCACGAGTGGTGTTACTTAAAAAAAAGATCATTGTTTTGTCACAATTTTGTTTTAGTCCCCCAGTTGATCAAACTACATAGAAATATGGTGGAATTTACTGTAAAGTCATTTTAAATGTTTTAGCTCATAAAATGCTGCATTGTTTTATATCACAAGTTTTCAAGCAACACAGTAGTTTTATATATTTGACTGACTAAATGAATGAATACATGAGTCACTGTTTGTTCATAATAAGATGAAAGTTCACCCACTTTTAAACTCACAAAAACCTGAAGTTAATAAATCCATGTAGTCAGTTAAAGCGTGACAATATGGCCGTAGAGTGGCAGCACTTCTCTGCACAGTAAATTGAGAAAAAAAAAACAAATCCAGGTACGCTTCAGGAAATATTTATATTTTTTTTAATAGTATGCTTTTTTACATTTCAACACCAACCAGCACACGACTCACCTTGAATTTAAGTAAATTTCAACCTAAACTATAACCTCAGAGAGTTTTGGAGAATTATTGCCAAAGTGAATATTTTTTTTATATCTGATGGATGTTCAGGAAGGACAACAAGACGATAAACAATTAAATACAAGTGCTCTGGTGTTGTTTTATCACTGTAGATAATCCCAACTCAAGGGCCGTTTATCCGTCTTTTCCCCTGAATTTCAAACTCTTCTCGCGGTCTTTGTGAACTAATGGAGTTTGCTCAGTTGTCATGGAAACAGCTCAGTTTTTTTTATCTTCCTGATGAAGTTTATGTACGTTTCACATATTTACACGGTCACCTGAAGTTTCACACCCAAATAAGAAAAATCATTTGAAAAGTTTTAAGAAAAAAATCCTAGTGGACCTTAAGTTAAGATTTTTATTTTTTATTCATCATTTATCTATTTGTAGGTACAATTATTACCACTATTCCCAATGTTTTATCCTTAAAAACTTTTTTAATTTAAGTGTTATGCATCCCAAAATGAACTTACCAAAACATTTAGAGAGTTAAAAGGGATTTTTCTTCATTAAAGCCACTCCACATGCAACTTTATTTAAAGGAGAGAAAAAAAGAAAAAGCAGCACTTACAAACTTTGTAGGGAACATCTCACCATCAGGATGCAAGCGTATCAAAATAAACCAAATCTCCAACGTCTGTTATGCTAAATATTGTCTAATGCACAGGCGCATATAGAAAATACAAAGACTTTTCAGAGGCATCAGATTCACAGTATGAAACAACATTTTGACGCCACAGGCTGCGTGTGTGAGCTCAGCCT
>JBAJHX010000040.1:16439104-16441604 GCA_037176925.1 Amniataba percoides
TGTGTGTGTGTGTGTGTGTGTGTGTGTGTGTGTGTGTGTGTGTGTGTGTGTGTGTGTGTGTGTGTGTGTTTGTCTTTATGAGTTTCGCTGCAGTGCATTTGTGTGTGTGGTTGGATATGTGTGTGTTTGCATTTGTTTGTGTGCGTTTCTGTAAGTGAATGTGAAGCTGAAATCTCTCCACGGTATGTTTCCCGTCAACACTGATAGCATCTAATAGCTTCTGTATTCCTTTTTTTTTTTAATTTTACTTCCCCTGCCCTCGTCTTTTCCTTTGTCCATTACATTAAAGAACATTTCAATATACATTTATACATAAATATTTTTCAGATATTCACATAGTAAGCATTTTAAGACATTTTACTTAAAAAGCAAAAGTAGAAATACAGTTGCGTAAAATACATCCTACATTCAAAATCTTACTTAAATAAAAGCATAAACACAAAAATGAATATTAATTATCAAAAATAGAAGTTCTTATCATGCAGAAAGCAGCTCCTGTAAGTCTTATATTATGAATTTTTATATAAATAGATTATAGGAACTGATCAGTGTAGTCTAATAACTTTACATACTGTTGAGTTTATCTATAATAATGCATTTATAGATGCATTATTATAGATAAAATGAGCATTCATGTCAAGTTAATCTCCAAAGAAGCCACTAACTCCAGCTGTTAAGTAATTGTATTGGAGTAAAAAGTACAATATTCCCTCTGTACTGCAGTGAAGTGGAAGCAGTAGTACATGTATTGTTATCAGCGGCTGTGTCCCTCTGCTGAGGAGGGACTCGATATTTACTACCCTTCAGATCTTTTAATTATGTCCCCTTTTAAAGTATTTCAGCCTGCAACCCAAATCATAAAGTCCTCCTCTCGCCCCGAGGCTGTGCTTCATTAAAACACATCGCTCCTCTTGTGATTTAGTCCCATGACCCATTTTGGGTCCTCGGCCGTGGCCCCGTAGTTTTAGCTGAAGCGAACTGGGTGCGATTAACTCGCGGAAAAACAAGACAGAGAGGTCCTCGTGTGTGTGTGTGTGTGGAGTATATGTTTGATAGATGGTGAGGAGACAGAAGTGTTTCATTTCCAGAAAATCTGATTATTACTATCACACTGCTGTTGTTTCTTATTTAAAAAAAGGTTTTTTGGAGCTTCAGTTTGTGTGACTGTCACTGAAAGACAACATTTCCAATAAAGTCTGGTTCTTTTTTTCCTCTTTCACTCTTCCTGCAGAAATAAAGTAAATATGTTGGAGTCATTTTTCCCTGAACTCGCTCCTCTCACTCGCAGTAAAACAGTCAGCTGACATATTCTGTTCATGTGAAACTGGGCTTGGTAGGAAACTATTTTACCGATTTCTTACATTTCCTACAGTGACTTTTTTAGCAACAGTCAGAGCAGGTGTCATCTGCTGATGGAGAAACTGCTTTTTTCTCTCTCATGACAGATTTCTTCATTTACTTTTGTTGAACTGTGAGGCCAAAGTGTATTTGGACATGTCAACATCAAAACAAGTTGTTTACTTTTAGTTTTGTTAGATGGTTAAATATAGTAGAACAGAGTTAAGTAAGATCTATTTGCACTAAATTTCCAAACAAGCATGTTCAGCCAAGCTGCCAACAGCTGTTCATCTGAATTCAAGAAATTTAAAGTGTTTGTTCTCAAGCTTTCACGGTCATGACCCCTTGACAGTTCAACCAAAAACAGATTTTACATTCACACATTGTTGCATTTTAACTATTTTTAGAGGCCAAATGAGGCAAAACCTTCAGTATAAAAGTAAATTAGGTTTAAGAGAAGTCAGTAAAGGTTGGAGATTATTCATTTAAGGGGTAGTTTTGTCTTTGAGTGTCAGCCTCAGGCCCTAATTTGAAAAAAAAAAAAAAATCTCAAACCCTCTCATTTCCCCGTCTTCCTCTCACCTGCGGAGGACTCCACCCAGCAGGGAGGCGTTGAGGCACTCGGGCGGGGAGAGGCGCCGCTGCACCTCCCCGACCGTCACCTTGTACTTGGAGGTGGAGCTGAGCAGCGAGAGGCGGCCCGGGACCGAACAGAAGACTTCAGCCGGGTTGGACACGGCTCCCACGCCGAGGCCCTCTTTGCCAATGGACAAGGCCGACAGGGACGACCCGTTGAGCTTGGACGGGATGGGAACTGGGAGGAAGCGGAGAAAGTTCACGCTCATTCGGGGTCCACAGTGAAACTCACTTTTTCATTTTTAGCAGCCCGGATGAGGAGAAAAAGTTAAACAGCAACAAGAAAAGCAGGAGAAACGAGCATGAAGATAACGAGTCTCAACATGTATCTTGTGCAGTGACAACAAGTGTTGTGTGAATGACTGTGTGACAGCAAGCCCCCCCCACACCATTTATCTATTCAGTGTAATAGAAGAAATAGTTCTCCCCTGCGTCGACAGCTCTAATTCTGGAGAGCTGCTTGTTGATTCTGTTGTTTAAACTGCAGGTGGTTTAGCCTTTAGTTGCACATTCACAAATAGCTGCA
>JBAJHX010000040.1:16446604-16492384 GCA_037176925.1 Amniataba percoides
CTGGCTCTGGGAGTACGGCAGGGAGGACTGCGGGTACGGAGGGGGGAAGTAGGGAGGCTGGAAGTCGGAGGCCGGAGTGTGGCAGAGCGGGGGAGCGGAGGAGTAGGCGGCCTGGTTCAGAGAGGACAGCTGGGAGAGACGGCCGCTCGGCGAAGAGCCGCTTAGTCCGTCTGCGCGGTCCTGCAGAGACACAAAAAGGAAAAAAAAGTTTGCATCTCATCAGGAGCGCAGACATTTTTTTTTTAAAATCATCCATCAAATGTCAGAGAGACTCCAAAAGTTCTGCGCTCCGGGGAGGCTTTTATTTCTAAAACTCAAATCAAAAGAGGCAGAAAAATATCAGACTTAAAAAAAAATATATATATAAAACCGTTTACTGCCAGACAACCCGTAAATAAAAGCTGCTTGTTTTCACTGGAGGATGGAAATAGCTGCAGCGCTTGAAGTGATGCGCGCTGGCAGGAGGCGCCTTTGGCATCGCTGCTCCACAGTGTCAGAAAGGTCACGGCCACCAAGAAGGAGGCGCACAAAGGACAGGTAGAGCAGCAACAACACAACAACAGCAGCACGTTGCTCCGGGAGGGAACACATCTGTAAATAATCTGTCCCCCTGTCAAACAAAACCCACTTTGACCCCCAGACTGAACATTACAGGGAGGAGGGAGGAGAAGAGGGGAGAGGGGGCAAAACAAATGTTCATTCAGGCTGACATAGAAAAAAAAGGCACATTCTATTTTGACTTTACAAGTTTAACCCCTCATCATCATCATTACCATCAGCAGCATGTAACAGTGTGCGTAAAAAAACATGTAGTCCACTAGCCTACATTTGCGCTCACACACATCCTGGTAAAATTGGATTTTTCCAAAGCTGGGTCAGCCGGATCGATGCGTGTTTTGGCGGAACAGTGTCCATTATCAGAGGAGAGGAGAGGAGAGGAGGAGAGGAGAGGCCCGCTGCCAGCTTAAAAGCGCATATCTGTCATCCATCAGCCACAGTGCGCAAAGAGGACGAGGAGGAGGAGGAGGAGGAGGAAGGGAGTGTGTGTGCAGAGGTTTGCTCTAACAAAAGTTTAGATTTGCTGCAAAAAAAAAACTGTGGGGAGAAACGGAGACGGCGCGCAGACAAAGAGCATCTCCTCGGACAGATGATGGAGAAACACCTGAAGCTGCTGAGGCGGAGGAAGAGCCGGATTCACCAGAAATGTGCCTGACTGTCAGCCAAAAAAAAGGACTTCACTCTCTAAGAGCTGATAAGTGATGCCAAAAGATGTGTCACATTAAAAAAATAATAATAAAGTTTTTTTTGTTTAATTTACTGGAAATGTGATGTTTTTTTTTAAAGTGAAGATGTCACCTTCTTTCGGGGTTAGTCTACTGACACTCGGAGCAAAAAAATAAAACAAAGTATCTCCAAAAAAATTAACTTACAGTCGTGATAAATAGACATTAGCTGCCCCCAAAAAAGACACAAATAAAGCCCAAAATACCAGTCTCCATCAAACTCACCATGGCCGAATAGGTGTGGATTAACATCTGGACCACTCTGGATACCCCCCAAATTTCAAACTCAACAGGATGCGCAGGCTTCCAGAGGTGTCACCAAAAAATGCTCCAGAGATGTAAATCCAAGCTGCTTCACCGGTCCATTAAATACAATGAAAAATGATTTTAAAAAATGTTATTTATTGTCCCGTTTCTGTTTGGACGAAGCTCTTTACGCGCGGTCAGATGAGCAACACACACACACACACTCAGGCGCGCAGCACACACACGGACTCCTCCGGTCTCTCCATGAGCGCACTACTTATAGTTTCTGCGCGCACAGAGCGAGGGGAGGGGTCGGCAGGGTCCACTTCTCTTAAAGAGATATATTCATTCAATTACCGGCTGTTAACTCTCTCACACACACACTGCACTCATACAGTTATTGTTTTCTTAATAATTAAGATAATAATAAATAATAAAGATATTCTGGCTTTTACGCACAGAAAGAGTATGAAATATGAGTGTTTTAGTAAGTTTAACACGAAATAAAAATCACATTTATACGAGAACATCTCATTTTCTGATTTTTCACGTCTAACTTAAGACTACAGCCGCTTTTACGCACGGATATCCACCGAGCTAAAGTAAAGAAATCTGGCATTTTCTCGTTTTTAAATTTAAATTCATCCAATTTTCTTCAAATATTTCAACCAAACCGGGTCGTTTAATATTCGACAAGTGAATTTTCTGGATTGGAAATGAACCAAAAGCCCAGCATGTGCAGCCTTTTACGCACTGATGATGAGTTTTTTTTTCTTACAAAACGCACCGCCTGTAAAGCTGCTGAAAAAACAAATGAAAACTGTCCCTTGTGTTTCTTTTCTTTACCTGTAAACCTTCAGTCTTGCTTCGGGATTTCCACAGCATGGTGCCGGTGGCTTCGGTTTCAGTCGAGCTGCAGCCTGAAGGGTTAACGTGACGCGCAGGATGGATGGAGAGGAGACGGGCTGAAGGTGCAGAGAGGAGTGAGTTAGTTTGAGAGACGATGCAGGAGTTTGTATGGATGGATGATGGTGGTGGTGTTAGGGAGGGGGTGGGGGTGGAGGTGCGGGGTAAGGAAAAAAAAGAGAGAGAGGGCGGGAGGTGACAGGATGGGGTGACACAAAACTTTTTTCACGGTTTGAGCATATAGGAGCAGGAGAGGTGGTGAGGAAACACAGATATCAACATTTTTAAAGAACATTCAGCTGTCTCTTAATGCATATACATATTAATACAATAATAATACATATAAAAAATATCTGCAGATCAATAAACATTAAATTTAATATTCTATTGAAATGGCTTTTTTTTCCCATTTTTTCCACATTTATCATTGTTTTGAAACTGAATTTGCTATTGTGGTCAATTTACATTTCTTTTTTATTCTTTTATCTTCTACTTTTTACAACATGTTTCCCTATAATAAAAAAAATACTATTTTGCAGCCAGGATGCTGCATAAGGGGAAAAAAAATCAAGTAAGAAAGTACTGTGCAGTTTTACAGTCAGATCTTCCTCTATAAATGCAGACATTCAGATGTTGGTGGAGTCTGTCGGTTTTCAAGAAGTTTAAGTCTCAGTGCGCCATCTTGTGGTGAAGAAAAGAAAAAAGAAAATTGTGAGTAAAGTACAGGAGCTTTAGAGGGATGACCACGTGTGGTTTGTAAGACCTTAAGATCTCGATTATATTTATTCTATTTACACGAAACTGCTTAAATAATCCATTTACCTTGAGCTTGAGGCGCCATTAGGCTTATATCCTGAAATGTTCAAGTTATGTAAAAACACCCGTAACAACCTTGATAAGAAAGTAGAGGACTGACAACAATCACCTGAAGCTCAGAACCACTGAGCTTGTGTTGGACGACCAGAAGAAAAGGAGCCCTCCTGTCCTGGTTTTCATCCATGGAGGAGAGGGGAAGAACTTGGGGTCTACATTAATAAATAAATTGCAAAACATTTTTTAAGGGCATGATGAGGTGAGGTAAAAAAAAAAAATCACCTTTGACAACCAAAATCAAATCAATTCAAACTGATGTTCGTACCAAATTTGATCGCTCTCACAGAAAGGTAAATATTAATCCCTCCCACCACGGCTCACTCTGTTACATAAAAAGAAGATAAGTGAAAAGTAGTACGGGAAGAGGTTGTGGTTGGTTTTCTAACAAAATAGCTCTTTATTAAATGCATTAATGTTTCACAACTGACATGTAAGAAAGTGTGTCTTTCCAGAGCACAGCTGTTGAAACCTTCACATTGCTTTACACTGAAAATGTGTTTGTGCATCATAATTTCCAGGAACAGTCAAAGATTGGCAGCATCTGGAGTCTTTCATCAGGAACGTCTGGGACGACAGGTAGCACATTATTCATGTCCGACTGGTACGAATGATAAAAACACAAGTTTGGCTTCAGTCGCAGCCTTCCTCTGTTACTTTATTTTTTACTTTAAAGTTGATTTTACTCCATGAAAGAGGGCACCGTCTGTCGGCAGCAGTTTGGTTTCACTTCGCCCCCACTGACTTCTTCAGGCTCCTCATACACATCAAAGCTCCTTTATCGTTTCTCATCATGTCTCCGATCTCCTGCTTACAGACCGGGCACTGCTCGGCCACGGCGCACAGAGCCTCCTCCAGCGCCCCCTGTGTGTGCTGGTCGGGTAGAGCGCTGCACTGACTCAGCATGGCGAGTGTGTGTTTGAGCCAACCTTCCTCTCTGACCAGGACGGCAATCCAGGGCTGAGCGCGGACGCAGCCTCCCAGAGCCTGCAGGCCGAGCCTCCACAGCTCCGCCGCCTCGTCCCAGCTCTCCTCCCAGCCGAGGCTCACCCTGACCGGCCCGGGACTGGAGCCGGAGTCCAGGGCGCCGCGGAGGAACCGGAGCGCTGCGGAGAAGAAGCGCCTCTGGCTGGCTTCAACTGAGTCTGGAAAGATAAAGAACGAGACGTTAGTCGAGTTTTAGATTTTTTTAAAGACAACGTTTTCTTACATTAAAATTTTAAATGTGGTTAAACCTGAAGTCAACATGATCTACATTCCTTTTGTTTTTTTTTCAAAGCAGTTGTAAAAGGAAACACACAAGAGTATCTAATAACATTAGTAACGGCTGCATCCCATCTACAGTTGCCTGTTAAGCGGCCCAGAGGAGAAATGTCATAGGAGAAAAAAACATACGTGTAAAAAATTTATTTTCACCTGAAGGAGCCGACTTGAGTCTGCCAATCATTAGTCCTAAAGTGCAGTAATTTGCTGCCAAGACCAGCAGGCGGGGTTTATGCACCAAAACAGGAAGTGCTTCACTCAGAAGGGCCTCCAGCTTTCTGAAACACGGGTCCTTCCTGGACAATGAAACAGAAAAAGTTTGAATTCAAATGAAACCCGTTTGGTATTTACTTCACATCTAAAACACATCATTAATTTGCAGGCTTCGGACGAGGACTTGACTTACCTGACTCGCTCCGGCTCTGTGACGGTAAAGTTGAGGAGCGCTGAGCAGGCCGTCTCCATGCTGGGAACTCTGACGGACGCAGCCCCGCTTTTCCCCTTCAGGGAAGTCCAGCACTGCGACAGGAAGTCCACCAGCAGGGCCGGGGTGTCGAGGGTGAGCAGCACTTTCCTGGGACCTTCCTCTGCTGACAGGTGGCACAGAGCAGGGAGGAGGTACCTGAAGAGAGGAAGGAGGAGGAAAGAGAAGAAGAGAAGAAAGGGAGGACTATTAGATGACTGCAGAATCTATAAAGTATGTGTTTTTCTGTGTCGATTCTCTCTGATGTGCTCTGTCATCTTCACCTCAGAGCCTCTTTGCCCGTCCATTCCTCTGTCTCGTTTCTGACAGACATCTCAGACATCCACTCAGAGAGGCCGTGCTCCGAGCTCTCGCCCTGCAGGTGGCTCCGCGAGTAGCCGATCAGGAACGGCAGCAGACCAGTCACTTCCTCTTTCAGACAGGAAGTCTCCTCTGCAAGCCACGAGCACAGAGAGCGGAATGTGGCGAAAATAAACGGGTCACCATAGCGACTTTGATCCACCTACGAGAACAGGAAGAGACGAGGGACAGAGTCGTGGAAAAGTTTGGAGAGTTAATGTCTTATAGAGAAACATGACAAACTCAAAATGTTGAAGGAAATAAACTGCAAGAGTTTCATAAATAAAACTTTTCTTCTCTCCTGGACTGGTAGGATACACATGTATATACTAAGTTCTTGAAATGTTTTACTTTACTTGCTATTCTTTCAAA
This sequence comes from Amniataba percoides, assembly GCA_037176925.1. Lineage (NCBI taxonomy): Eukaryota > Metazoa > Chordata > Actinopteri > Centrarchiformes > Terapontidae > Amniataba > Amniataba percoides. The sequence goes on from JBAJHX010000040.1 coordinate 16,452,368, forward strand.
ACCTTCCTCGCCTTGTCTGCCAAAACATTTCGGCCCTACATTTGTCCCCTGGCGGTGCATCTTGTCTTGTTATTTTCTTGCCAAAGAAAAAAAACAATCCAAAAAATGTTTTAAGGATTGCCTTCCTATTGCTCCATTCCCACATAGTAAAACTTAATAAAATATAATAAAACAGCATTTGGGAGGACTGAAAAGAAGAATAGGAACCATAAACACTATTAATTAACAGATATTAATGAACAGAGAGAACAGAAACAAAAGTGGCACAGCCCAATCCAAACTATTTAAGAGACTACAACAGGGGAATGGCTGCCATTTCTATTTGAAAAACCACTTCAAGACAAGTTTCTGACTGTATTTATCAACAACTTGATTAAACTACAATCATTTTAAGCTGTATTAGTGAGCTTTATATCTCCAAACGAATATTATACCACTATAATAATATAATAGTCCACAGGCTGATCTTTTTCATTTACGAAGTGTTTCATCTCGACTCTTCATTCACAGAGGATGAATATTACTGAATCAGCACGAGGAAGAATCCTCTGGCTGTCAATGAGTGATATATTTCCAACAACAAGTGGCCTGTTGAGTATAAACAGACGCTGTAACGTGCACCTCTTACCTGCTGCAGGTGGTACATTAAAGCAGAGAAGGCCTCCTCCAGCACCCCGAGGACCTGCCGGCTCTGCTGCAGACTGAGTGAAGAGTTGGACGTCTGAGGAGGAGCTGAGGCAGCCTGCGACACGGCCGGACTGCATGCCTGCTCTATGGCTGCCTCCATGATTCGGTAACAGGCTGGGAACAAGAAGATGGTTTGAGCTTTTATCAAACAAAATAACATAAAAATTTAAAAAAAGAAGTTGCAAGAATAATAAGATGGACATTAAAAACAGGGCCAGAGCATTCTTAAATGTGACCATTTCTTTAAAAAAAACAAAAAAACATAATAAACTGAAATTGTGATTTCAGATTTATTCATCATAATTATAAATTCTTGCCACTCTCGGGAAAGCTTGGAAACTACATTATTTTGCTGAAAATACCTTTTAACAATTCAATCAATATATAAAATGTGAGAAAAGACTATTTCATCTACTTTGTTTATGTTGGACAACAGCGAGGAACTCTTGCCTCTTGCCTTGCTTTGCTTAAAACAACAGACTGCACATAAACAAATACATTTAAATTAGGAAAAGGACCAGGAAGGGGAGTGGGGGAGATATTTTATCTGGCACAGCTGAACAGTTCTCCAAGAGGATGGAAAGAGGATATATTTTCATCCTTCATGTGTGTTTTAAAATAGCTGCACAGAATTCATATTAATTTAGCTGCTTACATTTCTGTGGATTTCTCTGGATCTTGGGTGGCTGCATACAAATTATTAGCTATTTTTGTGTTTGACTGTCCAGAATGGACAGACATTTTTATCACGGTTAATATACTATTTTCAATGAGCAGACTACCTGTGAGAGTGTGCTGCAGCTCTGGGCTCAGCTTGTCACCCGGTGGTTCCTCCAAACCCATCCTGACCTCCACGCACGCCCGGTTCACCAGCAGGCAGCAGAACTTTGGCGGCCCCACCAGCTCCCACCCACACAAATCCAGCAGACAAGCACTGAGGACCAGGATGGGCCCGATCTGTCTCGGCGTCAGCTTAGCCTGCAGCATGGGTCTCAGCACTCCCCACACACGGGCCGTGACTCCCTTCAGCTCCTCGCCATCTACGGCCACTCCTGCTGGGGGGAGAAACTGCGACAGCTGAGCACACATGTCCAGCCTGGTCTGGTCTTTGGCTTGGCAGAAGTCTTTGGAGAGTCTGACCAGCAGAGCGAGGAGTTCAGTGGGATGTTTGCTCCACACTTTGTCCATGGTTTTACCAGAGAGGAGGCAGCCAAGCAAGGCCAGGCCCCTCTCACGGCTTAAAGTCTGGTTTTGTTCCACTGCTTGGCACAGAGCAGGTACGGCCCCTCTGCTCAGCAGCTGGTCTGGACCTCTAGGCAGGGCGCACACAGCTGTGAGAACCTGATAGCAGTCAGCCGCCATGGCCTCATCGAGCTTAGAGGAGCCCTCTTGAGATGTTGGTGCTGCGTTTGCTTCGCTGCCGTCTTCACCATTTTGCTTGCTGGCCTGGCCCTCTCCTGCTGAATTTGGCACATCAGCAGGTCTACTTTCCGTGGTTGGAGTTGAATCCTGACTCTTTCCTTTCTCTCCACCTTGGTCCTGTTTCTGCTGGGTCACCGGACCATTTGCTAAAATGCCCAGCAGGAGCGGGACGGTGGTGAGGAGCTGTGGATGGGAGGCCATGTCTGGGTCTGTGCTCAGGGCGGCCAACAGAGCTGTGCCCAGAGAGAGGAGCTCATGTGGGGGTAAGCCGCAGTTCTCGCTCCCTCTGATCGCCGTAACCAAAAGCCGAGCCGGTAGATTCAGGCCCACGGCCTCGAAGATGCGCCTCAGGGTGGATTTGTCCAGCTGGTTTGCTGGACACAAGCGAGTTATCTAAAACAGACAGAGGAAAACAACACCCACCTGTCAGAGCTTTTTTTGCACATTCCAGCAAAATCTGTACAGTTCTTTCATTAAATAATTGCACACGTTTTATTTTCTGATACTACTGCCTACATTATAATATTTTCTGTTTTGAATCTGACTTGAATTACCTGCTTCTCCTTTGTATTTCTTCTACTTCTGCTTTCTGTTTATTTTTTGCACTTACATATCAAGACAAATTCCTTGTATGTGAAAACCTACTTAGAAATAAACCTGAATCTAAACTGGAATCTTCTATTTTAGGGCTGCATCTATTGACTACTTCTGTTACTGATAATATTACAATTGATGGTTTCATTTCACAGGTAGATATAGTATGTACTACGCTGACTTCAAGATTTTCTACCTCTTTCTTCTCTGTGAACTTGGAAAAGTTGTGATATCTGTCTGAGTGGGTGCAGATTGACCCACAGACGAGGTTAAACAGTTGATCAGTGTCTAAAAATGATGGGATATCATGCTGAGAGGCTTTGGGAAATGTCTTGCTTTGCCTAACCAACAGTCCAACATTTCAATTTCAATTTTCAGTGACATAAAATAGAGAAAAGGCATATTCTTATTTCTTAAGAAGCAAGAAACCTGATCTATAAGCTGACTTAAATCAAATTTAACATAAAGGGCAAGTGAAATTATGGAGCAGATTTAATATCCTCACTTCCCTGGTTTTAACCTCTGCTCTCCTTTCATTGTTTTTGTGTGATTGATGTGACTTGTAAATGAAAGTTTTACATGTAATTATATCATTATAAAACAATATCACTAGACACTTACCAGCAGGAGAGCAGCCAGGGTGTGACTGTCATTTTTAGCATGTCTGAGTGAGTGAAGACACCTCTCCAACACCTCCGTCTGGGCATCAGTCAGACCTCCTCCTGTATCCCTCTCCGAGCCGCCTTCTCCTCCTCCTCCCTCTCCGCCTCCCTGCTCCTCTTTACCGGGAGGTTGGCTGCTAGCTACCGGCGTGATATCGGCCCTGTCAGCCATTACGACCTCTGTAAGGAGTGAAAAAGTGGGCTAACTTTAAAAAGAAATAGACATACAAACGCAGTCACTCGCTCCACGCCGGTAACGATGCAACAGCAGCGGCCAGATTTACTTTAATTTCATTTAATTAGATTATTTTCAGTAGAGTTAGTCCAAGTTATGGCTAGCTTAAGCTCAACCGTTAAATTAAACGTCCGTTAAATAACTTACGTTGTTTACAGCACTCGCACACGCCACAACAGCTCGTGGGCTCCTTACCGGAAGTGAATCGTCAAAATAACGCAGAGAGTAACCAATGAAAATGGTGCACTAATGTCAGACAACCAATCAGGACGCGGGTAGTTGGGAGGCGGAGACGCCATTTTGGCCCGAGCAGTAACGTCCGAGTATGGTTATTTTTAAGGTCAAAGAAGGTAAATTTTCTTCGTTTTTTTCGTTTTTAGCGCTAATTATAAGACGTAATTTATATTTTAAAAAATGCATCAGTTTCAGTGTTAATGTTGAAACGAATATGTTCTTCCATGAAAAACTGGACAGCAGGTGGCGCAAAGCGGAAGTAGTCGGATTAACAGTAACCGTCGTCACTTATATGTAACCCACAGAACAAGCAAAATAGCTGTGGGGTAGACATGTATGCAGTATGAAGTGTATGATAATTTAATCTACTATATCTTCCGCCGTTGTAGTGTAGTTATCTTTAAAGTTTTGCGCTTATTTTGTTGAAAGATACGCTCCAACGGCTGCCTTTGCGTGCTTTATTTTGAAAATCCGCCCACCGGAAGCGCTATAAATACACCACTCCGACTAGCTTGGCGTGCAACAAACAGTCACATCAGCTGCAGCGGCGAGAGCGACACTGACCTAATTAACCGTGCGGGAGGAACAACAACTAAAGCGGCGACGACACAACTCAACCGGAGGGAAACACCGCGCCTTCTCCGGACACCGTAAGTCCCTTTCAGCGCTGTCGTGACAAACGCCGTTTAAAGCCGCGCAGGATGGAGCCGCGGTGCCTCCACGGCGTGAAGTGAGAGCGAGTGTGCCAGCAGCTGTTGGCCTCAAGGTGCTTTAAACAGGAGGATTATACAGGTGAAACGCCTCACGGTGTGTGCATGCATTTGGAGGGGGAGAAAAAGCAAGCAAAGTGGGTGCGAAGTGTCAGATTATTCATTCAAGCCTCTCTCGTTTGTAATTATGTCATGCATGTGTGCAAGAGACCACGAAGGCTGCAGCTATCGGCCTTTTATTCAGTTATATTATAATATTAAATAAAGATTTAATGTGTTGGGCAATCATTGGCTGCAAAGATGCATAATATTCCTCCATTTTGAATGAATTGTCTTAGAGGTATTGTTTTTTTTCATGCATTTCATTTGATTGACAGACCTTCATATTTGCAGTCAATCATGCACTTTAATCAGTCAGTTAATCCATTGCTCTGCAGCCATTATCACAGAGTAGAGCTTAACTGACAATAACTCTCATGGTTGCTTGTGTCATATAGTTTTTATTTATTCATCGTTCACCTGATAAAGCAGAAATAGTTAGTGATTATTATCGTCCTAAATATGACAGTGACACACATTCAGGTCTTGTGAGGAATGTCTTTGTGAGGCTTTGGGCAGCAAACCTTTTGTCTTAATGAATGGCTTTTATATCTTATATTGATCCTCTAATCAATTTGTTGACAGTTCAGTTAAGTCTTTATTGCCCCTCATGGTGGGCTTGTTGGGGGTGGATTTGACTTACAGCATCACAAAAAGAGAGATATCCATCAGTGAGCACAGTAGGAGACTGATAACAGGCATTTATATACAGTGCAGTTGTGAAGTTGAGCTATAATGGCTTCGTAGTGTATTCAAATCTCTTTTAACCTCCCATGATGTACCTACACACTGGAATTTATGGTATTGCTGCAATATTTTTATCGCATCCGTTTAAATTTCATCTCAGGAATAGAGTAGTTGTTGCTGTAGGGATGTTTTTTTGTAGTTGTCACCACAAAGTAGGAGGGTTATTATTATTTTGCTGCTTTTTTCTTTTCTTTTTTTTTCCCAAGGACTCCGCCGGGGAGAAGAATAAAAACAACTTCATTTTCTCTCCCTATCGCAGACAGGAGAAGCTGTGCGTGGGACTTGGTGTCATTACAGAGAAAGCTCCACCAACTCAGTCTTCCTGCCTAGAAGCCAATACAGAGCTGACAAAGTGCGCTATTGACTGCTGCAGCTGAGAGAGAGGAAGAGGAGGAAGAAACAGCCAAAGAGAGGGAGAGAGAGAGAGAGAGAGAAAATGAAAATGTGTCCTTTCTGGGTATAAGAGTTTTTTTGGTCACAGAGATCATTGTTTTGCTGAAGCTTCTCAAGGGAAAAGCAGCCACTGAAATGCCTCTAATTGCTGAGCTGTCATCAGCCCAGGTGACCGAGTGCACCTGAGCGTCACACACTCAAAGCCACCACCAGCTCGTGGGCCTTTGCTGCGCAGAAAGAAAAGAAAAAAACATCTCCTATGCTGTGACTTCAGCAAGGAGGGAGAAGTGTGACTGAATCCATCAGTTTTTCTTTTGTCTGAATTATTTTTACCTGGAGCTTCTATTTTTTGAACACTCTTTTGGTGGATTACCTGGCAGAGAAAAACAAGCACAGGAGGACAAATGACTGTTTGTGGATTTGGGACTTACTGAGCGGTTGATTATAGCACAGAAGGAGGCTGCAGGTGCTCAAGCTTCACTGTGCAGATTCACACATGGAGGCAGATGATACAGGTTTGTGTCCTGTGCTTCTGAACTTTGCTGTGTTTTATCTAACAGCGTCTTTGTATGACGCATTAGAGCAATATTACTGATGCAGCATAATTAGTTGGTTAATTGGTTAGTTGTGAACTACTAAGTTAACAACTTCTTTTTTTTATGGTTGCATTTGTACCGTTTGACAGTAAACAAAACAAGACACTTTGGTCTTCTGTGATCAACATTTTTTATAATTTGATGACATTTTCTGAGACCAAACAACTAATTGATTAATTGAGAAAATGATACACGTAAAGCGATAATGAAAATAATGATTATCTGTAACTGAAATATAGTTGTAAATGTGTTTTCTGGTTAGACAAAGCTATTATTATCATTATTATTATCATGGAACTGCGATCTAACTGTTACTGAAGTCATCTTTAACTCTTGTGCACAAAGTATGACCATCTGCGTGTCTTAAATCCTGACCAATGCAGACAGACAAACATTATTTCATACCACATGGATACATAGCACAGCAGATGCCTGTGAAAGCTGCTTGATTTATTACCAGATTGCCCCATAGTAGTCTCCTGGTAAGACATAGTGGAGAAGAGGCCTGTTAATGTCGTGAACACAGTGTCCCAGGACTTGTACTGTTCACTCCCCCTTTTTTTATCCTTTTTTTTATCCCCCTTCTGCTGTAAGAACTTGCACAAGAATTTGAGAGTGGAAAAAGTGCGGTATGGCTCTTTTACTTTGCTCAGCACCATGCTTTTCTCCTCAAACAGTAAGTCTGCATCACTGAAGTGTTACTTTTGTAGAAAGAACAGATGAAAACAAGTGGAGGAACATAATGTTAACCATTCTCATGAGTGCTGCACAACAATAAGCATATTTTGGGACTCATTCAGCAAGTTAATTATTCTCTGGTATGATTTTATTGTCATTACAAATTACTTTCAAATGCGAAACTCATTACACTTCCTGGAGGACAGGACGTTTGAAAGGGAGAGATAAGAGCTTGAGAGGGAGGTAGAAATATTACCTTTTTGCATACAGCAGTCCTGATGAATATGAAGTATCACTTTCATTATGAACATTCATGCTGCTTAAATGTGATGCTCGAATACCAGGCACAAATAACAAAAACTGCAAAGTCAAACTAGTTTATTTTGTATCATGTGTTGAGCTGTGTCCTTGGCTAATACAGAGATACTAGACACCTTTCACAGAAGCGTGTAAATTTACATGCCTTTTTCACTTTTCTGTTTTACTTCCATGTTGCTTCAACGATCGCATCAAAGGAAATGGGTTCGTGTGAGTCATGTTGCTGTCGACAGGATGCTATCAGAATAGTTGCATAATAAAACAGATGTGTTGCATTTGTTCAGCTACACTCAAATGCTGGATATTTCTTTTTATGTCACACTTACAACAGAAGGCAACAGCTTGAATTCTCATACAAGGCTTTGTTTCCTGCTGTCCACAAACTAAATGAGGTTTTTCCCTTATTCTTCTTACCTTTCAGTTTAAGTAACATTCATATTCTTTGCTCCCTCTGCAGATTGTCTCAGACTGAATCTTATTTGCATGAACATTTGTTATCGAGTTGATTTGTTATACGCTCTTGTTCTTGTATGGAGTGCTACTCTAAAAAGCTGAAGCACTGTTGTCCGTCAGTAATCAAGGCAGAGAGGGAGGATAAACCTGAATAATTCATGTCAGGGGGGTGAAATGGCTGAATTCACAAAAAAAAAAATACAGATAACAATGTTTCTCTGGTAACTGTCCATTATATTTAATACATTACATCAGGCAAAACTCTTCTGTGCAAAACAAAGTCATCAATAACTAATGTTAAGTTCAGTTATACTATGAGTGACATCATTGATTTTGACAACAGAATTTTGTTTAAAAAAAAAATTTGTTATTTGATTGTATCACAGTCCACTGAAATTCAAAATGCACTAATATTGAATGAACATGCCTCCTCATCTTGTTTTGATGATATAAAATGATCCACATGTTAAATCATTTCTTCTGTCTTTCTTGCAGCGTAGTGTTTGAGCAGCAGAGCCTGCGCAGGCCCCGGAGGTTGCCATGTTGGATTTCTTCCACAGAGAGCTGGTGTTGACCCGTCTGCACCCGTCGCCTCACAGCACCTTGCTGCCAACCTAACTCCTCCACCTCCCCCCGTCTCCTCCCCCATCTCCTTCTTCCACTGCCTGGCCGGAAGAAAGGTAAACAGGGGCGTGCTTTGCAGCTGGCGGTTTTGGCAGGTGTGTCTGGTTACTCTTGGGCAGGCTTTTGAGTAAACCATCTTTAGATTCAGCTGATTAGTTTGATTTGCAGTTGTTATCTCTATGAGAGAAGCGTTAGATGTACAAAACTAGATAAGAAAAGTCTGAAAAGTGAACATCAGTCTACTGTAATTAAGAGAAAAATAACCTGTAAAGTCTGTCTTTAATACTTCCCTCTCAAAATATTGTTTGATAGCTTCTTGGTACTTCCCAGCATTCTTTATTCCTTGCAGTGTCAAAGGAAAAGTTGGACATTTTTGTAAAAACTCTTATTTGCTTCCTTACTAAAAGTTAGATGACAGAAATGCCATCACTCTGCACAGTAAGTGTACGTGCACTGCCAGAAGCCAGTTAGCTTAGCTTAGCACAAAGACTGGAAACGGGGGGGAAACAGCTAGCCTGGTTCAGCCCCAAAGTAACATTTGTCTACCAACTACTGAGGCCAATATCCGTCTCTTCTCCAACTCTTCTCTAGCAAAAAAAGAAAATATTTCCAGTATTTCTTCCTTCTTCCTTTTAATGTTTTGTTATTTATATATTTCATTTAGCTTGTTCCTGTGGAATGAATCTCAAGTACATATTAAATCGGACTAACCTTATTCTATTTCCTTTATTTTTCTAAGGTTCCTCGGTCTTTGTGGAAAATGTCCTATGCACACCATAAGCTGCTTACCCCAAGTTTACCTCATCTCCTCCTGCTACCGCTGACCTACCTCTGGCTCCTGGCTCCTCCCACAGGTAAAATAAACCGATCGTCGCCCTCAACAGAACAGGCAAAACCGCATTTGTTGACTGAGAACAGATAAGGAAATTCACATGTGTGTCTGCTGCTCAGCAGCACAGGAGATTCACACGCCTTTGATTGCCCAAGGTGTGTCTTCATCCTTCCCGGAATCTTGTTATGATATTTGGCTGGTTTTAGGATTGTTAGTCTGTGTTTACTGTTCCTCTAATCCGAAGCGGAGAGGCTGTTGGCACCCCTACTGTGTGTGTCTGCGGGCCGTCTTTCTGATGCCACCCCTCTCAGTGGGTTGCAATGTGAAACGGGACAAAAGGGGCTCTGTGAGTAGACATTGTGGAGGGGTGGGGGACAGAGTGGACAAGGGGTGGGATGACTACACAGAGGCCAAAGGGTCCCTTTTCTCAAACAAACTGTAGTGCTTTTGTGGGGGGTTTTGTATGTTTCGAAACCTGTGGTTGTTTTTCAAGACTTGAGTTACACTGACTGATAAAGTCAACCTCGGCTCTCGCGTTGCCATGGTAGCAACAGTTATGGGTGCACAGTAGCACCGTCTGAAGCGCATTTTTGTTTGTTTTCCTCGTTCTTCTTATAAGGGCACAATAACTGTTGACGACCTTGCCATCAGCAGGACAAACTCTGTGACTAATCTTGCGCTCCGCCGAATGTTATCTTAAAAACATCTAGAAATGTTGTTGTTACTTGTGTTTACAGAGCACCAGGGTCAAACTTGCTCATATTAAAACATATAAATAATAAAGATTTTCATGAAAGTTTTATACTACTTATGGGCATTTATCTCAGAAAGATGCATTCATAGTATTTACACTCTAATTACATCTCTATAGTTTTCATCATTAGTCCGCCATTCCATGCCAGAGTGATTCACAGAACATATATTGCAGTGTGTAATTCAGTGTTAATGTTTTATACTTTTATCTCACTGATATCAGCCTCACTGTTTGCTGTTCTCTCCCACACAGCTGTATCAGAGCTGTATTAAGTTATTACCTATGCAAAACTAACATTTCCTGCCACTGCCAGTTAAAAGCATTCACTGGTCAAACATGGGAAGTGAAGCAGTCAAGGAAAGGAAGATGCAACATATTTAGCACTGGGCTCAGAGCTGATTGCAACCATTCATCAAAAATAGTATTTACAAATCTGGACTCGGGCATTACGGGCAATTCCAACGGCAGATCAGTTTTAAATGTCGACGGCAGTAATCGAACAAGAAGCAGCCACAGTGAGGCGACCGACTAATTTTACTCTCCCGTCCTGTTGTTGGGGAAAATACATGAGCCACATGCAGCATGAAATCAGATCACGGTGGCTCATGGGATGATGGAAAAAGGCAGATTATTGATTGTTTGACAGCACTGTAAACAGAAACACCAGTTGCTTCTCTGTTTAAGAAAAGGTCTGGGACGGCACTGAAATAAGACTGAAATTTTAAATTTATTCTAACTTTGAATAAAGCTTTGAAGATCTATTCATTAGGATCAGTGATAGAAATACCTTGTTTTTGTGTGGATATATTAACATTGAATGAATTAACACTCGTAAACATAACATCAGATTTGCTTTAAGAGAAAGGGCGTGTACTCACTAAGCCCAGTAGAATAACCAGTACGTGTGCTGCATTCACTGACAGCATCTTTCCAAAGTGCACTGAATAAAACTGTTCAAAGGGCGGGTACTAATGACTGACATACTGTAAATGATCATTTATTAGTTTGGTGTTTCCGGTATATGATTTTACATGTGTGATCTGCTTCCGAGTGTCGTCCATTTGCAAATGCAGGATAAAACTAAAACAGGACTACAGTCTTTTTCATTTTATCTGCAGTTTTCTTAATTCGCAGAGTGACTCAGCGGTGTTCCTTCTGTCCTGGTCTATTATTCACTGGTAGTTTGGCTCCAGTGTTTGTGTGGACATTGATTTAAGTTGTGGTGAAATAAACTTTTACAGTCAGTGGTGTTTTATAGTCTGTGCACTTTTATTGTACCCGGCTACACAGTAAATTTGACATGTGGGACTCTGGATGAATTGAATTGAACTCATTTGATACTATAAAAGCTTGAACGAGGAAGATTTTACCACCCAGTGTAACTGTACCAGCTCACTGCACTGCTGATATGAGCCTGATATGGTCTGGCTCAGAGGATGGGGTTTTGTGCGTACTGCGCACTGTGCTTTGGGTTTTAATCAGTGTCTTGTTTTGTCAGGGAAAAGCCTCACTTCCTCTCTCAGCTGCTGACTTGGCTGACTGCTCAAACTGCGGCTGCATGTTTCTTCTCTGAGAAATGTTGAGTCAAAGCCTAATCTGTGAAAAGTCTCACTAGTTTGGACCGGAACTCGTTGTGGGTTTCGCTTTGCCCCTTTTGCCTTTGACAACGCCAAGAGTACCCAACAATGCCCTGATTGATATAAACAAGTGACATCTTGAAAGGCCTGGGAAATCGCTGCCCTGTGGCGGATCCATGATGACGCCTTTGGCAGATCCTTTTGATCAAACTACACGCTACACTAAACTCTTTCTGCAGTTTCTCTGTAGTGAAACCAGTTTGTAATCTTTAGCTGTTGACCTCCATTTCATCCCCATTTCATGACCAACCTCCACCCTTTTCTCCTAACCAAAGGCATTGATCTCTCACCGACTTTTAGTACGTTTTGAACATCAGTACAATAAATGATTGTTTTCTCCTTCCTTCTGTCCCCATCCAGGTGTGTCAGCAAATCTCTGCCGGGTAACCGGTGGGGTCCTGGGGATCCACTGGAGCAGCATCATCACTCTGGGCTGGCACCCTCTGGCTGACGGGAGAGGCGGGGCGACATGTTGGGAGTCCTGCTGCTTGAAGCCGAACTGCAACGCCGTTTGGAGCCTCGGCGGGCGATGTGTGCTTCTCAGCTGCAGGCGGGAAGAGGGCTGCCCCATCCTGTCTCTGCCTCAGCCCCACCAGGAGTCCCTCGGGCTCCTTCAGCTGCTCTCAAAGGTAGAAAACCACTGAACTTTCTAGTGATAACGTTTTTCTCAGATTTTCTGATTTTGTATGCCTTTTCAGATCTTATTGTCAAGTCAAATAAATAAATCTTCTTCTGTTTAGACGATTCATCATCTATCTAGAGTTTTTGAGCAGAACATAAGTATGATGTTTCAGTCACAGATGTGCAGGGTTGTTATGTATCTTATAAAGCAGAGCAGAAGTCATGATAAAAATGAATGTTTTCAGTTATGTTCATTCATAGTCAAAGTGGGCCACTCACTCAGTGTTAGTTATCTTTCATAAAAATGATGCTGCTGAGTTTCATGCAGAATTGTGTACATATTTAAATCTGGCATTGTGTCTGGACTTGGTATCGTTGGATGTCATGAGTTAAAAGAGTACAGTAGTTTATTAAATATTATTTCTCTGTTCTCTTTAACTTTACTTTAAGGGTCCCGTCATAACGAGACGTAGAAGAGCTCGTCACACGCAGTACACAGGAAGTCACAGACCACAGACAAGACAACTTACCAGCACGGTAACTTTACAGAATATTGTTTGAGTTTTTACTGATGTTTGCATTGTTTGATTGTAGCAGAGTTTGTAAAATCTTCTTTCTCTATTGTTCTTTATTAAATCCTTATCAGCCTTCCTGCAGTCTGATAAGAGTGTAGTGTTGGTTTAATGAGAATACTAATAAGTGACAAGACATATGAACCTGTAAGTGCTTAATTCAGACCTACAATTTTTAACTGTTTTTACAGGAAAGTGCCAAACTGGAAACGTCTCGCTCAACTCCAACTGCACCCAGCGCCATCACGCTCCTTCAAACAGTCCAAAAGAACCAGAGCCAGTCAGCCAACAGGAGCTCAGATCCTGCTCCTGCTCCATCACAGCAGAACGCGTCGATCAACAACACCGCCGATACCGCCGCGTCTTCCAATATCAGCGATGTCAGCACGCCCACAGCGACCACAGCTACTGTCATCACAACTTCAGCGCAGGCCGGTGAGGAAGCAGCTGGTGTCACACGCCCAGACAGCAATCGCCCATTTCCAGCTCATTCATTAATACGTCTTGTGTTCATTGATTAATTATGAACCAATGTATAATTTAGCAGCAGCAAGGTTTTGCAGCCTTAGAGGAAGATTTTTCAGGAGCCTTTCGTGTCCTGTCATTGCTTTAGTTTCTTAAAATACATCTTTATTCTTTAAGCTTCAGTTTTTACATCACAAAGGCTCAAAATTAGCAGAAGATCCCTTTGCTGTTCTGGCTTTGTTTATGGTTCATCGGATGTTACTAAATGAAGATGTACTTTGCCCGACATATTTTATGGCAGGCTGCCCAGGCGTTATTTTTCCAGATGAAAGCAACATGTGCTGTGGGTGTGAGGCCAGATGAGTACAGGCAACAGGAATGTGCTGAGACTTGCTGGACTTCTACAAACACGAATAACTCGTAGGGTCGGTGCCTCCTCCCTAAAGGAAAATGTCACCATTTAACTGTTAAGAAATCAAAAATACTAACAGTGTTTATGCAGAACAAAGCCAGTTGTTGCTTTTGAAGCTCCCTAAACCAACAATAGATTTAAAGGAGCGAGTAACAACAAGCTGAGTATAAAAGTATAGTATTAAAAAAATGGTGTACAAAGTTCAGCTGCGTTTTAGGAGGAGTCTCTCACACAATTCGGTCTGACTGACAGATTGTGATCACTTGACTGGTCATGTGCAGTAATACTCAGTGTTTAGTCAAGTCTGAAAAAATAATACATACTACAGGTGGTAACCAGCCAGAGACGGTCTAAGAAACTATTGAATCACATTATTTTAATTTAGAATTGGAGGATTCAGGATTTTATTTATTATAAATTCAGGCTGTTTATAATCCCTCAAGAGTCCCCTAACTTTACATACTTTAAATAATGAATCACTGGTGGACACCTTTTGAGGATTTCATACACTACAAAGTATCTCTTATCTGTAATGTTTTTTTAAAGTCTAACAAAGTAGTATATGGTAATCAAATTAATTTGTGTAAATTTGCCAAGTTGGAGGACAATAATCCGATCCCTTCCCCAACTGTATATAAATATTTCAGCTGTAAATCCTGTTCTATGTATTCAGAGAACAATTACTTTAATCATTTTTGTTTGTTACTATAATCTAATTGACGTGTAAATTATTTTATTATTATATTATATATTATAATTTTATTTTATAAATTATTTTTCAGTCCACTAACTGGCCAGTCCGTGTCCTTTTGGTTGCCTTGCTCTGCTTTGGCATCATCTCTGATCCTTTTGTTGTTTTCCATGACAGTGAGGGAGCTGGTGGTGTCAGCAGGAGAGAGCGTGGAGGTCACGCTGCCCCGCAACGAGGTGGAACTCAACGCCTTTGTGGTGCCAACGCCTCCGGCAGGTAAAACCGTGGAAATATCAGATAAAGTATGACAGTTCATTAGCTGGAAACTTGTTACACACTGTTTATGAAGTCATTTTCAGCTGTTTTGTTGACAGTTGTAGAGTTGTCATTAATTAGCTGCAGATTTTATTGCGCATGGAGGTTGATTCTCTGTTTTTCCAGTGTAAAAATGGCAGTGAGTTACTGAAGCTTTCCAGTCTTTAAATATCTGGAAAATGATTTTGCAGACACGAGTTTAGCATGTTTTGATGCTTTTGATGTTCAGCACCAGAGGATGAGGTGCAACCTGCTCGACAGTCGTATTCCTGAGTCACCATCAGCATACTGAACGTTTGCCAGAGAATTTCAAATCCAGACTTTAAAAAGATTATTTGAAGAGGAATGCACGTCAGAATTTGGTTAATCCCTTGATCCCTCCTCTACATGCTCCGGTTATACTAAAATCCTTCATCTGGAAATTATCCTTATCTGATAGATTTTAATTAAACGCATGACAAGTTTTGTTATTTCTTTAATGTTGCTGCTTCTTTACAGGGACAAACTATGCATTTGACTGGCGTCTGATAACTCATCCCAAAGATTACAGCGGAGAGATGGAGGGGAAGCACGGCACGACGCTTAAACTCAGCAAGGTACACGACAGCCTTCGTATTCATGTCCTTTTCAAAATAAAACATGCAGCTGGGGCTCTGCTGAATCTATAAACAGAAGGTTTCAGTTGCGCGTAAAGGACACAGATCTTCTCAAAGATAACACTTCCTCTTTTCTGCTTGCTTGATTTGCTTGTTCTCTCTCAGCTGACCGTGGGCCTGTATGAGTTTGAGGTGACGGTGGACGGGGAGGGAGCCCATGGAGAAGGTTACGTCAACGTCACAGTCAAACCAGGTGAGGTCAAACACTCGGCACCATCAAAACTGTGGAAATCACAAACATTGGTTGCAATGGTGAGGCTTTATTTTCCCCTCTTGTAAAACAAACAAAGGAAGAGTTGGAATAACCAAAACACCAGCAAATATCTTGTTTTATATCTTCCAGTCCTTCTTACTGAGGACCTACTCATGACTTCTCATCCTCTTTTCTTATTTATTGTTCCTGTGTTTGTAATATTTTATCTTGATTTAAATTTTAAAGAGTTTGCCTCTTGCCTCATCACAGAATTTTGTAATATTTTTTAACTGTGAGCTCATGCAGCAACACAGAGGGGAAACAAATTTGAAAGGAAAGTACACAAGTGATTCATATAAAGTTAAATAGTTCAGGCTCATGCTGGTGCATACGTTACAAAACAATGACGAAGAGGAGGTCATGAAGCTCTGTACTTTCCGTGTGAAAGTTACATGTTGGGTTTTTGTTTTTTTTTTCCATTTCTGAATTGAGGATCTGAGGATAGCAGGTGTCGTATGCTTGTACAGATTGTGAAACCCCTTGAGGCAGATTTGAGATGTGTGATAACGGGCCATATGAATACTTTACTTGTGTCATGTGTTAAAAATGTGTGGGGAAATCATGAAAAAAATCAAAATGACAGGTGGTAAAACGTATTCAAAGGGAACCTGTTATAAATAAATATCAGTGAGACTGACTGATACACTTTGTCGTATATTTTTGTGCCAAGATTACAATACACAGCCTATACAAATGATGGTTTTCTGTTTTACATTATTTCTGTAATTTTTCTGCAATATTTGAAAAGACTAAGGGTATAATATATTATTTAAAATGCTATCAAAAAAATGCTCTGTTGCTGGTCTTCAGACAGATGTGACTAATGTTTGGTAGTGTTGTCTTTCCTAACATTCGCTGTAAATTACGTGAAATGATGAGGAATCAGTCCACAGGTGTGTTTTATGTTGACTGAACAAACTCAGCTGGAAGTCGAGGCTGCTTTCCTCCCACACGCAGTCGTATTTGTGAGGGAAGCCGCTGACCTGCTCACGCTGCCTCAGTCACAAACAGCGCAGTAATTTCTTCATCTCCACCTGGCAGAGCCGCGGGTAAACAAGCCTCCCGTTGCCGTGGTTTCCCCGAAGTTCCAGGAGATCTCCCTGCCAACCAGGTCCACGGTCATAGACGGCAGCCGTGAGTGCCCCCCGAGACACACATGCAAGATACACACACACATATTTAACACTAACTAAAGAGAGATGCCTTGTACTTGAAATATGTTATCATTTCCTCTCAGCTATCAAATATTTAACTTCCCATTTCCCTCCCGTGCCCCACCTCTTCTGTCCTTCTTCCTTCCTCCTCCTCACAGAGAGCACCGATGATGACAAGGTGGTGGCGTGGCTGTGGGAGGAGGTTAAAGGTCCCCTGAGGGAGGAGAAGGTCTCTGCCGACACCCCCGTCCTCAAACTCACCAACCTGGTGCCGGGGAACTACACGTTCAGGTACAGGTGGACGTCAGGCATCCTGAAGAGAAGGATGACAGTGTTTTAACTTTGACATGTCCCCCAAGATTTCAGATAAATGAGTTAAAATCTGTAATAAATCCCACTTAAGAATTTACGGAGAGACTAATTAAAAACCTTGTTAGCATCTTGAATATTTGGCCTTATTTCTTTACAAAAATCCATGAGTATAGGAGCTTACAAATATAAAAATTCTCAGTAAATGAAGCATATGATTTTATAGACGTTTTCTTCCATACAGTTTGTGTATTTAACCTATTGAATGTCCTTTCTCAGTTTAACAGTGACAGACTCAGACGGAGCCACAGACTCAACACAGGCCATCCTCTCAGTCAACAAAGCCAAGGACTACCGGCCGGTGGCCAATGCCGGCCCGAATCAGGTCTGAAGCGTCATCAAATCCTCGCTATTCATTCTGTTCTGTTCTTTAATGCACAAAACCAGCTTTTTTTATCGTATGAATGTAAAAGTAGGTTACTTAAACCTGGCTAACATCTATAGCTGGTCTTCCCTCTCACTTCATCCAGGTCATCCAGTTGCCACGTAACTCCATCACTCTGTACGGCAACCAAAGCACCGACGACCATGACTCCCTGTCCTACGAGTGGTCCCTCAGTCCTGAGAGCAAAGACAAGGTGGTGGAGATGCAGGTGAGATATAATGCACGTTATTAATTCTCACATTTCAGCTTATTTTTACCCGGATAAGAGAAACGGTGACATCTCTTTGTTCATTTTAGGGCGTACGGACACCAATCTTACAGCTGTCAGCCATGCAGGAGGGGGACTACACCTTTCAGCTGACGGTGACGGACTCGGCTGGACAGCAGGACACCGCATATGTCACCGTCATTGTGCAGCCAGGTGAACACAAGCAAAACACAAAAAAGCTCCTGTTTGTGCCAACTGAGCACTTTTTAAAGTGTTTTCAGCGAAAGGTTCAGAGGAATCTTCTTATCTTTCCATACTTTTTGTTTTATATGTAGTCATCAACTCATGTTTTTTTTATGTCTATATATTCAGCTGTGTGCAACACTTAAAGAGAGACTTGATCTCGACATTTCAAGTCCTCTTCCTCTATACTCAGTAGGTCCTGTGTTTCTTTCTGTTTGCCCACTCTCTCTCCCACAGGCTATCTACAAATATACATAAAAGTGTGAAGAGCATACTGAGCAACAGTACATCATGAAACTGTATTTATACTTGGCCTCTAAAATGTGTGGAGTTGATGTCAGTACTTGGGCAAACAGAATTTCCTATGAACAGTTTGGCGTTTGATAAAAATCATTTTGACTGCGACGTGTACGTGGGTGCACGTGTGCATTCAGCCCGATTCAGAGTGCAGACTGTAGACTGCAAGTCTCTCTCACTGTTTGAACAGGATCTGTTATGTGAACACACGTCAGCCTGCAAGGTGAGACCATGTCAAGCATCTGGGTAATAATATCTGAAAGAAATGGCAGTGTGCTCTGAAACTTCAGGCATTTCAGAGCAGGTCTGCTGTTTTAAAATACTGTTCGACCTTTATGTATCACAGGATTACTGATCTGAACGCTGTTGTCCATTTGTATCACAGTGAACTTTTAATTTTGTATTATTTTTTTTAAGAGGATTGTTGTTACCGCCTCCTGTTTTTTTTTTTTTTTTTTTATAAAGTCCAGCCACTTTTCTTACTCACTCCAGATTGAATTTGTTCATATTGACTTAGCTGAACAAACATTTAAGTTGCGAAACGTCGTGTTTTGATGCCGCATTATTGATTAATCTCGATGATTGCTGAGTGATGATGTGCTTTGTTAACTTGCTCTGGAACAAATGCTTCATGTGGTTTTCATTAAAGCCCAGCTCAACCATCCACTTCAGCCCATTTAATGCTCTATCTTTCATGTGTTTTTTACAATTGAGACATACTTTTAGTTTCCTCATCCTGCTGTCCCTTTCACTTTCTCTGTCCTCCAGAAAACAATAAGCCACCAGTAGCAGATGCAGGACCAGAGAAAGAGCTGACGCTGCCGGTTGATCGAACCACACTGGACGGCAGTAAGAGCAGCGACGACCAGAAGATTGCCACCTACCACTGGAAACAAACCAAGTCAGTCAGATGTAGAAGTAATACACATCGGGCACTTTGTTTTGGCTGCAGAACAGTTAGAGTTTCATTGTAAATGCAGCGTAATAAATACGGTAAATTCATATGATTTAAGAACAAACTCATGTTCAGGATCATCAAGGTTTGTACGTCTTGCTACAGTAAACTATCCCTCATGCTGTCTCTGTTTCTGTCCGTCTGTCCCTCAACCAGGGGTCCCGATGGTGTGAAGATCGAGAACGCAGACGGTGCCGTTGCCACAGTGACAGGTCTGGAGGTCGGCACGTACGAGTTCACGCTGACAGTAACTGATGAGAGGAAGCTGCAGAGTAGCGACACTGTCACGGTCATCGTCAGAGAAGGTTAGTGTGTGTGTGTGTGTGTGTGTGTGTGTGTGTGTGTGTGTGTGTGTGCAGACTAATCCTTCTCTCTTTAGCTGGCAGGGGTTGGAATAAGGTGTGAGGTAAGGTGTGTAAGTGAGGATTATGAATCTAGTCTTAAAATATGAATTTGTAATTGAGGTCATGTTCACACTTTTAAAGCACTAAAAGTTTGTTACTGTGTGTGTACAGCAGAAGACATTCATATCAATGTTTTTTGTTTAATATAAAACAATAGTGAGTCTATGTACTCAATGCATGTTTTTGAACCTGTTGTTGTTCTTAAAGTTCAGAAATTTTCAAAATGGTACAAATGAATATTTTCTTTCATTTCCACCAGAACTGGACCAGCCGCCAGTGGCTCACGTTGTGTCGAGTCCAGCCATCGCTCTGCCCGTCAGGACCGCCATTCTGGATGGATCCCACTCCACCGACGACAAAGGTGGAGTCAGCTACCTGTGGACCAGAGACGAAAGCAGCCCTGCTGCTGGGGTGAGACCACGCTAAACACTGTGACCAGCATCAGACATCTGCAGCGTGAGACCAAAAATATTTTAACATTTTGTTTTGTTTTAATAGGATGTGCTGAACAACTCTGACCACCAGGCAGTGCTGTTTTTGGGGAACCTGGTGGAGGGGAAGTACAGCTTCACCCTGACTGTGACAGACAGTAAAGGGCAGACCAGCACCAACAGGGGCACGGTGGAGGTCAAATCAGGTAATGTTAAGAGACATAAACCTACATTATGTACATACTGAAACCCAGACTTCATAGTTGTTTATTTTGTCTTTTTGTAGTTATTTGGTGGTATGTTTGAAGTAGGATTAGATTAAGTAAGAAAGATTCTAGTTAATGTGTAGTCTAGGCTTTTATTTTGTAGTAAGGAGAGAATTTGCTGTAATTTAATGAAAGAGTTCTCAGCTTAGAAAACAGTTGTTTATTATTCCTTCTACATTATAGTGTTTGCCACATACTGAGCAATTCTTACATTCGTGGCTATTTTCAAGAAAAGTGGGTATATCCAATGTTAAATTAGAGAATTTAACCACATAACAACTCTCAGGATATACTGAATTTTATTTTTGCCTTCAAACAAGTCTGTGCATAGAAACGGTTTCCACACAGCAGGAGGCTCGGTAACCAACAGCAGCGGGTTGGGCAGGTCAGTGTGCAGCATACGGTGAACAGACACAAACGCAGCCAGAAACTAATCCGTCACTCGGTGCTCTGGCCGCGTTCCCAGATTTCAGACGGTCAGATGGATCCTGCAATCAGCCTGTTTTTTTTTTTCTCATCTCAGTTTCTCCTTCTCCTCTTCTGTCCACATCTCATCTGTGGTTTTAATCTCCTCTCTGACTTCTTTACGTCTCTGTCTCTGTTTATCAGACGTGTGGGAGCGTGACCTGGTGGAGCTGGTGCTGGAGGTCTCTGTATCGCAGGTCTCCCGCCGTCAGCGCGACATGCTGCTGCGTCAGGTCGGAGTTCTGCTGGGCGTGCTCGACAGCGACATCATCGTGCGAGAGATCAGTGCGTTTAATGAGCACAGGTAAGTCTCCACTGGCTTATTTAATTTAGTTTAATAAACCTTTTATTGCTGGACTGAAATCCTTACAAAGAAATACAAAGATCTGTTTAAGACACGTGTATAAGTGTAAAGAAACTGTAAAAAAATCTTCCAATGAGATTTTCTTTATTATCTTGATAATGGTGGATATTAGTTTTATAAAAAAAAAAATTCTCTTCTTCCTCCCCTCCTCAGCACTCGTTTGGTCTTCCTGGTGTCAGGCGGTCCAGGGCGCCCCCCTCTGTCCGGTCGCAGCGTTGCACTCAGCCTACGCAACAAACTGCGCAAACAGAAGAACGACTTTCTCATCTACAAAGCCCGACGTGTGGATACAGTCAGTGAGTACATTTCAGATATAGTTTGTAAGAGGCACACACAAACAGCAAAGGAAAAGTTGAGGAATGAAAATGTTCTTTGTAAGCATGGTTAAGTGGTAAAATTCTGTACATGAGTGGGTTTATAATAGATTAGATTAGATTTGGATTATAGTAGTTTAAAACAAAGGCACAGGTTTTGAATATAGAATCACATGATGTTCAGTTCATTTGCACCTTTTCAGAATATATTTGTACAAAAGTGAACATCAAGTTAAAATCGGAGAGAGTTTATACTCTTTGTATGATGTACAGTGTGGTGTGTTGTCTGATTTCTGCAAGATAAAACTTTAGTTTCATCTGCTGTTCGCTCTGCCGTTCTCCTCCTTCAGTCTGCCAGCTGAACTGCTCGAGTCACGGCGAGTGTGACGCTTACACTCGGCGCTGTGTGTGCCACCCCTTCTGGATGGAGAACTTCATCAGAGCTCAGCTTGGAGATGCAGAGAGCAACTGTGGTGAGATGAGATGAATCTTCATTAATTAAATATTTGTGAATGCGTCACACGAAAGGTGGCAAAATAGTTCCAAAGACTTTGATGGCTTTGATCTGCTCACATAATCATTCTTTAATAGTGTTAATAATTGTATCAATAAAATATTTTGTTTTCAGAGTGGAGCGTACTCTATGTGACTATAGCATCCTTTATGATTGTGGTTGCTATAGCAACAATTGTCTGGGGGATGGTGTGTTGCTGCAACAGGTGAGCAGAGTTTCTAAAATGTCAAATATCATTTTTATTGTTTTTATTTTATATCATTATGTCTTTGGATATATACAGTGAAAGCATCCTTGTATTTTAGACACTGCTTTACCTGCCTTTTCACCAGTCAAACATATCTGTTGTGTTGTTTTCTCAAAGGCGGAAGAGCAAAGTGCGCAGAAGCAAAAGCAAGTATAAAATACTAGACGCTGATGAGCAAGACAGTTTGGAGCTTCAACCACCCAGAGCCAGTAAGACGCACACATACACCCCCATCACTGCTGCACATTGTATTGTACTGTCTCAGAAATTTAAACAGTAATGCACAAATATTTGTGTCGTCTGAAGTTCTGTCAAACAGCAGTATTTGGCTGTCTTGACTCGGTTGTTGAGTGTCAGATTACATAATCATGATCACACAGGCACCAAGGATTTGAATGAAACTATGAAAGTAAACTAAACAGGGTTAAGGAGCTTTTCAAAGCTTTGTCTGAGGGGCGGCTCACAGTTTCTGACTTTATTTCCAAAGGCTGGTGTGTATTTGATATTTTTTAATGTGCATTTTGGTTGTGTGTTTTCTTACTCATTCTATCAAAAACATGTTGATGATTACCTGAGAAAGTCCAGGCTTGACACAGCATTTTAACGTCTTTCTCTTCTCCTCCACCGTCCTCCTACCAGCCCGCATGAAGCCGGTCCCCGCCCCCACCTCCTCCGCCCTCATGCACTCGGACTCTGACCTGGACAGTGATGACGGGCAGGGCGGGGTCCCGTGGACGGAGCAGGAGCGAGGGCACCTCCTGCGGCCCCAGAACGGCTCCCTTAGGAACGGACAGGGGCCGTCCAGGGGCAAAAAGCAAAGGGAAGAGCTGCTATAGCAAGGGAGGAGGGGGGAGCTCGCCGCTGCCCTCCCACGCGCCTCCTCCGGCTGTCGCGCCCCTCCGTTCCTCACTCTTCCTGTTTCTCTTTCGTTGCTCTTCAACACAAAAACCTCACACCTCTCATCCATGAAGACTTTAGTAGTGATGCCTGCGTTTAGGAGGAGCAAGAGAGGAAAAACATGCTGGAAACATGTTGTCCCACTGTCACTAAAAATACACCACTGTACTGAAACTTCCCTGCTCCCACACTGAGCCAATATGGAGGAAAAAAAACTACCATTTCACTGAGAATGAGGGGTGAGCACTGTGTTTTGAATGGAATAAAACTATATGGTAGACCCCTATTATTTAACATAAAGAATGTACTGTTACCCCTCTTTCTGATGACATGAGACTTCCTGTGGGAGGAGAAGTAGCCTGAGTGACTTTTTGGATTTAATTAAAAAAAAAAAAAAAAAAAAAAAAGCTTCAACGACACGAAAACCAGCCACTTGACACGCTCACACCTTGCCTCTCGTAGACACGCATGTACGCGCACAAAAGACGTCGTTTTCACACTGTTCCAGGTCGACCCGATGCTACCAAACACTGCCATGTTACTGTAAAACCAACGGGGAACACAAAAAAAAAAACCAAAACAGAGACGGTGACGAACCCTCCCTCTCCAAAAACAAACAAAAAAAACTAAATATGTGCATGAAGAGTGACAGATTGCAGTCGTGGTGCAATTTGATACTTGAATGATCGCCTGCATGTCTGCGTGTTGGGTGTATGTGTGGAGTTTTCTGGCTGCTGAGCCAAAAGATGTTTCCTCAGAGCAGTTTTTATGTTTATAAGTCCGCTATTAACCCACGGAAGAGTCGGGATGTGGCGGTCGGAGGTAGATTTTCTCTTTCTTTTTTTTTTTTTTAAGAAAAAAAAAACCTTGCTTTTTCTTCTGAAGGCTTCTCTGTGGATTGAGTCACTGGAACACACTAACGAGTTTGCATAACGAGGAGGCGTTCACGACACGACACGCGGGATGGACTGGACACTGTTTCCTCGCTCACCTCAATGTTCATTAATGTTACGACCGCTTGAACCATGAAGACCACTTGTGTGTTTGTTAGTTTTTTTTTTGGTTGTTTGTTTTACGTACAATCTTTAGGCTGTGATTAGATATCGATGCACTTTGATTTCATGTCTGTCAGCTTCAGTCTCATTTTGTCTTTTGTTGGTTGAAAAGGGAGATCTGTGATGGTTAAAGTTGGAAGGCTCAGCCATAAACGCAGACTCAGCTGCATTCAAAATGTGTTAAATACTGTTTCCTTTCCTTTGAATATGAGAGAATTGATGTATTTTGGCAAACATGAATGCAGCTGAAGTCCAGAAGCACCTGTAGTAATTGTTACATTCCTGTAGGCTTGAATGAAAGGGATGCTGTATGCGTAATGTGTGTGGGACTTTTTTAATCCTGTGAGGCAGTTTTGCAGTTTCTGTGCAATTTCAGCAACAAATTATGATCCATTTGGCTCCAAAGATGGAGAGCATATTTATCCATGCTTACCTTTTTGGGCAAAATATTCATTTAGTTCAAGAAAATTTCACAAAAATCTGTACAAATTACAAAAATGAGGCTTTAAAAGAGGCATAACTCAACTTCCATCAGGAATGAGAGTACGCTGTGTCCAGAGTGACCCCTAAACTGTGTTAAATTCTGAAAACAAATTATTTCCTCCCACAAATATGAAAATAAGCCGAAGATTAATCTGAGGGATTTTGGCTATAAATGAAGGAAAGCTGTGAAGAGAAGGCAACAAAACTGTTTTTTCTGTCTATAAGCAGTGACGGGTGTTTCTGGGGGTAAAAAACTTTAACCAAGTGACTCTTCCCTGCAACATCTCGACATGTGATCACTTTGCTTTGGCCTGCAAGTCACTACTTATTTTTCTTTGGTTGTTGAATGTTAAAGGGTACGAGACAGCTCAATTTGTACTCCGTGTGAAACAAGCAATCATTTTAAAGATTTTACAGAAACAAAGTCTGTTTCTTGCTGGTAAGTCATCTCATGCTGAGGTCACTTCTGCTGCACCAGTTTGGCACGCGGTGCACATCAGGCCAGGGCGGGGATTGTTTTTAAAAACACTTCACTCATCTGGCCGCTTTTGCCAAGTTGTGTGAGTCAGACTAAAATAAAGTGCACCCAAGTGCCAACTCCTGTTAAATGTCCACTTTAAAATGTCATATTCTTCCCATGTTTTTTTGCACAAGACAGAAAATGGCTTTGCCAAGAATTGATGTGGATTCACTCTCTTGTTCATCTGTGTACATTTTTTTTTCTTTCCCAAAAATGCACACTTCTAAAAAAAAAAAAAGAAGAAAAGGAAAAAAATCTTTCAAGGATGATTCAGATCTGATTAGTTGATGCAAAATTGAGCGTTACTTTAGTTGCACGTTCAGCATTATAGCCAGTCACTTTTGGGATTTAAGAGAAGTAAGTGAATTGACCTCGACTCTGACGGAGTCCACTGTGAAGGCGGACGGAGAAAACTGGGAGCAACTGTTAAACGAAGGGAGTTTAATTTAAGATGCTTTTAGATGAGGTATTAGTGAAGGATTACCCCTTCTCCTCTTCTGTGTGACCAGACCTGATGCAACTGGATAATCTGTAAATTAAATTAAATAAAATGTTTCAGTTTGTTCTTGAGTTTTCTGAGAGATGTGTCTGTTCTGAGTGAAGACTTTTCTTTCTCATTTCCTGCTGTTACGTTCTTCTTTCTTTCCTGAGACTAATTATGCCCTGTTGCCATTATTTTAATGGCAGGGTGTTTTTTCTCTTAACGGACTCGACTGTAGGATGATGGTTTCCGGACTTAATGCACCTGCATCATTTTCAATATTTCATGCCAGATGCTTCCTTCTTTTTCCTGTTTTATTTTTACATCCATCTACCTCCCGGACACACATTATACAACAGCTAATAACTCACTAACTTTAAAGATGGCTGCACTAAGCCATTGTCACAGTCGTACATTTGCCCTTGTTTATTTTCTCGTTGACTTTTATGAGCCCATTAACCTCGAATGGTGTCCTCCGCTGCTCCATTAACACAAGTGTATGATGATGGCGTCTATAACAAGTGATGATGGAGGCGGAGGTCAGTGAACTGTTTTTATGGGGGTTGAAAATTTAAATAACAGATCTGCCCATGTTTTTATGCTGAATAAGGTCTATTTATCACTCCTCCTCTACAAAGAGCTGTTATTACACTCTTCCTTTACTTGCACCTTATTAACTAATTAAAATAGGGCTGTATATTTGATAAGGGTAATAATTGTTTGCAATTTTGATGACTGACAAACCATATAGGTTTTTTTTTTCTCAAAAGATTTGCAGAATTACATTCTTGCAATTGAATATCTGGGTGTTGTTGGAGAAAAGAAAGCATCTCATTTTGAATAATTACAATCCTAATATAACGATAATTGAATCTTCTCGTGTAAAGCTGGAAAGTTTTTGGATCAAGAGTGTCCTGTCAAAGTAGTTCCCTTTTTCA
Organism: Amniataba percoides; assembly: GCA_037176925.1. Classification (NCBI taxonomy): domain Eukaryota; kingdom Metazoa; phylum Chordata; class Actinopteri; order Centrarchiformes; family Terapontidae; genus Amniataba; species Amniataba percoides. Next base: position 16,479,018 of record JBAJHX010000040.1, read on the forward strand.
GTTGACTAATTTACTGTTGGGTTGTTCCATTTATAACAAAACTGCATATTTTAAAAGCTTTTGTATGTTTTGCACTCAAAATTAAAAGAATTAGCAAAGTAGCAGCAGCTGTCAGATAAATTTAGTGGAGTTAAAAGTGCAATATTTCTCTCTGAAAGCAGACAGTGGCATGAAAAGACTCCAGCACAGTGCCTCAAAAGTGGACTTAAGTGCAGTGCTTGACCAAATGTAAAAATTGAAAATAATAAAAAGAAAAAAGATATTCTTGTTATTTGTGTAGCTCACAGTAGCTCCCAAATATTTTCCTGTTAATCATCTAATGATTAATCGACTGTTAGGTAGTTTTATTCATAAAAAAATGCATATTTTTAAGTGTTTGAATGCAATAATAATAATAAATTTGCACAGAAGCTGCAGCTGTCAGATGAATGTAATGAAGTAAAAAAGTGCAACATCCCCCTCTGAAAGTAAATTAAGTGGCATGAAAAGACCCCAAACATGTACTCGAATAAATGCTCTAAAAGTTGCTCATCTTCTTCATGCATGCTGACACATCTCAGCCTTCATTCGTGTGACAGGAGGAAGGAAAAGTCTGCTGCGGCTGCATCTTTGCGTCTCACACTCCTTATATGGCAAAGGAATTAGTTGCGCGAACAAGGGCGGAAACGCGGCGCGGTGCCGGATGGGTAAATTCACCATCCAGGAAGAGAGAGGCGGAAAAAAAGCCGCTGCTCCTGCTCCTGCACACAGACTGCTCCCTCCCCACGGCGACTTCGACGGCGGTACAACAGCAGAAATCACTGCTTGACCATTTTGGCAGGTAAGCAGCGTGCGCGGTGCCGCTGCGGCGCGTTTATCCGCCGCCGCTGCAGCGTTAAAGTAGAATTAAAGCAACGAGAGGCGAACGGACGCGTCGCCGCCGCTGCCGCTCCTACCGCGCCGCCGCCGCGTCGTTCCGCTCGGACGTTATTTTTGTTGAAATGTGTAATGCTAACGCGCTGTTAGCCGTTAAACCTGCCGCTCGGCCGTTAGCTGACGCGTTTTCTTTCACCCGCCCCGTTAATGTCTGACTTCTTCTTTCTCCGCCGAAATGTGGAAACTTCATGTCCTTTTTTTCTCCTCCTCTCTGCAGACTAAAGCGACATTAGCTAACACAGGGAGGGGTGTGTATGAGTGTGTGTGTGAGGGAGAGAGAGAGAGGGGTGTGCAAAATAAATCCAGGAAATGCCGAAACAAGTCAACAAACAGTCAGCAGCAGAGGAGGCAGATAAACAGCACAAATTGGGCTAAATGTGTAAATTTAGCTGAATTTCAGCCGCCTCAAACAAGCTAGCTCTGTCAGATGGTGTTGTGACACATTTGGTCGCCCCCGCAGACTGCTTCCTCTTCACTGAAACAGCCGTGCAAGACAAGATATATAAAGAAACGCATGAAACTCTGACATGTGTTATAACACTCTCCTCGATCACTTTATATTTCCTGTATTTGGTGCAGGTTTTATGAACAGTTTGCGGGTTAAAGTGGGAGCAGGAGGTGGTGGGGGGATAAACTTGCCGGGGTGACCGAATTCCGCACAACACCCGCCGCCTGCTTTGCTAGCTAGCTAGCTTTAGCCTCCCCGGCCGGTGATCGCATTAACATCAGCGGCTTGAACTTGATTTGTTGTTGGATTGTTTGTGGAGGTTACAGCTCTGGCCTACTTCTGCCCCTCTGACATATTAAACATATGTGCGTTTGTCTTAAATCAGTGCAAACAGATAAAAAAAGAAGCCTCCTTTATGTCTGCACAGGCCTAACCCACTTCACTGCCCCTGCATTGTTGATTTATGCAGGACATTTCTGCAGCATGCACACTAAAATAGGTCTGTGCATAGATTTTGCATGGTCTGCCAGGGTTTTGCATACCAGAGTGAGAGCAGAAATGTACAGAAAGCAAGTGTTTTCCAAGATATTTTTTTGTTTGTAAAGCCCTCTATTGTAAATCACAGTTTGCCCCGAGGGGCTTTTCAATCTGCACAACATACAACGCCCTCTGTCCTGTAAGATCCTGGACTCAGATGAGGAAAGAAAATCCTTCTGCAGGGGAAAAAAGTGGTAGAAATCATCAGGAAGAACAACTGAGGAGATGTCCCTCTCCCAGGACAGATAGACTATTTGCAATAGATACATTTCAATAATAATAGCGCATTTGATGACAGAGATATAGGTTGTGACAGCTGTAAATGCACATATCTGTATGTATCTCAATGAAATTATAGCTGTCTTATATTATTTCAAACTTCTCTTTATCCAGTTGTCAAAAGGCAGTAAACAAATAATTACTGTCTAAATGCGTTACTTCTTTAGTAAAATAAACACTCCAGCATGTGTTTGTTATGCAGATGTTGAACTGTGGTGGAGGTTTAGAGCTGGATTGATTAGTTGTTCAATTGATCAACAGAAAATTCATTGTTCGTCTTATTTTTTGTGCAAATATATGAGAGTTTCAGGTTCTCAAATGTGAAAACTTGCTGCTTTTGTTGGTCTTGCATTATAATATGTATGCAGGAGTTTTGGGATTAGGCTACTGGTTGGAAAAAATGAAATTTGATGAGGTCCATGCTCATACATTTTTCAGTGTCGATTATTGCACAGAAAATAATCAACAGATTAATTGCCAACAGCAGTGACCGTTATCTGCATCACTATGATAATCTGCTGTTTAGTTTAAAGGAGATGATACTCTATGATACTAACAAATCCCATTTTTCAAATCCCTTGTTTTGGTTTTTTAATGAGATTTGTTGACAAGAATAGAAAGTACCAGGCTTAATCTTTCACTGTAAGGGTCCAAGCTTATGCACATCCCTTTATTTTCCTCTACATTTGAGAAAGTCTGCTATATACTCAAGTTGTGGTTAAGTCCCAGTTTTTGCCGTCTTGCCTTTTATGGTGCTTAGATTTAAGGAAAAATGTTATTAAAGGCGTGATTCCCTGCCGTGAGTCATTGCTATATCTGCCCTCACGTCTCTGGAAAATAGTTTCTGCCTGTTTGACAGTGTCAGTTTCCTTGATGCTCAGCACTTTGCTCGAACACATGTGGTCACTTTACTTCAGTGCATTTCAGGAAATGTTCTGCAGCATCTAAACGATGATCCAGCAAATCCAGTGAGATCAAATGTGTCCCACCGAGGCAGAGCTGGAAAACGTTTGTTGGTGTTATTGCAGAGTTTGTTTGTAGCTCTCAAGTTTAGGTGCTTTTTTTTGTGTGTGTGTGTTTTTCACTCCATGCACACCTTTTAGGGGCAACTCCCTTCCTGTGTTGCCGGTGAGTCATGTTTCGACTCAGACCAGGAAGTGTAATAGTTGAACTCTGGTACCTGCAGGTATGTTGTATAAATGCTGCTGTGGCCCTGAACATGTAGGCATTTAGGTCAAGGGTAGTAAGAGGTGTGTGTCCTGCTATGGTCTAATTTTATCTCCACGCCCTGTTAAGAAATTAATTTACAACTCTTGTCTGAATGAGTGAGGCAGAAAAAGGAAGTTTAGGCATCTTGAAATGGGACTGAAATGTCTGCTGTAAGAATAATACTCTGCTGTTTAGTCTTTTGGTTTTAAACGTGGCAGTATCGACACCTCCAATACCATGTCAACTTTTTTGCGTGATGGTCATATAATAACCCTGATACTGCCCTGTTGATATCGCTTGATTGCCTCAGGGTTGACGTAATATATAACCTGTCTCTCCCTGCTTTAAGGCACCATTATCCTGCTCACAACAACATGATTAATGTTGGTATCAATAGAAAGCTTGAGTCATGAACCCCTGCATCTCCGTAAGGTGATTTTTGATTTTTAAAAACCAGTACAAGTATGAACTCATCTGCCAGATCCGTATGATTAAAACTGTTTGATACAAGAGCAGTAATTTCTTGACATAATTGCTGTGGATTTGAGTTCTTGCTGTTTTAGTAACTTTTCCAGCCTTCTATAAATAAGGACTTAGGGAAAACTTAATATTATTATAATATTGGTAATATAATAGAAATATGCATGAATTTTGGTAACAGCACATTTAACAAACCTTTTTTGGCAGCATTTATTGAGAATGAAACATTTTGTTCTTGAAAAGCCTGTTTGTCTTTCACAAAATGAGTCAAATATTCAGCATTGTCTTAACACAATTAGACGCCCAAATTTCAAGAAGAAAGCAAGATAATGACTTTAATCAGACATTTTTGTACCAAACAGAGTCCTGCTCTTTTTATACCCAAATAACTAATACTTGTTTTCCTCCATTATTACAACCAGGAAAATGCCTGCAGTTTTGCCCTTAGCTTCATTTATCACAGCCAAAAAATGTTAAGCGCTCCCTCGGTCATTAGATATCTAAAGATTTGGTTCAGTAGTGAAAGTGAGACGGTGGCTGCAGGTTTATCTGGCGAGGACTCATTAGTGAGAGTGGTCTGTGTCGCTCCATTCACCATCAGCCAGGTGTAAGTACCTGAGACTGGAGGCGGCGTCAGGTTACGGCCGTTTTATGTAATGCTAGCCTGTCTCAGTAAGTGTGTGTGTGTCTGTAAGATTAACTAACTTCAATCCAAGTCGAGTATAATCTTGTACTTAAAAGGGTCAGTTAGGGGAATCAGTTTGCATGTTGGCACGCTAATGAAAAAGACTGGAGCTGCTGCGCATAAGGTTTTTTTAAAGATAGTCTTGTTCTGAAATATATGTGTTTGCAGAGGACATAGTTTGGATGACTGGACAGGTCTGTGCTTTGAGTGTCTGCAGTAACTGGTAATGATCTACATACCTTTACTCAGCAAGTCATGGCCTGCTTATCACCAGACCCATCCTTCTTCTCTGTTACTCAACCACTCTAAAGCTAGAAAACAGCCTCAGAGGCATTTACATTTTTGTATGAAGTCTGGAGAACCGTCTTTGCAGTTGATGTAGGATGAAAACTATTTAACTTTAATTTTCTTATGTTTACTGTTCGAGCTGCGTGATAACTGACCCGTCTGTTTAATTTTCCTGTCACACTTTGTGAGATGGAGAAAAAACAAAGGAATATATCACCTGGTCAGGACCTACTGACAGGTGAAAGAGCTGGTTAGGGATCAGAAAAAGTTTTGATGTTCTGCAACATCTTTTATTAAACTATTTAGATCATTTGAGTATTTTGTCTAAAGAAAAACATTCCCTTGTTCTTGCCAAATGTGAGAACAATAAACTTAATATTTCTTATTTTGATTTTTCTGTTGGTTTGGTTAAAAAATTGACATGTTATTGTAAGTCATCAACTTGGATTGTAGGAGACAGGTCACTATTCTGGTTTTATATATATACAAAATGATTAGTAAATCAAATCAAGAAATAACCAGAAGATTAATTGGCAGTTTTAGTTGCATTAGAGAGAACAATGACTGTCATGTCAGCCATCGGTCGAGAACAACCCGAGACTTCACCGCGTGTTTCTCAAAGATTGAATATTATAAACCAGACGTGCTCGCTGTACTGGACCTTCACAAGAGAGGGCATCATCCGAGTCACCTCCATCATATAAACCCTAAATGTGGCACTTTTTCAAGTAAAGACACCGATGTTGAGCTCCTGATTGTAGGCAAATACACATATTCTTCTAAGCCTTGTAGGACGAAGTCAATCGGGGAAAATCAGAGCACTGCTGTTTGTTATCCACCAAAGTAGCTCATTTTTAATTGCAGTAATTGCCTTCACCCTGTGTCCCAGGAGGAATTCAGTCCCCAATTAGAAAACTGCAAAAACAGAAAGTACCGCTGCGCCTTGGTGATTAAGAACAGCTGACCTCACAACAAATTAAACATGGCGACAAACGTAAAAAATATTTTTTTTAAAGCATGATATGAAACATAGGAATGCGTTAAACATAAAAGGAATGCGTGACCTCCGGCTGATGTGTACAAGTACACCCGTCATTTCATTCTCCTTCCTCCTTTGCTCCGTCTCACAGGTATGGCTGAGTTAGCGGGTCTGGTGCAGCGGCTGGAGGTGGCGGTGAGTCGCCTGGAGTCCATGTCGGGCCCTGGAGGCAGCGCTGGAGCTTCAGCTGGAGGAGGTAAAGATTCCTCATGTCGTTATGGTGTAATTCAGATTATTGTGAATAACACGTCTGGTTATGGGTCAGAGATAAACATGCAGCATCAGTTCTGCAACAGCCTGTCAGTGCAGCTTCCTCACAAACAAACAGATATACATCCTGTTGCCCCTCACTTCCTCTTTGGCAGTGAGTTTACACCAATAAAGAGATATTTCCTCTTCAAGCCGTAAAAAAAAGACCTAACAGAAACATTTAGTGCTGTTAACTCTTCAGGAGGTAGTGAAGCACTTTAAATCATCCACTTGCTGTATTGATGCTCTTTGGATCAGCGTTTTTAAGATATTTTAGTTTGCTGAGCTGCAGGTAGTGAATCAGGCATTTCTCTAAAAGTCACTAAAAGTGCTGTTATCATCCCATTCAGCACTTCAACAGTTGCAATATGAGAATTATTCACTGGTACTGTTTTTCTTTAGTCAGATTTTTATGTAATTTGGCCCCGTTTTTCTCTCTTCTCATGATTTTTAAATGTTTATCTTCTTGTCTCTCCTGTGTGTAGCCGTGTCGGCATACGTGTCGGCATTTGACGTGATCGTCAGCGGTCCCGTGGCAGAGTATCTCTCCCTCAGCCAGAAGATCGGGGGTGATGTTCAGAAACATGTAAGCTACCCTTTTAAAAAAAAAAAAAGTGCTAGCTAAACAGTCAGTTCGGTCTTGTTAGGTATCTCTGTCTCAGTCTTTTCTTTCAAACAAAGTTGTTTCTCTTCCCTTTCAGGCAGAAATGTTGAAGCAGGGATTCACCAGTGAGAGAACACTCCTCATAACTGCCTCGTCCTCCCAGAAGCCCTCTGATGTGAGTTAATCACACTAAGTAATTGCTCACTCAGTTAATGCCTCAGTTAACTGAACAGCACTGATCAATCAATCAATCAATCAATCAGCGTTATTGATGATGCTCACCTCTTGCCTTGCAGCCTGTTCACAGTCTGGTCTCTCTGACTTTTCTCTCAGGGTGTCGTTCAGTTTATTTAGATTCAAAGGTCTGCAGACCTATTGGCAAATATTCCAGCTGGATTTTTACCTCAAAGGGCGACGCACCAAGCATCACAACACTTGATGCATTTATTGAACATAAGCAGGCGTTATTTTTCCTGAATCATATTCTTCACAGTAATACATTCATCATATACTTAGTTGCTACTTACTCAATAGTTACTGGAGGTTTAACTGTGGGCCAGTGTTTTTTTTCCAGCATTGAGTTTTAAATACTTTTTATTTTTAAGATGTCTGAGACAAATATTACTTTCAAAAATATCTCGCTATTCCATCAGAAAATGCAATGCTTCTTCCAGAAAATTGTTGCAATTGCAAACATCACAGTGAACAGCAAAATATTATAATATGGTCATTTATTCTCATTCTTATTTCTTCCTAAATTGACCAATCAGCGTTGTCGTTTCTCCACATTTAAAACAAAACCGGTGAAAATGTTTTTTAGCTTACACAGAGTCACCAAGAAAAAATGTTCCTGAATCTAAAAATCTAAAACTTGAACTTGCTTAAGTCTACCTTTTTACGAATGAGCATTTATATTTAAACTCTGAATTCTTCTGTTTTTTCCCCTCTTTAGGCCGTTTTGACGACCCTCCTGTCGCCGGTGTCCAAAGCGATCCAGCAGGTGCAGGCGTTCCGCGAGGCGAACCGCAGCTCGCCGCTTTTCAACCACCTCTCTGCCGTGAGCGAGAGCGTGCCGGCCCTCGGATGGGTCGCACTGGTGAGACTGGGGAAGAAAAACATTTTTGGGACTATGGTTTGTGTGTGTGTGGGGGAGATAAATGAGTGTATAATGGCCGTAAACAAGCCACTCTTTGATTCTGTCATCACTGTCTGCTGAGCAACAGTTTCTTGGCCGACACACGGCCACCAGCAACAGAGCTTCACTGTTACAGTTCACATGATTTACCCTTTGTCTGTCGTGAATAATAATCACATAATAGATGCTTTCATTCTTCGTACCCCTACTTGAGTGTCTTGAAGATCTCATTATAAACTCACCCCGTGAACTGAATTTATTACTTTGCCCACTCTTCTGCTACCGTCGACACAGTGTAAAAGAACGGCTCTACATTTTGAGAAATGCATGTTCACTATCTTATTGAGAGTTGGTTTATAATCTCATTTTATTGTATGCTAAAACCTGGATTAAGACAGGAAATTGGGGGGATCAGTGCATGCTTAAGCTCATTAATCAACACTTTGTTTCATATGTTTTTAATTTGGAAAAAAACAGAAGTGACTTTGTTACTTTAACAGAGCCAGGCTAGGAGTTTCCCTCGGCCTCCAGTCTTTATGCTAAGCTAACTAACATCATTTGGCTGTAGCTTTATATTTATTCCACAGACTTAATCTTCTACTTTAACTCTCCTAAGCTTATTTTCCAAAATGTTGAACCATTTGTTTAACTGATGAGCTTCATCTTTTGAATTTTGCAGAGATCAGGGAAGCTCTTCCTCCTTGCATTCAGTCTTCATTTACTTTATTTATTCCAGACTAAGCTAATTTTTATGTAATCTAAGTTTGGACATGGATGGTTTACCTTTCTTTCCCTGTGTCTCAGGCTCCTAAACCATGCCCATATGTCAAAGAGATGCAGGATGCTGCCATGTTCTACACCAACCGTGTGCTCAAGGAATACAAGGAAAAGTAAGTAAAACTTGTTTCGTACTGTCTGCAGCGGTAAAAGCGTCCACACTGATTTTAGATGTTACACAACAACATGGGCATCCTTTTCCAACTCATTCTTGTTTAACTGTGTCATTTGTTTTTTAAACATTTTAACATCTGATGACTAAAAAGGTCTGAACTTTCATATGCCGCCAAGCAGTTTGCCGTCCCATCTGTCTTCCATCTTTCCTTCCTCCAGGCTCTTTTTTAAAAGTCCAGTTTTACTGAGTCAGCGCTGCCACATGACACAAAGCATGCTGGTGCTAAACTTCCTGTATTAAAACCTGAAGTCAAAGCGTCTGTGTTTATGAGCCAACATGAGTTAGATGGTGGGAGTTATTTAGAGTAAAATCAGCTTGTTTGTGCTGATCAGTTGCACAGAAATACAGCTTTTTTCTCATTTGTCAGTGAGCTCCCTGCAGAGTTAAATGCTGTAAACAAATACATGGCTGCAGAGTGAGATCTGGGCTTGGTGGCTGATTTGGGTTAGAAAAATGTTCTATTCTAAGTTGTAAATCTCTGGTTCTGTTTCTCATGCATTGTTTACTTTCCTGTGGGACACAGAGACCAGTGAAAAGGAACAATAAATGACTAGTTTAAGGAAAACAGAAACATAAAATGGCAGGATTTGATTGCAAAAAGACGATCAGTGTGTTTACATCTCGTCCTCACAGGGACAAGACGCATGTGGACTGGGTGAAGGCCTATCTCTCCATCTGGACTGAGCTGCAGAACTACATCAAAGCTCACCACACCACCGGGCTGACCTGGAGCAAGACTGTGAGTTTGAAAATAAGTTAAAAAAAAACGTTATGTGAAGAATAAAATAGCAGTGAATATATGGAATTTACAATAACATATGTATATATATTATAATTTTCTGTCCTCAGGGTCCCCTGGCTTCAGCCTCTGCAGCTCCCCCCAGTGCTCCTGCTGGCGGATGTCCTCCCCCACCTCCCCCTGGACCTCCTCCCCCCATGGACCTCAGCACGTCCTCCGGCGGCGGTGATTCCGAGCCTGACAACCGCAACGCTTTGTTCGCCTCCATCAACAAGGGAGCCGACATCACCAAGGGTAGGTAGCCTCAGTGATCAACTTCAGACATTTCTTTAAATGAAACTATATCACAAAATATACTCAAAAGTTTCTCATCTCTTCCCTCGACCTCTGCAGGATTGAAGCACGTGAGCGATGACCAGAAGACCCACAAGAATCCTGGCCTGAGGGGTCAGAGTGGAGCAGTACGCGCCGGACCAAAACCTTTCTCCTCCACTGCTCCCAAACCTGCCGCATCCACCACCCCGACCCGCAAGCTGCCCCCCGTGCTGGAGCTGGACGGGAAGAAGTGGAAAGTGGTAAGTTGTTAGTTCACTCTCGAAATACCTTGAAAAACAGGAAAGGGGTGTAGATCAGAACTACTTTTATTACATTTTTTACAAGATTTTTGTATCTAACCTCTTTCATAATTTTCATAATTCATTCAGCTTTAATCTCATGTCGTCTCATCAACTCTTATCTTCTTGCTCACTCTTGTTTTTCCCCATTTTCTTCTTGCCCTCTGCAGGAGAACCACGAGGGAGCACAGAACCTGATGATCAGCGACACCGAGCTGAAACAAGTGGTTTACGCTTTCAAGTGCAACAACAGCACTCTGCAGGTCAAGGGCAAACTCAACTCCATCACTGTAGGTAAGAATGAAACTGACTCAGATGCTTAAGAGGACGTTAAAGTCACTCATCAACAGTTGGAGCAGCACTTCTTCTTTTATATTTGTGGGTACATTGCAAGTGCTAATGTTGTATTCTGCATCCTTTGAATGTTGATTGATTGTGAAAGTGTAATCTAAAGGGCTTAAAGAAATGTGACTCAAGCTGTCCCACACCTAACTCACTGAATCCATGGCAGCATTATACTTCCACAAATGTTGCAAATATTTTCAAATGAAAGTATTGTTGTATTTGTTAACCCGTTCATTCAGCCTGAAAATACAAAAAAAAAAAGATATTGTATTTATTTAACAACGATAAACTCTTGTCGCTCACCTGACATCTGTTTGTTTCTCCACCAGACAACTGTAAGAAAATGGGCCTGGTGTTTGATGACGTCGTGGGCATCGTAGAGATCATCAACTGCAGGGACGTCAAGATTCAGGTACGTGCAGCATGATTTTTAAAAAAAGGCTGTTTCTAAAGAGACGATAACAGACGAGGCCGGTGTGTTGATGATTGGGTTGAATCTGCTGGCTCTGTGGCACTTTATCGTATCACTCAGTAATGTGTTCTGTCCTGTTGCTCTTCAGTTTTGTTTTGGTTTTTGCTGAACATTGATGCATTTTTCATGAGCGCTCTGCTTTGTATTCATGCACTTACACACGCAAGCTGCTCAGTTTTTGGCCCCAGAGCAGCTCCACTGACTCCAGAAAATCCAGTGAAGAGAAACATGTGTCAGCAATAAATCCAACCAACATGCTGTTTTTACATCGAGGCATTTATGGAGACCTTTGTTGCCTTTTTGTGTGTAGGTCATGGGTAAGGTCCCCACCATCTCCATCAACAAGACGGACGGTTGCCACGTCTACCTGAGCCGCGACTCCCTGAGCTGCGAGATCGTCAGCGCTAAGAGCTCAGAGATGAACATCCTGGTACCCGACAAAGACGGAGAGTTTGTGAGTATCTTTTCAGTAGAGCTATTCAATAAATATGTGATTAAAAAAATAAATGTTTTGCCAGAGTGGACCCGACCTTCTCTGGCTTCTCTGCAGTTTATTTCCAGCGTCATTCTTTTTCTGTGTTGCGTATATTTTATTGTGTATTTCACGATGTCCTCTCTCTCCCTCCCCCAGACGGAGCTCCCTGTTCCTGAGCAGTTCAAGACCGTCTGGGACGGCAAGAAGCTCGTCACCACAGCGACAGAGATGGCCGGATAGATGACGGGGGCAGCACATGAAATGGCCGCCCCTCCTCGACACCATCCCCGCCCCCCTTTTTTTGCAAATGCCTTCCTGACTGATCCACCCTCCCACCAGCTAACTCTCACACTGTAGACTGAGATTTGGACCTCATGCGTTATATCTCCTGCCCCTCCTCCTCCTTATCAGCCAATCACAGCTCAAGCTGTCCCTTCCGTAAGCCAATGAGAGGACTGCTCACATTTATCCGGAGCAAATCCTCCAGCCAATCAGCAGGGAGCAGCTTGTCATCCAAATTGGTTTTCCCTGCGAGCACTTTTCGAAAACATTCATGAGTTTTGCCAATAGTTGGGATGCTCTGTGTGATATTTTGTATCTATCTGGATTATGCTGAGCTAAATTAAACGTAGAATAGCCAACACGGGAACGGGGATAATGATTCCTCCGCAACAAAAGCACTGCAGCCAATCAGGATGCTTCAGGCTATTACTCTTCGCTCTCTCCTCTTCCTGGTCAGGAGGGGCTGGTGTTTGTTTTTGTTTTACGTTGTGGCCTGATTCTGTTCCATTATATGCAATTCACTGGTGAAGCACTTGTCCTACACAGCTGTTTTACAGAGGATAATGACATCCATATCACCTGACTGTAACGACATTAACATTCATAGTGGATAATAATATTAAAAAAAAAAAAAAGTCTGCACTCTGAAGAGCACATAAATAGGAGTAAAAACAAGTCATGTGCAAGACCACGGTCTATTTTACATCATGAAACTTTCCATCTAGATGATGTTGGAACAATTTAAATAGCTGAACAAATGATCATTCCACGTGCTTTCCTGTAAACCCCACACATAGGCCATTCCTATCGTATTAAAAATGAAAAAACATTCCATGTAAGGAGGCGCGTAAGATAAATTTTGCGATAGAGAGCAAAGAGATGTTCGCACAAAGTGGAAGAGGCTGCAGGATGTAATCACTGTTCGATTCTCCACCTCGCTAGATCGGAAATATCTGCTGTAATCACCTGTACAGATATTAATCTTAACTATGAACTAGTCTTTAAACATTCGCCCGACCATCAGCGTCTCTCCACTCGCTCCCCGGCACGTCTGCACTCTTCGGTTCATCTTCAGCTCTTGATGCTGTGAAGCTCGTCGCTGAATTTTGTTTTATACCGTCACTTTGTCTTTTACCTCTTCTATTATGTTTGGGTCCAAAAATCAGAGTTCTGCTCATTAGTACTGGAGACATCATTAAAAATGTTGCAATAAAACCTTTTGTCTGTTTTGGTTTCTTTATTGGATTAAATGTACAGATTCAGTTAAAGGATATTAGAAAGCATTAAAAAAAAAAAGTCTGTTTAACATTTCTGAAAAACAGTTTGACCTCATCAGGACAGCTCACATTGAGTTTTAGTAAAACAGCAGTCGACTCACAAATTAGCTGCTAAATTAACATTTAAAAAACAAAAACATGCTACAAGTGATCAGTGCAAAAGGAACTCCAGCTCCATTTAAGTTGAACTTTCATTATATTGCTTTAAAAGAGAATTAGATCTTTTCAGTTGTTGAATTCTGACATTTCACCCCTGGATTAGTGGCTTTATTTTAAGTACGGCAGCAGGTTTTCTTGGAACCACTCTCTGGTGAACTGCAGGTGGTCTCCATCAGAGGTCAGA